>JAHZTW010000001.1:214921473-214999885 GCA_020283515.1 Alliaria petiolata | reverse complement strand
TGTTGAGAAACTTCTTCACCAACTTGTTTTCTTCAATAGTTTGTCCTAGTGAGGCCGATTTTGACGCAATTTCCGATAGCTTTCCCGAGAAGCTATCTATTGTGTCGTTATCTCCCATCTTGATTCTTTCGAACTCGGACATGAGAGTTTGTAACCGAGCTTCCTTGACACGTTCAGCTCCGATGTTACGTGATTTGATTGCGTCCCAAATCTCTTTTGAGGTTTCTTGCTCACCGACTTGTAAGACAAGAGACTCCGGGATTGCTTGAAACAATAAGCCTATGGCTATATTGTTTTTATCTGCATCCTCTGAGCCTGGTTCGATTGTGTCCCAAACCTTGTATATCTTCATTAGGACTTTCATTCTCATGGCCCATACTGTGTAATTCGTTGCGTTCAGTACAGGACATTGAATGGACGGCGGCGTGAACTCTTTTGGCCGTGTCGCAGCGTTGGCGTCTCCCATGGCTTGGGTTCGACGACTATAGGTGATGATCTTCGTATTGGCTCGGGATCAAAACCGCTCTAATACCAAATAAAGTATATCAAGACTCTCTTAGCTTTGAATAAAGACAACTTTCTTTATTGATGTTTAGAAAACTTAGCTCAAAAACTAAACACAAAGCTCTTAATCTTTTCTCGTGTCAAACCACAACTTTGGCGATCACATTATATAGAACTAGAGTTTCCTTTTCCTAATCCTATTTTCCTTATTACATGTTTTCCTTTTCTTAGAACTAGACATCTTCCTAATTCCCTTAGGATTACATGAATTGCCTTTTATCTTGGGCTTCAAGTTAATGTTGAAGTTTATCCAACACTTGTCATGCAGATCATGAACTCAGATCCATTGGTGTCTGGACCACGGTTTCCCATGGAGAGGATACCCGGGCCCGTGTGCTTCTTGATGAAGTTCTCATCGTCGAAAAATTTACTGCCGTAAATCGATTCGCCTCCGGTTCCGTTGCCGGCAACGAAATCTCCTCCACATAACATATAACCGGGGTCGAGACGGTGGATGATTGATCCCTTGTAGTGGAGTGGCTTACCAAGCGTCCCCATGCCTTTCTCGCCGGTACACAGTGCCCGGAAGTTCTCTGCCGTCCGTGGTGTCGTGTCGGCGAAGAGCTCCATCACGATCCGACCAGCCGGTTTGCCGTCCACGGTCATGTCAAAGAAAACCACAGTTGGGTTCCTCCAACGCCAGGCCCTACACCGGAGAGGAGAGAGGAGGAGGGTGAGCTCCTCCAACGCCAGGCCCTACACCGGATCCAGATGGGTTCATGGTAATGGTAAATCCTTCACCAGCCGGAATGTTTATGGTAGACCCATTGGCCATGGTTATGGTAAATCCAGATGCCATTTTGTGAGATTGAAGAGAGAATTGTTTTAGGGTTTTCTTCTGCCAAGAGAGAGACACGTATATAGAGAGAAGATCTAGTTCCAACCGCTAAAGATCAAAGGAAGAGGTCTGTGAGAGAAGATTTTTTTAAAGCGTCGAGATCTTAATTAAAGCGTTGTGGTTAAATCAAATCTGACTAAGGTTAATCATTTTTTTTTGTAAAGATAAATTATTAATTAGCTCATATATTACAAAAGGGTTTATGATATATCCATATATTTATATATCTATACTATTATTTGAGCACTGATTTGAGCTCTCCTTCAAAGTTGAAAACTGAATTACGCTTTTGTCATTAATGAATACAAAAGGAATAATGTATAATTTCGTAATTTAGCTAGCATATACTCCCTCTGTTCCTTTATATTTGTTGTTTTAGATATTTATTTTTGTTTCAATTTATTTGTTGTTTTTGACAATTTTTATGTAAATTTAATAAAGTAGTATTGGAATCTGGATAAAAACTTTTTCCAATGATTTTCTTTCCAAAAAGTGACTAATTTCTTTTATTTAATAGATGATTGTAATTACTTTTTTGTAATTAAGTGAGTTTCTTAATATGCGTGAATTATGTTAAAACAACAAACAATACGGAACGGAGGGAGTATGTTTTTAGAATTTAATAAAATTAAAAAAGAAATTTTCCTTATTGTTTTACGTTTATATTGAAAAGTGTATATATCATAATTTAAATTAATCCAAAAGAATACTTTTTATTTCGTTTATGAAGATAAAATCGTATCTATATTTATCAGATCTATACTATTATTTTGTCATTATTATTGTATCGTTAGTTTGCGGCTAAACCTAATTGACTTGGGCGAGCGCAATAACCCTAAATCTCTTTATCCCGTAAGTCTATATATATTAGAGCAGTTCTTCAAACAATCTAANTTATTATTGTATCGTTAGTTTGCGGCTAAACCTAATTGACTTGGGCGAGCGCAATAACCCTAAATCTCTTTATCCCGTAAGTCTATATATATTAGAGCAGTTCTTCAAACAATCTAAGGGCCTGATTGGTGATGTGGCTGTGAGGACTGTACACGCTTTTATAACTTTAACAGTCATTTTTTTCCAATCATGCTTTCGCTTCCTTTTTTTCTCTACAGCCTACACAGCCCAGTTTTATTTTTTTACTCTACAAACTTTATTTTTTTCTAAAGTCACATAAGAGAGACTTTAGAATGGCTGTAGAAGTTTGTTTTATAAATTATTTTTTCTTTCCCCAAATAAATTCAAACTGCTCTTTGACATTAGATTAATTTTATTTTAATGAAATTTTGATTGATTAACAATTATTTTTTTCGCATTTTTTGAGATCCATTTTCTAATATTTTATAGTTAAAAATAATACTAAACTATAAATTTTATGGGTTAAATATACTTTAAATGCTAAAAATATATTTTAGTTAGTTATACTAAGATAATTTTTTTGAAAAAAAATAAAATTTATTTTACAGTTCACAGTTTACAATCTTTAAATGCTAAATTTTTTTTTGAAAAGAATAATATTTATATCATAAAAAATTATTAAACTAAAAAATTTGAAGATTTAATTAAAAAAAGTTTAATAGAAAAAACATAAATTATTTGTTTACAATTTATATTTTTCATAAAAAACAAATTTTGATTCTAAAAAATTACAATATTTAAAAACACCGGTCACAGTTTCTACAGTTTTTTCTACCAATCAGATTTTTAAAAATATATAAAGTAACAGTCACAGTTTTTACAGCCGAATTCTCTACAGCCAAAAGTCTACAGTCACAGTTTACAGTCTCAGTCCTTACCAATCAGGCCCTAAATAATTCAGCAGCCGCAGCAGGTCTCTCTTTTTAACGTCGTAGGAGATTGGAAGTTAGGGTTTTATCATGTCATTAACGGTGGAAGCCCTTGTTCCATAAGGGAGGCTAGAGTATCAAAGTATATCATGGATTTTGGTGGAGGCGAGTTTTTGGGAGGAGCCACCATCGTGAAAACTGAAAAGCAAGGTTGTTGAGGATGCAAATGATCTGTTGATGAGCCAATCTGGCGACGTTTGAGTCGATGGCCTTCTCCATGCAATTGGTGTTGCCGCATAGAGATTCTGAAGAAGAGAAACCGGGTGATAATATAGCAAAAGAATACAAAAGAAAGACTATAGTGTTCAAGGAAAGAAGAAAAAAGAGACGAGACATTGAATAGTACCTTATCAATAACACATCGTTTTGTCCTCGAAGAAGACGAATTATATGTCTATTGCTAAAGAATTCGTTTAGATCATATAATGATCATGTTTATGTCGTATAATTCATTCTCAAATTCTCTTTCATATGCTGTGTTTTTTTGTGTAGTTTCGGACGTATGGTCAAAAGATTCAAAAACAGGAGCAACTAAAAAAACTGTGCAAGAAGAAGGAAAAAAAACTAGCAAGGAAAAAGAGCAAGACAGCGAACAAAGTAATTTTCTTTCAAAATTGTGTAGGTTTTTGCTCATTTGTTTTCAATCGATATGACATCCTATATTTTGTTGTTTAGGATATTTTTAGTTTAGCTTATTTACGAAATCATATATTGTTACCATGCTATTTTGATCTACCAAAGGAAAAAAAACAAGGATGGAAAAATAAGATGATTCTGAGGAAGGCAGAGAGAAAGAAGACGACAAAGACCACAAAGATTATTAAGACAAAGATGAAGGAAACGAAGATCAAGGGTAAGATTTCCAAAAACCTAATCTATTCGTCGTTCAGTCTCCTGTAATTATTAGCTCAATTGAGTCATAACTATTGCATAACAAATGACAACCTGAATCAAAATTTTCTGTCGATTAGCCACTTTTATATTGAATGTAAACAGTCATTGTTGTATGGAGCATTCGACAGATTTCAATTATTGGTTCATTATCTCTGGTTTGAGTGACACAGTGTGTTGATTTGAATGTTTGTCTACCTCAAAGAATGATTACAGTCTTCTCTTAATTATGAAAATGGAATTTGATTCTTATGGATTGGTTTAATTGTGCATGTACTCTCTTTACTCCCAACATAAAAAGAAAAATCGGTGTTGGAACTTGGAGCTGGTGTATTGGCTCAAGAGACTGGTGAGCTCATTGCGCTTGACTTCATTGATTTTTTTTAATTAAGAAAGCTTTACTACTTTAATCACAATTTTAATTAACTGTCTTAGTTCTGTTTTTATTTTTGATATTTCTGAAATGTTAAATTCCTTTTTTCTTGCAGAATGAAAGTGTTAATGGGTATTACAAGAACGTGAGTGTATGTGTGCTGATGTTAGATCTAATGGCCTTAAGATCACTGATGGGTGTATTCTTAAGAAAAAAAGCGGAAGCATTTGCTTTGTTTATGTGCTTCACATTTACTTCACATTCCAAGATGATAGGATTCTAAATTAAATGTCTGTGTGCTTTGTTTCCAGATCATTAAATGGATTATTGGTGGTTGTGGGAAATCAGACAGCGGAAGCATTCATCTGGGTCTGGAAGTTACGACAACGAGGAATATAGGAAACATGGGTTGGGAGGAGGTAACTTATGAATCTAAACACATTTTGATGTTACGTGGTGTCACCGTAATTATGATAATTATTGGGGAAATGCATATGCAGGGTGAGATGTTCGCGAAGAATACAAGAAGTTTGGTTGAACCGATACAAGCGGTGGGAAACACGTGGAATATAGGGCTTGGTTTTCCTCAAAGGAGAAGGAAACTAATAGTCTCAAGGTACCATCTTTTCTCTTTATGCGTATCTTTTAAGTGTTCATATATATTACTTGAGCAACATAATGAGAAGTCGAGTTCAGCAATAATAGACAAGTTAGTTTGAACTTCTATCGGGACAAGATATAAAAAGAATATGTACATGGTTCTGTACGGATTTGGATACTAATTATTGGTTGGTTACTATCCATGTTTATCTCTTTTCATTTTAATCTTAGAGATGGGAGAGAAAGATTAGTATCCGTGACAATGCACACGAGAAAATATATCTTTCATATATGTCTCACGAGAAATAATGTAAATTGGCCTCACTTTGTTGGATCTTCATTGTGCTTCCTTTCTTAATAGTGTATTTTATTTCTGTTGTTGCAGCAATATTGGAAGACACAGTGGGAAAGTCTCTAATCATGTTGAAGGCGTGACGTGATTGATGGTTTCACAGGCTGAAAGAGCATGAGACGTTTCTACAAGGTAAATGGATAGTTATTTTCGTTGACTAAAGTTGTCGAGTAGATCTATTCAGTTTGTGTGATCATTCGTATTTTTATCAGAAACCGGACAGCCTATTATAATGAATGAAGAAATCGTCACTTCATTGATAATGATATCCATCTTCTAGAATCTTCTATGACCTTTCCGGATACTATGTTTGAAAGTTTTCAAGCTCAAGCTTTACATGCTGCTGTCTACATTCTATGGCTTACAAGGATTAGTGTTGGTCTCTTCCTCTCCAGATAAACTCCACCAAAATATATTTAAGAATATTCTGCTCATAAACAAAAAGATTTTAATGGTGGACTTTTGGTTTTTCGATCTTCTTTTATGTTTATTTTCCTATCAGAGATCCTCTTATGATTTATTGATTTCTTATTATGATATGTATATATTTTTTAGCAGCATATTTAAGAATTGCGTAGAATGCTTGAGGAGGAGTTTGGAACAGAGAAACTCAAGTATATACAGAACACAGTTGCTCAAGAGACCCTCGCTTTTTGCACCAAATGATACTTTTGCAGCTGACTGAGCATAACAGCGATTATTGATTGGATATATGAAATAGAACCTAGGAACTGTCTAAGGTCCACGGGATTTTGAGTTTCAGGTTTGTTCTATAATTATCTTCTACTATAAAGCAACATTCAACTTACAGCTATTAGAGCTCTTCCCGAACGCCTTGAATTCTCTGGTATGCTCTTAATCAAGAGTTTTATTATTATAATTACTGTTTAAAAAAAACCAATTCTTTTTTTTCAAACCAAATCATGAATGGCTTCCTATTTTCTCCAAATGTAGATGAGGAGGAATCAAACTCAGAGTCTGTGAAATCTTTGAGGATCAGCCAAGAGGTGAAAGCAACAACGCCCACTCATGAGAAAGAACCCCTAATGAAGAAAAGACGATCTTCTCTCACAAGGAGAACGTGGAGGCTGCTGTTAAGAAGAACGTGGAGGCTGGTAAGGACGGGCAGAAAGAAAACTCAGAGGTTACTGAGAAGAAGAACGTGGAAGCTGACAAGGACGGACAGACGGGAAACGCATGAAGAGGCTGTTGTCAAGGAGAGTACATATTGAAAGAAACTGCAGAGGCTGCTGTTAAGGAGAAAGAGCTGAAGAACCTCCCAAAGTTGGCGACCTCAAGGACAATGAGATGAAAGAGCCATGTGAAGTTGTTTCTGATGGAGACAGAAGCTGTAGCTCAGGGGGAAAGTAACGACATGAAGGGAGAAGACACAAACAGTGGCTTAGAGGCGAATCAAGTCCAACAGCATCATGGAGCTGCAGCGTCCGTGAAAGTACATAATGTGAAGAGTTTGCTGTCTTATTTCAGGTGTATATGTTGGTAGAACTAATGTGCCTAAATGGCTATATGGCTATATATATGTAGTTCAGTTCATTATCAGTAGACTCTTTGTATTTTTGTATTTTTGTTGTATTATTAATATTAGGCATTTATTATGTTTCCCTTTCTCACACTTAGATAGATGCTTGAAAGTTATGCCAAATAAAAAAAACAAAGTAGAAAGAGACTACATAGTAAACATTAAAGAGGCAACAACAAAGCGAGAGCAGATTTTATAGAGCGTATCGGTGAAGGAGACGACCCCTTTAAGTAAACCATGTTGGTCCACCACACACACTTAAACATTTTTGTATATCTTTCTACATCTTCTTATGGAAACTTTGTACTCTACTTACAAAATTATTTAACAAAAAAGTTTAAGAGTCTATGAAGAATCATATGTTTTTCTTTTTAATGATTTTTTCAAGATTTAAGAGAAATCTTCTTATAGTTCCTATTTTTTGGGCCAATAATGACATTAAGCCTTATAACTTATTTTGATTCATTGAAAAATAATAAAATTATATACATGGTAGAGTAATAATAAAAGTACATCAATTAATATGGATCAATTATCACCGATGGATTAAAAAAAGAAAATGACAGCATATGTTTATTGTAAAAGTAAAAATTATTAACAAAAATAACGAGGGAAACAAACAAGCATGTACTATATCTCCAGAAGTGAGTAACTTGAGAGGAGAGATCAATGAACTGATATATATGCTTGCTTGGAAACCTAGGGCTTTTATCTATAATTTCGTAGTCATTATTCTTAATTCTAGAGAATTATTTCGACTAATTTAATTTTTGTAATAATTTTTTGTTTCTATACGCATATAGTAAGGGATTATGCAAATCAACCGTCAAACTAAATATTTTTTGCCAAATGAACCCTCACATCAAAAAAAATGCAAGTCAAACCCCTCACCTCATAAGTCACCCGCTATATAACCCCTCCGCATAATCATTGATAGCGTCTCTGTTAATTTTTTGACAGAAATCAAAACAACGTCGTTTTCATTGAAAAAAATCAATTCCAAAAATCATAAATTTGAGATTCGAACCTTCAACCTGGATAAACAAGCATATGATTTACCAGGTGAATCTAATATATATCATTAATCTAATTATAAAAAGCTCATCAAAACATGGGTAATATAAGAAAAATGTCCAAATTAAACTATATGCCAAACGCATAGAAAATTTCTACGACTTCTAAGTTCACATACTTCTTCTTTTAGTAAATCATTACTATCTGATTAATGATAATAATAATCTATTAATATATATATAATTTTTTTTATTTGGGGCTGCTAATAAAAGAAACAAAAACACTATACAAACACAATCATAATAAAAGAAAACAAAACTAAATTAGAACAATGAGGTGCAACTTATATAGGAGAGAGAGACGCACAATTCTACTTCAATAAAAAGCTCTGAATAATTTTTATAATCTTATTAACGAGAGAAGACACGATATACAATATAGAGACTCAATTTTATGAATTATTATTATGTACAATAGAAATGTTGGTCTGCCACTAGACATCACGCGTTCGAATGGGTTTGATCTCAAGTGCATGACTAATGGTTAAAATGAATTCATTATTTGTTTGCAAAACAAACAAATCAGAGTTCAAAAAAAAAAAATCCAAATTTGAACTAATAACAAATAAACTAATCTATGTTTATTCCTACCAAAACGAGTTTTTTACTCATGATAAGTTCTGTATGTTGTTGTGTCTTGGGTAACATCTATGTTTGAAAGAAGATGGATAAGATCAATTTTTGTATGTTTTCATTGTAACTTTTAGATTGATTTCTTTTTTCACTTTCTCAGTTTTCATTATAATATTTTAAATTATATATGTATGATTTCGTTTTTATGTAACAAATCTGAATTTCTATTTCAAATTAAAATTTATACTTCCTGTGAAAAAGACACTCATTCGCTTCCCAAGACACGCAGCATGATTCAACGATTTTTGAAAGAAAAAACATTGTGACGTATCACATATCTCTTTTTTTTTCTGGATGTTTGTGTATACGTCCACCATCGGGAGTTTAGAGCATATAGGCATTAGAAATTTGTGTGTACGTCCACAAATTCGTTTTTCCTTGATGTTTGTGTGTACGTCCACCATTCGTTGTGCAAATATAACATCACGAATGGATGGCTTGAGCTCTCATGTGAAAGACTTTTATGCTCTAATATATATCACAACCGGAGATATCAAATTTGGCAAAATCACATGTATGTAACAAAAAAAAGATTAAAAAAAAAATTATTGTTTTGTTGATATGAAAAAAAAATCATTTGGTTTTGGATTGCTTTGTTCTTTTTTTTTTGTGTGCAAACTTTGATTTTCATTAGTCTGCCAAATTACACCAAAAGAAAGGGAATTATCTATCCTCCTTGATAAACACAACAAAATACAAAAACGATTAAAATTAAAACAGATAGATCTTCAAGATAATTTGACAACAAATTGGAGCCATGGCTCGAATGCGTCGATGGAGACTTCACGGCAAGGCTGAGATGTCAAAACTTAGTCACTTTGAATTGTAACGCTGATAGACAATCCTCACCTCTAAGGTTTGTCGAAACGAGCTTGGTTGTTTCTCATGCCTTCGTAATAACCGCTACGCAAGAGAACAAATCAGTGAAAAATGGTAAACATTTCCGATATTAAATAAATAAAAAGACACCCTTCCGTAGAAAGGGAAAGTGTGGAAAATGTTCTCTTTCCGTAAAGGGAGAGAGGTGGTAACGATCTCTCCATGCGAAGGAAGGAAAATGAAATTTGTATGGAATACAAATCTCCGTAAAAAAGGTGGAAATTAATTGAGTTTCTCTCTTAACCAAATCAGATTTTGCGTTAATCTCGACCACATGGCCACGAGCAACAATTGATGCCCATGAAAGACTGGAAAATGGGAGAGAGGGAGGTGAAATGAGGTGAAATGAGGAGTGAAGAGGGTGAACGTAACAGTTAAGAAACCATGGCCGGAGAAGAGCGAGTTAGGGGGACCCGCCTTCGTCGGATCTAGAGGATTCGGAAGGGAAAAGCTTTCACGGTGACGAAACTGCATCAATAGAGCTATGAGGAGGCGAGAGTGATATGCTCAAATTTACCCTAGAGCTACTCTCTCAAATTAAGAGATCACTGTAGTATTTAGGGATCGAATCCACAGGGAAAGGATAGTCACACAACGAATTTCTAATTTCTAATTAAGCTAAGAAGAAATAATTAAAAGTAAAAGACAGCGAATTAAAACAGTATAAGTTTAGGAGACGAAACGCTAGGTTTAGGGAAATTCTCAGGTGAATCCTAATTGTAGATCTAGACATAATGTTAGGATTTATGAAAAAATGTTCTTGAACTTGAAACACTAATGTAAAATCAACCAACTCTCACTGCGAAGATTATATATGTCTAAAACCTAGAATTTCAAATCTCTTTACAAATTCAAACAATTCAGACAAGCATTAATAACATGTTCAGTTGTTCACAAAATCCCTAAATCAAATCTCTTTGCGAATAGGTATTTTGCTCATCTAACATTAATTCACGCAATTAATAATACTCTCGCATCTATTAATTAACCTAAGATCAGATTCTAGGTCGTGAAGCTAGAATAAGCATTAATCACAAATTCAGATGAAGAACTCTAATGATTTTATCCTAACGATTCAATTCGACCTAATAATTCATCAATCACCTTTGAAAAACCCTAAACCTAACAAGCAAACTACTCAGACATGATCAATGAAACATAAATCATTATTTGAATAGAAAGCATAAAAGAAATAATTAGAAGAAATAAAGGAATTTCAAATCTGCTCTAAAGGAGTCTGATTTTTCTCTCCAAAAACCTAAACTTCTATGATTCTTAAAATATGAGATAATGCCTAAACAATGGCTTTGAAAGCTATATATAAGGGTAGAAACACGAGTTGGGGCACTTTTGCAAATAAGGAAAACTTCTGGGTAATTTCCTTTTTCTTTAAAATCTGTAAAAGTCGCATTTTGACTTGGCTCGAGTGGTGTCGATCGACACCAGTGAACAGTGTCGATCGACACTGTTCATCCAACTCCATTCTTGACTTCATCTCTTCGCAGCTTCTTCCACAATGCTCCAGAATGCTTCAAAATCTCCAATTATTCTCCAAACGTAGTTCAACCTGCAAAGACTCTAATAGGACTCTAAAAATACCAAAAGACTCTATAAAAATACTTATATCATGGTTCAAAAATGGGTAAAAACCATGATATATCAGAGATACATCGAGTTTGGGGAGATTCGGCAACATGTGAAAAATATAAAGTGGCTTCAATACCTCAAAGGATAATATACATGATTCGCAGTTTAAGGAAGATGTGTTAATATAACTTTTCTGTAAAGATTAAATTTCTGAATTGGATGTATGAGTTGTTATCCATAATGTTACTTAGATACATGTGAGTTGTTATCGGATAATATAAAAAATATTAGAAAACAAGATATAAACAACATATCTTGATTTCAAAAATTAATTTCAAATAGAGAGAGATTATAAAACCAAAATTTTCACCTTTAAACAAACCAATGTTATTAATTTGTTTAAAATGAACTGAACCCGCACAAGGTGCACGGAAACACCAAGTATTCTTTATTATTGGGTCCAATATGATTATTCACCTAGTTTTGGTGTATTTTCCCAAATTTTCTCTTTAATTAAAGTGCATCTTTACCGCATTATTAAAGATAAATCTAAATAGAGTATGTAATAGTATGGGAAAATAGTTTTGATATATAAAAAAAAACAATAGAACGAAACTGAGAATTCTAAATTCTCTCTTTTTACACAGTTTCTTCTTAAAAAAAAACATATCCCAAATCACAATTAGGGAGATGAATATTAGAAAAAATAGTTAGACAGCAAAAAAATAAAAAAAGGGAAGTATTAGATTGGTAGATATTCTGACCATTAACAACACATGAGTAAAATATACAACTACATACCTAGCAAGATTTTAATACAAAGTACTGTTTATCCTCCTTCCTATTAATTGAGAATCCTTTTAATGAAAAAATTGATTTGTCACCTCTAGAATCAAAGTTAGTGTATTTTTTTGATGACATGTAAATGTGACATGTCAAATTTACTAAAATAAACGAAATGTTTTGATAGGTTGAGATAAAATTAAATAAATTATGAAATTAAAACATGAATATACTAGATTATAACTCTAAAATTAATAAATTTAAATTAACAGAAAATAATAATTATTATGATCAATTTGTTTTAACATATATTCATCATAAATTGCATAAAATATGATTACAAAAATATTACAACAAATATAAATTATAATATATATTATAATTTTATATAAAAGTTAATAATATATTATCCAATAGGAGAGTAAATAAGCTAAAACATTTTTACCTCTTTTTTTAAATAGTTTATATCATACTCATATACAGTCTCATTGTAGATCGAAAATTTGAGATGAAATAAAATGAAAAGTAATTGGATGAAAAAATAACTTATAATAAGATAAAACAAGAATAAGAAATAGAAATAAAACTAAAAATAAATCTCTACAGTTTTGTTTTTCCGTAACATTCTCGTGCTTTGTTTTACGGAGATTTAAAAATATTAAGAAGCAAATTTTATAATAAACACAGGTGCGGCTCAAATTTTAGAATCAACACATGTGTGCATGCCAACCATAATAAATTTATTTTCTTCATCAAACCAATTCATCAATATTGTTCAAAGAGATGAGCGGAGAGCTACCGGAGAATTTTATAAAATATGATTCACAAATTTTATAACAAATTTTTATTATAATTTTTATTGAAAAGGAAAATTACTAATAGATTATCCAACGTACTATATTTATTTTCATGATATAGTCAAATATTATATTTTATATTTTAATTTTTTGTAATTTTTGTTAATATTTAATATAAATTTTAATTTGAACGCTGAAAAATATGAAATTTTGATTACATAAAAAATAATAAAAACAGTTTTCGTGATTGTTCTTAAATGTCAAAAACTGCATCGTGTAAAAACATAACGGAAAATATCAGAAAAAACTAACCAACACCTAAATATTACAATTCACTTATTTTTAACTCATACTTACATGCAAAAATATATGTATTTATTTCTTTTTATAATTCATCCATACATTATAAAAATATATATTACAAAACATATACTTTGTTACTTTTTTTAACAGCCATACTTCAAATTTTCCACAAATATGCGTGTGGATATAAATATTAATTATACAAAAAGCAAAATTGCATGCCAACTTGTCGTGCATGCATTTTGTTAATCTCGATTACAGTCCAATTTAATTTTAGTTATTAAAAAATTTATATATTTTTTAAAATCTATATATGTCCTTAAAGCGCTGAGGTGGTTGGTACGCACGAATGTGCGGGCCAAACATCTATCTGCTCTTATGATAAGTAAAGATTATAAAACCCATTTTGGTTTAATTAGCAATAGGTAAAGGAAAAATATATATACTTAAAATATATATATATATTATATATTGGCAAGATTATATTGTGTAAGGAGAAAAAAACATAGTATAGATAATATTCAAGACATATTATAATAATTTAATTATTATTTAATATAACTTTTATATTTGCAATTATATGTTAGTATAAACTGTAGAAAAAATAAAAGGTTTTAAAATAAATCAGTTTCAAAAGACACAAAACGATATGAAACGTTTATGTGATTGTTATTTAAACACTAAAACTGTATATGTATAAAAATATAACATTTACATAATATATAAGAAAATTAATCAATACTTTAATATTACAACTATTTATGTCTATAAAAAAATTAGACCTTAAAAAATAAAAAAAATTATTATATGTTTTAATATTTTTCAGTTTATTTAGTTATCATATTTACATTTTTTATCTAAAGAAGTATTTTAAAATCTTGGTTAATGGTTTTTTATCTTCAATTTCTATTGAAATCTATAACATTTTTCATTTGATTATCATTATTTTTTTATTAAATATTTCTATAATGTTATTGTTAATACATAATTAATTATAAATTGAATATATAAAATGTTTTATAGCTCGCACACGATGCGGGCCGATCACCTAGTTTCATTTAAAAAAGAACTGTGTTATATATATATATATATATATATATATATATATATATATTTTTTAAACGAAGGAACTGTGTAATAGTTATCATTATGACATTCTCTATTATGGTAACTATTACGACATTCTCTATTTAATGTCTCTTCTCAAAGTTGTGTAGTTAATATTGTTGTTAGGCGTTGTAATTAGGTTGTAAGCTGATCGATCACACGCACACACATTCGATTAAATTATTAAATTGATCCACCTGTTCATCACATGCACACATTTAATGCTATTTTAAATGGATTTTCCTCCTCATGAAGCTATAAATACATCTCTCTTATCTTGTTTATTTCATTTCATAGACTTTCAACCAACCGAAAAAATGACAAAACACCTTTTGATGTTTCTCGTTTCGCTTATTTTTTCCAAACCGTTTGTGGGTTTGATTACGACGAAAATGAATTAGAAAGCGAGAAAAGTTTACAAAATCTATACAATAGGTAGAGGAGCCACCATCATGCACCCATGAACGACCTAGGCGAAAGAGACATCATATACGAAATATTCCGAGAGAATGCGAAGCACATTCTCAACACCAACAAGATGAGAAAACCATACAAACTGAAGCTGAACATGTTTGCGAATATGACTGCCTTGGAGTTCTCCCAAGCGTACTACTCAAGTGAAGGATGACGCTAATATGTTGAACCGTTTTCTGTTATAGATCGATCTGGAAATGGAGTACTTACCCTCAAAATTTCACGCCAAACAAATCCGAGCTGACCAGCCGTTTTTCTACTGCACCAAAACGGGTCAGAACTGCCTCCTTTGGCCTTCTGGGTTGCTCCTCCTTAAAGGTGGCTGCTGTGGCTCAGTTTTGGCAGGGCTTCGCCTAGGTGGTTTCTCTCTGCCTTTCTCCATCACCACGAGCTCCTTATATAGGGGAAGGGGAGGTTAGGTTTTAGGGATTTTAAAGAAAAAAAAATGGGCCAAAATGATGGGTTTGGGATTTAGAGAACTTTTACTTGGGTTTTGAAAGAAATGGGGCTATTTAGTTAACTCTAATCCTATTTTACTTAATCTAAAAACCTAGAAAAAAAATTAGGACCTAAATCTAAGATCGGGGATGTCACAAACTCCCCCACTTGAAATGAATTCGTCCTCGAATTCGGGGAATGACTTCTAGACTTCTCCCCCACTTGGTTTTCGACCAATCCTGGAACATCTTCCTTCTTGTTGTCTGATCGTGACATCCCAACGCTTCCGCTGCGCACTCTAACTTCTGAGCTTCTGATTGGAACTTGTGCCTCTTTGATCTTCGGAAACTGAACCTTCAATACTGCAAAGCCAAACATCCTAACAAAACCTGCTTTACTAGAACAAGACTTAACCTCAGTCGCCGGTGCTTTACTTTTCAAAAATCCTCAATACCCCAAAAATAGTTTGAAAACATTTTACTTTCAAAATACCACCTTCCGGGATAGAACCGGCTTGGCAACCTTACGCTCTGATAAAATCTCTTGGGTGGACTTTTTTTATTTTTATTTTCAGTTGCTCCACCAAAGAATGCCACTGATATAGAGAATTTTTGTGAAATCATGGCTTGGTGTAAGCGGTCGAAGAACAAGCCTCCCAAAAACATTATGATAATCAGTGGAGATTTGTTGTTCGTGAAGATGTTATGGGGTTTGAAGAGATTGGGTTACAGCACGATAGCGGGATTTTGCCCATGAAGCGCCAATGAAAATGAATTCGGTAAAGTCATCGTTGATTCTTGGTATTGGAGAGACTTGTTGGGTCTTCCCCCCGGATGGGAAGGGTCAGAGTAAGAATGGATCTGCTAGTATTCTGGGAGCAAGATACGCGGGACCTGTCGGAGATGAAGAGCCCATGTCGACAGCAATAATAAGAAAGAGAAAATGAGATGTTTTGTATGGTTGCAACATGATGCGGGGTTTCTTTTACTTCAAGTTTTACCCCTAAGATAGCTGCAAGTGCACAGCAATCACAGTAGTATATTAAGGGATCGAATCCACAGAGATTGTTGTTTTGCGAAAGTTCTAAGATTTCTAACTTCTTTAAACCAAATGGGAGCTTGGGGATGCAGTGTGTCACGATTTGCAGTAATGATATCAAGCAGCAGAAAAGAATTAAACGGTTGTAAATCAATGAGTAAATCGATGAAAGGGAAAAGAAGGAGGAGTAGGCGGCTGCAGAAGAATTCTCTCTCGAGGTCTTCAACTCCGGGGCCGTCGAACTCTCTCTCTCTCTCTCTCTCTCTCTGTGCGGCGCAGAAGTGTTACTGGAAAAGCTCTCTGTGTCGTCTCTCTTCTGAAACCCTAAGGTTCCTTTATATAGGCTCCTGGTCTTCAGAAAGTGGGCTTCGCGTTTTAACCTCGGAAAAATATCGGATAAGTGCAAACGGGCTCGGGATGGGCCGGAGTAGTGTGGCCGCGTGAGCGACCAGGCGTGGCGCGGCCACTGGTCTTCTGAGGATCTGTGGCGCGGCCATCCTTCTTCTGGGAATGTGTCTGACGGGCCTTCTTGCTTCCTTCGTAACTTGAGATCTAACCGTGGGATTGAACTCAGATTACCTTGGCATAAAAGACAGCTGGAAGGGCTATCTTGTCTCCAAATATGAGATTGATCTCGTGGTGGGAAGGTCGTCATCTGATGCTCAACTTATGGCTCCGAGCACATGTCCTTGAAGTTCCCGTTTTGCACCAAAATGTGTCCTTTTTGTCCAATTTTTCTGAAATGACTCTTAAGACTAAGAAACGTGAAAATCACTTTAAAACCGTTGAAAACCGGGTTAAAACACTTATAAATGATCTTGAAATAATAGGTTTTAAGAGTAAAATATGAGTGTTATCACAACATGAGCAAGACAAACTTCTTCGAGGAGAAGAGTAAGAGGCATCATGGTGGATAAGCAAGAGAAAATTTGTTGGAGAAGTCAACAATATCTAAGCCATTTTTTCTAAATGGAGTGAGGGGATCCGTGCAGTTCGGGTACAAAATATGCGAGGAATCTATTGGCACAACATGAGATTGGATACATTTTTTTTTTTGTCTTAGGTTAATTCTTGTTGCGAGACATCTACCAATTTCAGTTGTTTTTTTTTTTTAGTTGCTCCACCAAAGAATGCCACTGATATAGATAATCTTCGTGAAATCATGGCTTGGTGTAAAGAACAAGCCTCCCAAATATATTATGATAATCTGTGGGGATTTGTTGTTGTGAAGATGTTATAGGGTTTGAAGAAATTGGGTTACGGCACGATGGCGGGATTCCATCTAAGAAGCGCCAATGAAGGTTTGAATATATTATAACTTATTAGCTTAGCTTTATCTTTTGGTTAGGGGTGACTTCAAACGTAAAGGATCGGGTCGTGGGAAAATTAGGGAACACTAGGAGAAGAAGTCTTTGATGGGTACGCTTTTATTTTTAAAAACATTTGTGTTCTTTTATGTGATAAAGATTGGGATTTTGGACTAAAAGAAGCTTTGTGTCTCTTTTAGTAAGATTGAAGAAGTAGCTGGTGTTCAGACTAAGAAGGATGTTGCACTACAAGAAAGCAGGTCCAGCAGGTCCATTTCTGATCAAATTTCTGACCAAATTGTTGAAATGAAATAAATATGATTACTTGTGACCAATTTTTGACTAATATATAAATTTGGTCAGAAAATCATCGATAATATTTGATGAATAATAATCATCAGAATTTGGACTAAAGTTCCTAACCACATTCTGACCAAAATTTTATAGAAAATAAATCTGACTATATAGTGACTAACTTTTGACTAATGTATAAATTTCATCGCAAATTGATCGATAATATTTGATGAATAGTGTTCGTCAGAAGTTGGACGAAAATTTTCTGATTACTTTCTTACCAAAAATAAAAAATGGTCTAACAGAGATTTTGATCGAAAATGGGTCGATAGTTTTCGACCACTTTCTGATCTTATCTTATATTTTAAAATTACTTAATTAGTTAGTCGACATTTGGTCAGAAATTTAATACATTTTTAATAAGTAAACCTAATTTATTAAACCTATGCCACAGATTTCTTTATCTCCTTTCTCATCTCTCAAACGCCGTTTCTCATCCCTATCTCGGTGATTTCGCGGATCCATTATCCTTTCTCATCCGTTCAATGCCGATTCTCATCACCACCTCCAACGAAACAACGGTTCCGCCAATCCGTCTCTCCCTTCTCATCTCTCGAACGTCGTTTCTCATCACCACCTCCGGCGAATCAACGAGTCAGAACTTTGCTCGCCTCCAATTCACTCCAGTCATCTAAATCCAACTCAGACCGCTGTCTTATACTCACCACCACCTCGGGCGAACGAAACCCATATGTGAGCTTTTAACTTTATCAATTTTTTTTTTGGTCAAGTCTGGAAATAATATTAGGGATGTTGTATATTCTGTTTATGATTCTCTTGAACTTTCTCTTGTTTATATTTAATTAGTCTCTTAATTTAGATTAATTAGGTCAATGTTTAACTATGACATACTTTGTTTTTTACTAGTGTTCATGACAGAGATATCATAGTTAATTTCATATATTGGGTTTGATGGCTCGGTCCCTGCTAACTCACTCTCAGATTCTGTAATTGAGGCTCTTCTTATAAAGGTAATTTGATCTTGATATACTTAGGTAACATTTAATTTTTATATGCTTTCATAAGCTGAAGCACAACTATAGAATTACTGAAGCTATATTTACGTTGATATTTTTGGAAGTTGGAGTTGTTAAGGGTCGCTGCTTCGGATTCAGGACTTTGTTAAATGGCGGTTCTTCAAGCTATCCAAAGAGTGATTGATGAGTTACGAGTAGCTAATTCTCAGATTGATGAGCTGACCAAAAGAGATGAGGAGCGAGAAGCAAAGATGGTGATGATGGAGAAGGAGCAAGCACAACAGGCGATGCACCAGGCCTAACAGGTGACCCATCTCGCACAACATCAAGCATCTTCTCTTGCAACAATTTCCTCGCATCACTCTTCCACCACCTCCACCTAGGATTGATACCTAAAATGAATCTTAGGTTCTTTTTTGAAACAATATACAGGCATCACTCTTAATGTTGTAGTACTTCTAATTTTTGTATGGAAATTTTAAGTTTTAAAAAGAATTAGATCTATTTAATATTTTTATTGAAACTTAAATCATTTTATTAATTCTTAAAATGGTATTGTTAAATTAATAGAATATTAATATTTTTATTAAAATATTTAAATATAAATTTGGTCAAAATTTCGTCAAAATTTTTTGTCAAAATGGTCAGAATCAAAAATATTTTTTGATCATTTTCTGACAAAATGTTTTCAACCGAATTTTGATCAAAACTTCTGATAGTTTTCCGATCAGTTTTTGACCGATATTTCTGACCATTTTCTGATCAAATTTACTGACCTAATTTCTGACCACTTTTTGATTAAGATTTCTGACCACTTTTCCATTACATTTCTGACCATTTTTTGTCCAAAATATTTTTGTCCATTTTCTGATCATATTTCATTTCCGACCAGCGATTACTGACCAATTTATGTTGGTAAGAAATTGATCACAAATGCCTGTTTCTGACTATTTTTTGACCAATTTGATTGTCAAAAACAGACCTGTTTTCTTGTAGTGTTGTGGAGAAGGTTGTTGTTGATGATGTAGCTGAGGGGAAGAGTAAGAGGCATCATGGTGGATAAGCAAGAGAAAATATGTTGGAGAAGTCACGAGGATCAAAATGGAGTGAGGGAATCCGTGCAGTTCGGGTACAAAAGATGCGAGGAATCTACTGGCACAACATGAGATTGAGTACATTTTTTTTTTTGGTTGTCTAAGGCTAATTCTAGTTGCGAGGCTTCTACATTAAATTCAAGAAAACCAAAAGTCAACCCTAAACTATTAGAGCTGGAATGGAAAGATCTCAAGAACTTTATGTCAATGGTAAGCAAAAAGCACCTAATAGTGTAGATTCCTTTTTAAAAGCATCTGAAAACATGTACATCATTTGTTTCTCTTCAAGGGCTTTTATTTCCTTACAACGTCCGTTCTGATGATCGCTTCAGGTGAGGAAGTGGTAACTGAATCATCATCGTTACCTCAAACCAAGAACTATAATAAAGTGTCTCAGTAACTCCATTTATGTATTCTTTGTCCTTACATGCCAAGCATTTTCTACAATTCTGGGCAGATTGTACTATGAAAATGGTGGAAAGAGAACCTGGATGGTAACGGTTGTCCAACGCAGCGGCTCCCCTGTCTTGTTGTATCCTTTTTGACTTCAGAAAAAAAATCAGACATGCACAAAGCATAAAACAAGTGAAAAACTAAATCATGTGGACACCAATAAGATTATAATGAGATAAGCAAATAAAGCCAAACTCGGCCTATTTTAATAATGTTGTGTGTAGGAAGTTTGCTTAGAGCCGCCAGTTAAAAGGTTTCAAGAATTCAAAGTCAACGGTAAACAAGAGCCTACCTCTTATAAAAATATGATGCACTTGCCTCCAAGCTCCATCTATATAGCAGCCTTACTTAAAAAGCTGTTTGTGGGAAGTCCTCTTAAAGCATGGAAAGAACACAAGAACTCTATGTCAATGGTAAGCAAGAAAGCATCTCTTAGTGTAGATCGTTTGATTCTTTTCATGAACTATGCTGACCATGAGCGTTGTTGGTTTTCTAATGTTCTCAGGTCAGCAGAACATAGAAGCAGCCCCAACAGATCAGGAGGAAATGAATACCACCATGGAAATTGAATCATGGTCCATACCTCAACCGAAGAATTACAAGAGGTGGCTTCGTATCTCCATCTATGTATTCTTTGTCCTCTCCTGCCAAGCACTTTCTACAATTCTAGGAAGATTGTACTATGAAAACGGTGGTAAGAGCACATGGATGGGAACACTTGTCCAGCTAATCGGCTTCCCTGTTCTGTTTCTCTTCCGGTTTTTTTCCCAAATCAAATCAACATATACAAGTTTCATACAGTTTCCTTCCTTCATCACCCTTGGATCAGTTTACATTGTCACTGGACTGTTAGTCTCTGCTAACTCTTACATGTCCTCTGTCGGGTTGCTCTACTTACCGGTTTCTACTTTCTCCCTCATCTTGGCCTCACAATTAGCCTTCACTGCCTTCTTCTCTTACTTTCTAAACTCGGAAAAGTTCACACCTTTCATCGTGAACTCTTTGTTTCTCCTAACTATTTCCTCTGCCCTCCTCGTGGTCAACACTGAGTCGGAAAGCACAGCAAAAGTTTCAAGAGTAAAATATGTGATAGGGATCATATGCACCATTGGTGCTTCTGCTGGGATTGGACTGCTTCTGTCTCTGGTACAGCTGATCCTTAGGAAGGTTTTAAAGAAGCATACATTCTCAACGGTCATGGACTTGGTCGCCTACCAATCTCTAGTTGCAAGCTGTGTGGTTCTCATAGGACTTTTTGCAAGCGGGGAGTGGAAAACTTTGACAAGCGAGATGGAAAGCTACAAACTTGGGAGAGCGCCGTATGTTATGACTTTGGCCTCGATAGCTATTTCTTGGCAAGTCTACACCATTGGTGTTGTGGGATTGATCTTCGAGTCGTCTTCTGTGTTCTCCAATTCCATAACTGCTGTGGGACTGCCTATAGTTCCGGTTGTAGCAATGATTGTTTTCCATGATAAAATGAATACGTCAAAGATCTTCTCCATCATTTTAGCTATCTGGGGCTTCGTTTCGTTCG
Source organism: Alliaria petiolata (assembly GCA_020283515.1). Classification (NCBI taxonomy): domain Eukaryota; kingdom Viridiplantae; phylum Streptophyta; class Magnoliopsida; order Brassicales; family Brassicaceae; genus Alliaria; species Alliaria petiolata. Next base: position 214,978,049 of record JAHZTW010000001.1, on the reverse strand, counting down.
TCTATCAACATTACCTCGACGAAAAGAAGTTGAAGACTAGCGACACAAATCATGTGAGAGGTCGTCGTCTACATGTTGAAGAAGGTCACACAAACATGCAGAGCGTTTAATCATGCATATAATTTGTATAAAGCTCATGTGTCTCTCTGTACAGTTTGAGCATAGATAGAAAAACGTGTAACTCTATTTGGTCAACTAGTCAGTTATAAGTAACTGATAAAGTTTGTACATTTCAGATCTTTTTTAGATTTTATCCGAGAGAGTACTGTGTAACATGAGCAAGATGATTAAATCAAACATTTTTTAGCAGATGACCATGTCAAATTTGTGATATTTTCAAAAAAAAAAAATTGCGTGACACCAAAGAAGAATTGAGCAGTTAGTCATAACTTACACCAAAGAAGAATTGAGCAGTTAGTCATAACTTACAAATATGCAAATGCAATACTCTGATTTGTCATTTCGCAATATACCTGAAACACTGAACACAAGAGCACACAGCGTAACATGTCCAGTGAAGAAAACAGAGACAACAGAGCTGAACAGTAACTCTTTTCTTCTTTTGCAACAAAACTTCTTAAATGTAAAAAAGTTTACAGAGCTTGTCTTCTTGTATCTTTGTTGACTTCTGATTCAACATCAATAGATGATACTGAGAAATAAAAAAAAGTTATCTTAGAGCGGCCATACAAAGGTTTCAAGAATTCCAAGTCAAGTGGAAGCAGAAAAATCAAAGACAAAGGTCTAAAAGAGCCTACTAGATTATGATGCTGCTGTGCTGTCGCCTGTCACTTGCATGTTTTAATAATTTACTAAAACTCTGTCATGTTTGATAGTGAAACTTCTGTGGGGTATTTAGTTTTTATTATAAACGACCAAGTTGCGTATAAAGAGAGATCTTTTGTGTATTTGCAAGGACATTTCAAACAAAAAACAATCAATAAAGACAATTATCTTTCTTCCAAATTTCTCTTTCTCACCTTCTCATTTCTCATGGACAGATCTCAAGAACTGTATGCCAATGGTAAGCAAGAAGCACCTGGTAGTGTAGATCCTTTGATTCTTATTAGTGAAGTATAATAAATATGAGTTTCATTTTTTTCAGGTGACCAGAACTTAGAAGCAAACGTAATAGATCATGAGGTAGCCGAATCATCATCATCGGTACCTCAGACGACCAACTACAAAAGGTGGCTCCGTCTCTCTATATATGTATTATTTGTCCTCTCCTGCCAACCACTTGCTACAATTCTAGCTAGATTGTACTACGAAAATGGTGGGAAGAGCACATACGTGGTAACACTTCTCCAACTCATTGGCTTCCCTGTTCTTGTTCTCTTCCGCTTCTTCTCACAAATCAGACAGCCAAAATCAACAGACACAGATTCCAACAAGTCCCCTTCCTTCACCACACTTGCATCAGTCTACTTGTGCACTGGACTGCTAATATCTGTTTACGCTTATCTCTCTGCAATTGGTTTGCTCTACTTACCTGTTTCTACTTTCTCCCTCATCTTGGCCTCACAGTTAGCCTTCACCGCCTTCTTCTCGTACTTCCTTAACTCCCAAAAGTTCACTCCTTTCATAGTCAATTCTCTGTTTCTCCTCACCGTTTCCTCTGCCCTCCTCGTGGTCAACACTGAGTCGCAAGACATGACGAATGTCTCAAGAGTACAGTATGTGATCGGGTTCATATGCACCATCGGTGCTTCTGCTGCGATTGGATTGCTGCTATCTCTGATACAGCTGCTCTTCAGGAGAGTTTTCAGGGAGCATACATCCTCAGCAGTCATGGACTTGGCCATTTATCCATGCACTCCATCCTAGTTTTCCTTTTCTTTTCTATAGATCAAGAACGGTGCTACTCACTTTCGTGTTCGGAGACGCTTTCATGAGTGTAAGCTCGCCTTCATTGTCCTTTTTATGGAACTCAGGCTGCCGTTCTTAAACTTAGACTTCTTTATTTTCTTTTTCTTTTTAGGGAAGATCAAAGAGAGACTAACAAAACTTATGTGTTGGAAGAGGAATCAGGTTCGATGTATACCTAGCCCCAAGATGAGAAAAATAAAGTTCATTTAGGCGGAGCCAACAATGAATCTTTCGAACTCTCTAGAAACATGAACTTTTCTGTTAGATTGATCCACTCACAGTGTTATACCTAGTAAAATCTGCAATCAACTACTGTAAGAATGGTCCTTCAAGTGGATAGAGAGTAGAATAATATTCACATATATACAAAATTAGCTTCCTCCGTTTTTATCTTCTCTTCTCTCTTTTTCCTCTCAATAGTTTATTTCGCTTTTGCTATCTCCTCCAACCGATGCTGTTCATTCATCTTTGCGGCTGCCTTTTGTTTTCTCTTATAACATTCTTTCTATATCAACTTCTCTTCCTCTTCTCCCTTTGTCGCTGACTACTCTATCTCCTATATTCTAGAAATTAAATCTTTGACAATTGATGGAGGCTGGAAATAAAGTTCCTTAAACATAGAAAAAAAGTTTTTTTTTTTAAAGTGATAGAAAAAAAGGTTGAATCAATGTAGAGAGACAAGAACGTGTATCAACTTAAGAAATAATGATATTGGGACGTAAAAGATAACTTCTAAATTGTGTAGAGTGTAGTGTATTTTTTTAGAATAAAAAACGCTCTCTGTTTTCTTTTTAGCATCTGATCATGAATCTTTTTTCATCTTGAATCCCATCAGCCAAATGATTTTGAGGCCTAACAAACTTTCGAATGCTCTGCAAAACAAAAATAACCAATGCAAACCGAATTAATAAAAAATTGTTTAACATGGAAAATCAGTAGACAAATAGAATATTATCACATTTAGCAATTTGTTCCTAAAAGAAATACCCTGCATATTTTGGATATAATAAAGAAAATATTAGAATTGATCTCGACCATAACTTAGGGGGCATATTGGATTAATGATTTGGGAGAATTTCATTTTTTTTCAAATCCCTCCTTATTGGATCTAGTATTTATAAAAATTATTCAAAATCCAAGGTTATTGGATTAGTTATTTGTAAAAATTCTCTCAAATCTCAGCTTATTGGAAAATATGGATTTAAACAATAAAATAATATCAAAAACAATTTGGAATGATTTGTAAGATAATTTGTAGTTAAAAAACAATAGATTCAAATACCAACTTATGAGATGAAATTTGAGAAAATAAAAAAATTGAACTAATTTTTTCTAAGTCCATCTTCAATCCTTCTACGACCATCTCCTCAACGTCCTTGATTACATCAAATCCCTTAATAACTTGTCCGACCACGACGTTCTCACAGTCGAGATCAGAATCCTCCGCCATGACGAGCATGAACTGAGGATCAATGGTGTCTCCATAAAAGTTGGGCATGGAGAATCTCACGGTCGTGCTTCGTGGTGGGCAGATTTCCCGGGTATCGATGGTTGCCGGGCATTCGGGTTATCAACCCGTCCCCGTGAGAGATACCAGATTATATTTGGGTCCACTCGGTGGAATTTCAGGATTTGATTCTTCTTTCTCCACTTCTTCCTTCATCGTCACAAGCACTCATCATTGTCGTTGTCCCATATGTGAGTTATTGAAATATGATTGATCATTGATGGAATAATGGATATTCATAAAATAAGAGAAATTGATTTAATATTTTTTATAGAGTTATCTTGCTGATGCCGTGAAGCAATCTTATTGGTAAATTGTTAATTGGAACTTGATATCGATGCTATTGTTTTAACAAAGGAATGCTTTCTAGGCTTTCAAATTGTGTGTTATTATATTGGTAAATTGTTAATTAGAAATACTTGAGAAGTTTATATTAAAATGTAAATAGAACCATCATATTTCAACAATATAATTTTATGTTTATTGTTTTTATTCTCTCTTACAAATAGTTTATGAAATAGATTGTTTGTTGGGAATTGGAATGTTTTATGAAATTTTAACTGTGATTTTTTATATTAGTATTTTTATGATTTTGAATACAAAATATAAAAAAACATATTTTCAGATTTGAGGTAAGGCATCGGGCACCGAGAGAATCTGCTTATGCTTTTTTCGAGTTTATAGAGAAGAAAAAACTGTGTATGGTGGTGTTGTTGTGTGATTGTGTTTTAATATCTAAAATGGCAGGTATACTTTTAAATAAAAAGTGAAAATATAAGTTTTAAAATAAGTGGGATATATCTTTTTAAATAATTTGTATAAAAAAAATTGTTTTTCAAATGTCCTCAAATTCCTTCTAATCATCATAAAATTTGTAACAATAACTTTGCAAAATTTTCTCAAATCTCAAATCCCTTTAAAATTTTCTCAAATTTAGATGACTGAACATTGAAAATAAATAAACGAAAATTTAACTAAAAGCTACATGACTATCGAAAAACAAAATGGACGATGCGAGTGGGAGAGAACATGTTCTGAGAGGTGAACATATTTATAAGAGAAATATATTTAGAGTTCACATTATTTGTAATAGCATTTTCTCTCTTTTTAAATTTGGTAAATAGAATATTTTTTTGATATAAATTCGAATCTGAAAATATGTAATATAAAAAATAATTGCATACACTATTTGCATATATTAATTGCCTATAAAATTGGAAGCAACATTATCTCCGAATATTTCTCAGAATCTTTATAAAATTATACAAAAATAGTTTTAAACAACTAATCTGTAAATATCGTATTAATGTTATGAATAACTTGTATTCTGTATATTATTATTGAGGACCAATGGTCTCTTTATATAGTGGTTACATCAAGAAGAGAAAAGGAAATTGTCCTTTTACTACTCATACAAGTAATAGGAAAACTTCTACTAATCCTATTGGTATTAGGAAAAGGAAATCCTATCTCTAATAGGACTTGGTCTTCACGCCTAGACTAGACCACGAATTGGGTCTTATGGACTGAGCCGGTTGTGGACATCCAAACCTCAATGGTTTATAACACTCCCCCTTGGATGACATAACCGTATGTGATGATGATGGGATCTCAGTAATACGCTTGGGGAATGCTGCCTCATTAAAACCTTACCAAGGAAAACCCAGTGGGACAAAACCTTAGTGAAGGAAAAAGAGTACAGCACATATTACTCCCCCTGAAATGAACATCACTGAAGGTCCTTCAATCGGCGCATGCCAATCTGATGCATAAGCTTCTTGAGCGTGGAGGTTGGAAACGACTTTGTGAAGAGGTCGGCTGAGTTGTCACTTGAGCGGACTTGGAGCACCTGGAGTTCACCGGCCTTCTGTAGGTCGTGAGTGAAAAAGAACTTTGGCAATATGTGCTTCGTCCGATCTCCTTTAATGTATCCATCCTTCAACTGAGCTATGCATGCGGCATTGTCTTCGTACATGCTGGTCGGTTCTTCTTTCCCTTCTGTCATCCCACAATCTCGTCTAATGTGTTGAGTCATTGACCGTTGTGTGGATCCGAAAGGTAACCTGCATCAGCAAAACCAACTAATCCTTCTTTGTTAAGGTTAGTATAAAATAGACCCATGTCTTTCGTCCCTTTCAGGTAACGAAATATGTGTTTGATCCCATTCCAGTGCCTCTGGGTCGGACAAGAACTGAATCTTTAAAGGAGGTTCACGGCAAAGCATATGTCCGGCCTAGTGTGACTAGCCAAGTACATTAACGCTCCTATAGCACTGAGATATGGCACTTCGGGACCAAGGACCTTTTCGTCCTTCTTTACTGGACCGAATGGATCGTTGTCCAGGCCAAGGCTTCTCACCATCATTGGGCTAGTCAGTGGGTAAGCCTGGTCCATATTAAATCGCTTGAGTACCCTTTTGCGATAATTACGAATCCCTTATCGAATTTCTTTATGAATATGCATGGGATCGTCTTTATAGCCCTCTTTCACTAAGTACTCGCTTAGTCTATTGTTTCAATCCATAGAGCGATTTATTCAGCTTAATACAATGCTGGTCTCGAGAACTTCTTTTATCTTTCAGCTCTATTTCGTTATCCAGTGGACCATAGGCTGCTTACTATATCAATTTGATTTCTTTCTTATGTGTCCAGACATCATAAACTTTCGAGTTTGTAGCAGCACCCACCACATTTGGAGTATATCTCCTTATAATTTATTCCTTAGTCTCTGTGAGTATCCTTATGTAACCAAGCTATCTCGAAATGCTTGTAAAACATGAACACTTTAGATCATGTGGTCTCACGATTTTCTTTTCTTCACAGGACTTATTTATCCACTGGTTTAATCATCTGATGGCGCTTTCTTATGTGGCCAATACGCCTATCACTTTCATAATCCCACGTTTCCTTTTATCTTATGAATGCATTCTTATTCGTGGGTTCTGATCCTCGCTTGTTTCTTTATTGTTCAAGTGCTACTATCTTGTACGCGCTTTCTTATACATTTTGGTGTTAACACTCTTATGTAGTTCCTATTTTGATCCAGACATGATTTGATCGATCTGAGATTTCATAATCCAGGACCTTTATTACCTTGCAGCTTGGCGTCCCAAGCTACATGGTTTGGTACCTTAGATGTTCAGCTGGCCAGCCTTTATATCTCTATGTCTGGTCTGGTTTCCTTAATAAACCCGGATTTATATTATGCACCCTTTTCCGCGGTTTCTTATCTTATGGAACTTATGGGTCTATCTTGTATAGACTCCGTAGCAACTTGATTGTGTCTCTAAGACATCAATTTCGTGGTGCTTAAGCTGATATGACTTAGTCATTCTTTTCTTTTCGGGTCAATGTGTCTGGCATCTGATTATGCTAGCTTTATATGATCTTTGTATTTGGACGTCCTTAAATCTTTATCTAGTCCGAGGATCTTGCCAAGACACCGATGGTTGATACCATTTCATTTCTCTTATCAGCTTATTACGTTTCTCCTTATAATGTTGGATATTCGGATTCACTTAAAAACTCATGTAATCCGTGTTCCTTGGCCACTAAATAGATCACCCATATTTGGCTCAAAGGTTTCTTTAAAATTCGTAGGAGAAACATTTCTTATCCAACATATATATATTCCCAATCTCCAATCTCCTTATGAGATTCCATCTTAGACGGCACATATGTATGTGGTGGTTTTATTCAAAATCTCTTAAGATGGTATATGTCTGGCTCATGACCCGTATTCAATCTGAGATGGGAATATCTATGCTCACTTATATGGCCTGATGCATATTGATCTTATATACATGTAAAACTTGTGATGTCTCCAAGCTGATAAACTTTAGGGTCTAAACCTTATAGGTAATGACTTTTTTTTATAAAATTCGGCCGAGTCTTATTATGATCATCGAATTTGTAGTATAGTCATGGACCACGGGTTTGTCCTCACTCCCCCTCATGAATATACTATAATTTCGTGATGCTTGAGACAATAAATCTGATGAGTTTCCCTTGTGCACATGTAACACAACGTGAGACTCTATGGGATAACTCTTTGTGCCGTTTTCATGATCAATCTTTGCATCAAGTTTTGGACTTGGATGGCTAGTCCAGTCATGCCATATAGTGTAAATTTCGTGGGGTATACCAATTGTGGTTACCATGGCTTTTGCCTCTATCATACTGATCTTTGGCATAGTCTAGATCAGTAGAGTATAGTCTCGACCATTTTCTTTTAATGCCTTAGGCGATCTTAAGGAACTTTCATTTCCTTTTGCCCATTGTTTCTATTTGGAAACCATTCTTATAACTCAATGGGCTTTGTATGGGTGAGAAATTCATGCCCTTTTAGGCAATGCCTTTTGGTCGAGATTTTATACTTGCAATAAAACAAGCAATAAAACATTCATATTATCAAGCAAGAATCAAACAAGATAATAGCAATAAAATAAACTCAAAGTAGTTTAATGCCAAACAAATCCAAAGACATAAAACCAAAGCAAAGTAAACATAAAAGCAACAAAGCAAATAGAACTCAAAGTCTAAAATCATTTTAAGAAATCGGAAGTCTCATACTTCGTGAGATCATCATTATCCATAAGATCATCCTTTTCATGATCAAAATCGCCCTCATTGTCATGCTCATGTTCACGCTGGATCATGTTGGCCTCGGGATTCTTCCCTTTAACACTCCCTTGATAAAGATCCACAAGATGTCTGGGAGTTCTACACGTCTTGGCCCAATGATTGTCCATCCCACACCGATGGCAAACGGACTTGGTCGGGCCGGACTTGTGTCCGGTCTGGTTCCCGTGGCCACGCCCTTGGCCACGGCCTTGTCCGCGGTTAAAGTCAGATCCGCGGGCATTCCCTCGACCATATGGGTGGTAGCGACCACGCCCTTGTCTCGTTCCACGCCCACGTCCTGGCCCGCGGTTAAAGTCAGATCCGCGGCCATTATATCTTTGATATCTCTGGACATGGTTTGCCTCGGTTTCCATCTTAGTGTCCTCGGCCACATGGGCTTCTGGAAGTGGGGTTGATCCAGGAGGTCTCATCTCGCTGTTTCTCATCAGCAATTCATTGTTTTGCTCCGCAAGCAATAAACAAGAGATCAAACTTGCATAGGTCGTGAAGCCTCTCTCACGATACTGTTGCTGTAGCAACACGTTGCTTGAGTGGAAGGTCGAGAAGGTCTTTTCAAGCATATCCTTCTCTGTCACAATCTCGCCACATAGCTTCAATTTTGAAACTATCTTAAATAGGGCCGAGTTGTATTCATCCACGGACTTAAAGTCCAGGAGCCTTAAGTTAAGCCAATCATATTTGGCCTTAGGCAGTATAACCATCTTCTGATGATCATATCTTGCCTTTAACTCCTTCCAGAGATCAAGAGGATCCTCAAGCGTCAAGTATTGCTCTTTGAGACTCTCAACGAGATGGTGGCGTATGATTAGAATCGCCTTATACTTATTCCTCTCGGATTCGTTATTTGCATCATTGATGCATTCACCGAGCCCTTCTGATTTCAGCATGATCTTTGCATCTAAAGCCCATTGCAAGTAATTATCTCCCGAGAGATTAAGGGCTGCAAAGTCCAAATTGTTGACTTTCGCCATCTGAAATCAAGCATCGGTTTTTTTTAGGCTTTTAGGGTTTCATTCAACCGATTTTATTTTTATGCATCATGCGATTTTAAATCAAGCAAGTTTCCCAAATTCAATCCTAACATTTAATTCTAGGTGATAAAAGAAAACAGGAAATTTTCCAATTTCAAAATAAGGAAATTGTCCAAATTTCAAATAAGGAAATTTTCCAAAACAAATAAGGAAACTTTCCAAAACGAATAAGGGAATTTCCAATTTGCGATTTTAATGTTTAGAAACAATCCATGCGATTTTACCAAAACAAGCAATCATCCTTTACAAGCACATGAATCGGTTTTAGGGTTCAAGTAGTATTAATTTTCAAATTCGATTATGACATGTAATGCTATCATGCGGTTTTAAACATCAAATAAACAAGCTAGATAAACGGTTTTAATCACGCAAGCAAGTTCCTCAAGCAAACCGAATTTTAGGGTTTGATATATGTTTAAGTCAAATTTCGATTTTTAGGTTTTAAGAAATCAAACAAGTTTAAACAAACAAACCGAATTTTAGGTCTTATCTTTAGCTTAGATTCAATTCAATTCAATTCAAATTCTCAAAAGATCAAACAATTTTAGGTGAGAGAATCGGTTTTAGGGTTTCATAATCATTAGGTCAAATTTCGATTTTCATGTTCTAGGGTTTTAGAAATTTGTTTATACCTTTGATCCTTCTTTTGGGTTGAATGGAATGGACCGGGAGCTAAAAGACCTCGGTAAACTCACGCCTGGATTGCACAGCTACGGACGGACGGCGGCTGCGTGCTACGGATTGGATCACGCGCCTACTCGGCTTTGAACGGCGGTGGTTGCTTCTCGGTGGCTAATGGCGGACGGCGGCTTTTAGGGTTTTTATATTTTTTTTCGGTGGCTAGGGTTTATCAGAGCAAGCTCGTGCTGATAACGTGTTATGAATAACTTGTATTCTGTATATTATTATTGAGGACCAATGGTCTCTTTATATAGTGGTTACATCAAGGAGAGAAAAGGAAATTGTCCTTTTACTACTCATACAAGGAATAGGAAAACTTCTACTAATCCTATTGGTATTAGGAAAAGGAAATCCTATCTCTAATAGGACTTGGTCTTCACGCCTAGACTAGACCACGAATTGGGTCTTATGGACTGAGCCGGTTATGGACATCCAAACTTCAATGGTTTATAACAATTAAACATTAATAATGTGAATATTCTTTATAGCATAAATATAATAATCGTGATACTCAAACCAATTGTTATTTAAACAAATATAACATTTTATATATAAATTAATGTCGTTACCATATTTGATGATCCAAGTTTCTATTCTAAAGCCGAATCTTTGATTAGTTAATAGTTAGTATCTTACATAATCTTTACATGGCAACGAAATATCTTATTTGAATATTTAATAATTGTTCAAATTTCCATACTCAAAAAAAATTAAGATTTAATAAAATATTAGTATATTTAATTGTATGTCCATATTTAAAACTAAATTAATATTTCAGTTTTATTTTCTGAAGATACAATCACAACTAATTAGCTACAATTTTGGTAAGTTAATGTTTTCGAATTTTAATCCATAACTACCATATTTCAAATAAGAATATTCGATTTAATATCATTTTAGTTCAGAAGAATATAATCATCTAGTTATTTATAATTGCTAATAGTTATTTTAAATGATTGTCAATATTAATTTTAAAATAAAACAGATTTTAATTATTAACATACAAATAGATCCAATATACCTATTCAAATTTAGTATTTTAAATCAATAAAAAATAAGTTAGTTATTTATTCTTCTTTAATATATAGAGAAATATTATGAATATTCGTTTATTATTTAATATATAATTTTTTTGAAATTTCATATCGTTTTCTAATAATATTTAAACAAATATTCAATTCGAATGTTAAGAAATTTTATTAATGTTTGCTTGCAAGCCAGAAAATTATTGAAGAATATGAACTATTTTTTTTAAATGATAGATAATTAAATACCTAACAAAGTTAATTTTTATTTAAAAACATTCAAAATTATTAATTAGTGCCATAAAAAGATCCGCTTGCTATAAATGGATCGGATCAAATAGGATCCGCGTCCTTTGTAAACGGTTTCGGGTTGGGTACAGGCGAGTTAACTCAGCTGACTCAGTCTTGTTAAAACTGTTGCCAAACACTTCTTTGAATTTTAGTCATTATTATCCTTAATGCACGGATGACATAAAAAGTAATATCCCAAATCAATTCAAGGGCAATTTGAAAATGTACTTATCTTTTTTAATAGTATAGATACTCGGTTGTTGTCAATACGAATATCTAACCATAATTAAGTACCTGAAGGGCGAAGGCAATGCAAAAATAATTAATGGTTCGATCCAAGAAACTGAGATTAAAATCAAAGCAAGAAAAGTTGTAAAATCAATTTTTTAACCACAAAATCTAGTTTTGATTTATGTTGGGGTTCCATTAATTTTTTTTTCCTGAACATTATTTTATTAATCTCATGAAATTTAAGTTGAATTTATAAAATCAAATGCTTACTGTATGGACTCTCTCTCTACCGTACAAATAAATGTTTGTGTTTTGCGTTTGCTTATCTAATTTAAAAAAATGTCTAACAAAAAAAAAAATTAGATAAGCAAACGCAAAACACAAACATTTATTTGTACGGTAGAGAGAGAGAGAGTCCATACAGTAACTTAAACAGTCTGTTAGAGCATGTTTCGCTTAACCTCTCAATATTCAGAAAAAAAAAAAACCACCGTATTAATTTTTGTTGCTCTCTTCAGATATACTAACCTTAATCAGGATATTATTGTTAATTTATCCGACTGTACACAATTATTAAAACCAAACTGAAAAAACAATTTTCTTTTCTAGAGGAAAGCGACGACAAAAAAAAAAATGTCAAAAATCTCCATTTCCTCTCTTCCCTCTTTCTAATTTCTTCGTTGTTCAACGAAATTTCGATTCCTTGTTCAATTTCCGAGTCAAATCCATCTAAAAGTTTGTGCTTTCTTCCTCTAATCTCTCTCGGATTAGTTCGATTTCTAATCCGTTTTAGGGTTTTCATCGCCTAATCAATTCGGCTTTGAAATTGGCAATCGGTTTCCTTCGATGAACTGTTTGGGTTTCCGGATTTATCGATTTCGTGGTGGGTTTGGTTTTTGAAGCGATCACGATGAGGTTTTCTAGCTTGATGGCGAATTGACTTGGAATCTGGATTATGATGTTCCATTACCTTTCTACAACAATGGATCTCTGAAGGTTTTCTCGATGTTTTGAATCTAAGGATTGTCGTCAAGGGTAGTACTCTAGAGGGATTTTTCTTTGTTTCTGGGGGTTAAATGCTGAATTGGAAAACAGATCCAGGAGCAAATTGAGGAAGAGGAGGGTTTCGTTTTGATATTGATTTTGGGATTTGAGGTCTTTTTCTCTAAAAGATGGATCTTGTGATCGGTGGGAAATTTAAGCTTGGAAGGAAAATTGGTAGTGGATCATTTGGAGAGCTTTATCTAGGTAGGTGAAAGGAGGACGAATCCGTTTAAATTTTTTTTTTTTTTTTTGTAGATTCTTCTAAAATGAGATTTTAGGTTTTTACATGTTGTTGAACATTTTGCAGGTGTAAATGTCCAAACAGGAGAAGAAGTTGCTGTCAAGCTGGTAAAAATTTACCACATGATGAATCTTTAATGCTTATTTTTGATAATGCAGATGCAAAAAAAAAAAAGAGAGAGAAAGAGTCTTTTTAGTTCAACTGCAATTTTCATGTGATGCTGTTGTTGTTTGTAAAATTCTTTTCACATGAAGACGATGAGGAGTTGCTTTCTCGTTTCGTTAGCCATTTAACATGATCATATTGTGTCCTTTGATTTTCTACTTCTTAATTCCCCTTTTGCCTTTTTTTCCAATTCAATCAGGAATCTGTGAAGACCAAGCATCCCCAACTTCATTATGAGTCAAAGTTGTATATGTTGCTTCAAGGAGGAAGTAAGTGTTACTTTTACACTAGAGTTATGTCATAGAAGATTTTCTCGATTCGTGATGATAGGCTTCTCTTCATTGTATATGCTTCTTCTGCTTTGGGGAGATCAAGAACAAGAAGCGTGTAGACAGGCTTTTATCAATTTTACATATTGTGCTGGTTGCATTATTAGTTTGAGAATAACGAAAAGGTTTTCTTTTTGTTTGTTTCTTTCTCTTTGAAGCTGGTATTCCGAACCTCAAGTGGTTTGGTGTTGAAGGTGAATACAGCGTAATGGTTATTGACCTCCTAGGCCCTAGTCTTGAAGACTTGTTTAACTACTGCAACAGGAAGTTCACCTTGAAAACTGTTCTCATGCTTGCTGACCAACTTGTGAGTATATATATGGTTTTCAGCTCTTCTGTTCTCTGAACTTATGAATTCGTTAGTAATGGAAGATTATTGCTTTCTCTGTTTGCCTTTCAGCTTAACAGGGTTGAGTATATGCATACTCGAGGTTTCCTTCACCGTGATATAAAGCCTGATAATTTTTTAATGGGCCTTGGACGCAAAGCAAATCAGGTGCTAAAATCTACTTTTATGAAAAAAGCTTGTGCTTGGCCATATTGTGCTTATACATCATATGTGATTGTGATGGTGGTTTCTGCATCAACCTTCTGAGATAACTGTTTTTATTATTTTTTTTCCGTCATTATTTCAGGTGTATATCATTGATTTCGGATTAGGAAAGAAATACAGAGACCTTCAGACTCACAAGCACATTCCTTACAGGTCAGAATATGACATGTTCTCCTGTTTCTTTTACCCTTTCTCAAGGATCTGCATATTTTGCATCCTGATTTCCGTGAACTCAAAGGAGAGATCAAAATTTGTGACAGAGAAAACAAAAATCTCACTGGGACGGCTCGGTACGCAAGTGTCAACACTCACCTTGGAGTTGGTAAGAACATTGTTCTGTGGTATTTCATATAGAGTTTTGTATTTTTCGTCCGATACTTGAGTAGTTGCTGGTGTTTGAACAGAACAAAGTCGAAGGGATGATTTGGAATCACTTGGTTATGTGCTTATGTATTTTATCAAGGGAAGGTAAAGAATCTACAGTTTTTCCGCCTTTGCTTTTAAACTTCTGTATATTTTGTTGGACAAAATTTAAACTCTTTCTGTGTTTTTGCTATCAGCTTACCATGGCAGGGATTAAAAGCTGGGACAAAGAAGCAGAAATATGACAGAATCAGTGAGAAGAAAGTATCAACACCTATAGAGGTAAAACCAACTCGACAATCCGATTGGATCTACTTAATAGCTCATGTATTGGTATTCTACCTCCATTTTCTCACTGAGCTTAGTATGTTTATGGAAATGTTTCGATGTAGGTGTTGTGTAAAAACCAACCGTCTGAATTTGTTTCATACTTCCATTACTGCCGATCTTTACGGTTTGATGACAAACCTGATTACTCTTACCTTAAGAGGCTTTTCCGCGACTTGTTCATCCGAGAAGGTTCTTATCTTATCTTCTTAACATCATTATTTTGACAAATTTTGCTTACTGTTTCGAGCCACTCTTGTCTCATTTTTCAAAATTGTTGAAACTCTTGCTTGCAGGTTACCAATTCGATTATGTATTTGACTGGACAGTCCTAAAGTACCCTCAAATCGGTTCCAGCTCTGGTTCTAGCTCACGGACAAGGGTGATTTTCTTTCCCTTTTGTTTTTGTTTTTGGGTACGTTTACTCTTGTGGCTTTTGAGTTTCTCTATGCTTACGTAGATGTAAATCTTCTGGTCTTGCAGCATCATACAACCACGAAACCAGGATTCAACGCAGGTCCTTCTATCGAAAGACAAGAGAGGGTCGCAGGTAAAAATTCCACTCCTCCTGCTTCTATTGGAAATCTCAGAACCACACACATTCATTATTCCTCACACTAATTTTGTTACTGTGCGTGTAGGAAAGGAAACAACCCGTGATAGAATCTCAGGTGCAGTGGAAGCCTTCTCTCGAAGGCACCCGACAACAACTTGTACGCCGCGTGATCTTTCCAGATCAAGAAACTCTGATGACGGACCTTTCACTAAGCACACGGTAAAAAAATCTTACTATACCAAACACACACATTGATCAAAAGCATTATTTAAGACAATAGACTCAACTGTTGTAATTTGTTTTCTGGCAGCATGGAGAGTCGGAAAGACCAAACAGTTCCTCGAGATACAGAGCCTCCTCTGCTTCTAGGAAAGCCGTTGCTGCGTCAAGCTCTCGGCCAAGCTCTGCAGGCGGACCGAGCGAAAGCCGATCTTCGAGTCGTCTGGTTTCATCAAGCGGCGGTGGTGGCAGCGGCAGTGGCAATGGCAATGGCCGTCCCTCGACCAGTCAGAGAATCCAAGCTGGATATGAATCCAAGACTCTGTCTTTCTCTCGTGCAACCGCTTCGAGAAACACTCGGGAAGATCAGTTGAGAAGCTTCGAGCTTCTCTCTCTCCGGAAATAAAAGGAAAACGAGACAGCGAACTCCATGAAAACCCATCAGAGAGAAAGCGGAGAATCTTTTGGTTAAAAAAGATTTCATATACTTAAAAAGATCTTTACAGGTGATTTCAGCTACAGCTTGCAGAGATCTCTCTCTCCCACCACTCTTCGTTTGTATATTTAAATCGTGATGTGTTTGAGGGAAAATAAACAATCAAAAATGTAGAGTCTCTCCATGTAAAAACAGTGAAGTTGTTGTATTTCCTCCTATAACTGTCTGTAATAAACCAAAAAATAAAAACAAAAAATTTGTTCTTTGGTCTCTTTTAATACCAAAGAGGCAAAATCAACATTATTCTGGGGACAACTTCTGCTCAAATTTGCCTAAAACGACACGTACAAAAGGATAAAGAGACGCTGAATTTAGTTGACTTTTTGGTCAACGCTGTGGGCTAAAAATGAAAAAAAAAAAAACAAATGCCACCGCTGGGCTGAGTATTAATTAAATACCTCTTTTTAATTTAATTCATTACCTTTCCTGGAAAATTCTCCGATTCTCGTTCTCGGACTCTTGAATCTCCTCTATTTCGAACTTGTTATTGATCGTAGAGAGAGAGAGAGAGAGAGCAGTGTTCACTGATCTGCCACGTTCTTCCACATCGACGCAGGAGTCTTATTAGTATTCGAATTGCAGAAGAAGTTGTATAGTCTATTTTGCTTGTTCGTAGAAATTTTGGAATCTAGGGTTTATCGAATCGTTTTTTTCCTTTTTTCTTTTTCCACTTTCGGTCTCTAGTTAGTAGAATTCCTCGATTAGTCAGAGCCGCTTTCGTGGTGGTTTCGCTGCTTTAGAAAAATCCAGAGGATTCGGTGTCGTGGAGTTACTAAATTCAACGTGTTGGAAGAAATTAGGGTTTCAGTGGTAACGATCCAGTTTTCGAATTGACTGCAAGAGGTAGGGTTTCGTGTTGTGTGGATTGGTGAGCGGCGTCTCTGGAATCGAGGGGGGTTTTTGTGGCAGTTTTTTGTTATCTTCTTAGTGCGGATCATGGATATTGATGGTGTAAGCGATGTTCATATTTTGGATCCTGAGCTCTTGCAGCTTCCGGGTTTGTCTCCTTTATCGGTTAAAGCAAACCCTCATATTGCTGAAGAACTCTTCTCCCAGTGGCTTTCACTCTCTGAAACTGGCCGATTGGTAATTTGTTCCCCAAGCCTCTCTCTGGTTCTTGTTTGCTTTTTATTTGCTAATCTATTTCTGAGACCATAGTGTGTATATAAACACTTCTGTCTCTAGTTGACAGATCGTTTGATTTCCCATCGGAATTTTTTTTCGATTTCAATTGATTGCTTGAACCTTACGTTCATACCAGGTTTGTAATCAGTAGTATATATCGGTTATTTGTTTGTTTTTTCATTTAATCTGTGTGCTTGTTTATGTATAATGATACCTGTTCCTGAGTCCGTTCCGAGTTCATCTGATTCCTTATACTTTTCTGCACATGATCCTACTACATACTTCCGGGAGAAACATGTTCGGGAAGTTTGTCTATTTCTTATAAATTTTACTTAGTATTAGATAAATAGAGAACATGTGAATCTTCTTAAAGCGTGTATTTACTTGAATTTGTTATGGCTGGGAATCAATCATACGGGGAAAAAACTTGTGGTGGAATTTTTTTCATCACCCGCCCTCCTTTGGCGATTCATCTGTGTGATGTTTGTGC
Source organism: Alliaria petiolata (assembly GCA_020283515.1). Lineage (NCBI taxonomy): Eukaryota > Viridiplantae > Streptophyta > Magnoliopsida > Brassicales > Brassicaceae > Alliaria > Alliaria petiolata. Next base: position 214,960,863 of record JAHZTW010000001.1, on the reverse strand, counting down.
AGGTCAAGTCTTTGATTGATGATACTAAATCTAGTACCCCAGTCAGTGTATCCAAGAATTGTGCCAATCTCAACATTTCTTGCGGAAGTGCATTGCCATCTGTGTTTCTGAACAGCGGCACTCCCCCACTATCCCCGCGAAGTTCATCTGGGTCTCCCCGTTTCTCGAGGCAAAAGACGAGTCCGTCTTCTCTACAGTCTCCTCTGAAATCAGTCAGGGAACCAAAGCGCCAACTTATTCCTCAGGTTTGATTTTGTATCCAGCTTCTCATGTAATTGAATAACAGGAGAAGGCTCTGCCTTGCTTGACATCATAATTTTGGTTTTTTCATGTATGCTCACATGATTGTTGAAACTAGATTGAAATAGCTTTCAAAGTATCCATGAGCACAAAATTAATAGAAACTATTTTCTACGGTTAAGTAGAATTGATACAATTTGTTTTTTGTTTTTTACAAAACGATGACAAAGTATAAGCTTATTCTGGTAATCCGTTTAACATGTGTCTTGATATGCTATGCAGTTTTACTTCCAACATGGGCGTCCACCTGCGAAAGAACTAAAGGAGCAATGTATATCCATGGTTGATCATTTTTTTAGTAACTATATTGACGGACTTCGTATGGATGGTGATGTTTCAATTCAAACTTTTCTACATCAGCCTCGTTCTGTAAGGAATAGGCAAACAGTTGATCTTACAAACACATTCCTGCTGTTGTCTAATTGCAGAATTCAAATCCATTTCGAAAGAAGTCTGCAAGCTGCCTTCTTTTCTTTCATCAATACTTTTTAGAAAGATTGATTCGAAATGCACCGGTATTGTTACAAGGTAACTCGTTATGTACTTTCTTTTCATATGCGTAATTGTAGTAGTTAAGTGTGTATGTACATATCTATACTTGTGTGTTTGTGTATATGTAGTAATAGTAGAACACGCTGGTCCGGATCTCTGGATTCACGCTCATCAATTTGTTTCGTAAATTGCACACCCTTAAAATAAATGTATTGGCATAATAATTTTGATACTTGATTGGTATCTTTTTTTACCTAAGCTTCTTTTATATAAATTTTACATTTACTTTTGTGAAAATTAGTGTGCTCGATTTTATATGCTGTTTAGATTTTTTTTTAATAAAATATTTGTACTTGAGTAATTTGAAGTATCTACACATAGATTTTTTTTTTTTTTGGAAATTGATATATCTCTTAGTTAGCCAAATCTTGGTTAATAATCGTAGAAATGTACAACAGCTGTGCAAATTTTCTGTTTAATTTGTATACACCATATATTCTGACCAAAGACAAAAGAATACACCATATATTGCTCCTGAAGAAAATGTTTACTTGCAGGGATGCATTTATCAAGTATTGGGTTGATGGACATATGTTGGCAATGGACGTAGCCTCGCAGATATATAATATTTTAAGGCAGCCAGGCTGCAAGTACCTCAGACAGGTCTCTTTATGATTCTTTTCCCAATACTTCACTGCTGTTTGATTTGTTTACCAAAGATTATCGTCTTTCTTGTTTTCTTAAATCCACTTTCCTGAAGGCTTTTGTCTTTTCTTGGATTTGGGGATAGGCTGACTTCAAACCAGTTCTTGATGAGCTTCTGGTAACTCATCCTGGCTTGGAATTCCTGAGGAATACACCTGAATTTCAAGAAAGATATGGTACGAACTAAGTTGGTTTACAGTGTTAAATATCAAGAGTTCTTCTGCAGCGTCTGTGTCCTACGTAGAATAAGACGTTTATGCAATTTCTTTCCATATATTTGAACTCTTAAAACACATTGACGAACTTGAAAGTGACTTCTCTAGCTGTTCTGGTAGGCCAAGGCAAATAATTCTTCCAGTGTTAATTCTGTGGACATTTCCATTATTAATTATTTCCTGAAAGTTGTGAAATGACACTTAATATACAATTATTTAGGTGCATGCTGTTTTATACATCTATTGACTAAATCATATTTTTTTCCTGTGCTTGTTTCATTCATCATTGTGTTCTTTCCCGTCTACCCAGCTGAGACTGTCATCTACAGAATATTTTACCACATAAACAGATCAGGAACTGGTTGCATTACTCTTAGAGAGCTGAAGCGTGGGAATCTTATTGCTGCCATGCAACAAGTTGATGAAGAAGACGACATCAATAAAGTTATTAGGTGGTTATGTTTTCCTTTTATCATTTCTTAAACAGTATTTAGAAAATATTTCTATTTCGGTTTAATCTTCATAATTAAAACCAGTTTAGGTTGTTTAAGAATTCAAACTCAGAAAAGAAAGTGAGCAGTATGGGTAGTGCGCTTGGCATAAAACTCAAAAGGGAAATATGTGTATGGGAAGTTCACATTGATACCGAGAGATGACATTATGCATGAGTTGACTATTCAATTTGACATTTTCTTTGCTTTTCAGGTACTTCTCCTATGAGCATTTCTACGTTATATACTGCAGATTTTGGGAACTCGATGGCGACCATGATTTCCTTATTGATAAGGAAAATCTCATCAAGTATGGCAATCATGCCCTTACTTACAGGATTGTCGACAGGATATTTTCACAGGTTGGCTCCAAATGTCAAAATGTTTTTGACTGAACACTCTTTTATGAAGCCTAATTATAGTCTTAACGGATGTGTTTCATTCTATATTGATTCATGTTATGGCTACGTCTCTCACATAGGTCCCTAGGAAATTTACGAGCAAAGTTGAGGGGAAGATGAGTTATGAAGATTTTGCATACTTCATTCTCGCTGAGGAGGATAAGTCATCTGAGTCTAGTCTCGAGTATTGGTACACTTCTCTCCCCTTCTTCTCTTCAGCCATTGTCCTTTGCTGCTTAGCTCACAATATGTCAATATAAATGTATGATCGCTAAGCCAAAACTTGTGGCATATGTGGCCTTGTTGATGAAACAATGTCTATTTGAGATGGTGATTCACTAAACATCAAGTGGTACCATTATTTCATGAACAAAGAATACCCATATTGAAACTAAAAACATTTGTCTGGGTATTGATTAAATCTCTCTTCGCAGGTTCAAGTGCATAGACCTGGATGGAGATGGGGTGATCACTCCGAACGAAATGCAGTTTTTCTATGAAGAGCAGCTGCATCGCATGGAATGCATAACCCAGGAACCTGTACTCTTTGAGGATATCCTATGTCAAATATTCGACATGATTAAACCAGAGGCAAGAGCTCTTTCAAACCCCTAACATTGGTCTCTTGATATTCCCGGGTGTTTTCTGTTTTTAATACTAAACATCAAATTGTTGAGTAACTCTTTCAGAAGGAGAACTGCATCACACTCCAGGATCTGAAAGCATCTAAACTTTCTGGAAATGTTTTCAATATACTCTTCAACCTGAACAAGTTCATGGCGTTTGAAACCCGTGACCCTTTTCTCATTCGCCAGGTAAGCATGGCTACTCTGTAGAGTTTCTCTCCCTTATGTTATGCATTCTTTGTTTAACAGCTGTTGTTGAAACTATGAAACGATGTAACAGCGTTAGTTAACTTGATGGATACTAAGAAAACACAACTTTTTCTGTTGCCAATTTCACAGGAACGCGAAAATCCAACATTGACAGAATGGGACCGATTTGCTCAGAGAGAGTATGTTAGGTTATCAATGGAAGAAGATGTGGAGGAAGTCTCGAATGGGAGTGCAGATGTTTGGGATGAACCACTCGAATCTCCATTTTAATGACTTGATAAGAAGGTAATAAGTTCAAACACTGCTCCAGCGTCAAAGAGTTCCTCGTGTATGAATTGCAAAAGACACAAAAACTTTAACATGATTTTTTTTTTTTTTTTTTTTGCAATTTTAATTCTCTCAAGAAATGAAAGCTTGTTCCTTTCCTCAAGACGCTTTCTTTGCTTCTTTTTTTGTTACTAGAAGAAGAAGAAGAAGAAGAAGAAGGTTGGATCTTCTTCGCCGCTCGGAAAATAGTTCTCAGACAACCACGAAAGCCGGTCCCTTCCACCTTTAAGGGGATTGGCGACCATGAGACAAGTGTCATTTCCATGAAATGTTTCGTCTTTGCGTAGGTTTTTTTCAGGTTGGACCTCTTTTTCAATCTATGTATATTATATACGTCGGTTTATAGTGTTTTTTTTTGTGGGTAACCAAACAACAACGGTTTTATAAAGTAGAATCGAAACAACTTATATGTGTACAAAGATACTTTTTGTGAGGAAAAAGGTACAAATCTTTGAACTTTTTTCTTATCGCGGATAATTTGAGCAGAAATTTTGCCCATATGATATGAATTATATATATATATAGTACTCACATGTTAACTTTATGCCTAATGTTTACTACATAATAAAATGTATTTTGACGTTTTCGAGTGATTTAGAGAAGCCGACATTGATTATTTGTTTGTAGTGGAAAATAAACTATTCAGCAAATCACGGGGGAAAAAACTACTATTGTTTAATTGGGTCACATTTTGTAGGATGAGGTTAAAATGTGTGTTTTTTGACTTCCGTTTTCTATTTTATCGTTTACTCACAAAGTGTACATTATATTTCAAAATATGATTGCGACATGATACCAACAATAATATAAATAAATTAACATATCATATTTTCTGTAGCTAATTTTTCAAAGAATTTTAGTTGAATAATCTATATGATAAACTTCATTTTAGATATTGAACTAAGAATTTTTGTTTTTTAAAGATCCTAACACGCTATACAATTAAATTCAAGTACTTAAGTTAATGTAACTCAAGTTAATTATGCACTAATGATCTTAAAAATAATTGATAGTAAGTTTGGCGACCACATTACAGAAGCTTCCCACGCGCCCTTAAAGTTTTTAAAAATAAAAAAGTAGTCGTTTTGCCAAAAAAGATCAGCGATTTTGGGAGAAAAGTCTGCACGCACGAATGTTGCGCGTGGTCTTTCGAAACCTCTGTGCATTAAAACAAAAAAAACAAAAAAAAAGTCCAATTAGATGCGGTTTGGGGGAAAATTGAACGGGTTGATAATTGCCAAATCCTCTAGGGTTCACCACAACAAAAAAAAACTAAAATCTCGCGATTCTTCTGATTTCGAGTAAAATCTCAAGTGTTTCATTTGGAGCCGAGTCAAAGAAATCAAACGGGATTCTCTGATCCGATTCCGGTGAGAAAGGATCAACGGACTTCTTCGTTTTTCTCCCCAAAAAACATGGCGTCCTTCAAGGTGATGCATTCCTCAAGTTCTAGAAACTCGGATCTGTCCCGTCGTATCCCTTCTTCTTCTTCTTCTTCTTCCTCCTCCTCTATAAGACCTCAACAGTTCAGGCGAGATCCAACCGCCGATCAATCGAGGCTAAGTGTCGGTTACGGCGGAAGAAACGACGGATACAGTCCCAATGCGATGACGGTGGAAGGGATTCTACACGAGACCTTCGCATCGGATCCACCAGCGACGGAATCTTCACTCCTAGACGCGTCGATTACTCTGATGGACGCTTCTCCGGCGCCGATGGAGATAACGACGGTTTCCGATGCCGATCGCGGAGGAGTAACGGGGGCGCGTGTGAAGAGCGTTGACGAGGTCTGGAGAGAGATCGTGTCTGGAGAAGGGAAAGGGATGAAGGAAGAGACGCAGGAAGAGATAATGACTTTAGAGGATTTTCTAGCGAAAGCCGCCGGGGAAGATGATGATGCAGCAGCAGCAGCGACGGCGGGTAACGGAGGAGTAGGAGGAGAATCGGATGATATGGATGTGAAGATTCCGCCGGAGAGACTCGATTACGGATTCGACCATTCGGCGCCGCCGCACAACCCGTTTCAGATGATTGATAAAGTAGAAGGATCGATTGTTGCGTTTGGGAATGGTTTGGATGTCTACGGAGGAGGAGGAGCGAGAGGGAAGAGAGCGAGAGTGATGATGGAGCCGTTGGATAAAGCGGCTGCGCAGAGACAGAGAAGGATGATCAAGAACCGTGAATCTGCTGCTAGGTCGAGAGAGAGGAAACATGCTTACCAGGTTGAGCTGGAGTCTTTGGCAGCGAAGCTCGAGGAAGAGAACGAATTGCTCTCGAAAGAGATTGAAGAGAAGAGGAAAGAGAGATACCAGAAGCTCATGGAGTTTGTGATTCCTGTGGTTGAGAAACCGCAGCAACCGCGGTTTCTACGCAGGATTCGATCTTTGGAATGGTAATCACAAGTCGATAATGATGAAAAAAGGTATAGACTTTTGAAGTTTTTTTTAGGATTTTAAGATTACTTTCGTCTGTAACTTAAACCTGTGTGTGTATGAGTGGGATTCTGCAGTAGAGTGATGATGATGATGACTATGGTTAATAACTTAAATACTATAGAGATTTGCATATGTTACATAGTTGTCACTTCTTGTTTTGATCAGACATTAATCTTATGATCTTAAACCCTTTCTCTGTCTCCGAGATATAACCATAGAGAACTCGAAGTTGGAAGTGTGTTGTGATGATGATAGATATTGAAAATTGGAAAATTTGAACACTTAACGTAATCATGTTAAATTGTTAATTAGCAACTTTAAAACATCACTTTGTATAATAAAAAATATATATATATATGTATTTGTTAATCCAAAACCAAGCCAGACATAACAAATTATTATACCGAACCAAACCAATTTTTTAAAAAATCGATCATAAGTTCATAACTCTGACAACCGAGAGTATACCAAAATAACCAAACCAGAAAAGACCAATATTTGAGTTTCGTTCAAGGTATTCACTGTCGACCCAGATTTGCATGTTGTGAAGTTTAAGAGATTTTTGTGTTTGTGTGTATAGAGTGGTTCAGTGTGATGAATAAGGTTTAATAACTTAATATTATAGTATATAGAATTCATACGTTACAAATCTCTCTCGTTGCAATATAGATCGAATCATAGAGAGTAAAAGAGACTCTCCTAACAATTAGGGTTTTGGGTTTGAGAAACTTGGGATTCAAATGGGGTATATGAATTAATAGGCAGGAGCAGCGAGATCTTCCTCTTCCTTGTTCTCTTGGCATCGTTTCAGCAGCTGAAGTTGCCGTCGAAGATGCAACACCTGTAGTTAATAACCCCAATCACCATGTAACATCTTTAGATTCTGCATTTTTTTAAAAGCTATATCCTAAAGATAGTGATTTGCTTCAAGGGACTTAAGGTTAGTTTATAGTTTCCTCCCAAAAGACTTGGTGTTATGATGATACTGAGAAATAGAATTGGGTAAAGATAAGTTACCTCTTCTTGAAGCATAGTTGGGAGGGAAGCCATGGAAATGAGCTGTTTCATTTGGTGCATAAGAGCTTGGTCTTTGATCCCTGACCATGTCTGTGGAGGTAATGCCAACAGAAGTACAGTGAACACATCGTTCCCTGCCGGATAATTTGACTCCGGACCACATTCACAGTCGACTTGGGTCGACGGCACCAATAGATCAACCTTTTGTTCGCTCCCGTCACGCACCACGACTCCAGTCACCACCGTGCCTTCCGCCGCCTCGCCGGGACCTGAAGAGTTGAACACGGTGATTAAATGGCAAAAAAGAAGTCAACTTACTATTAGAATCAACGTAGAGACATGTACCTTTGACACATATCACACAAGTCTCTCGACAACAGAACTCTTTTGATGAGCATCCGGATAAGATCTCGGCTCCTTGGCAACAAGCCTTTGCAGCCGCATATGCCAGGCTGTCTTCGTAACCCACTGAGGATAAGAACTTATTGATGTGTTTGAACAGTTCAGTTTCATGCACTTCTTTCAGCACCACTTGCTGCAGTAGATTAACTTGAGATTAGACATGTAAAAAGTCAAGATTGTCCAAAAGAACAGCGAGATTATCGCAGATCAAGGAGAGTCGGACAAAGAAACTGCTGACCATAGATAAAGAAATTAGATTTTCTTTACTGTTACTGTGTCTCAAATAATAAACTGCTGACCATAGATAAAGAAATTATAACTAGGACGTGGTATACGGATAACTTGCGACTCTGTCCGAGTTGAGAAGTCATAGCAGCGCAACGACCTATCCTTAGCATAGAATAAGCGATCGCCACTTAAAGCAAATGCGGGACGTTCTCTCTCAAGCTTGAAGACGATCATTCCACTGCCAATAGATTCATCTCTGGGTGAACTGCAAGAATCCAGAATCTATCATGGACAGAATCCAGAAAGCCGTAAGTCCAGTTCCATTGGTAGCATCCCGGACACGGATGGTTTTATCCCCTGAGGTAGAGACAATTATGTCATGTTGTCTCTGGCGCAGAAGACAACCAAGTAAAGTTATGGCGCATGATTGGTAATTGACTAATTGTTTTAGATCCTTCTACACCATAGTCCATAACTTTACTTGGCTGTCTTCTGCGCCAGAGACAATGAGAGGCAAAGTAGGGTGAAAAGAAGCCCAATTTACTCCGCTATCATGACCTTTGAGCACATGCTTAACTATAGCGTCAACACCACCAAAAAGATGAGCATTCATCTGACATGTCATCAGCAGGAGATACTGTCTTCTTGCTAAGAGCACCAATATCCCAAACACGGACAGTCTGGTCCAAGGAAGCTGATACGACTAGAAGCTCTTTCGGATGGAAAGAAGCACACATAACACCATGGTTGTGACCAGTCAAGACAGAAATACAAGTTCCATATGCGGATAGTCTAATCATCACTAGCGCTCACAATCCAAGGGTGCGAGTGAAAAGGCACCCGCGTGTTTCGCAGTTCCAGACCTTAATCTTGTAATCATCACCTGCAACAACATCCAAGTTGTCGATGAAATCAACTACACAGGACTGCTACTTTGTCGATAAACCTAACAAATAGAAGGAAGCATACCTCCTGAGACGAACAAATGGCTGCCATGGGTGGAAATGAACACCACGAACAGGTCCCACGTGCGCATCAAAACTATCGATCAGAGTCTCCCATACGGTAATCCCAGAGCTGGATCACGCCACTGTGCAAACTCGCGAGAATCCATGGCCTTAACTCGGTCACTCTTTGTCTCCAACTTGGTCAGCATCTTATGAATCGAAAACTCTATACACAAAGACGAATCAGGAAACAAAAACAAGTAAGAGATTCACTCCATACAAACTCCAATTGAAACGCAAACGGAATCAAAACTCAGAGGAATTGCGAACAGATCTAAACGTGCCAAACGAGTGAGATTGAACAGACAGAAATAGAGATCCACCTCAGATCAGTTTTCAAGAGAAAGAGATTAAGCAAGCATTACCAGGTAAAGCGTTTCGGAGAGATTCGAAAGGGTTTTAAGAGTGAGAATGAGATCGCCAGATGAAGAAGAAGAAGAAGAAGAAGGATGGATTAGGGGTTCAGTCTCGCCCAATAGCAAATGACAATAATAAAAAGTGAGCCGTAAACAAACTCCAAGTACTTGAGAATTGTTATAAATAATATTATAATATATGTTTGATTGAGAGAGATGTCGTGAGTGATTGAGAAAGAGAATTTCTCTCTACATTCATTCTCTGTCTGTTACAAATTACAAAGTGCTAACTCTATTTATAGAGTGAAGAGTCGGTGAATTCACCGACATATAAGAAGATATTATTAAATGCTATAATCGCTAAATTTATAATACTCCCTCTTGATTATCTATTACTAATAATATATTACGTATTGTTTTATTATAAACTTTATCATGAATGTCTAGTTAGAACAAAATCATGATAAAAGAGAAAGAGTGTAGTAACGCTCTTCCTTAAATATCCATCAGCGTGAAGTTGCGTGCTGCCTCGTTAAAAATCATTCTATGGAAAAATCCAGTGGAATAAAAACCAGGACCAAGGGAAAAAAGTACAACAGCAGCAAACTCCCCCTGAAAATGATGGATCTCATCTTCTTCATCATTAGAATTATAACATTCTCTTTTGATCTTTTGGAGGTCAAGTTATTTGGCGTGTTCTTTGCTGCCTCGTTAAAAACCTCGTCTTGAAAAAACCCATTGGGACAAAAACCATGACTAGGGAAAAAGAGTGCAGCTACGCATATCATCATGTTTCTCCTCTGGAAACATACTCTCCAGATCATATAAATCACCTTTTGAGTTGGGAGACAACATTCTCTGCATGCTTCATGAAGCGCAATAATCTCCGCATAATTTGAAGGTGTGGCGACCAAAGTTTGCTTCTGCGATCGCCAAAAGATCGCAATTCCACCAAATGAGAAAACATATCCAATTTGCGACCGAGCCTTATGCAGGTCTGATAAATATCTTGTATCTGCAAAACTAACCAGACCAATCTCGAGATTTCTATAATAATAGCCAAAAACAATCATACCTTTGAGACAATGGAATACATGCTTTATTCCGTTCCAATGTATGTAAGTAGGAGATGAGCTGAATCTTGCAAGTATATTAGTAGCAAAAGCTACACTGATTAAAAAAAAATTTGCAAGATATATAAGCTCACTGATATGGCTCATATAAGGTACTTTAGAAACAATTAGCATTTTCTTTACAAATGCTACAAATTAATATCTTTCCAGAACATCTCATTCATTAGATGTTCAATTTGAAATGACTGAGGACAATGTTGTCCTTCCAAAGTCTTTAATTCCATAATATTCTACGGCTTTTAATAACTCTTCAAGAGTTATGATGATCAATCATTCTTTGATTTGATCAAGTAGTCTTCCCGGGAACATAATTTCGATATCATTAATCCTTTAGGAATTATATCTTTGAGACACAGCTCAAGTCATTCGTGGAATGCCAGACATATCAAATTGCATCAATCATACTATCATATTTTTCCAACGACCGTATGAAGCAAGCCGCTTTACATATTGTAAGGTCATTTTTCTGGAAAAATATTTACTTTTTTTGATGCTTGGACTACTGGTCCAAAAATTTCTCGTTTTTCTTACGAGATTAATATAAACTTGATTGCCTCTTTCACTTTTTGGCCATTACTTTTTCTTTCTACTCTCATCCAAAGAGGTAGATTTATGATCCTCATTTATGTTAATCATACCGCGAGCTATTTTATTTTTTGTCGACATTTTTGTCTTTGGTTCCATCTTCTTCCGTAATGACATGGTTAACCGAGATCTCTGTATCAATATCATTGATAACATTCAGGTACCTGATTATATTATTAACCATGTCAACGGTCTCTTCTGGAGATTCATCCTCTTTTCAAAAATTATATATATGCTCCTTTTCTTTTCGAGGATTTATAATCTTTGGAACCAATGTAGTCTATCACGTTTCTGACGTGCCATAGACTTTCTATTAATAAACTATCCTTCAGGGACACATATTCTCATTGGAGCATTATTAGCTGGAATATGAGATTTACACATGTCTGGCAGTCAATCTAAGACATTCTGTGAATGAATTATCTTTTGAACTTCATGTTCAAATTCAGCGAGGATCCATAATTTTCACGATAATTCATTTCAAGAAATCTCATCCAGCAGCTGTTTATAAATTATTTTCGCATTTGATTTGCATTTTGTTTTGAACAATGATCCTTTGAACTTTTGAACTTCAGGTTCACATTAACATGTTCAAGGATACAAATTATTCAACAAATTTCCATGAGAAATTTGTTCTTTGCAAATCTTACAATAAGCACATCTCTCATTGATGGCTTAATTTACTTTAATAGAGATTCATCTCTATTATATATTTTGTTCTGAGATTTTTTAATCCTTCTGGGATTGTATCTCATTACTACATGCACGACTGCATGTTTTATACCCGATCATGGAGATAATATTTTCCCAAATTTCATTTTGAGTGTGAACATAATCTTCAGAATGTTCCACTTATTTTCATTCTTTAATTCTCCCCCTCGAGATGATGACATTTCATGTTCATTCATCTCGAATTAAATCCCACATTAGGACCAATAACACATCTAATCACCCATCTTGGGTCAAGTATATCTTTTTGATGTGGAATGATTTGGGGGTCTGCTTAAAGAAATCAAACCATCTTATATAATGAACTTGTTCAACCAAATATGGTGATCTCTCCTGATGGTCTCATTTTCATATTTTCTTGAAGACATGCTAAATGTGAAAAAACTTCTGATTTTTCCACATAATATTTGATATCATTACTGGACTAAGATGGCTACATATTAGTAAACTTCAGGTTTACTATCAGATATAACTTTTGCCATCTTTATGCATGTCTCCATGATACGCTCTTCTCGAGCACTCGCTCTATTGGAGCGTTTTGATTTTTGAGAAGTTTCGCTCTTCTGGAGCTTTTATTTCTTTTATCTAGAGCATTTTACTTTTTGGAGCATTTCGCTCTTCCAGAGCCTTTAGCTCTTCTAAAGTATTTTGCTCTTTTAAACTTCCCATTCATTCTTATGTAGTTCTTCTGGAACTCACATATTATATCAAATCATTTAAGCAATTCATAAAAATAACCGATAATTTATAAAACTAAAAAGATGATAATTTTTTATTATTATTTTTTTATATAAAAAATATAATATAAAACATATGACATTCGTCTTCTGGACGAATATTATCATGCGGTTGTTCTGGAACTCTGCATGTATATCTTTCAGACATTTATTTTCACACGGTTCTTCTGAAACCTTTCATAAATATCTTCAGGATATTTATTTTGTGTGATTCTCTGATTATTTGGGTAATGATTTGCGAAAGCCGTATTTTGTGTTGTCAATATACACACATGTGACCATGTAGTCAATATAATAAAACGGCTCGCACGGTGGATGGATTGATCCACATATATCATCATGTATTCTTTCTAGAAATACAAGATATTCATTCCCAAATTTTTTCTGGCGAGGGCCTACTTATGAGTTTTTCTTGAGAACTTGTCTCACATAAAAACTCTTCCGATTGAAAAATCTTCTGGTTTTTCAATGGGTGGCCACTCTAATTTTGCACAATACTTCTCAACATGATTGAACCATGGTGGTCTAACCTTTCATGCCACACTTAAAAATGCTGGTAAACTTCTGGTTTACCGCAACATGTGATTCATCCATGGTTATCTTTGTGCAATATAATCCGGAAGATAACTCAAATCCATATTTTCTTTTCTATGTAATGCAAACATATTTAATATCATTTTTACTCATGGTCTTTCTAAGACCTGGGGAGATATTGTATATCGTATACTTCAAACTTTATTCCCCTTGACATTGACAAATAGGCTTTTTGGAGCCCAATATAATATTTGCATTACCAAATATGGTACTCACGCTTCTGGCGGAGCCCTTTATTGATTCAGGAGAAACACTTTTTATTGTTTAAATATTATGTATCTCCTTCCTGAATCTCAAATTTGTGACATCTTCTGGGTCACAATAGTTATAAAGGATGTATTAACCAAAAACTTTGACTTATAATAAAATTAATAGATTAAAGCAAAAATCTTTTGAAAATCAAAACTTTTCATATACTTTTGTTTACCATATATACTATAAACCAGATCAAGTTTTGTTATTCAGATCTTCTTTACAAAGACATAATTATCGACTTAAGTTTCTTTGATTTTGTTGATTCTTCGGGATCAACAAAGAAATCAGGATGAGTATCATCACTTAAGCCATTAAAGGAAGTTCCAGCTTCATCCCAGATGAAGTTGGTCTATGCATCCTTTTCTTTGGTCTTTTGTGATTCGGCATACAGATCGGCTAAATGTTTTGGCGTACGACACGTGTGTACCCAATAATCTTTCATGTCGCATTTGTAGCAAGCGCTTTCACCTTGCCTTTTTACGTCTTAACCATCATCCTTTTTTTTTAATTGAATTCGTCCATCACACTTACTTTAAGTGGACAACTCAACATTCTCTCCTAGGAATGGAGTTAACCCAGTTGGACGAGACTGATGATTTATCATCACGAGTTCATTATATTGTTAAGCTACAAGAGGATTTATATCAACTTCGCTTTGGGTGAATTCTCTCGTCTGGAGATTCAACCATTTATTTCTAAAGATCTTCAGGATCTTTACTCACGATGGATTCATCTTATAAACCATCATAGATGTGGTGGCATAAAAAGATCATGAATTTTACTTTAGTCTCATCCGATGTCGTTTTCGACTTATCGATAGTGCTCAAGAGATCATCTCTCTTTAGATGCAACCTTGCACCTACCGCCCATAACATATAATTATTTCCACACAAGTCAAGGGTGGCGATCTCGAGCTTTGCCAAATTTGACATTATTACTGAATAACAAAACTTAACCCATTTAATTTAATGAAAAATTTATTTATAAAAATTTGGGCAGAGTAACAGCATAATAAAAGACAATAATTAAAAGTAATATGAGGAGGCCGGGCCTACCATAATAAATGAACAAGGATGGAGATTTTAATCACCCACTCAGTAAATAAATAAATAAACAATGGTGGGAATTTTAATCTCCCACTCAACAAATATGATCTGAGGAGACATACTCTACCATGTGATCATTTCGATCGTGAAGGCATAGCCTTACCATCCCGGCATAACAAATAAACGGGGAAGGCATAGTCTATCTTCTCGTAAATAATAAAATTTAAAATAAACTAAACACAAATAAATCATATCTTTTTGGTATAGAAACAGATCTGGTATACAGACAAATCGGGAGACGATCGTGCTGATGACGTGTTATAAATAATATTATAATATATGTTTGATTGAGAGAGATGTCGTGAGTGATTGAGAAAGAGAATTTCTCTCTACATTTATTCTCTGTCTGTTACAAATTACAAAGTGCTAACTCTATTTATAGAGTGAAGAGTCGGTGAATTCACCTACATATAAGAAAGTATTATTAAATGCTTAATGGATAATCACTAAATCTATAACAAGAATTAAGTAGTTTGCAATTATTATTTTTTGTTTTGCACGTAGAATTTGGACTATTTCTAAGTGAGGGTTATTGATTTTTATATTTTAGTGGATTTGGAAATTAACTTTGAATTTTTAAAATATTAAAATTTAATCAAATAACAAGGTTAAATCTTGTATTTGGATCTTTGTATTTTAGTCATGAAAACAATTTTAAATGCATTCAAATCCAATAAAAAATCAGACTTTTATAATACTTGGATTTTAAAATCATAGAACCAATAATACTGGATTTCAGTATAAATTTTAAAATCATAGAACTAATAACACTGGATTTTAATATGAATTTTAAAATCATAGAACCAATAACACTGGATTTGGTTTGAATTTCTAAATCATTTAAAATACAAGAACCAGTATTTGAGAATAAGCAATTAGTATTGTTAAGTATTTGAGATTTTTGCTAGTTTGCAACACTATTTTTTATTACAACTAATGATAAAGAGATAATCATACACAAACTCTAATATAATATATGAGAATTAAGCAATTAGTGTTGTTAATTATCCCATAATTCTATGTTTATCCGAGACAAGCTCATACTTCGTTTTATAAGTAACAATGGAGTTTAAATGTTTTGATTCCATTACATAAATTATATCACTCGTAAAAATAAAATTCTTGTTACCTTTTTTGAAAACAAAATTAGGAGCCTCATATAATCATGGAAAATTAGAAATAAATGATGTTTTTTGTACCCTCTTGTCCATCTACACCTTTATTTTTGTATGTCAAATTGTGTCTAAACTACCCTCAAAATCATATATTTTAATATTTAATTTATTTAAAAATTTTGTTTTTAAAGAAAAAACATTTATATAAGGAAACAGAAAATATCTATCATTCCAAAAACGTAACAAAAAAATATTTACAAAATCTTTTTTGATATGTTCTGCGAAATTCAGAAGGTGTCTTCTGCGCTTTCTATATGTTCTGCGATTTCGTAGAATATACATTCTACATAATGAACTGTTTTGCAAAGTTTAGAACATGTCTTCTGCAGTTTCCATATGTTCTGTGATTCCGTAGAATATACATTCTGCATAATGTACGTCTTCTGCGAAGTTTAGAACATGTCTTCTGCGGTTTCTATATGTTCTGCAATTCCGTAGAATATACATTATGCATAATGTATGCATAATGTACGTTTTCTGCAAAGTTTAGAACATGTCTTCTGCGAGTTTTGGAATTAGAAATATGATTTTCTTCATCTTTTTCATGTCGTCTTCATAACTTTACTCTATGTTTATAATTCTTTCATATCTCTGCGCAAATCAATGGTGTAAACCAAAAAGTATTAGATAGATTTTATATAAATCTGGTGAGTTTATTGAATTTGTTGTTTGTTTTACAACAAATTGATCTGTGCAAATTCTATTTGGGAGAATTTATCAATTTTTTTTGTTTATCATAGATAAATATGCTGAAAATCTATGTGATGTATTTGTATAGAGGTCATTTAGCAACAACGAGTGGAAATTTATTGTTGATCAAGAAAAACGTGCTAGATTACTTACTTTGGAATTGACTATTAGCATTGATTTTAGAGTTTTTTTGGTTAAATGATGTGTTATAATTTTTTAGTAATTATATTAAAAATAAAATTAGTAATTTAGAGGGTATAATCGGATTTGGATTAATATAAAGTATAGAGAGACGAGAGTTAGTTAAAAAGGTGTAGATGAACGGGAGGATACAAAAAACATCCTTTATTTCTAATTTTCCCTATAATCATCTAACATAATCATCTAACATTGAAGATCAATTTTAGTGGCCTTCTATAAATTTTATTCATATAAATTTTTGGAATTTAATTTAGGAAAAAAAAATTATCTACAGACCAAAACACTGTAAATTCGTTAAAATTTTAATAATTTAGAATGTTAATCGTAATAAAACCAAAACTGACTTCGCTTTACTCTAGAAACTCTATAAATTAATAATGTTGGGACTTAGATATTCTATTAATTTATAGACTTATTAATTTATCGATTTTGGATAAAATAAATTATTTATTAATAATTAATTAAAAATATTATTTTTAAAAAAATTTACTAATATTTTCTATAATTTAATTCTAAAATTATAGATAAGTTATGAAAATATTTTAATTTTAATAGAAAAAAATAATATACTCATATTTTAGTAGATTATCATAGTTATATTTTTGTACAAATTATTTTAGGGTAATTATTAATTTATGGTATTAATGGATCCGTATATTTACATAGGTTTTTCAAAAAAATTATTATCTTATCGATTTGTGTTATATTTTGAAGCGACCCAACTTGGGACAAAAAAATTTATTAAATTATAGAGTTTATTAATTTACCGAGTATTAATTTATAGAGTTTATAATGTACATCAAAATAGATGCATTAACTGAAGTTGTGAAGTTGGAGGTTTTTTTGTCATTTTCCCAATAAAAATGGTAAAGACTTTTGGTGTTTGTGTGTATAGACAGACTATAGAGTGGTTCATAGAGTGTGTGATGAATAAGGTTTAATAACTTACTATTATATATAGAATTCATATGTTACTGCGAATCTCTCTCGTTGCAAATAGAGTTTGAATCATACAGAGAGTAAAAGAGACTCTCTCAACAATTAGGGCTTTGGTTTGAGAAACTTGGGATTCAAATGGGGAAGATGAATTAATAGGCAGGAGCAGCGAGATCTTCCTCTTCCTTGTTCTCTTGGCATCGTTTCAGCAGCTGAAGTTGCCGTCGAAGATGCAACACCTGTAGTTAATAACCCCAATCACCATGTAACATCTTTAGATTCTGCATTTTTTTAAAAGCTATATCCTAAAGATAGTGATTTGCTTCAAGGGACTTAAGGTTAGTTTATAGTTTCCTCCCAAAAGACTTGGTGTTATGATGATACTGAGAAATAGAATTGGGTAAAGATAAGTTACCTCTTCTTGAAGCATAGTTGGGAGGGAAGCCATGGAAATGAGCTGTTTCATTTGGTGCATAAGAGCTTGGTCTTTGATCCCTGACCATGTCTGTGGAGGTAATGCCAACAGAAGTACAGTGAACACATCGTTCCCTGCCGGATAATTTGACTCCGGACCACATTCACAGTCGACTTGGGTCGACGGCACCAATAGATCAACCTTTTGTTCGCTCCCGTCACGCACCACGACTCCAGTCACCACCGTGCCTTCCGCCGCCTCGCCGGGACCTGAAGAGTTGAACACGGTGATTAAATGGCAAAAAAGAAGTCAACTTACTATTAGAATCAACGTAGAGACATGTACCTTTGACACATATCACACAAGTCTCTCGACAACAGAACTCTTTTGATGAGCATCCGGATAAGATCTCGGCTCCTTGGCAACAAGCCTTTGCAGCCGCATATGCCAGGCTGTCTTCGTAACCCACTGAGGATAAGAACTTATTGATGTGTTTGAACAGTTCAGTTTCATGCACTTCTTTCAGCACCACTTGCTGCAGTAGTTTAACTTAAGATTAGACATGTAAAAAGTCAAGATTGTCCAAAAGAACAGCGAGATTATCGCAGGAAAATGAATGCTAAATCAATAGATCAAGGAGAGTCAGACAAAGAAACTGCTGACCATAGATAAAGAAATTAGATTTTCTTTACTGTTACTGTGTCTCAAATAATAAACCAACAGCTCTATGCAAAACAAAGTGCAATTTACATATTTTTCTTCATTAGACAGTGTTCTTTCAAAAGGATGAATAGTTTTTTCTCTCATGCAACTTTGGGTTTTGGTAACCTTTAACGTTGAAGAATCTATACGGAAAATACCTTTAACTTCAGCCTCGATTTCTCTTCTGCGCTGAGATTTTGGTTTGCGTCCTCTGTTATTCTGATCTCAGCGACCCATCTGATGAATTGGTTGAAGTTCGAGGGAAGTGACTTGAACACAACCGATAAGATTTTCTCCACACTATCTACATGCTGTGAACTTACAAGACGAGGAACATCCTCCTTCAAATACTTTGCTATGCTGATCCAGCTTTCATCCTTGCAGCTCTGATACATATATATAAGCAAAACTATCACCGATCCAGTTTGGTTAACAAGCTTTGTATTACCAAAATGACAATGATATGAAGTTAGAGATTCTGTCTTAAAGTTTTCAAGCATGGAGAATCAAATTCACATTCACATTCACATCAAAACAATAAAGGTTGCGAGTGAGAAAATTTGCATAAACAGAAAATGCAAAACATACCAGAGTATAGAGCAATCCGGGTTCTCTGTGGGGTCTAGATATAAGCATGAACCTGGGAACAACACAGAACAATATCAGACCATATTCCATAAAAAGAACAATCACATAAGCAAAAAGCTACAAAGAGAAATGAGTATGTACCCTCTACGTTTCCCTGTTGACTCATCAATGCTGTCCATGGCTTCCCAAAGAAGTTTAAGAGGAACCCAGTGAGGAGGATACTTGAAACGGGCAACATCAAGAATCAGAGCCATGTCTCTTTCAGCATTATAGCCACCTATAGGTGAGAAGTGACCAGATCCAGTCTGCCATAACGATTTGTTAGAACACCGATCAACATAACATTTGTCTACCACTTTTAGTCATGCTGCAGAAAGTTACCTGCTTAAATACCCCTCTGTGATAGGTTGAGATCATATGGCAATTGTCAGAAGTGGAGCATTTCACCACGAAGTTGCGGAAACTATCAATGGTGCTCTGATTCGTGCGGAAAGCTTCCACTTTTGCACCTGAACAATGAGCCAAGCAGACAACTTTCCCAAACGAAATCCCTTTATCCTTCACTACTTCCAGTGGCTCGCAGCAATCCAGCATTGACTCATCAAACCATCTCCAAGGCCCTATTAAGGCAAAAAAAAATCAAACATCTATCATTGAATGTGGTCATGTAGAGACATATTTATCAAATCTCTAACAAAATAATAATCTGGTGTATTATACCTTTCCATTTTCGTCCAGGGTCAATAGAGAGAGCATTCAACACCACCGAGAGGCTAGCCAAGCCGCAATACGCAGGCTCAGACTGCGTCTGGAAATAAGAAATCAACCTGAAAAACCCTTCCATGGTGCCTTTCTGAAGCGCTTCATTGAAGATTAGCTGCACACAAAACGATTCACAGTTTCAACAGCAAATACTTTTAGACAGTAAGTAACCAAGGAACAACAGATCCCTGTAATAAAACCAACAAGCTGATTACTTGTAATAACTATTAACTGTGTAAGTGTGGTTAAAAAAATTTCCAGAATTTTGTAGATGTTCTTTTGGTATTGGTTGCTAATTCGTGAATTATTCAGATCTCACTAATCAGTGACCTGACAAGGCAGACAAGTGTTGATTATAAGCTATTAAAACGACTACATTATGTGTTTTTTCTGACATAATCGGTCTTAATCCAAGAGGGCTTTCGATTGACCGACCAAAATATCCACCAATTGTGAAAAACAACATCCAAACCCAGTAAGTTAATGTTGAATTTAGCACTAATTTTAGTAGCTAATCATCCAAAACAGTAAGATCTCATGAGTGACAAGGCAAGATAAACAAATCGAGAACCAGTACATGACAAGCCAGATTTGCGAAAACACCAAACGTAGAGAACCTCACGAATCAGAACTTGATCCGTACCTTGCCTTCGGCGGAGGAAAAGTCAATCGCCGGAGGAGAAGGAAGAGATCGCCGATACAAACTCGCCATAGCCATTTTTCACGGGTTTTCTTCGAGGTTTCTATAAGAAATCACAGTGAGCAACAAAACTTGCGCTGGAAGATTCGTGTAAGTGGATTCGAAAAAGGAGGCGCAAACAACTTTACGAACTGTTTTTAACTTTCGGCGTCAGATTCGAAAAATGGGAAGACGATTGCTTTCGTATGTATACAGAGAGAGACAGAGACTCAATTATTCGAATTCTCAGGTCAATGCTCTCTCTCTCTCTCTCTCTCTCTCTCTTAACGTCGGTCAAGTCAAACGTGAAAAGCGCGACGAAACGCCGTTAGTGACCTTGTCAAAATCATCCGGTCCGGTTCGGTTTGATTGGTATTATTGGTACATTGCATGATGTTGGTTGAGTTTTATACTAAATGCTGAAAATTATGCGGTTTTAAGGGGATTTATTTCATTTCAATTTGAATAAATTTTGTTTTAGTACCGAATTGGATAAAGTAATGGGTTCGGTTGTTTCAAACTCGGTTCGGTTCGGATGACCAAAACGGAATTGACGGCGTGTAGTCACCGTTAGTCTCTGGTCAAAGTTGGCGCGTTAGTTCCACATCATTTCGAAATTATAAATTACAGTTTGATTGAAGTCTTGAAAAAAATTAGAGATTATACAAGTGTTACGATCTATCCAACTTGTTGTTAATTACGTGTTGAAACCTTTTAATACTAAATCTAAGACATTTATTAACTTAAAATGTTATAATATAAATTGACTCTAATGGAGTATTTAATTTGTAAGAGTTGTTAGCTTTTTTTTTTTACGGATTTTTTTTGTTGTAAACGAAAGAAACATAATGTCATTCGATATTGGTTTGTGATCGTCTCATTTCCTCATGTTTTCATATGCCACCTAGTTTTTTATTTTTTAAACCGTGAAATATCCGGACTTTCGGCAATAATCTCACATAATATCCAGAATTATAAATTTTATATATTCCAATTTAAAAATAAAATTCTGTTCCAACAAAAAATCGAACACAAGAGAAAGTGAAACTAACACTCTGGTACTAGCATTATGCCACCACTCCTTTTATATATGCCACCTAGTTTTGATTAAATTATTTAATAGACCAAAGTACGAATGTATACAGACCAGCCCAATATGTGTACTGTAGGAGTTGACTGGTTAGGGTGATAGTTGAATATTATTAATTGCCGTAAATTTAGTTGTGCATTTTAGAATTGTACTTCTTTTTTCTGTGAAGAAAACAAATTACAGTTTCTAAATTTTGAAACCATAAAATAATTGATTTGGAAAAGAAAAGACTTTGAATTTTAGATGGAACCCGGGTACATTTATTCAAAGCATATTTGAAGCAATTATATACTTTTTTTAGACGTGTTTTAAAAACTATAGAATTTTCTTACATATCTTACCAAATCATATACTTTTTTTTGTTTAAACCTTTACTTTCATTATCTTAGTCTTGCATTACACAACTAAAAGAGAGAAGTATCCATCATTTTTTATTACTACAATAAAAATTAAAGACAATAAAAATTAAAAAAAAATAGATTATCGAGATAGATTGATCAACAAATTAGAGACAAATTTTGAATGCGTCGATAAAATGTTCATGACAAAGACCAAATCATACTTTACATTGTGATTTCCAAGTAAATCCTTGCAGTTTTAGTTCTTCTTGGTATATCATTTAAGATAGATGCGTATTTTTTTGGTGTAAAAACTGTTGGACAAGACTGATCAAGCAGATTTATAGTTTGTACAAAGTTTTAGGAAAACAAATGAATTGAAATAGTTTGATTATTCACAGGAGTATCAACATTGTACTTCTTTTTTTTATAATTTGGAACTAGATATTTGAGAATTTTATATCAAATGATTCAATCACGGATCTTATAAAAGTGTTGGATCAAGTTATTTAAGGATATCCCACCATAGCACCCAAAAATAAAACCACTCATTCATTCATCTACAACTAATTTTAACAACTTAATTTTTCTCCTAAATTACAGATTTCAATAGTTGTTAAACAAAAAAGAAAAAAAAACAGATTTCAATTAAAAATAAATATATATGGTGCATACACAAAAATGAAAAATGTGTAAATTGAGCAAGCCCAATAGAAAACCATGAGTGAGTGTCTTAAACATATTTAAATATTAAATATATTATTAATTTAAGTTAAGAACTTTGTTTATCTTTTTAAAAATTTTGAAGCTACAATTGAGTGTCTTAAATTAGAAAAAGTGTCTTAAATTAGACCCTTGTCTAAGTAATAAGACACCCATAACTATTCATTTAATATATTTTATTGTTAAAAACACTTTATTAGACCTTTAAGGTTACCATTGGGGATGGTCTGAGAGATCTCTCGATCCCAAACCAATGTGTGGGCCACACAATGCTTTAGATATGTCCGGGTTTCTAATTTTGCAGCTCTGGCTCTTTCTCGTGCTGATGCTCTGAACATAAATTTCATAAACTAAGGAGAATGAATGAAATATTAGACGCAACAAAATTATACTATCCTTATATAAAGAATTAAAGAACTCACCAAACTTTTGAGAAATGTACCTAAGGCCATTCAAGAGGGTCTGTCTCTTCTTTATATGTACACAATAATCACCAAACAATAAATGAAGAAGATAAAAGTTTCAATGAATATATGAAGAGTTTTGAGTTAGAAAGGGAAGAATATACAAAAAGAAGAAGAAAGAAAGAGCATAAGGTTGAGATTATTGTTGTTGAAATATTTCAATTAGAAATAGATAAGAGAAATTAGTTTTAGGAAAACAAATGAATTGAAAGGATTCTAAGTTGCAAGTAGATTTTTTTCTTATATAGACTATATAAGAAACAATTGTGTACCAAGAAGCAGAAGTTGAAGAGTCATTAAAACTCCATGACCTTATAATCAAAGAAATGGTCAATGGATAAGCAAGATTCGAGCCTGACTGGTTGGTTGATGCAGTTTAACTTCAATGCCGTGATCCTAATTACCAAGAAGAGATGCTTAAGAGTCAAACAAAAGATTCTGTATCAGTATATCACCAAGAAACAAGAAACAGCTTCAAATCAATGCTCAAAGTGCCAGCTTTTCTGGATTTTGTATCACCATTTTTGACCACTGCTTACTGCAAATCCAACAAAGCAGATTCCTTCTTTTTTTTTTGATGACTGATCAAACAGATTTATCAATGCCCTTAGCCACAATACATACCACGAGACAGCAAGGATAGAATAGAACCAGAATAATCTATCTTTAAGGTGAAGAAGAAAACAAGAACCAAACTATAAATCCATTGTTTTGGAATTTCCAAAAGCTTAGACAAACAAACACCTTTGTTTGTATCAAAGGGAGATTTAAGGATCTAACACAGATTCAATTCTACAACCAAACCATTTACCAAAAAAATTTGGAAACGCATTTAGCAGAGCAAAGGGCATATCTATCATCAGCGTTAACCAACGGTACGAATTTGTAAAAGCATCTCGAGATTCAGGCTTTTATCCAGACATTAAGGGTTTATTAAACTCAGAAATCTTCTAGTTCCTGATTTAGGGTTCTTAGCAAGTTATCTTGCAATGAGAGAATTTGAAGTTCTTTTACAAAAAGATCGGAATAATTAGCACACAGCTTCCATAGATCATCTCAGAATAAAGGGAAAAAAACAAAAAAATCTCAGATCAAAGATTTAATTCTAGAATCGAACTTGATAAACTCAAAACGAGATCAAATCAAATTTTATTCAAAATCTAAACGAATGGAAATGTAAAAGCTGATGAAGTAATCAGTCCATGCGTGGGTTATATAGTTTGTAAGAATCAAACTGTACCCGATTATTCCCAAATCTAATACGCAGATTCACATTGTCGAAACAAATCGGATCTAAGATTACATCAGAGAAGATTCATCCAAGAATTTTCAGTGATCGAAAAAATTATTACGCATTGATCTCTTTTTCAATCATGAAATTAAGCAAAACAACTAATGAATCCAGAAATGGTTGTTAAATCGGCGTTCAGTTTTTTCAATCCGTTGGCTAATCGATAACATAACCAGATTTACAAAAACACAGTACATCTAATCCCAACAACAACAAAAAAAAACCTAACATTTCTGAGAGTCAATTTCGAAGAAGACGATGGAGAGAGAGAGAGAGAGAGAGAGAGCAGCTTTACAGAAAGATAATTAAAAAAAAAAAACAGAAGAAAAAAAAAACGAGGAGAGAAGAAGAGAGGAATGTTTCGGTGTTAACACTATCTTGATTTTCGGTGGACGAACCAATAACCTGGCTCCACGTGGATTTGCGCCATCACAGTTTAAGGGATCGGGCAAGCTGTGAAGGGTTGACGATTCCGGGCAAGTGGGCCCCATCTACCCGGAGGATACTAGCATCCTCCAGATATCTCCTCCGTTTGTGTTCACTCGGCTCGATATCATGGCTCGGCTTAGTCTTCCTCGGATCAGTAGATTGGGCCGAAAACGGGCCGGCTTGGGCTCGAGCCGGATTCCACTGCTCTCCGAAGAGTGTGCCTTTGTTGAGAAACTCGTGAGCCAAATAACCGGCTAGGAGCTGGTTCGAACCAGCCGGCTCGGCTACGACGGAGGCGGTGGTTGTTGTTGGTGGAGCGACGGCTGGAGTTTTCTTGAGGATGGATTTAATCGGAGGCGGTGGCGGATTTTTCACGGCGGTTTCCGTCGGTTTGCCGGCGACGGCGTCGGAGATAACTCGTTTTTCTGATGTCAGCACACGGCGTGGGGGGAGACGCATCGTTTTGGTATTCATGGCGATTTTCTATTGGATGCATGCCACGTCAGCAATAAGTAAATTTTAAAAATAATTACTGCGGTGAAACAGTAATTTTGAAGTAATCGGATGGGAGACTAATTTAACCAGAGATTTTTATATTTTATCTCTTTTTTTTAATTTAAGAAATAATAAACTTAGAGAGAGAGAGAGAGGGGGAAGGGAGAGAGGGGACGATGAGGAAGAGAAAAAGAATGAGAATGGAAGGACAAAGAAACCAAGTAGGGTTAGGACAATTTATAGAGGTACGAAGCATAAAATACCCCTTAATGTTCCACGAAATTACAAAACTACCATTTTGACTAAATGACTTAAATACCCTTCCTTCTTTACCATATCTTCTAATTTGGGTTACCAATGGAACAAGTAACGCAAACAATTAAAGAGCTTTTTTGGGGTAGAGAAAAAGGAATCCGGAATCCCCTTTTTTGGATTTTTTTATTTTTCCTTCTTAATCCCATGAATGAATTCCGATTATTGGTTTTTAATTTTAATTCTTTCCTCATGCGACGGTTTATAGTATATTAGTATATATATCTGCTAATCTATTTTAAATTTTTACTTTTCTTATAAAATCTAACATGTTTTTAATTGTTTTATAAAAATGCCCTTTCTTCTTTACCACATCTTCTTTTTCTCTTGATTTTTTTTCATCTTATGTATATGATTATCTATTTTCTGTTTTAATATATAAGAAGATTTTACAAGACATAGAATTAAATTTACTTTTCTAAGCTTAATATTGTGCAAAAACTTAAGTTTAATTTGACAAAGAAGTTTTTCTAACTAATTAAACTATGGAAAATATTTGTTTAGATGTCGAAATATAATTGGAATAAACTTTGTACATATGTCAAAATCTGATCGGCTAACTGACATATGTCACGATCATGTTAATTATTAAAATCTAATTGAATGAATTTTTTAACACGTGTTAAAATCTAAATCGATAAACTTGACTCGTGTCACGATCATGTTAATTAACAACTTTAACGCATCTAACTTTATATAATAAAATATGTTATTTTTAATGTAACGTGATAGAAATTACATAAGATCGACTCGATAACTAAAAGAATAAAGTTTCTTTTATAAAAATGTAAATACTATTTGGAATGAAAAAAGTTTAGGTTTTACAAATTGCATGCTTAACCTATCTAAAATGTTATATGCCAAAACGGAATAAAAACATGGAAACAAACTCAATCAATGCATCGACATCACATAACCTTAAGTTGTGATTATGTGAAGCTTATAGTGTTGAAATGCAGCGATATTGATTTTGATATCTCGTAGAAAAGAAAAAGGGTGATAAAGTCAAGAGCGGATTAACAAACTTGAAAGATTGGATAATCGCCAACTCCGCAAATTGTAAGCTAATGCCATAGTAGCCCGAATACAGAGCTTCACTCTAAATAATTAACAAAACTTGCGATCAAATACCTAGAACCAGCACTAAAACAGACCTACACTAGCCAATAAAGCCTTGATGTCAGCTAGCACAAAGCCTAGCAATACCAGACACACCAGCCTTACTAAGAAAAATTATACAGTTGTCTTGAATAATTTATGCGGGACGAGCGTTTTACTAGGTGGAACAATTATTTGTTTTCATTCAGTAATAATTTTATTTTTTTCTGTTTTTGCTGAATTTTTTTTTTTTAAAGTGCGGAACCAAAATCTTTTAAACCGCATGTAAAAAGAGGAAGTACCCAATAAGAGATGTGGTTTAGTGTTGTACCATTTTTAACGTTTTAATATTTGACTTAATAACAAGTTAAAATTTTACTTTTAAATAAATTTCATATTATAGTTAATAAATATCATATAAACCCAAATAAATTTTTTTATCATTACACTAATATAAATAATTTATATAAAATTTTAAAATATTTATCTAAAATACGTATCTCGCACCATTTATTATCTTTTTTCACCATTCAAATATTTTTTTCACATACCATATGATTTTTTCACCATTCAAAAATTATTTTGCAACGCTTTTTCAGCACATAGGCACTTGTCATGCATGCCTTCTTCTGCATAAACCTTACCGTACCGCCTAATCTTCTAATCTCGCATTGCTTAATCCGCTGCCATCAATGTATATATATATACTAGAATAAGATAATATATGCGGGTTTAAAAAGTATATTTTAAACCGATTAAACATTATTTGAAAATAAAATCCGATCACTTGTGAAGAAAAGTAAAATTGAAAAATAAACATAAAAATTATTTATTATTTATTTATATTTTATAATTAAATTTTATTACTATTTCCATTTAGGATTTTGATAAAAGAAAATAATATTTACTTTATCGTGAAAATTACAAAAAGAAATTTTACATTCTCAAACAAAATTTATTCGATAATGTCAAATATTGATCGATAGATTTTAACATGTATCCCGATCATGTTAATTAACAACTTTTAAACATCAAACTTTATATAATAAGATTGTATATTTTTCTAAATTGGAGTTAATTTTATTTAATTTTTTTTTATTTTAGATTTCCATTGAAGTTTATTATTTTTTTACGTTATTCTTTTTACTTTAATCATATTCTTTTTAAGATTGTTATGTTATTGCATAATTTTTTTAATATAAAGTTTTATCTACTAATATATTTTACTCATAATGAAAATAGCATATTTTTCTTTATGGTGTTTTGTTTATAAAAGTATAATTTTATTTTATTATTTTTTAAGTTATATCATGATTGTGTTTTAAGTCTCAAATAATAATGTTAATTTATGGTTAATTCCAAGTGTAAACCGTAGCAAACTAAACGGATAATTAAAATGATTAAATCTATTCTAAAAATGAAAAACATAAAAAACCTTATTTTTCTTTTTCTTAATTTTCTTATTTATCTTTTTAACTTTTTCTTTTTCTTTTTAGTATTAGTAATTGATCATACAATTTCCTTAACTTAAATGAAAAACATAAAAAAAACTTATTTTTTTTTAATTTTCATATTTACCTTTTTGATTTTTTATTTTTCTTTTAATATTAGTAATCGATTAAACAATTTTCTTAATATATTTGAAAAACATAAAAGACACTTTTTTCCTTTTTGTTTTTAAAATTAATTTTTAGATTTATGTAAACATTATGTTAAAGTCTAATTGGTTGATTTTTTATCACGTGTCAAAATCAAATCGATTAACTTGACACGTGTCACGATAATGTTAAAAATTAATTTTGATGCATCCAACTTTATATAATAAGATATATATATATATATATATAGGTATGAAATTAAAAAGTAATAATCTGAAAAAGAATTACTCACATCTTATTAATCTTATTATATAAAGTATGATGCGTCAAAGTTGATAATTCACATGATTGCGACACGTGGCAAGTTAATCGATCAGATTTTGACACGTGTCAAATCTTATCTTATAGAAAAAAAAATTGCAAAAAATGAAAAATATAATAAAAAAGATAAAAGCAAATAATATTTGTAAAGAAAAAAAGGAAAGACCAAATAAAATAATTGCAAAAAAGGAAAAATATAATAAAAAGAATAAATCAAATAATATTTGTAAAGAAAAAAGGAATTACAAAAATAAGGAAAGATCAAATAAAAAAAATAAATTTTAACAACAAAATGTAAATATAAATAAAGAATAAATCAAATAATATTTGTATTAAAAACAATTAAGAAAAAGATAAAATAAATTTTATTTGATCAAATAAAAAGATTAAGATAACAACAATGTTTCAAGATTACAAATAGATTTAAGAAAAAGAAAATAAAACAAAAGAATCTAATAAATGAATTGCAAAAAAAAGAAAAATATAATAAAAAGGATAAATCAAATAATATTTGTAAAGAAAAAAAGAATTACAAAAAAGAAAAGATCAAATAAAAAAATAAATTTTAACAACAAAATGTAAATATAAATAAATAATAAATCAAATAATATTTGTATAAAAAATAATTAAGAAAAAGATCAAATAAATTTTATTTGATCAAATAAAGAGATTAAGATGACAACAATGTTTCAAGATTACAAATAGATTTAAGAAAAAGAAAACAAAACAAAAGGATCTATTTCAATTTAAGAAAAATAAAAACAAAAATTAAATTAGATTAACTAGAA
This sequence comes from Alliaria petiolata, assembly GCA_020283515.1. NCBI lineage: Eukaryota > Viridiplantae > Streptophyta > Magnoliopsida > Brassicales > Brassicaceae > Alliaria > Alliaria petiolata. Next base: position 214,931,417 of record JAHZTW010000001.1, on the reverse strand, counting down.
TATATTTCAATTAAAAAAATTCTAGATGCTAATGATATGGTATTAGACGATGATGAGTTCAATGAAGAGAAAGATAGCAATAATCATGTAAATATATTTTTGATGTGAGTCTTGAGAAGCATAATTTATCTAGAGAGCAGATAGATCATATACGGGAGATGAATGTGAAGAGAAAGAGAGATTTTATTTGTTTGAAAAAAGTTAATGGGAGATCGTTAACATACTCGAAGAATTCGAATTGCATACCCAAGTTTTTAACGCAGCAGAACAGAAAAAGATAGTTGATAAAGTGTGTGAACTATATGAGAAGTATGGTTAATGTTGCTTAGGATCCGCAACAGATTCTATGATTTGAATATTTTAATTAAAAATAAATGAAAATTAAAATAAATAAATAACTCTTAGATTTAGATTTTGTGTTTTTTATATATTTTTTTCCGTGGTGATCCAATTTTGTTTTATATATTTTTTTAAAATATTTTAACGGGTTTTAAATTTTATTATTATGAAAAAAATAGGATAAATAATTCCTTAAAATTTTAGAATAAATAATTATATATATATATAAGACATTAGAAGTAAACATAATTCATCATATAAGAATATTAAAATAAATATATTTGGAAATATGAATAAAATTAAATTAAATTTGTTTCCTTATAGATTATCCGATTTTCTTTTCAATATATTTTTACGAATTTAAAATATCTTATTAAAAACCTGCATATATGCGGGTCCTATTCTAGTTCTATTATAAATTAGCTGTGTGAATAAAGTTAAATTAAAAATATATATATATTTTTTGTCAACATGATCTTTTTTATATAATTATTCGTTTTTAGTAAGAATGAGACTCTCTTTCTCAGTTTAGAAGAAGAGCTTAAGCCCTGTTTTTTTTTCAGATTTTGTAAATACAACACTCGAACATAAAGTTTAAATGAAAACCAGTTGGTAATGTCAAAATTTTATTCTTATCAAGACTATGAAATTTTAAACCATTAACTATCCATAAATTTATAAAACGTAAGTCTCATCTCATTTCTTTAAACATCTTCATGATTCTTGCAACTGCTGCGTGTACATACAATTAATTTGTTCCTTTTCTATTTATGGACATATATACCCCATTTACACACACGTACACGCTAAAATTTGGTAAAGGGTAAATTTATTAGTTTCTTTTTTCTTCTTATTTTTGAACAAAAACCAATTGTTTTTTTAAAACCAAAACCAAATCGAAATCTAAATTAAACACCACTAATAAAAAAAGTTTTCTTGTTATGTTATCACAGTCACGGATTCACAGATCGCACTTGATCATTTTATACCGTCTATTATAGAACTTTAGATTAAACTCATCTAATGAAATGTCTTCAGCTAAAATGTTACTACAGTAGAACCTATATAAATTAATACAAGATTCATTAATACCTCACTAAATTAATGTTTTTTGTCAGTTTCAAAATTAGTTTTTAACCAAATAATATATATATAAATTAATAATTACTATAAATTAATAAATTTTTATAAAACCCTATTGTCCGAACGTTATTAATTTATAGAGGTTTTACTGTATATGTACGTGTACGCGACACTGTATATGTACGTGACACCCCATTTGAGACAGTCAACCTCCGGATAGACGACTAATGGACAGTACTTGAATAGATCACTTTAATCATAGAGTAACCGATTTATGTATATAACAAACAAATGTTGCAAAAATATGATAACAAATCTAAGAATAGATTTAAAATCATACAAGAAACTAATTGATTTCGGGTAGTTAGGCGTCAGTTTGCCAACTCAATTAAATTTAATTTCATCCCACTGAATGATATAATAATATCAATAGGAAAAATAAATATTAATAAAATAACAATAAACACGAAAAATGTATGCCTTTAATTTACTCCTAAGTATACCACGGGACCCATTATCGCAATTCCCTCATCTCAAACACATGTTCAACCAAACCATCAAACGCTTAACACTGGGCTTTTACACCAAACATGCGGTGTTCTCTCTCTTCGAATCATTTGAGAAATAATAACAGAAGTGATTAGAAGAAAGAAAATATAGATAATTAAATATATATATTTATATATATATATATAAAGTGATAATATAAAGTTGGAAGCATCAAAGTTGGTAATTAACATGATCGTGACACGTGTTAAGTTAATCAATTAGATTTTGACACATATTAAAAAATTTAGTCAATTAGATTTAACATAATATTTACGTAAATCTAAAAATTAGTTTTAAAAAAAGTTTCTTTTATGTTTTACAATTAGATTAAAAAAATTATATAATCGATTACTGATACTAAACAAAAAAAATCAAAACGGTAAATAAGAAAATTAAGAAAAATGAAAATAAGTTTCTTTTATGTTTTTTTATTTAGATTAAGAAATTGTATGATAAATTACTAATACTAAAATAAAAATCAAAAAGTCAAAAAGTCAAAAAAGTAAATAAAAATTAAGAAAAAGAAAATAAGTTTTTATAATATTTTTTATTGTTAGAATAGATTTAACAATTTTGATTATATGTTTGGTTCGCTACGGTTCACCTTTTAAATTAACCATGAATTATTTATTAAATTTAATAAGTGTTTGGTTTCTTTATTCACAGAATAACAGTTATTCGAGACCTAAAACACAATCATGATATAACTTAAACAATAATAAATTTATATGATCAATTACTAATACTAAAAGAAAAATAAAAAAATCACAAAGGTAAATAAGGATTTTTTCTTTAAAAAAAGATTTTTTAATGTTTTTCATTGTTAGAATAGATTTAGTCATTTTGTTTATTCGTTTGGTTCGCTACGGTTCACACTTCGAATTAACCATAAATTTTTTATTTAATTTAATAAATGTTTGGTTTCCTTATTCACAGAATAACAGTTATTCGTGAGTTAAAACATAATAATGATATAACTTAAACAATAAAATAATAAAATTATATTTTTATAAACAAAACACCGTAAATAAAAATATATTATTTTTATTATGATTAAAATATATTAGTAAATAAAACTTTAGATTAAAAAATATATAATAAAATAATAATCCTAAAAAGGAAATAATAAAAAAATATTTCAATGGAAATCTAAAATAAAAACAAAAGTAAATTAAATTAACTCCAATTTAGAAAAATATACAATTATATTATAAAGTTTGATATTTCAAATTTGCTAATTAACTGATCGTGACACGTATTAAAGTCTATAAATCAAATTTTGATCGTGACACGTATTAAAGTCTATAAATCAATTTTTTGGGACGGAAGATTATTCTTTAAATCAGAATATCTAAAAACTAACTTCGGATACTGGGAGAGATTATGAGGCGAAGTTTCGGAACTCTTACAGTTTTCAAAAAAAAAATACTGATCAAAACTCATAAAATTTAGCTTCTAGGAATAGTCATTTATAACTTCATCAAATCAAGTATTAAGTTACTTTAAACATATTTCTTATTAGGGTAATCGTCTTTGAATTAGATTGTTAATCGACTGTCCAGAATTTATTAATAGACCAAATACAATTAATTAATGAGTTGATTTGGTGAATAACCAAAAAAAATTATATTTGAGAATCTAACCAATTTTGTAGAGAGAGATAGAAAGAGATAGAGAGAGAAATTGGTTATATTCTCAAATATAATTTTTTTCTTGTTCATTCAACAAATTTTCTTTTAATTAATCGACAAAATCTAAAAAACAATAAACATATTAACGTATATCTTATTTGACCAAAATCATCGTAACTTGTGATTTAAAAAAAGAAAATAATAACATAGACGTCACGCACAAGAAAAATAAAAAAGTAGAGAAACAAAATTGAATAGTGGAAAATTGCAAGAAAACCATATAAATGACTTTGCACATGTAGAACAAATTCAAACGTAATACTATTATTCTCCTCGAGGCCAAAAAAAAGAAGAGAATGCAAGAAGAAGCTTTGAACACGTCGAGACAAGCAAGTTCAGGTAAAAGCAGACAATTCAAAGCTTTAAATTCATATGAGAGAAATAAAAATAGCTAAATGTAACGCGTCTTTCTTATAAGATTGGACGCGCATAATAGTTGGCTTAAGTATGTTTTTTATATTATTAAACATCCTATCTTCTTCATTTTCTTACAACATTATGTCATTATCCTATCGTATTGAAAAGGAGAAATTTCAACCGAAAACATAATAGAATACTCAATACCAGGTACTACATTTGTTTTTCTTTTCCTATGATATGATTCAAAAAATAAAAATATAATGTCCGTAAGAAAGGTGTCCCCTTTCCTTCTCTCGCCCCCCTTTTCCTTGGGACATAGAATGGTGGTACCTTGCAACGACGGAACGAGAATTTTTTTTTTTCTGGGGACAAAAAAATATATTAAAATAATATAGTTTATAAATTATCAAAAAATACGATTTTTTTTTCTGATCAACAAAAATAGATGAAAATTTGAAAAAACGTGTAGATGTTAACAAAAAGTAGAGAAAAAAATGTAAAGTTGACCATAAAAAAAACAATTTACAAAAGCTAAAGGAAAAAAGGTTTTTTTTATAAAAAAAATGATTTTTTAAATGTTTTGTTAGCTAACAACTAATTGAGATCCATAATTATTCATGTAAAGTGGGTTTAAAATAAAAATTAGCCCAAAATCAAAATAAAACCATGAGCTCAAATAATATTTTTGTTTCTAATGTTTTAATTTTTTTTATGAGGATCAAACAATAAAAATTGGTGGGGGTATAATATTTTTAATTAAATAAAAATATAAATTTTTAAAAAATAGGTGGGGTCACCTGACCCATCCTCACTACCTGGCTCCGTCCCTGGTACCTTGCACAGCTCCAGAAGGATTTTCAGATTCCTAATATATATATATTTATATATATATATATAGAAGTTGAAAATTGGAAAAAGAAGATTAGAAGATATTAAAGTATAGAGTTTGGTTTATACCGGTTTAGATTAATTGTGAATATTGGTTTGGTTGTTACTGGTATCGTAAGTGTATATAAGCCTTGTAACAACTCTTTTGTACATTCAGATAAGTAAGAATCATTTTCACAAGTTTTTGAAGAGAAAAAGACGAAATCAGTGGATCCCTAACATAAGCTTTCAAGTCCTAGCATGACTTAAAGAGTTATTTGAGGATGCTAAAACAAGCCGAATCATCCAGTTTCGTCTTCTTCTCACACTCTTGATGGAAGTAATTACAATAGTTGGTCTATAGCCATGCGAATTAGTCTTGATGCGAAAAACAAGATTAGTTTCGTAGACGGATCTCTGCTTAGGCCTTCAGAGGATGATTATTATTTCAAAATCTGGAGTCGTTGATATGGGTCAAATTTACCCTAAGCAACTCTCTCAAATTAAGAGATCAGTTGTAGTACTTAGGGATCGAATCCACAGAGAAGGGATAGTCACACAACGGAATTCTAAGTTCGAATTAAGCTAAGTGAGAATGTAAAACTAAAAGACAGAATGCAAATAAAAAAACACGGTGTAAGTTCAGGAGACGAAATGCTAGGTTCAGGGAAATTCTCAGGTGATCTAAATTCTAGGTCTAGGCGAATGTTAGGAATTATTAAGCATTGTTCTTGAACTTGAAACACTAATGTAAAATCGACCAACTCTCGCTGTGAAGATTATATATGCCTAAATTCCAGAAAACCAAATCTTTGCGAATTCAAACAATTCTAACAAGCATTAATTTCAGGTTCAATTGTTCACAAAATCCTAAACCAAATCTCTTTGCGAATAGGTATTTTGCTCATCTAACATTAGTTCAGGCAATTAATAATACTCTCGCATCTATTAATTAACCTAAGATCAGATTTTAGGTCGCGAAGCTAGAATAAGCATTAAACACAAATCCAGATGAAGAACTCTAATGATTTTATCCTAACAATTTAATTCGACCTAACAATTCATTGATCACCTTTGAAAAACCCTAAACCTAACTAGCAAACTACTCAGACATGGTGAATGAAGCAAACATCATGAATAAAGAAGAATGCATAAAAGAAATCAATAGATAAATAAGTGAGTTCCAAATTTGCTCTAAAGGAGACAAATTCTTCTCTCTAAAAACTCTCTATAAATCTCTCTCTAAATTATTGTAAAATAAAGCGTAGTCTAAACAATGGTTGGAAAACTATATTTATAGGAGAGGATTTTCGTCCAGGGGCAATCTTGTAATTCTTCAAAGCTTGGCCAATTTTCTTTTTCTGATGGAAGTCCGAACAATGCGTCGGTCTTGTCTGGTGTCGATCGACACAGATGGTGTCGATCGACACCCTGTGCGTAATTCTGCTCTTCTGACTTCATCACTTCGCAGCTTCTTGCAGAATGCTCCAAAAAGTTTCAGAATCTCCAATTATGCTCCTAACGTAGTCCAACCTATAAAGACTCAGAAAGGACTGGAAAACTAACAAAAGACTCTATAAAAACACTTATATCATGGCCTAAAAGTGGGTAAAAACCATGATATATCAACTCCCCCAGACTTAGCCTTTGCTTGCCCTCAAGCAAAACAGAAACTTAGACTGAAGTAGAAGTTTGAAAACGGGAACTTCCGAGTACTTCTTTAAAACGCCACTCTGATTAACACTTCTTGAATCCACATGATATTAGAGCCAACCTTAGGAAATGTTCAATGTACTTACCACAAGCTTAGCAATCTCCCAGTTCAAATCCAGATCCTTTCCTTGGTATAAATTTCGAACTCTAACATTGGTAATGCCATAGAACTTTTCTGATTCTTTCCCTTCCTTTGTACCAAAACAAGATATTCTCATGCAGCTCCCCTATTTTCTCTTCCCTTAGTCAACTTCTGCCCATTTTCAGGGTGTTCTAAGATCTTTTCATTGACTCTTTTTATTCTTTTTGGGATCTCTGGAATAGTGCTACTCTCTACTTGTGTTCCTTGTGAGGAGACGTGTTCAAGAGCATCACTAATATTGTTCCTTGTGAGGAGACAGGCTCATGACAAAGGCTCTATTCCAGACTTAGACTATTTTTCTTTCTTTTCTTTTCTTTTTCTCTTAAGGGAAGATCAAGGAGAGACTGTAATTGCCTATCTGTTCGGACTGAAAGAGGAATCAAGTTCTGCGCATACCTAGTTCTTATAAGGGGATCTGAACTCGCTCTGTTAGACTGATTCCACTTGTAGCTTTCTACTTAGTAAGTCCTGCAATCAACTCTTATAACAATGGTTCCTCAAGTGTCAACTTCTTGTGGTTAGTTTCTAGAAAAACAGAAAGTTCCAACTGATTTTGACTCAATAAAACAAATTTTGAAAACTTTTGACTCAAGACTCAACTGACTCTCAAAACAAAACACAAAGTCAGTAATCACCTCCCCCAGACTTAACACAAGCCCGAAGTTGGCTAAAAGAAAGATTAGAAACAACTTAAAAGACCAGATAGAAGACTTACCTTCGTCTGCGCGTGGTGTCGATCGACACTAGATGGTGTCGATCGACACTGGTCTGAGTTGAGTCCAATGTCGCCTTTTTTCAACTGATTGAAACTAGGACTTAAGTAAAACCAAAAAAAAATAAAAAAAAAATACGTACCTAACAGTGGGTTGCCTCCCACTCAGCGCTCGTTTTCAGTCATTAGCTTGACTGTGTCGGGGTTCAAACGTCTGGTGGATCAGAGGGTGGCATTGAATGCTTCCCAGACGAATGTCTTCTCATCCATGGCGGTGTGTAGGCGTTAGGTGCATGTGATCGACCAAGGAAACGAGGAACAACAGCAGGGTGGGACTTGACTTCGGGTGGGACACTTCGTTTTCCTGCAGCATAATCAAAAGAAACACCAAGCCCTCTACGAGAATCTCGTGGCTTGGATAAGTGTGAAGCAGCTTTTGAACCTTTGAAGCTTTTATTGACAAGATCAGGAGGTTTGGAATTGATTCCAGGGAATGCATACATTTGCTTCATTCGAGGTTTGTGGCGTGAAGGATGTGGAAGCATCTGTTTGACCACTTGTGATGGAGTTGCAGCATTGGAGACAGCTTCTGGTGTGATCCGCGAAGGGTGTCGATCGACACAGGTGGTGTCGATCGACACTCTTTCTGCAGCTCGAATCTCTGCACTTTTTCTGCAACTCAACTCTGCAATCCTTGCTTCTATGGTGAAGACGTCTTCCTCCATCAACTTAGCACTGGTTAGACTTTCAATTTCGCTCAAAGTACTGAAGATATGACTGTTCCCACTCCAATCTTCAAGCTCCACAACTTCCTTAGAGTTTTCAGCCAATGCCTCTTGAACAACCAGTTTGTGCACTTTCTCTTTAGAATTATGCTCCTTGTCACACCCAACAGTAGAGTCATCTGAAAGCTCCTTGATTGGGTCTTGATCCATGGATAATTCTACTGAAAAAGATTGACCATCGATGGTGGAAGGTCCTCTTAACTTGTCCATGTCAAAATTCATGACAACATCACCCAAATCAAGCTCCATTTTCCCTTTTCTCACATCAATGATGGCACCCGCTGAAGCCAAGAATGATCTTCCCAAAATAAGAGGGTCTGCAGGCTCTTCATCATACTTCAAAACCACAAAGTCTGTGGGAATTATGCAGCCTTCAATCTTCAGGGGAACATCTTCTAGAACACCTTCTGGGATTCCCTTTGATCTATCAGCTAGGATTATAGAGATTCTGCTTGGCTTGAAATCAGTCATTCCAAGTCTCACAGCAACTGAGTATGGTATCAAGTTAATACTTGAGCCTAGATCGCAGAGAGAACGCTGAAACCGTCCTGTTGAGATTGAGCAATCTAGCACAAAGTTTCCTGGATCAGGTAACTTCTCTGGAATCCTCCTCTGAATCACAGCACTGACTTGTTCAGAAACCCACTTCTTCTTCTTCTTTCTTGGAACTATGTTCAAGAGAATTGCATTTATGTCTCTGGTAAGCAATGCTCCTTCTTCAGGACTCACACCGTTTGCAACCATTCTCTTGACATATCTTCTTAATGCAGGTGAAAGTTGGACTGCATCAACTAGGGGTAGCTCAACCATCAGCTTACTCATCATCTCCTTGCATTTGGCTTCTTCTCTCTCCTGTTTAGATCTTCTGTGAGGCAGGGGGTAGGGTATCTTAGGCTTATACACTCTTTCCTCTTCGAGTTTTGAAGGTTCAGTGCGATTTGGTGAAGTCTGGGCATGGTGTCGATCGACACACGCCTTGTGTCGATCGACACACGGGCTCGAGCTCTCGACTTCGCGATGTACTTCGGATGTCGATCGACACCCTTATGTGTCGATCGACACTGGGTCTGCAGGGACGTTTGGAGCTTGTTCATCGATTTCCTCCAACTCCACAAGGTCTTCAGCACTTAGGTTCTTCTTCTCCTCTGGTTCCAGCTTGCTTCTGCTCCTTGTCGTGATGGCATTCACATGGCGTCTGGGATTTGTATCAGTCTTCCCAGGAAGAAATCCTTCTTGCCTATGAACAGCTTCTGCGGTTTGAGCTACTTGGACATCCAATTGTTTCATGTGAGAGTGTATGCTCTCAATCTTTCCATTCAGGTCCTCATACAGTGCATCAATCTTGCCATTGAAACTCACTGTCATCTTCTGCTGTCCTTCTAACAGTTGCTCAAGCATAGCCTCCATTTTGTTGTCTTGCGGAGGTGGTTTCTGGTAGGAAGAAGAACCATAAGTTCTTTGGAAGTTGTTGTTCTGAAAAGGCTTCTGGTAAGAAGAACCATAGCCTTGCTGATTGTTGAATCTCTGTCCTTGAAAACCAGCTCCATTGACATAGTTAACTTCTTCCTCCTCAGGCTCAAGTTAACTTCTTCCTCCTCAGGCTCAAAAGTCTCCACTTCTGCAAAGTGAACTTGCTTCTTCCCCATCAAGATGTCCAGCTTCTTGTTGACTTCTGCAATTTGGCTTCCTCCATTCATCCCAGC
>JAHZTW010000001.1:214904546-214919611 GCA_020283515.1 Alliaria petiolata | reverse complement strand
CCTAACAATTCATTGATCACCTTTGAAAAACCCTAAACCTAACTAGCAAACTACTCAGACATGGTGAATGAAGCAAACATCATGAATAAAGAAGAATGCATAAAAGAAATCAATAGATAAATAAGGGAGTTCCAAATTTGCTCTAAAGGAGACAAATTCTTCTCTCTAAAAACTCTCTATAAATCTCTCTCTAAATTATTGTAAAATAAAGCGTAGTCTAAACAATGGATGGAAAACTATATTTATAGGAGAGGATTTTCGTCCAGGGGCAATCTTGTAATTCTTCAAAGCTTGGCCAATTTCCTTTTTCTGATGGAAGTCCGAACAATGCGTCGGTCTTGTCTGGTGTCGATCGACACAGATGGTGTCGATCGACACCCTGTGCGTAATTCTGCTCTTCTGACTTCATCACTTCGCAGCTTCTTGCAGAATGCTCCAAAAAGTTTCAGAATCTCCAATTATGCTCCAAACGTAGTCCAACCTATAAAGACTCAGAAAGGACTGGAAAACTAACAAAAGACTCTATAAAAACACTTATATCATGGCCTAAAAGTGGGTAAAAACCATGATATATCAGTCGTTGCAATAGCATGGTGAAATCGTGGATCCTTAATGTTGTAAATAAGAAAATATATGACAGTATTCTCTATTATCAGGATGTTGTAGAGATGTGGAATGATCTGTTTAGTAGATTCAAAGTGAATAATCTGCAAAGGAAATACCAACTTGAACAATCTGTGATTACATTCAAACACGGATCTCTTGATCTATCGGCTTACTTCACAAAGAAGAAGACATTATGGAAGCAACTTGCCAACACAAAGTTATGTTATGTGAAGGAATGCAACTGCGATAAGGTCAAAGAGTTACTTGAGGATGCTAAAACAAGCCGAATCATCCAGTTTCTCATGGGATTGAATGATAACTTCAACAACATTCGTGGTCAGATTCTGAATTTGAAACCAAGACCTGCTTTGAATGAGATATATAACATGTTAGATCAAGACGAGAGTCAACGTGCAGTTGGTTTTACTTCTCGGATTAATATTCATATTAGGAGAGACTCACTTTTAAGCCAATTGTTAAAAAGTTCAATAAATACTTTACAAAACAGAGTGTCGACAAAGACTATAGCAACAACACGGGGGAGTTGAAGGTAAATGACATGGTATTTGATACACCTCTATCCATAGAAGAAGTTTTAAACATGACAAAAGACGGCTTTCATGGTAAATGACTAAGACAACATAGAGACCAAAAGATGAAGAGAACGACGTTATGAAGAGAGAAGAGCGAGATAGAGGTAAGGGGATACAAAAAAAGAAGATAATAGGTAAGGTGGAAACAGAAGAAGACTTAAGAGATAATGGTTGTTAGTACTAGGTTTAGTACTAAACCCGGCCCGTGAAATGCTCAAGCGAATGAGAAGGCATGGGCCTTAAAAGCCGCCGACTCAGAAAATAGACCTAGAATCCTATAACTCAGACTTCGAGTGGACGAGCGCTGGATTTGGTCAAAGAACGTGTTGAGAAAATTAATCTCATGAGATCAACGGATATATATCACGTGCATGCAGCGAGATTTGAAGAGGATATGTTGAGTTGGGGGAGTTAGCTAGGCCTATTACAGAGTCATTTAGAAAAAGGGAGAGCTTCACGGTAGTAACTATTTCGAAAAGATTCCTTGCATTAATTTATTTTATCAGTTCTATTAGAGCACACACATGAAAGTTTACAACTCCATGTTTATCAAATCCATATGTAATTAGAGTTTTTAGCAAGTAATCATATAAATATATGTTATGAGAGTTGTTTGAGGCAAAGGTGACAACTTAAACAATTTTTGGTGACAAGCTTATCAAGAAATCTTGATGCAATTAGAAGTGTTTATCGCGTGCCTCAATATATATCGTGAATCTTTGTAAAACGGATAAATTATCCGTTAAAAAATCATACTATAATTTATTAATTGAAATGATAAAAAAAATAGATTTGGATTTTTTTATAACACTTATTTAATATTTTATTATAAATTATGAGACCTATTACATTGGCGATTCCAAAACGCACAATTTTATCTCAGAGTTGGCTCGGGTTATTTCAAATCACATTTTTTTTGCCGCAAATCATATTAGCAATCTACCCGTCTTTTTATATTATCTGTACACGTGTCTCTTCAATAAACACCTTATTTGATATCGACAGTACACGCCAAACCTTTTAAGTGGACCGATACTAATTGGTTTAGCTTTGTATTCTTCTCACCACAATTCCCGAACTCTGAAAGCACAACTACGAAGTATGTGGTGGTGTCATTTCCATTGGTCGATTTGTGGTGAAAAGAATAAAATACGACAGAAGAGAGTGAGATCTATCGGATTTTCGAGAGGAGGCAGAGTATCGGTTAGATAATAGATATTTTTTTGATACCAAACCCTAAGTTTCGGGCTTGCTTAAATACACTGTAGCTGCTTACTAAACGACTTAATTTTGGAATAAGAAACTAAACACTAAATCTTATTTAAATAGTAAAGCATTGGATTCGGATGGAGGTAAAAGTCTTCTTCAAGCTTCTTCCCTTAGCCACTTTTCTTGTCAATCTTCTTCTCCATCTTCCTTGCAGCTCTGCCACTTCGTTTCTTCATTTTACACTAAGCTAGCGGAAAAGCCAATTTATCATTACCCTCTCGCAGAAGAATCAGCTTGTCCTCAAGCTCGAAATGTGGAAATTGCGACGCGACTCGGTTCAAAGGTTCCCACGACGACTCAAACACAGGTAGCCCCTTCCATTTAACCAATACTTCCGGTTCTCCAGCTCAGTTTGAATCCCTAATATCCAGCAAGTTTTATGCTTCAGTGTTCCATTCTAATTCAATAGAAAGTATTAGAGGGATATCTTGTACCTAAATTTGTGGTGCAAGGGCTTTCTTCAATTGCGAAACATGAAAAAGATGATGAATCACACTTTGAGCCGGTAACTGTAACTTGTACGCTGCTTTTCCGGTCCGACTAAGCATCTGATAGAGTCCAAAATACTTGAAAGACAGCTTTTCATTCATTCGCAGAGCTTGATTTTTCTGGCTTGATTTTTGTTTTTAATAACATTTATTTAATATTTTATTATAAAATATGAGAATTTTTACATTGACGATTCTAAAACGCACTATTTTAAGCCGCGGTTATTTTTTTTTTTTTTCATCTAAAGTTTATTACCAACGTGAAATACAAGGTAGGATACATTGTGAAATACACGATATGATAAACTGAGAAATACATGAAACAAACTAACGCTAAACGCAGAAGAAAGAAGATACACTTGATAACAAAGGAAAGCGCGGAGAAGAGCAATAGTCATGGTACTATAAGCTCACAAAACGCTGTCGAATTCGGGAAACACCGCGAAAACAGAAAACTAATTACGACGATTAGCATAACCAATGAAACCACTAACGGAAATCTAACCTTCTAACCACCTAATCTTCATCCTAAAGAGTCTAAAACACGAATTTATGCATCCCCACAAGAGGTTAGCCTTACTAAGAACGGAATATGGAAGATCAAAGGAGAAAACTGCTTATTGAAACATACTAGGAGGCGATGGAAAAAGGACTAACACATATTCACCGAACTAAGAAAAAGCTAATCGAAGAATACCCAATCCGACAAACGCCTACGAACACACTTTCCCAAGAAAACTAGCGCAACAACAAACTCCTAATTAGCGATAGACCAAACAAACTCCTACAAAGATTCGCCTTGACAGAAAGAGGAAAATACCGATTTGAAACCGCGGGCACAGAGTAAATACCGCTGCAAACCAGACAAACACCGAAATCGCCCTCAGCCAGCCAGCAGATCTGGGAACTTCATACACGGAGGAGACCAGAAAAACCTCGACGCGCCACCACGCACCTCAGCACCGGAAAACCACCCCTTGCTTCACCGAAACAGAGACATCCCGATCTGACCTTAAGCCACCGTCCAGAACCGCAGACTCACCTCCACCACGCTCGGAGGCTTCAGGACACCACCTGGAAACCGGAGCTGTCGAGAGAGAACACAATATAAAACTAGATCGGAAAACCCTCTTCCGAAACGCCAGCGAAAGACCGATAGAAAAACAGAAAAACAACAAAGAAAACGGCAAGAAAAGCAAAACCCGACCAATTCCGGAGCTAGAAAAGCCTCCGGTCATCGGCCGAAACCCACAACAAATCCCTCTTTTTTTTTCACTCGCAGTCGCACTCGCACACAGAGCGGCTAGGGCGAACCCGAGTTGTTACGAGAGAATTTTCAATCTGAGGCGCGGTTATTTCAAATCACATTTTTTTGCAGCAATTTACCCATCATTTTATATCATCTGTACACGTGTCCCTTCAATAAACACGCCAAAATATAACGTGAAGCCTCGATGAAGTTTGTAGTGGTTGATACGACAAACTTTTTTTAGTGGACCGATACTAATTGGGTTTTATACGGCCCTTTAATTCTCCGATTTAAATATATTATATCTCTTACGATAAAGAGAGGGCCCACCAGAGAGAGCAACGGTCCGATTTCACAGCCTAATGTGTGGGTCAGACTCAGACATTGTAATTTGTAACGGTCATCTGCCTTTTCCCCTCCCAAAATTAATATATTAGTAATAAACTAAAATTAAAAAGAAAAGGAAATTTGCCGTTTTTAAAAAAAAGGAAATCTTAAGGAATAAATAAAATAATCCATGAGTGAGAGCTTCTCTCTTCAGCTCTTCTTCTAAGTTCTATGTCGATCAATAATCTGTGAAAGCCATCGCAAGAAAATCTCTCTCTAGGGTTTGAAATCTCCAAGGAATGGGTTGCTTGCTAGGTTGCTTCGGCCGTAAGAAAAACCGCCGTCGTCAGAGACGCAGGGAATCTCTCCAGCCTCGTTCAATTGTAAGTTTTTCTCTCTGTTTCTCGAGAAAATTTCAGTTTTAATTTTTGTTTGGGATTTGCTTGACCTGAAGTAAATTTTTGTTTTTCTTCGATTTATGTAGAGAATCTCTGAGAAGTCTACAAAGGATGTTCATCTGAATCTTAGGGTTCCTACAGTCGAAGAAATCCCTAAAATTTCGGATGATCGTATCGATTTTAGGGTTCCTGCTGTTGAGGAAACCCCCAAAATCTCTGTGATTCCAACCATTGATATCTGGTGAGTTTTGTTCTTGTACCTTAAATCATGTTTCGCGCTTTGATTTTAGGCTTTTTAGCTAACAGATTTGACTAATTTGTTCGCAGTGACAAAGCTGAGGAGGAGAAACACAGTCCGAGTCCAACTCGTAAGAGAGTGACTTTTGACTCCAATGTCAAAACATTCGAACACATTGCAGTAGATGAATCCGTTGAGCTCTTGGAAGAGAAGAAAGAAGAAGAGAAGCCTTTGAAGTCTCAATGTTCATCTGAAGGGAGCGATGTTACTTCAAACTCGTCAGGGTCTTCTTATCCTTCAAACCATAGATACCAGAATTGCAGAGAAAGCGACGACGAAGAAGAAGAAGAAGAAGAGGAAGAGGATGTAACAGATTGTGACGAAAGCGATACCGATGATGAAAATGATTATTGTGGTGGTTTTATCCTTCCTGAAGAGTTTTATAACGACGACGAAAATTACGAGGATAAGCTGAAGAGTTTGGATAAAGAAGTTTACACAGAGGAGATTGCAGATAATGTTTTGGACACAGAGAAGAAGTCTAATGCGAGTGCTAGAGACAGAAGCGGATACGTCAACGCTGTGCTTAACCCGATCGAGAATCTCACTCAATGGAAAGCTGTGAAATCCAGAGGAGGAAGAACAACAACAGCGACAGCAACACAGGCACAGCCTCGGATGGAGAACGCTAGTCTCATATCATCCGATCAAGAACGCAAACCAAACGCTTCGTTCAGCTTGGAGGAGCCTCGTGTGTCGTTCAGCAACAAGCCAAGAGATGATGAAACCAAGAAACAGACAACTCAAGAAGTGGCTGTCGATGCTAGTCTCTCAACTTGGTTATCCGTAACATCGCAGACCACCACAACCAGCGGATGCAGCAGCAGCGTCTCTAACTACTCAAAACCGGTTCAAAGCTACGATGAGAGACCTATACTGGGAGCGTTAACTTCAGAGGAGATCAAACAGTTCTCAGCTACGAATTCTCCGAGGAAATCTCCGAGTAGAAGCCCTGAATCACCTATAATCGGAACAGTCGGTGGTTATTGGAACAATCACTCAATGGCCACAAGCAAGTACAGGCAAGTATGAAGTCTGTCCAAGCTCTCTTTAAGACTCAAAATTCCACAACATGTTTGATTACTCTGATAAGTAAAATATCATTTCATTTTATTAAATTGCCTTTGTGAAGTTACTACCACTGTGTTTGTGTTGTGTCCTGTGTGTGTTTTTGATAAACCAAATCGTTGTGTGTGTTTGGTTATTAATATTCATTCTATTTGTTTGTATTCTACACAAATTTGTCTTTAATTCCAAATGTTATTCATAGTTTGAATGTTTTTTTATCTTCGTTACAAATCCATATTTTTATCACAATAGTGCTAAAATGGAACAAAGCAGACCCAAATCGTGAAAAATATAAGCCAAGCAAAGATGGCTCAAAAGGGCGACTAAAACGCAAACGCGATGCAAAACGCACTTTTTGTGGGATTGATTTTACACAAATTTGTCTTTTAACTCCAAATGTGATTCATAGTTTGAATGTTTTTTTTTATCTTCGTTACAAATCCATATAATCCTTTTTTAATCACAACTTCTTTGCTAAAAATCGAACAAAGAAGACCCCAAATCGGGGAAAATAGGCCAAGCAAAGATGGCTTAAAAAGGGCGACCAAAACGCAAACGCGATACAAAACGCACTTTTTATGTTCCTCATTTTAACAGTCGACGCCACACTGCTTCAGCAACGGACCAGTCTGTTTCGACAAAAACGGATCGATCCGAACCCAAACCAGCGAGAAAATCGACGCGAGGAGGATCGACCAGAGAACGACGATCGTCGGAGTTCGGTTTTGCCGACCCATCAAACCTTTGAGGAACGGGTAGAGATGGACGATGACCCAAAACGCGAAGAACAGTTTCCCGAAAAGCGGTCCCCAAGAGCCGTACCCGTTGTTAATGGCGTCGGAGACTCCGGCGACGACGCCGACCATGTTGAGGATGATGAGGGTGGTCGGAGGGATGAGGAGAGTCGTCCATTTGAAGAGGTAGAGATCTCCGAACTCGTCGGCTTCGTCGGTGGCTCCTTTGGACGTGACGGTGAAGTTGGTGTCGACGCCGAAGAGGACTTTGAGGAGACCTTGGAAGACGGCGAAGAGGTGAGCGGAGACGCCGCCGATTACCCAGAATTGCTCGTTACGCCAGAGGTCGTTGATGCTCACGCCGCTCCACCGGAGCTCTAGGATCGCCGTCGCGATGATCGATAGGAACAGCGCGAGGAACCATATGCTCGCGAAATTGTTGATCTGATCAAAGAGACAAAATGGGTGTTACAAAGTTTGATAATTTCTGACAAAAAAAAAAACAAAAAGTGATGATTAATTTCTAACAAATAAAGTCTGACAATTTCTCTGATTTTGTGAGTTTGGTGAGGAGTGAGGACAAATCAAGAACCTTTGGGGTGAAAATGTGAAAATAAAGACACTTACGGGGTAAAAGAGTAAAACTTTGATGGTGGTAAATTTTGGGCAAAGAGATTTAATAGATTTTTTCCAGAAAATGGAAAAACAGAGGAGGATTGAAATGGGTGTCAGATAGAAAAGTTTTGACAATTTCTAACAAAAAAAGTTTGACAATTTCTCTGATTTTGTGATTTGGTGAGGACAAATCAAGAATCCTTATGAAAGTGTGAATCTTATGACACTTGAGGGGTTAAAAGAGTAAAAATTTAATGGGCGTAAATTTTAGGCAAAAGGATTGAAATGGGTTCTAGAGTTTAGACGCAAAACCATGAATTTATTACTTACTCTGTCACATTTTAATTAATGTTCTAGCTAAAAGTACACTTATTAAGAAAATTAATTCACTTTTAAAAATATAATTTTAAAAATGAAAGACAATGAGCAAAAAGTAGAAAGTATTCTTGGTGATCTCGATAATAATATTTTTTTAATCAAAATTAGATTAAAATAAATTGAAAATTTGCATAGATATATGAAAAAATCAAATAAATTGTGACAAAAATAATCTCTTAAACATCAATTAAAATGGGACAGAGGGAATATAAATTTTAGGAGTAAAAAAGTAAACTTTTAAGAATTTTATGATATTTAACCTTTTTGGGAAATAGAAAAGAATTTTAAAGTTTAGCCGCAACACCAAAATGTTTACTAGTTTAAAGGTCAAAAGTATATAATCTTTCACAAACCGTAGGGGTAAAAACAAGAACTTTTAGGAGTTGAAGGGTATAAAGAGTCACAAAGACTTACCGTGGGAATGATGAACTTGCCGGTGAGAAGACAAACGGCCGGAATAGTACAATAGGCGAGAAGAGGAATAGAAGTGAAAGGATAAACGATGGTGTTGACGTAAGCCATACGTTCTAGAATCTTGAGCTTGCCTCCCCACGCATACCACAACGGGCAATGACGGCTAAAGAAGATTTCGACCGAACCGAGCGCCCATCGAAGCACTTGGTGCAACCGGTCCGATAGATTGATCGGTGCTGATCCTTTGAAGGCTGGTCTTTTAGGCATGCAGTAAACCGATTTCCAACCTTTACAATGCATTTTGAATCCCGTAAGAATGTCTTCCGTGACTGATCCGTAAATCCATCCGATCTGAAAAATACAATGTTGAAACAAAAATCATGATTCAATATAGGTACGAACCAAAATCATTTTTTAATCTCATAGCTAATTGTTATTAAAAGGCAGAATAGCTTAATGATTTGGTGATTCTGCGAGTTTAAGGAATAAAATCATATAAATTGTGTTGTTATGCATGAATTTTTTTTTCTCAACCATGCGTTTTTTTTGGAGTTAAATTTTAATGGTAGAATCTTGAGCTTGTAAAAAAAATATTACTGAATAAAAAAATGCAGAATTATTAGGCGAATAAATTAGATGGTAACTGAAACATCAGTTGTATAGTGAAAAAATCAAATATCAAACTAATAAAGCAGCCAAAACACTTGAATTCGAAAAATTATGTTGAAAAGTTTACGTTAAAAATTATTAGTTTTTAAAATTTTTTGCCTTTTAATTATTATTTTTTTAACATGTGCACTAAATATAATAGAATAAAATTTTCAAAAATATTAAAAATATAAAAGTTTGATGAATGTTGTAAATGATAAAACCAAATAAAATTCATTCATTACATTCTCCTAACTTTAAGAATTTAAGAAATGACAAAATATATGAATGAAAATCATGATTTTGCGAAAGAGTTTCGATTAGTAGAAAAACCTTGCAGATTAGATTATCTCAAACCATTCCAAAATTCGAACTTTTTTAATTTTCTGTGATTTCCTAAAAAATTCATGATATTTACCAATTAGAGCCTATTTTTTATTACTATTTACCTCTTTGCCCCATTCAGTCTTCTCTTCGTAGCCACAGCTAATAACATGAATCGCCTCCTTGATCAGTGAGCTCGTGTTCGTCGCCTCCGGTAACCCTCCGTTCTCCATCAACGTCGACGCAATAAACACAGGAGACATCCCAAACCTCTTCTCGAAGTTTTTCTGCGACATCAGAGACGATTTCTCGAGCTCGTCGTACCCTTCAAGCCCTTCCTCGATGTCTTCCAGATCGAAAACCGCCTCCGTCGATCGTTTCCTCGAATAGCTCGTCGTCGCCGCCGCCGTATCGCTCTTCTTCTTCTTATTCCTCCTCAATCCAGATAACAAGCTCTTGATCCCCGATTTCTTCTTCGAATCGGAGGATTTCGATTTCTTACGGCTGCCTCCGCCGCAGCAGCAGGAAAGCCACGACGGCCAGCAATCGCAGGTCATCTTCTTCCGTTTCTCCGATACCGGAGGCTCGTATCCGTACAGTGCTGGTCTATTGAATACGCATCCTGTTCCAACGTAGACCGGTCCTTGGATCCCATCTAAGCCTCTCATGTTTATCTGCAAGAGAACAGATTTTAGGGTTACAAATTCGATTTTGGGTGTTTGTTTGTTTTGCTGGAAATGGGGATGGGCTTACATCGAAGAAGACGATGTTTCTGTTGGCGTATCGATCGTTTCGATCGATCCCATCGAATCTCTGAGGGAACTGAACATAACAGAGCTTCTTCCCAAGCTGTGGATCCATCAGGAAGCACATTGATTCTCTAATGGCTCTACTGTTGTTGATGTAATGGTCACAATCAAGATTCAGCATGAATGGAGCATTCGTTAGCACTGCAGAGACTCGAACCTGGCACAGTCCCAAGAAACCATTTTGTCTATTAGAAAACAGTTTACTTCTTTTGTGATGGGGCTTACTTGTTTCCTTGCTTACCATTGCATTCATGGCTCCAGCTTTCTTGTGGTGATCGTAACCAGGACGCTTCTCTCTCGACACATACACAAGCCGTGGCAGCTCGTTGCCGTCGATGTCGAAAGCTCCTTCTTTTCCTAGATACACCTGAACAAGAAATTGAATCCCAAAGGTGTGAACCTGTCTCTTATACACATCTAGATGTGTATAAGAGACAGTACACAAGCCGTGGCAAGCTCCTTCTTTTCCTAGATACACCTGAACAAGAAATTGAATCCCAAAGGTGTGAACTTTGATGGTATGTCATAAGAGAAGAAGAATCTGTTTGGGTTTTGAGGTTTCGAATGTGACCTGAATCATTCCTGGATGATCACGAGTGTTGTTTCCAGGCCATGGTGTACCATCTTGCATCACCCAACCTTCTTCAGGCTTCTTCTGAGCTTTAGCCACTAAAGAATTGATCCTCACTTTGAATTCTTCATATTCTCTCTGCAAAACGATTGAGAAGAACTTAAAGATCTTTGTCTTGTGTTGTTTGAAAGTAAAAAGACTTTTTTTTTTTTTTTGCACTGACCTTCATTGCTCTGCGATCTTTGACGAATGTAGTTTGGACTTTATCCTTCAAGTAATCAATCTTCTCAGAGAAGTAAAACTCTGGAGCTCTTGGCTCTACGTTGTACTTCTTGCAAAACGGAACCCATCTCCTTGCAAACTCGGAAGTTTCAGACAGTGTATCGAACAGGAGCATCGAAGCACCGTCATCAGAGACGTAGCAGCTAACCTTGTTCACCGGTTAATCAACGGCTAAGATCGAGAGGATAGTGTTGGCTGTGATTATCGGAGGTTCCTTAAGCGGATCCACCGTACTGACAAACACATCGACCGGTGCAAGCTTGTTCTTTTCGCCATCCCGTTCGAATCTCATTGAGAGACGGTCTAGGTAGGTTTCTCGGTTAATCGGGAACCATTTCGGGAACTGATCGAGGATCCAAGAGAGCGCGAACCAGATCTCGCAGATGACTGAGATAAGCCAGAGAGGGTATGCGTCCTTGGCTGGTGTCAAGATACGGAAACGGAAGAAGAAAGCTAAGATCACGAGACGGAGAACGATCACGATCCGGTAAGGACTGATTTTGCTCGACGAGATTGGGACTTTTCTCCACAGAGGTTGTCTTGCTTCAGCATCTCTGTAAACAACTAATAACTCAGTTACTTGCGATTCAAGTCTTTTATTACTTGAGACTAAAGAAATAACGGAATATGCTTATTAGTATTTACAGGTGTTCTTCTTCTTCATCGTCTTCGTTGTCTTGATCCTTTGTTTGTGCTCCTTTAGTCACTAAACCTCTCTTCTCTTGCCTCGCTTTCCATTTATCCACTCGTTCTTTCCACTCCGCGTCTGTGGCACCATCTCTATCTGCTTCGAAGTCTTTCCCCAACACTTCAAATCAAATCACACAGAGACATGTCTCAAGATTTGTTCTTATTACATCTATATGTATATATATATATCACTCATATATATATATATATAAATATACCACTTCCGGTTGAAGAAAAGGCCCGGCCATTTGGACGCCATTGCTGCTTACTATTGTAGTCTCCATTTTCCTGCAATACCCAGAGAAAATACTCAGAAGTCAGAATCTTGATTCCAAATGGGAAAGAGAGACTGCAAAGAAAAGAAAAAACATTGATCAAATTCATAAATTACCGATCCATATGCAAAATTCTGGTGAATGGAGGAAGCATCCTTGCGATTCTTGATATTCAACTCATCATCTGAATCATCAGGACCATTGTTTTCTTCTTCTTCTTCATCTCCGGCAATTCTTGGAGAGCCTTCAAACAAAACAAATCACAAACACGAGGATCAAGCAAGGTATGGATCTGTTCGACCAAAACATAGGTTTAATTCAATTTAATGTATACCTTTGTGACGTCTGTAGAGAGTGTTGCATTGAGGGCAACATTTGTTACCGTTGCTACGCTCGTACTCGTAGCAAGGTTTGCAAACCGGGTATGCGCACACGTGGCACGCTACGAACGTCCGGCCATTGTCACCGTCTTTGACCTCGTCGCCACAGGCTCTGCAGATCTTAGCCGAGAAGGAGGAATGACGATGCTGCATCCACAAAAAAAGTACATTACTTTTGAGGTTTTTAACGCTAACCCAAATGAAAGTATGTTGTAAAGAACAAACCCCATGAAACAAGTTTCGATATTTGTTGTTCTTAGTTTCTCTTTTACCTCATCGTCGAAGCTGGCCATGGTGTTTGGTTCCATGGCGAGGCAAAGCTGAGCTCGAAAGCAGAGCAGAAGGAGAGATAGAGAAATGTATGGTGACTATGTGTTTTGATGATTGAAGAGATCAGTGGCGGTAATATAAGGGGAAAATGTTATAATATGTTGTGGGAGGAAACTGAGGTTGTACCAAACTGTGAGGTGAGATTGGTTCTGAGGTTTGTGTCATAAGAAAGCTTCAAGAGACGGCAAAAAGATTTGGTGGAAGAAGGAGACAGCTCAGTTTAGTAGAGTTTTTTAAATATATTTTTCTGCTTGAGCTTCTAACTTCTGATTGTTTGTTGTTCTTTTTAGTTCTTTAGAATTTGTATAAGTTAGAGTAGCTTTCAAGTTTTTATGTATATCTACTTAAGTCTTATAGAATATACTTTGAGCTTATATCTGAACTTTCACCAAATCCAATCAGATAGAGAGAGAGAGAGAGAGAAGAGATTATTTAACAAAAAAGCCCAAAATCAATTTCTCAAAGGCCCAAAATGATAAATACAAAAAAAAGTACAGCTGAATTCAACAAGAAACAAAAGATGATCATGGTTCATTGGATCATTCATAAGCATTTGAATTGGTTATACAAAACCAGAAATGAAAAACAAAAAAAAGGGGAAGAGAATCAAAAGACTCAAAGAATCAGATTGAGAATCTGATCTTATTGTTTGGTTAGAGTAGTAAAATATGATTTTGATCGATCAAGCGATATAGTAGATGGAGTTAGGGAGCTTGAAGGTTCTCTTGGGAACTGGACAACCTGCGAAGCTGTTCCATTGTGAACCCATCACTCCCCAAACTCTGTATCCAAGACTTGTAAGCCATGTCCTCACATCTGCTTTGTACTGTGTCACACTCTTCTTCTCTTCCTCTTCTCCCCTGCATTTTTTTCGGTTTGACCCGGTTCACAATATTATACCGAAAACCTCGAATTATGTCGAACCGGAAAATATTATATATACCTGAGAAGAAGGTTAGACCAGCCGTGGTAACCGGCTGCGATAAGGTTTTCGACGGTGGCGGATCGGAGATACTCTTTACGGGAAGAGACCAAAAAGATCTTGAAACCTCTCTCTCTGATCTCATGGAACAGCTTCACCATGTTTGGAACCGCTGGTGCCTTTCCCCAGCTTTGCCATTCCTCGAACTGGGTCGTGTTTAGTTGTTCACCACTGATTCCAAATCAATGTAACATTTCAATCCCGGTTACTCTAAACCGTACCAAAGCGAACCAGCAAAGAAAGGTTGTTGACATATAAACCGAACTAAACCGAAACTGAACCAAAATTGAAGCCAAAATTGTTTATAACCCAATCGGTTCCTTTGTTTTATTACCAAACCGATATGAAATTTAGTTTAGCCAAAACCAATACGGATCCAATAATTCAGATTTTGGTTTATGTATGTTAAAAGATAGAATTTGTTACATTAAGCTAGTATAAAATTTACTTACACCAAACGAATTGAAAACCAAAACCGAATCAATAATTGATAAGTTTTGCTACTTTTATACCAAACAAACTAAACTAAAACCAAAATTGATGTAACCGAACTTTATAAACCGAAATTGATAACAAGTGTATATAAAAAAAAAAATGAAAGATAGAATTACTCACAATAACTTATTTATTAAATTTTACCCAAAAAATAAAAAAATTCAGTTATTATTTGTTTTTTTTTTTAAATCAAAAATCAAACCAATAAACCGAACCGAACATATAAAATATATATGGTTAATTCAATTTACTTACCCGAAGGAACCGTTGGTCTTGTGGTAAGGAATGGTAGAGAGAAGAGTGTCATCAATGTCAAAGATCCAAGCATCCATGCCGTCGCATTTCTTCTTCTCGCAACAAGTTTTCCCGAGGTAGAGGATGGCTTCATCAACGGCTCTCTCCACGTCATCCTCGTACTGAGATGACGTGGTGTACTTTTGGATGAACCAGACACATTCTTGTGGCACCACCGTGAAGTCTCTGATGTTGTGAAGCTCCACGTTGATTCTCCAGCTCTCGCAGTATCCGCTTAGGTTCGAAGGCCCTTTCAATGATGCTACGCCGCCGTTTTGGCTTGTGGTCGTAGTTGTGGCTGGCTTGATCCCTTTGAGCTGGTTTAGGATGTTCCAGTCACGAGCTGAGACCAGTCCGGTGAAGAGGAATGCGAGGGTTAGGGAGAGCAACAAGGATCTAGCCATCTTGTTGCTGATCGATATGAAGAAGATTTAATGGTTTTTGGCGATCTGTCTGTAATATGGTAATGTATATATAGAGAGTATGTAGAATACAAGTCAACATATAATTTTTTTTTTTTTTTTTTTTTTTTTTTTTTTTTTTTTTTT
>JAHZTW010000001.1:214725973-214825831 GCA_020283515.1 Alliaria petiolata | reverse complement strand
ATCTGAGTAATATTAAGAAGCTTGAAGCAATGTACAGAGAAGATACATCCAAGTCAACAAGAAGGCAACACTCTGCCAATAAAACCTATCAAGATAGGAAGGACAGAGGAAACAAACAACACTGAAGCCTCACAACCAGTTGACAAACCCAAAAATACCAAACAAAGAGAAAGCGCTTCTCATCAACAAAGACTTGACGAAACCAACCCGAAGCCTCACTTGCAACAACGCCCAGAAACGCAAAGGATGGCCATGCTTAATCCCTTGAAAACAAAAACCGATTGCCCTCACGACTTCACCAACACACTCGAACGCAAAGGAAGGTCATCTACAAGACCTGTTATATAACGCCAATAACCCAAGATACTGCGACGGATCCGAAACCACAATTGTTACTCGATGAAGTCGCCTGCTTTCAAAAGCCATACCAAGCTCTAGAAATAGCACTCATCCCGAATAAGAACCCCAAATACAAACCTCTAAAACCTCTCCCTAGAGAGCACAAACCGACGCAGCGGAAGAATGAACCCAATAACGACAATCGACACCAGAAACAGAAACTACTAGCGGAATAAACTAAGGAACGGCAAGGGAGGAAAGAACTCGATAGCACTAACCAAAATTCAACAAAGAACCGGCGACAGCAAGAAGAGACAACCACCACCAGGAAATGAGAAACCGATAGACTAAGAATTCTCTGTAAAAAAACCTCTAACCCCTCGCACAGGAAGATAAAAGGGAAAAAACCCAAAACTAAACACCACTAAAACAGAAATTACAAGCCAACTAAACTGAGGGAAAACAGGGGAGGGAAGAAAACGATAACCCTAACCAAGATTCAACCAAAAAAAACGGCGACAACAAGAAAAGAAGAACACCGGAAGGATAAGAGAATCCGAGAGACAAAGAGATTTTCTGACAAACCTCAAGCCCATCGCAAAACCCGATCTGAGCATAGAAAAGAAAGACAAGCCGCCAAGTTGGTGGTAACGGCGCCGCCGTTCCGAAGCTCACACGAGCCGGCTCCACCAAAGCTGCGACCTCCATCCCCAATCTCAGATCGAACACCAGTGATACGACAAAGAAAAAAACCAATTGGATGCGGGTAAAACTCACTCAAAAGAAAGGGAACAGAGAGAGATGCGATTGACAAAAGCTTTGTTATAAGAACTTTAAAAATCTAGAATTTTTTTTGATATGTACGTGTTATCCTGTCAATCATGCTATTTTTTTCTGTATCGCTCTAATTTTATCATAAAGAAAAAAACCAAAAAAAAACTCTAAAAATCAAATGCATCATAAAACATAATATTTCTAAAGTACGATTAGATTTTGTTAATATGTTGCAGATCCACTTTATATATGAATGTTTGCTTTTGATGACCTATGTTAATTTAATTTGATTTCACACAAGACAATAAACATATACTTCATAGTTAAGTCCATGCTATATAATAATATAAATTATTACATATTCACTCGATTTTATATTCTTCGCAAATTTTTGTGTGTAAAATGTCCAAACTAAAAGTAAAAAAAAAAAAAAATGTCCAAACTAAGAAATATATTGAACGTAGCTAATTCTGGTGTCCTTTGAAGTGTGTCCCTATTTTCCTTGTTACATAGCACGTGCATGCATGATGTATAAAAGAGCGGTTAGTAACCCTAATTAATTTAACCTTTATTGATTTAGTTTGAGTTATGGGCATAACACAAAAATATTATCAATTATGTATTATTATTTTTATTTTTTTACATTATCATTTGAGTTATAATATGTTATGATTGCATTAAAATTTTGAATTATGGCTCCGATCGGTGATATATATATTTTTGAAGTTGAGTTACAATTGATGCTGTAATTCGATATAAGTTGCAGTAAAATTATGTGGTATAAATAGTAGATTTATGTGCTAATATATATGTGGATTTGAACTCAAGAACTCAGGTATATAAAACAACAATAACATCAATCTAAATCATGAGATTATATGTTATGTTTATTAGTTTATATGGAGATTATATGTTCTGTTTATTAGTTTGTTTTGAACAAATCAATTTAAAGCCGTACGTAACAAAATACCAAATTATATATATACGAATACGATAATGAAAAACACTTACCAGGCATTCTGTACATTTTTCTCCACCTTTTATTTCTTTAGTTGTAGTGTTTTTCTTTCTTCCTTTTTGTGTTGTGTGTGAAGTTGTGATGTATTTGGCTCGTCTTAATCCAATTTATAGATGGGGATACGTACATGTCGTGCTGGTGTCATCGGTGAGCTTGTAGATTGAAAGTCAAAACTTAATCAGCCGGCTTTTAATATCAAGGGAATTTTTAAGATACTATTTTTAGACGACAATTTTTTATTAATGTTTGTTGTCTATTTTTCAAAAAAATAAAAAAAAAAAATATATATATATATATAAAGTAGTTTATAAAAAGCTACAAATTTATAAACATTTATATAAAACAAAATTAATAACAAACATGATAAAATATATTATAAATGTTTATAACACATTTATAAAAAACATTAAAATAGTTATAAACAAAAAGATTATAACTCCACCTTAAAAGGGGGGTATTGGGTATATTGGCTCGTCTCTATTCTTTTGTAACTAGTCGGTTAAGTTATGATTAGGTTAACAAGTTGTTTATTTTGAATAGTTGTCTATATATTGAATAATTATCTTCTTATTGATGTTGTGGATATAATGTTGTAGCTAGCCGAGTGTTGGTATTGGCACCGTTAATGATGCTATTAATTAACAGATGGTCTCTCTCAAATTCGACCACCCGATAATCTAAAGCACACGTTGCTTGTAGCGCCCAGAGTAATGCGGATCATTCAGATTCTTTTGCCGACACCTTCCTTGGTACTTACCCATTCCGCAGTCTAAAAAGCTTCCATAAGAATAGAATTTCGGAAGATCCAACCCTTTCCCGAATTCTGATTTTCATCATGATGTTAAGCGTCATAATTGCATTTCACCCATCCCCGTCGTGGTGGTTGCCAATGTATATATCATCGATTCCGCTGTTGATATATATATTGTGATAGTTGCCTGCACTACTCATTATATCATCATTGTGCATGTTAATCCACTCTCTAGTATCTCATGTTGCATTTGGTGATTGTGTCTTGAGCCGTCATAATAACTTTGTTAAATAGTGTATCATTCCTACTTTTCCATATTCCTACGTTGTAAGTCGTCCAAATGCTGATCGTTGTGAACACTAAAAGAAACCGAAACTTATCTTCAATCGAAATGGTCTGATTTCATGGCATAGTTGTAGGAATTCCTGCTAATCTCCTCCATACTGTTTCTGCGTTAGGAGGAACGTGTAAAGAATAATTATCTATTTATTGAATAGTTGGCTATCTCTGTTTAGATAATTAATTATTTATACAATAGTTAATTAGTTAATTATCCCATCGAAAATTTGTTAATATAGGTTAAAATTTATATCTTGTATTTAAAGTTATCTTTTAGTATTTTCATAAATAAGAAAACTTTTACACAGTTAAAAGACTTATAGGTTTCTTGACAATTCTTATTACTTTATTAGTTTAACTTTTAAGTTGACCAACAAGATTTTCTTAAAGTAACCGATTTTTTTCTTTTTTTTTATGGACGTGAACCTTGCACATGCGATCGTGTCAGGCAGTCGTAAATCTTGGTATACAATTAAAATCTCATTTTACACCTTTTCAAATTGTAATATACATGATTGATTATGTATGACAGTATGACTATGCTCCGGTCGATCAAATTTTAATCGTTAGCATTTGTCAGGTTCCAAAAAATCTTTAAATATCTTAATTTCGCTTGCTGTCGCTCATTTTAAAACAATCCTTGCGCCAGTGGTCCTGACTCCTATTTCCTGTCCACCTACCTGGATACAAAGCATTCTCAGTTACCGTTGCAGTTCAACGTTGAAACAGTCTATGATCTCGCTGCCTTCTGAAGAGGAAATAACACAAGTTTTGTTTAAACTTAATCCTAATAAGGCTCCTGGTCCAGATGGCCTTACTTCAGCTTTTTTCAAAGGAGCGTAGAATGTTGTGGGCAAAGAAGTTATTGAGAGTATAACTGGTTTCTTTCGAACAGCCTTCATGCCACTGGCCACCAATGCCACGATTTTTGCGCTAGTACCGAAGCACCCTGGCTCTTCCTTGGTCTCCGATTTTCGCCCTATATCATGCTGCAACACCATCTACAAGATCATCTCTAAGCTCCTAGTGAAAAGACTAAAGCCGGCCCTCCCTCAATGTGTCATGAAAAACCAGACTGCATTCGTGCAAGGGAGACTCTTAGTTGAAAACTCTTTACTGGCTGCAGAGATAGTTCAAGGATATCATAAGTCAAAAGGGCCCAAACGTATTACAATCAAAGTGGATATTGCAAAGGCTTTTGACACCATAAGATGGGAATTTATTTTCAGCTGTCTTAGAGGAATTGAGGTACCTGAAACTTTCATTCGTTGGCTTAGTGGCTGTGTCTGTACTCCTTCCTTCTCGGTGGGTTATAACGGGAATGTGCACGGATACTTCAAAGGAAAGAGGGGTTTGAGACAGGGGGATCCTCTATCCCCATACCTGTTTGTGCTTGCAATGAACTGTCTCTCGGAGATGTTAGATAAAGCAGCGATGGAAGAACGGTTCCAATACCAACATAAGTGTAGAGAGTCAAAAGTTACTCACCTCTGTTTTGCCGACGACCTGCTTATATTCCTCGATGGTTCTGTGTCGTCTGTCCAGAATGTTATGAAGGGCTTGAAGGACTTTGAGGCAGTTTCAGGACTGGCTATAAGTATCCCCAAGACAAGCTTCTACTCTTCAGGCCTACTTCCATCTGAAATAGACACAATCAAACAGGTTTCGGGGATTAGACATGGGACCTTACCTGTTCGGTATTTGGGCCTACCACTTTGTACTAAAAAACTAACGCTGCTAGACTGTGCGCCTCTTCTCCAAAGGGTTAAAAGTAGACTGAATGCCTGGACAACGAAGTTCATCTCCTTTGCAGGTCGACTACAGCTGTTAAATTCGGTCATCTCGGGAATAACAAACTTTTGGTGCTCTGCTTTCATCCTTCACAAGCAGTGTATTGCCATAGTGAATTCACTTACCAGTGCATTCCTATGGAAAGGCACCACTGAGGGTTATCACTCGGCAAAAGTAGCATGGTCAACGGTTACCACACCAAAGGTGGAAGGAGGATCAGGGGTTCGAGACTTACTTCACTGGAATAAGGCTTGCTTATTCAAGTTGATCTGGCTGCTTTTCTTCAGAGCGGGTTCTATTTGGGTGGCTTGGTTTAAAAAAGAAATACTCTCTGATTTCCTGGGTAACTTTTGGACACAAAAGCCAAGTCAGAAATTCTCTTGGCTGGTATATAAAATGTTGAAATCAAGTTTTGAAGTTTACCCTTGGATTAGAGTAAAGGTGGGCAATGGTCTTTCGACGAGGTTCTGGTATGATAACTGGAGCCCTTTGGATCGAATGATATCATTTCTAGGAAACGAGGGCCCTCTACAAGTTGGAATCTCTCGAGATGTAACGCTATATGAACTATGGAGACTGGGATCCTGGCACCTTCCTCCAACGAGATCCAAAAATCAAGTGTGTTACCAAGCACAACTCTCCTCCTTGCAGCTTACCTTGGTCAACGATTCCTACGAGTGGTGGATTGATGATAAAGCGAAGAATCAGCACAACACGGGACACATCTACGCGGCGATAATTGAGCATCAACCAACTGTTCCATGGCACGATATTGTTTGGAACTCTGGCGGTATTCCAAAACATAAATTACTCACTTGGCTTTTTGTTTTAAACCGTTGCCCGACCAGNTAATACAACAAGAATTTCTTATTATGGTTACTACAAATGATTTTGTAGCTAGCTCATTAATATAAATCTAAAGTCTGATTAAATCTAAAAGTTAGACGAAACCACAATATATAAGTTTATGTTAAGTACCCATATTTTGTATTTTGTGTATTGGAACATTTGTATACAATGTTAATGTTTATGGTTTTTTGTTATGGTTAATCGTAAGTTTGAGTAAGTGAAAATCTTATTAATTAAATACTTTTCTATAAACGGAATGAAATCAAATTATTCGAAAAAGTTTTGTACATAGTTTTGTTGGGATGTAGTGATGAAAATATAAATATAAAAAATATTTATGAAATATTGGTTACGTTAAAAATATAAATAAAAAAAATATTTATGAAATATTGGTTACTATGATAAACGGTCTGAAATCGAATCAGATCCATCAGAAATTTTAGTCATAGGTTTCAAAAAAAAAAAAAAGATGTTTTAATCATCTGGATTTCCTCACGATGATGAAGACGCATATAATTTGTTTGATAGTTTTCTTGAATAACGTTTGAAACAAGGAAACACCAGATATAAAAAACAGATTTTTTTGTTTAAATACAATTTAACATTCTTTTTTAGAAAATATTACTAATTTATTCAGAGAAAAGAAACTCAATCCATAGCAATTTTAAATAAATATAAAATGATAAGAACTTAAAATGCAACATTGTGTAACTATGCACATAAAAAGAGCTAGCAGACTAGAAATATTTTAGTATGAACAAAAAAAAATATATTGTTTGAAACTGTGTTCTTATACATAAATGCAAAATACAAGTTTAACATAAGTTTAACTAAAAGAAGAACGAAGAAACATAAGTTTTTGTTTAACCTTTGGTTAAACAGAAAAAAAAACACAAGTTTTTTGGTCACGTGACTGAAAAACCCGTACCCGTGGATCGAAATGGTATTTGAAACAGGCCAATGTTAAAAGCCCAATTGCTTTTTACTACAAGACAAAACTGTATGAAAATCTGATTTGGGTCGGTGGCCCACATGGCCTGCACGTGCAAAAGCCTATTTCTCTCTCACTCTAAAAAAAAAATCAAATGTGTGTCATAGAAACTTTAATTATTTAAAAGTGAAAAATTGAAAATCAACCTCTATAACTCAGAAAATACGGTTCACTAGTTTCGTGCGCTTTTAGGGGAGTTGGCTCGTGTGTGGAGTGAATTCCTCTGTCATAGCCATGTTCTTTTACTTATCGCTGTGAAAGCGGCAGCGACGAAGTAAAAAGACAACAGCGGTGATGGAGCAATAAAGCTAAATGATAACATAATCCTGAAAATAACAGTTTTAAAATAGTCGCGGACACACCCAACGAGTCACCGACGGTATCAGATCAATCGTTAAAAAAACAACGATCTCTCAAACTTTATCGGCGTTCATTTTAATTTGCATTGGCAGTCACCTTTAGCGATAATTCTCCTCTCGCCAATATGTTTTTTTCTCACCTCAACACTGTTTATTCCGTCGCTACCAATATCGCAGCGATAAGTAAAAGAACAAAGCTTATATATATATATATATAAACTAATATTTAGTTTCTTTGCATGTTTCCTTTCTTAAAAAGACCTTGATCTGCAGATCTTATGTATTAAAGTTAACTGTCCGTGTGTGATGTTGGGCGAGCAACATAAGTATTTATAAAAAAAAAAAGGTCATATTTAAGAAAGGGAAAATTTGGTGAATAACCATAAAAAAAATTATAATTTACCCCATAACCAATTTCTCTCTCTACCTCTTCCTATCTCTCTCTAAGAAATTGGTACTTTCTTAATTATAATTTTTTTTTGGTTATTCACCGAATCAACATGTTCAAATGTTGTTTTGTTTCTTTACTAGCACAGTTATTTAGTATTTACAAGAAACCAATCAAACCAAGCAGTATAGGACATTTGCTACCAAATAAATTTAAAATATTTGGATCTTAAAATTGCGAAATTAAGATTCGCACGTGGCACCGACTGGCCACACGTGGGAATGAACTTGATTAGAAGCTACGAAAGGGAGAAGACAAAGCCGGATATTGAGAGTCAGTAAACCTTAAAAAAAATTCATGTACGTAATAACCAATTGTTAGGAATATATCCTCTCTTCTTGAATCTTACATCGAATCAACTTGTCCACTAGCTTTCGTACTTCACTAAACAAATTTAATTTAAAGAAAGAAAGAAAAAGAAACAAACTTGATTTATAAGTTGAAATTTATTCTTTTTTCTATTCAATATTAGAAAAGAGTAATTTCCATTTTCATAAGCTTTGTTTATTGAAAAAAACAAATATCTTGTGTTGTAACTTATATACCTTTTTGATACCAAAGTGGTATAAACTTATCGAGGTATATATATATATATGATCGATTAACTCAGATCATATCAGTTCTAATTGAATTTTTAATTACGATAGATCTATCTTTGTATCTACCATAATACTTTTTCCGTTTTATAGATTAAATATTTTTATAATCGATTTTTATTTTAAATAAAATATTGTTTTATATTTTGGTCTGTTTATTATTATTATTTTTTTTTTTTATTACCAAAAGATTTGAGATCAAAATTAGAAATCATTGAGACTACAACATGTAATATTAGTTTGTGTTATAGGTTTATTGGCACAATTAAAGTGACCATTTTTCGAGAATTTCCATGTATGTTCGATTTTTTGTTTGTTATGAATATAAATATCATTAGAATAATGAAACAGTTTAGGATTTACAATAAGCATAACCTAATACAATTGATTCCGTGACAAAGAGAAAGAGTATAATGCATAGATTTGTGTAGACAGAGAGTCATCGTCATGAGAAAAAAAGTAAGTCAAATTAATCTTCTATTAAGAGAATAATCAATCAGTCCAGATTTAATGCGACCAACTTTTGGTGGAGCTGACAAAACTTGCTTTGTATTGCTCTTAGATGCAATCTGGTTTTAGATAATGAAATAAAAGCTTAATAATTTAGCTTTCGTAACGTATATACTTCAACTTTAGGTGATAACTTGCGTTCTGTGCAGGATGAGTAATTTATTATTTATCTAGTTTTGTATAATTTAAAAATTAAACCATAGTAAAATATTTTAATCCAATCTTTTTTATATATAATAAGTTGTTATGTTGACAATATAGTATGTTTAAAAAAAATATTTTTTGATAAGAAAAAACAAAATTAAGCAAAGTAGTAATTGAATGTGTATAATATTAAATCATAGTAAATTTTGATTTCGTTTAATTATTTTGTATAAAATTTTAGAAAATGAATCATAACAGAAAATGAATTATAATCTTTTTGGTTATATTAAAAATTAAAAATAATATTTTTATGTATATCATAAATTATTTGTAAATTTTGATTTCATTTAATTATTTTGTATAAAATTATTGGTTATGAATTTTTTTGCAAATGAATTATAACAGAAAATGAATTATAATTTTTTGATATATTAAAAATTTAAAATGGATAATAGCATATAAGGTAATTAGTTTATTGAAATAAATCTTTTTTAAAAAGTTGGTGAGAATGAATGTGGTGGTGACACATCAGCAAAATGGCACCACTGTAAATATTTAAAAAAATAAAGGTACTCTCTAAAAATGCTTCTCAAATAATATATAGGGGATTAATTTTTTTTTTTATCAAGAGAGAATTTTATTTAACCGTTGATCAACAAATCTAATAATAATGTAAAGTTGAAGCATATACGTTACAGCAACTTGAAACTTAAATTACGTAGTAGGAAAATATTAATGTTATCCTTATATAATTATATGTAAAAAGAGAAAATTTAGGCTTACAAATTTATACTATGTTTCAAAAACACCCTAATCATTTGTATAGTTTTCTAAGAACTATGTTTATACTCTCTTATAAGATTCATGTGAATGCGTTCAATTTAGCAAATAGATTAATGAATTTTATGTTTATTTAATATTTTAATTTATTTTCGTAATTCTTTATATTTGTCTATATATGAAATCTTTTAGACTTGATGTTGGTTTTTTGTTTATTTGTTAATTCTTCTTTTAGACTTGTTTCAAAATCAGAATCACTTTACTTATCGTTAATTATATTAGTTTGTCTACTATAGGATACTGTTACCTCGCGTACAAAAGATTTGTCTATACTTTTCTAAGTTTATTAGTTATTACTGCATCTTTCATATGATTTTTATGTACTGATCAGTTTTCGTAAGTTACTATTAATTGTGGTCAATTTCTTGTATTAAAATCTAATATTAACAAATAAGTAAACTCATTTAAAAATAAGAACATCCCTAAAATCATATCATTAAACTCCGATTAATTTTTCCTTAAAATAAAATTTTCGTGACTTTTTCTGTATTTAAAAATGAAAAAGGACTTTCAAGTTTCATCAGCGTTTATAATATTTGGAGAGGCCGGTGTGTGGGCCCCATATTCTATGGGCTTACTATTAACTTAAAACAAAATCTCTTTTCACACGTTGGGCTTTTTGCACGTGAAAGTGACCGTATCATGTTTTTTAAGACAACATTGGGCCCACATGTCGAACCACTTGTTACGCGCGCGCGCCCACATGTGAAAATCCCTCCGGTTGCAGTTTTTGCCCGTGAGCTTGAATTGTCGATTGTATCCCCTTCCTTACCAGTTACCACCAGTTTACCACCTCTTTTCTTACAAGTGACATATTTATTCTTTTCTCACAATAATCGAATTCATTTTATTTTTTTAATTTTTTTTTGAATTCATTTCTTTAAGTCAAACATATGTATATTTTTATTTATATTTTTTGAATACTGACGTATGTTGAATAATCGAACTCACTTTCATACCATGACATTATAGACTTAGTTTTATTTTTTTAATGCTAACGTATGATTTAGCCATTTAGGAACCAAATTTAGTATAAAAAAACGTATGCTTTAGGAAAACAGACTTTTTAATTCACAATTTTTGTTTTATAAATTTAAACAAGGTTAAAGGGGTGCAGTTTTGATTTTAAATATATTTGCTCAAACCTTTGCAGTTAAGGTATTCGTTAATTCGACTGGTGTTGTTTTAGACAGAAATTAAAAATATAAATTTTATTTGAAAAAGTATTATAACTTCTAAAATTCTAGTATGACGTTAGTCTGTCGTAAGTACTGACTGAGTGACAAACTGACAATTGTCAAACGAAGTCAACCAATGAATCACAAATTTTTCAGTTATAAAAAAAAAATTCTTAGTAAAAAAATAATGTTTTTGATTTGTTGTAATATAAGTTGGTCAGATTTATTGGAAAGAAAATATGTTAAAAATATAAAATCCATTCAAAATTGTAAATCAATTGTAACTAAAGAAAATAATTAACGATAAATATATATATATATATATATATATATATATATATATATCTTTATATATATATCTTTATATAAAGTAGGATGCATCAAAGTTAGTTTTTAACATGATCGTGACATGTGTCAAGTTAATCGATTAGATTTTGACACGTGTTAAAAAAATTTAACCAATTAGATTTTCACATAATGTTTAAATAAATCTAAAAATTAGTTTTAAAAATAAAAATAATACAAAAAATCGAAAAGGTAAATAAGAAAATTAAGAAAAAGGAAAATAAGTTTTTAAATTACGAATACAAAAAAAATCGAAAAGGTAAATAAGAAAATTAAGAAAAAGGAAAATAAGTTTTTAATGTTTTTCATTTAAATTAAGGAAATTGTATGATCAATTACTAATACTAAAAGGAAAATAAAAAATTAGTAAAATAAGTTTTTTTTTCAATTGGTAATTCCAAAAGAAAAATAAAAAATTGAAAAGGTAAATAAGAAATTTATGAAAAAAAAAAGTTTCTTTTATGTTTTTTCATTTAAATTAAAGAGATTGTATGATCAATCACTAATACTAAAAAGATAATAAAAAGGTAAATAATAAATTTTTTATAATGATCATTTTAATTTATTTTACGGGTTTAAAATATCTTATTAAAAACCCGCATATATG
The DNA here is from genome assembly GCA_020283515.1 of Alliaria petiolata. Taxonomy (NCBI): domain Eukaryota; kingdom Viridiplantae; phylum Streptophyta; class Magnoliopsida; order Brassicales; family Brassicaceae; genus Alliaria; species Alliaria petiolata. The sequence continues at coordinate 214,813,952 of JAHZTW010000001.1, read as the reverse complement.
CGGGTCCTAATCTAGTATATATATTATTATATTTTATGGTTAATATAAATAAAATCAATATTCTAGTAGATTTGACATGTTTTATAAGATTTTTAAAATTTTTCAGAATTAATTTATATTATAAATACATATAATACAACAAATAAAAGTTACATGATGATTATTTTTAAATTATTTTTAAATTATATGAATTTATTATGAAATCTTAAATTTTAAATAATTTATTTGTTAAAATTTTAATTGTAAATATTATAATTTTTGAAATAATTATTTTCTGCAAGTTTAGAATTATTTAAATGTGTTTTGTAATTAGAGACTTAGAGTTAAAGTAATCCAAATAGTTAATATTTGAATATAAATGTGTTTGGTAATAAGTATATAAAAATTAAATAAAGAAAAAAACTAAAATGAATTGCATGTTAATGAAATGATAAAAATAATCTTAATTAATTTCTAAAAATTTAGTGGTATATGTTATAATATAACACACAAAAAGTTAAAAGAATAGATAAAAAAGTGATTTTCTTCTAATATAATAAATAATTAATTTTTTGAAATATATATAAATTAAATATTGTGAAGCAGGAAAAGTTCTTGATTTTCTTGATCTAACGTAATTTTGGGTATTAGTAATTTATATTTATGAAGAAGACGTGCGGTTGACCTATTTCTTCTTGGTGGTTAAAGTCAAGTTGTCTTATTTCTATAAATAAGGCCTCTTATGTCAACCAAAGTAATCANCATGGTAAATTTAGAGACTATACTTAGCGATCAAAGATCGAATAGGCATATATTTGTATATATTATCACATATAGTTTATAGAGGAGAACTTATTGTATGAAAAATAATCAGAACAAATATTCTAAATTTGATGGCAAATAGAAAACCATAAAATTTAGGGGAATTTTGATAAATATCCTAAATTAATTAATAAATTTGAAAAATACACTGAAATTTTTGCTATTTAAATGCTCTAGCATTATTTTAACTTAATACAAGGATGGACGGCAATGTTTACAGATATTAAATTTGTATAGGTCAACGATTATCAAATCATTGCGCCGATCTACTAGCAAAGAAAGGGGTAACATCGATTTGCCCATGAAATTTATATTATATTTGTCCAAATTTTTTTTGGAATCTTATATCAAACGATTGTAACAATGTTTAAGTACTAAAAGAATTTAAATGACAAAAAAATAAAAATAAAAATACACCTTTTTAAAGGTAAAAGTACTAAAATAACCTTACTTATTATTTAACTAATAATTGTTTAAATAAATATTTTTAAATTATAAAACTGAAATTCGTAATTAATTTAAATTATTTAACTGTAAATCATAAATTTTATTTTTAATAAAGCAAATATTTTTAAAAAAAATTTGGTTGATATTCTTACAAAGTAGATGTATTATAATTGTTGACTTATTTTAAAACAAACGATTTATATTTTTGTTGGTTGATTTGTTATAAAATTGACTTGTTATAATTGTTAACTTAATTTTTGTATTGTTGACTTATATATTTTATTTTTGTCGACTTATTTTTTTCATGGTAAACTTATATTGTTTTGTTGACTTTTTGATTAGATTGATTTTTTTGAACTATCGATTTATATTTTATTGCAGTCGACTTTTTATTATTTTGGTTGGTTGATTTTTTTTTTTACAAAGTCGACTTATTATAACTATTGACTTACTTTTAGTATTTATCGACTTATATTATATTATCATCAACTTATTTTCTCATGGTAGATATATATTAATTTTTTTGATAAAGTTGACTTGTTTGAGATTTGAACTATAATTTATATTTTTTAAGAGTCGACTTTTTATTTTATATAAGTTAATAATTTATTTTTCAAAAAATAATTTATATTTTAGTTGGTTGTTATTTTACACTTATTATAACTGTTGACTTAATTTTTGTTTTTGTCTACTAATATTTTATAATTTGTTTAAAAAACTTTAACTAAGTATTAAATAATGTTTTTATGTAAATATATATAATTTTTTAAAATACACGTTTTATAGAGCAAAAAATTATATAAAAGAACATAAAAATATTTATAAAAATAAAATAATTAAATCTATTTTATTTTTTAATTATTAATAAGGACTAAACTGTCATTTTGTAAAAATATAAGGTATATTTCAATTTTTTAAAAAATTTGGTATAGATTTTAAATTACTAATAAAATATAGGGCATATGATCAAATTAATCCTAAAATGTATTGATCTAATCATTTATAGTCGTCGGATTGATTCGATCTGGCAACCAATATTGGTTATGAATTATAATGGAGCATGAGGTTCTTGTATAGACGTTAAATCACGGGGGCTAAGTGCCTGCTTTGTCTAAAGATTCACACTGTCCCTTTGTTCTTTTTTTTTTTTCGGATTACGACATAATTCGATCTTTCACTAAAGCTGTAAGTACGATCGTCCACTGATTTAACATTTTTAGGTTTAGTGTAGTTCCTGTCTCTTATACACATCTAGATGTGTATAAGAGACAGGTATAGACGTTAAATCACGGGGGCTAAGTGCCTGCTTTGTCTAAAGATTCACACTGTCCCTTTATACACATCTAGATGTGTATAAGAGACAGGCATATATCATTGAGGCTTATGACTTAGAAACGTCGACTCTGATTGACAAAGTCAATCTCCCAATATCAAGCACTTTCTAAAATATAGACCATATTACATATAGGAATATATGTTAAAGAAAATTTAATGAATCTCATGATTGCAGTATTTGAAATCGCTTTTTCTTCTTTTATATATAAATCGCACGCACCGTCGGATCAAATATATCTTTACAATATTGGCCAATCTCTCGTCCGTACCAAATTTCTTTTTCATTTGGGATCAAAACAATTTTATTACAATTGAGATATATTCCCAAACTTAACAGTGTTGTATTTGAATGGGAAGAAACCGAAACGACAAATTGTTAACGAGGGAAATAACCGCGTTTGGGTTATATAAATAGATCTTATTTAACTACATATATCATTTTTATGTTAAAAAAAACTACATATATTATTTTTGCTCAAAGTTTTTTGCATGGTTCATCGTTGATGTGCAAAGTATCTATTCTTATTGTCCTCGTCTCGTATTGTATATAGCTTCGTCACTAATATTAACTTGAACGCATGTCACTTCAAAAAAAAAAAAAAAAAAAAAAACATGAACGCATGGTAAATTTAGAGACTATACTTAGCGATCAAAGATCGAATAGGCATATATTTGTATATATTATCACATATAGTTTATAGAGGAGAACTTATTGTATGAAAAATAATCAGAACNTTTCAAAAGTATATTTGTGATACATTTTTGGTAGGAGTGGATCGAATGCACCACTTGATCTATGGAGGAGGATCAAGAATCTTATGTCACAAAAACCCCATGTGTTATCGATAATTTGGTAACTGGTTTGTTCCAGTCTTCTATAGAGTTCCTAAGTTTGTCCAAGCCAAAATAAATCATGACATAAAAGACAAAATAATATAAAAGTGACAAATGAGCGAATAATTTGTGCTCGACTCTTGGATCACTTCCTTGACTAGATTTGGCTGACATTAATCCAAGGGTGATGGGATGGTTTCGGTGAATCCAAGATGCAAATCTGATCCTAAAGTAATCGCCATAATAAACGAGGCTGGTCAAAATTTATTGATTGGCATGATCTTCTTTATAAAACTGGCCCAGAGAATTTTGCTTGTTCAAAAAAAAAAAACAAAAAAAACTTTCTAGAATTTTACTATTCTCTCTTCTATCTCTGGGCGAATTAAAGAAGATATAAAAGCTCAAACTATTATTGATGAGGTGAGGTTGAGCTTTGTCATAATCTGGAAATTCCTATGTGTTGCAAACAATGTTTTAGTTCTTTTATTTGCACATCTTGTTTCTGTAACTCTGCAAGCAACTCTTCTTTCTCCATTGTGAGTATATTTGTGATACATATTTGTGAAAGTATGCCTGGCAACATTTTTGTGAGGCGATGATTAAACATAACGCTTGTGGTAAACTCGACCGGATTCCAAACGATGAAAGTTTTGCCGCTTTGGTTCCACGAGACAATTGAATCTGTCGTAGGATCATCCACCATATTATATGTTCTCCTGAGGAAAACTTCATCATTATTCCTAAGCCTATCCATCCCTTGCAGTCCTGATCTTTTTTTTTTCTTTTTCTTATATTGTACTCATAATTTTTTGGATAAAATGGATAAAAAAATATTAGATAAATTGATTCGGTCTTATCTATTTGTTAGGGGGTTCAGTAATCAGGAGGACCTGGGATATTTGGATGCTTTTGAATACAATGCCAATTCAATTTGAGCCCTTCATAGTTTTACAATATATTTGTTGTAAATAAGCCAATAGACCCGAGAAACTAATCATAACTTTTTTTTTAATTGGAGCCTTTCATAAGATTTGGATATGAACTTAACAAAATATATGTAACATATTTGTGTGACATTCATGTTTAGTCTTTAAGATTTAGATATAAAATTATAAAATATCATTCTTTTAATATATATAATGTATTATAGTTTTTGTATATTTTGTAAATAAATATGTTTGTTTTATAATATAGATTATGTTAAATGATTAAAAATGTCATTTAGGATCTAAGGTTTAGTTTTGTCATTGTTTTTGCAACTTCAACCATAATGGAGTCGCAATTTAGTGGCAAATTTGACACTATTTCGTGAGTACAAACTTTTTGCTAGTATTTTACGGCTTGGATTCAGAATAGAGTCACAAAGCAATCATAATATATGTCAATATTTTTGTGACTACATTTGTATTGCTTTCCTAAATTCTTCAAATTTATTATTTTCACAAATGTTATACTAAATATTTGTAATAAATAATCTAATAAACCTAAGAAAATAATCATAACTTTTATAAAATTGGAGTCATTCATAAGATTTGGATATGAACACAAGTTAACAACACATGTCACACAAATGTGTGACATTCGTGTTTTGGGTTGAAAATTATAAAATAACATTCTTTAAATATAATTTATTATAATTCTCGTATAATTTGTATATAAATATGTTTGTTTTAATATACAACATATTTTGTTTAGGACTTGGTTTGGCCATTGTTTTGAGATTTCAAACATAATGGATTCACAGATTAATTGTAAATTTTGCACATGACTATATAAAATGTATTTTTGGACTGTCATTCGTATTATACCGATGGTTATTTACCGACAAATACTTTACGGTTTAGACTCTTAGTTAGCCACTACTGTTTTATGACTGCATACTTTTTGTCACTACTTTGCAACTGGAAATTGCTAATTTCGTCACTCTATCTCTATGTATTAAGGTATGTCTAGTTTAACAATAAAATACCTTTTTATGACTATTTTTTTTTTAATATACTGCAGAAAAAACAAAACTGGGAAAGAGGTGGGGGAGGGGCCAAGCTTCGACTAATAAAGCCCAACCCGTTAAAAACTCGGGTCAGGTTATATACACTCTTTTTATTTTTGGAAACGGGTGATCAACTTGTGGCCTTTGTAATATACGCCCGGTCTCTTTTCGGCCTCATTTTTTTTAGTTTTCTAATTTTTTTTTTTTTTTCATTTGGAGTAAAATTTGTGATATTTTCGTTTCATGAAATTATCTAAAATATTTAATTTGTTTCATAATACTCTAAAAATTTAGTGAAATAGTTACCAAATTAATGATATATAAATAAGATTATGTATTACTAATGTGTATTTTCTTTATTAACGTATTATTGCTTTATTTATTTAAGCTCTTCTTATTTTAGCCAAAAAATCCATCTGATGATTAGTTTAGTATTATTGTAGATGGATTTTATTCTCTTTTTTTGTCCTTACCGAATATGCGAATATCGAATATTGGGAAAAGAAAACTAGTGTGAACTGTGAAAGTCTATGGCGCGTCAACGTCCAAAGAGTCTGACACGTGTCATACAACCATGTGTTCAGTAATAAAGCAGACCGGTCTAGATGTGGTGCTGTCATAGCTTTGCATCGCTGTAATGATGATCAAATAATTTTTATTCCATATATATTTTTATTGTTCCATATTTTTCACGACAAGAAGCCTGCATATGCCGACAAAAAAAAGAAGAAGCCTGCATATATAAGAGTATCTCAAGTTTACAGGACAAAATAACAAATAATTAATCGAAGAAATAAACATCATTTCATATTTTTTTCATAACGCAAGCATAACCTTAAAGTTTGATATTTCTATATATATTTTAACATTTTTTTTATTTTTATCGTATATATGTAGTAAATTAGGAACAAAGGTTTGGTGTAGCTAAAGTGAAATCGAGATTGGGAGTTTTAGTCTCTGGTCTTGTCCCTGTGAGGCTTGACGAATCCGACGACAATCGTTCGTTGCTAGAACATCTTCGATCCACATTCTGATAACATTTTGGATAAAAAAGAGTTTATGTATGTGTAAGAACGATATCATAGAATATTATTGCATATTCACTCAAAAAAGGATTGCATATTTACGAATTTTACTGTTTTATTTCTACTTGAAAAGGTTTTTTGAATTGGGTTGAGAGAAATAAAGTCTCCCCAAAAGTCTTTCTTTTCTCTGCTTTTGAGACATAAATTAAAGAAACACTTTCCCTTTTTTAATTACCCAAATGGAAGAGAAAAAGTAAATAAAAATCCTTTACAAAAACTTTTCACTTTTTCACCCTCGAATTTTTGCAGTCCCGTTTTATTCCAATGGCCTTTTGGTTAGAGTTTTGAAAATTTGATACCTCATTGGATGAAATGTCTACACCTGATGATGCCTTTGCCTTTAAATGGAACCGAGCTTCACTGTTATGCAGACATCCCAATTTTATCACAAACATTTTAAAAGGAATAATGTTAAAATGATTCTAGACAAAATCAACAAATTAAATCATACAAATGTTAAGTTCCTCATATGATTCAAATATGGAAAGTTGTCTAAGCAGTATGTATATAGCGATCTGCCCGACAAACCGAAATTAACATCATAAACTAAAACAAATATTAGTTTAAACATAAAATACCTTGAGGAGTTATTCCATAGACCTTGGAGGTCTCTTGCCTGTCTCTCACTGTTTACATGTGATCCATTTTCACAAGTATCTGACTGCCCTATATAACACACATTTATCAAATATTTTATAGTATTTAAGAGAGATTTAATTAAATCAAAACATAATTAATCAAATAACCTGATGATGTTGTAGGCTTCTCAGTAGACTTGATGGTCCGATACATCTGAAACATTATACATTTGATTACAAAACAACTAAATATATCAATGACTTTTATAAGAATAGGTTATATCGATCAATGAATATACATGTATATACATGTGTGTGTGTGTGATGTTTGTATGTGTAGACTTTCTTCTATTCACGTGTGTACCTCTCTCTCTCTCTCTCTATATATATATATATATGCGCACGCACACAGAGACAGAGATGGATAAAGTAAGAAAAAAGAGAGCAGAGTAAAACAGAAAGCATTTACAATTCATGAAAATGTGCAGGTGCAGCCATACACAGAGATGGGGTATGTGCATGGGTCTACGTGTCTTGTTCTAACCATAGTTAAATTATGTAAAAAAAGCAATTTATATATTATCATTGAAGAATCATGCATATACATATGTGTGTGCATATATGAATCTTTAGAAAGAACATATCATCATTGAAGAATGATGCCTTCTTTGTACTTTACTTTTCCTTTTGCATCTCTTGGTTACGTATAAAAGGACTAGATCTCTCTTGGTCTTTTGGCTATATCTAGCTTTTGATTCGTCTTCCTATTGGTTATTATTTTTTGTTTCACTTGTTATATATTTTCTCAATATATGGTGGTGACAAAACGATTAATCACATAAATATATTCATTTCAATAAACAGTGCAATGGGTTCAGTGCAATAAACAATGAAACCATATATTCAACTACATATAAAAGGGTCTTAATTGATTATATGTTAACTGTACATTGTATGAGCTAGCTAGGAACTAATGGAGAAACTTACCTGTAGATGAGATTTAACATGAGCCAATGTGAGATCTTGCACATCCATCAGCTCAAGTACTGATTTTGGAGTTGCTCCTTAATATTAATCAAAATCACAATATCAATAAACATATAATCTAGATATTATTAATTAGCTAAACCCAATTCAATCAGCCTAAAAAGGAGAGAGATATTATTAATTAAAAAGTAAAGAAAAAAAAGGAAATTGTCAAAAAAGGACAATACTTTCATGACCACCCAATAATTGAACAGCATGAACGAAATGGGCATGAAGGGTCGTCGTCCACCGCATCCTCGGAGCCCTTACTCCTCGTTTCACGGTGAATCTCGGCGACTGCGGCTGAGCTTGACGCCGATGACGGTGGTAAAGATTAAACCCATTATTAGGGTTTGCGTGTTGACCGTTGACTTCACTGAAGAAGAAAGGAGGAGTGGGAGAGTAGTAGTAGTGGTCAAGGATTTGATTTTGATAAAGAGGGGTTCCTCTTATTGGTCTCATCATCAACATAGATCTCAAGTCTTGATCGAGAGATTCCTTATGCTCTTGATTATCAATCTTGATGGGTTCGTTGTTGGAAGTGAATTGGAGAGTGCGGATGAGATTGTCAGAAGATTTTCTGTCTGAATCCAAGGCTTTACTCCGAAACCCTAATCTCCTTTCGACTTGTGGTTTTTCTTGATTCTCTTCTTCTTCTTCGCTTCTTGTGGTGATCTTCAAGCACAAGTCAGGCAGTGAAGGGAAAAGCTCCATAGCAAGAGAGAGAATTGTGAATGATTTTGAGATAACTTTGATGAGTTTGGGGTAAAAGGGGTTATAAACTTATTTATTTCAAAAAGGATTTTTTCTTCTTCCTTAACTTAATGAATTTTTGTTCTTGGTGAAAGGAGAAAAGCAGTTGCAAAGAGTTAGAGAGAGAAAGAGAGAGAGAGATGGCAAAAGGTATGAGGGGAATGAGAAGTCTCTTTCTCCTCTGTTCCCTTTGAGAAAATGACACTTTAAGAGTCTAATAAAGGGGTTGGGTGAAACATGAATTTCCATTCAATTTTTCTTTTCGTATGTATAGGAAAATATCAATTTCAATAGCATATTTTGTTAAAATGTAGATATCATCAATCACATTTCAATATTTAATGAGGGTATAACAATAATGTATGAAAATATTCCATTATTTGTGTTCAGATTTACATGTGAAAATGACACTTGGGTTGAAACTGAAATATGTGCGTGTTATTATATATTTTCTTAATAATTATACACGAGAATGAAAAATAAAATAAAATGCTGATATTTATTAGCGAAAAAAAAAATACATAGCTACAATATAAATCGAAAAATGTTTATGAATTAAAAAAGCTGGAGAGAATATAACAGAAATTAAAATAAAAACGTAAGTCTCGTCGTCAATTGTTGTTTGTCCTTTTTTATTCAATTGTTTGTCTTCTCTGAAGCTAGAGTTTGGAATTATACCGAACATTTGTTTGCTTTACGGTCTTGGTGGCTGGTTGCCTAAGAATATATTGAATATAATACCTGAAAAAATGTTTTTTTTTTCTTTCCATATATATATATTTCTTGTGGTGAAGGTGATTTTGTTTGTGATAAGATTGAAATTTAAGTGTAAGAAATGGGAAAGTATAATATGATCGCCATAACATCCTACTAATTCCGAAAGTCCATTACAAATAAAGCATACTATCCGAAGTTCATGAGTCTAAAGCACCCAGCAATAACAAATACACATAAAAAATAAATAACAAATACATATATATATATATAGTTTCGAATCGAAACATTGGTTTAGATTATAAAAGCGATGTATCATATATATATATATATGTTTTCTTACAAAGATATGTGTATTGTTTATTAGCTATAATTAAAAAAAAACAAGTTAACATTCAATTTTTTAATATCCTACAAAGCATTAACTCCATTTTGTCAAAAACACCATACGACATCAATTTAAGTTTTGGCCCTATGCCACCGATGGACAGTCCAAGATTTGATTCCCAAAATGCCCTTTGATAATTCATGTCCCCTAAGCCCATACATGGACAGATAATGTTGGGGACGATCCATTGATTCGTTTAATTTCTGTTTTCACATATTTGATTAAACTTACTCGTAAGATTTTTCTTATAAGACAACGATATACATATGTATATATAATGTTATTTAGGACTAATCCAAAAAGAGGTTTCCGTTAGAGTCGATCCTTCCAGGTAATTAGTTCGGCTTCGGCACGATCGAGGAACGATATATAAGACAGAAAAAGAAGAAAGAAGAAGAAGCAATTTTAATGAAAATCTAAAAGAACATAAAAGATTTAGAGTTTAAAATGCATTTCGTCTATTACTTGATTGTAACTGTGTAAGCCGCTACCGACCGACGATGCATATATAAGACAAAGTTAGAGGACTTACTGATTTAAAAACATTACTATGTATATGGTAAAATTATCGTTGAATTCGTTTTTAACAGAAGAATTAAAACAATCGGAAAAAGGATTAATTGAAACAATTATATTTATTGAATCTTGATTGTTTCCAGCAATCCGCACGCGACTGAACTATCAACACTTGTACTTGAGTTTGTAGTAATCAAGCCGTCTTGTTATAAACTTATTTATGGGAGCTTATGATTATTTCTGAGGGATTGAATGAACTAATTAGTAATTTGGAAAATATCATAAGCTATCGAAAATATCAGGGTCAAATATTAGAAAACAAAGGTTCCCATAAACTTGACTATAATAAAATTTATAATATTTGATAAATTAATAAACACCATAATATAATAAAAACTAGTTTTGAATTGGTCAAAAAAAATTTTAAAATTGATAAGATAATAAGATAGTATTTTTAAAAAATCTATATGTAATTATATGGTTCCAATAATATTATAAATTAATAATTATATAAATTAATACATGCATAACTAAGATAATATGTTAAAGATGATTCCAATATTGTTGCTTTTACTTAAAATTATAATCTCGTTGAAACTTATATTCTAATTTTATTTATTATATCAAATTTTTAATACCGTCTTTGCAATCTGGATATAATGTGAAAGATTCTATAGGCGATAATGGATTCTTTACGTATATTTTAGTAAAAATTTACGGTGGTATTGTTTTCAACATTAATTATATAGTAACCACAACTTTTTCTAATTTTATTTAAATTTTGAAGTTATGAGTTATGAACATGGATCAAAAGTTTTACTGTAGTCTGTAGTTACTCCGGGACTAAGGGCATCATTATTGCAGATACTTATATAAGTTTCTTAAATATATTTTAATACTAAACAGTTTAAGAACCTTTTGAAAACTTCTTTATAAAGAAGCGATTCTACAAAATCAGGTTTGACACATCATTATTTTTTTATTTTTTATTTTCTTTTTTACTTAAGAACTCTTCAAAAGATCTGCAATAATCATGCTCTAAAGAGTGAAAAGCATGCTGTCCACCTCACTTAGTGCAAAATTGTAATGCCTACCTTTAAGGCCAAAGTTGGTTGTATATATATATATTTTTTATTTTCTTTTGTTTGTTATGCAATATTATTTATTTATATGTGTTTGCGTATCAGTTTCTTATGTATATAAATCAACTTAATTTTGTTGTGATTGAAGTCTATCCTAATCGTAGTTTATGTCAAAAAATATTGTTTATCAGATATCGGAAACAAAATTATAAAGAAACAAAACTAGTAAGAAAATATGCAAAAATAGAGGTAAGACGTATTAATATTCTATTAAGACGAACAAATACTTAAATGAGTTTTAATATACCCCTGATACCAATCAGACAGAATCTCACGTCAATATTCTTACTTCTGTCACTTAAATTACATCTCATGCATCACTTAAACACAAAACGAAAATCCTTCAAAATGAGGAAAATGTACAAATAGGAAAAAGATTGATTGTAATGAAAAAGTAGGAAGCACACTGAATCTTTTATAAAGGAGTAGAGGAAAAAATATTTGGAGCTTGTTAGAATAATTGCCCCCACGAATCTTTTTGGGAGATTTTTAGGCAAATCTAATCTTTGTGGATTTTGATAATTAAAAACCCACAAAACTTTAACTATATTTTGACGATATATATATATATTAAACTTGAAGCATTGCATGCCACTTTCGCTAAGTTGTCATACAAGACGGGCAGGTGTCCCAAATGTATTTTCAAAATTTTAACTAATTTATTTTATGCCCCACTAAAAATTGTAATTATGCCCTATTGTAGCTGGGCTAAACTCTATATTAAAAAATTGAAGCCTAAAACATTAAAACTCAAATTAAATCAATTAATATAATAATAATAATAAATAAAATCACATAACCCACAAGTTTATATATATTTTTTCTTATTTGATCGAAGAATCAATATGAATTATTTTTCTTCTAATTTATTCATTTGTTTATAACATTTGTCTAAATTCTTATTTGTACATCCATATACATTTTTCCATTTAAAGTAAATTTTATATTCAGAAATGTTTATTAAGTATCCTATGATGGTTATTTTGTGAATTTGTAATTTGATTACATAGATAGAAAGCGGTTAGTTGAATTTTTAGTAATAAAAAAATAATGGCAAATCTATTTAATTTATTTTAATTAAATACAATATTTTTAAAAATAACAAATAAATATCTTATTATATAAAGTAGGATGCATCAAAGTTAGTTTTTAACATGATCGTGACATGTGTCAAGTTAATCGATTAGATTTTGACACGTGTTAAAAAAATTCAACAAATTAGATTTTAACATAATGTTTATGTAAATCTAAAAATTAGTTTTAAAAATAAAAAAGGAAAATAAATATCTTTTTCGATTACTAATACAAAAAAATCGAAAAGGTAAATAAGAAAATTAAGAAAAAGGAAAATAAGTTTTTAATATTTTTCATTTAAATTAAGGAAATTGTATGATTAATTACTAATACTAAAATGAAAATTAAAACATTAGTAAAATAAATTTTTTTTTTCAATTGGTAATACCAAAAGAAAAATAAAAAATTGAAAAGGTAAATAAGAAATTTAAGAAAAAAAAAGTTTCTTTTATGTTTTTCATTTAAATTAAAGAAATTATATGATCATTTTAATTTATTTTTACGGGTTTAAAATATCTTATTAAAAACCCGCATATATACGGATCCTAATCTAGTAAGTTATATGATATTATTTTGATTTTAGTATAACATTATTTTTGATAAAAAAAAGATTTGCCCCCAGTAAAAATAATTTCTAGATCTGATATTGATTACTCCCATATTTTTCTACGCATTTATCTATTTAATTAATTTTTTTACTGTTATTATTATATTCAAATACTATTTCAAGTAACAACTAACTATTTTGCGACATGTCAGCCCTTTATTAACTCGATTTTTTGGAATAATTAATTAAAATTATGATTTTTGTTTACTATTCTTATTTTCAAACAGTTTTGATTCTTTTGTTTTCACACAAAATGATTTTATTCAAAAATATATTTTAATATCAAACTAATTTTAATACAAAAAATCAAAGTTTACAACTAATAACTTTCTAATCGTTTTTTTTATAAATAGAATTTTAAAATCGTCCTTTTGAAAAAAAATAGATAATACATTTACTCTATTTAATTTAGCCAACTGATTTCTCTCTAAAATAAAAAAAATAGTTTAAAATACTCAACTGATTAAATAAAATTAATCATTTAAGATATAAATCATCATTTAACACCGAAAAATGCCAACAATAATTATAAAAATGTTTTTCCGAAATAATTTGTTAAACTAATTTTTTTTAGTTATTACAATTTATATATCTCACAAATAATATAACTATTTATTTTATTTTATTTTATTTTAGTCTGTATAATTATATATCATATAATTATTATCAATATCTTTTTATAAATTTCATTATTACATACCCTGTTTCAATAATTCTTATCACGTAATTACAGATAACAACAAATAAACTAATTTATCACTTCAAATGCATTGGTTAATCAAATATTAGAGCATTATAGAATTAGTTTTATTGAATATTTCTTTATTTTACTTATAATATTCTGATTAATGTTGTATGTATTTTATTATTTTTCATGTAATATTTGTTTTTAAAAATTCTACAACAAAATAAATTGTTGTTAATGTTAAAGACTAGTATGCAAAATTTAAATTGTTTTAGAGATAAATTTAATAATGTATCATTGCCTCATTGGAGCAATTTACCCTCAACCCCTCCTCAACCTCTCATTTTGAAGATAAACCATATTAAAATTAAAGGTTTTGTTGGAGTAAATTTATGTTAAAGTACTTAGGTGCAGCCGCGCAGGGCCTGCCCATAAGGTAAGCAAAAGAAGCGACTGATTAGGAAAATCTAATTTAAGGGGTATTTTTTGTTGTATTTTTTATTATGATTTTATATTAGTTTAAAAGTTTTTTTAAAATAATAATGTTATTTGTAGGAATTTTTTTAGTGATTTTGTGGCCTTTTTATTAACAAACATACTAATTAAGTTTGATGACAAATAATTATTAATTTTACTAGTAAAATTCTGTCTTGAGAAAAAATTAAAACACTTAACAAATCTGCAGCATTGTCGATGATGAGAGCGAGAGTTTCTAAAAAAATTGCTCTCTTGCCTCTTGGTGACTTGTGTATTTGATTTTTTTTTTCTTTCTTCAACGTAATAACTATGGGTGTAAAACTAAATTAGTGAGTTTAATGAATGATTTTGCAAACAAAAATGCAAAAAGGTATATTTCAACAATAGAATTTTAGTTTTACAGTTTTTTTTTTCTTTTCTTACAAACCTTTTATGAATTTGGATTGTTTGTTTGGAATCAAATTCTTTATTATGTTTTTGTCGTAGGCGGATTTTTTTTTTTTCTTTTTAAACATGTGAATTTTATATATATACTAGGCTTTGCATAGTTTTTAGTTTTAGACTATTTTCAAAAGATTCGATATGGAACGCCGTAAAAAGATTAACAAAATTAGCATTAAACTTGCAACAAAAAGAATAATAACATAATATCAAACGGTTTGGTTATCTAAGTTGGAAGTCAATACACGAACCAGTCACACATTTTTCAAACCGGATAAAACCCGGTTCACAAAAATGTCATCATTCTTGGTGTGTTCTAAGCAGTTGCGGACCCAAAAATTTATTTTACCAGGGTCAAAAAATAATTTTTAAAAAATATTAATTATAATATATGTATTTATATTAAAAAAATTTATGATAAAATTATAAATTATCTTTTGATGATATTTATTTTAAAAGTAGTATTATGGAATATAGCGACTATTCATTTTTCATCTTTCATATTAAAAATATTTATTAGATTATGAGTTTTTTTGTTTTATATCATATATATGTTTATAGTTTTATTATATATAGGTATATATGAATGTATTAATTATTAAATTTATAAATTATTGTCAATGATGATTCCTCTAAAATATAAAATAGAATTTTTTTTAATAAAATATAATCTTTTTATATTTTTTGTCAAGTAATTTTAATATAGTTTCTTCTAAGTAAAAAAAAAAATATGCTATGAATATAAGGAATTGTTCATATGCTTTAGAAAAAAAAAACTGTAAGCTAATTTTTTTAAGCAAAATTGAAAGCTAATTTTTTTAAGCAAAATTGAGAAGAAAAAACACAAAATGGTGGATTGAACCTCCGATCTTGAGAATGAAAGAAAGTGTACCACAAACCATTTGGGCTATAAATCAATTAATGTTGTATGGTACAAGGAAACCTTATATATTTTCCCTGGGTCAGCTGACCCACCATCTCCTAACGTGGGTCCGCCTCTGGTTCTAAGTGGTGACCATTAGAGTATAGGAACGAATAAAAAAGAAATGAAGAGGAATAAAAGAATAAGAGTTATTATTCCTTCGCAAATCTGATAAGTAATATTTTAACTTTATAGTTCTTTAAAACATAAAGAATGAACATGAATCATGTGTACAATATATTACTTGTAAATGGTATAATTTTTAAAGAATGATAAAGACTTTAATGTTCCTCCTCATTCCTTTAGTGGTAAATTCATGTTTCACGCTGGAGAGGGAGATCGGTGTCAGAGAAGTTTCAGCGGAGAGAACAAGAGAGGGGGAGAGAAAATGCCTCTCAAAGGCGATATACATGTTAGAAAAGTTTGTTTCCAGTTACCAAGTTGTGGTAGTTATTATATGTCTTGTGTAGGAAGAGAAGGATTCATCAAGACATTGATCGCAAGAAACCGCAAGATCCACCATAACTTAATCTCTTCTTATTCCACAAGGGCGCATTTGTGTCATACATCTTTGCTAATTCTTGAACGCAAGAAACCGCAAGATCCATCACAACCTCTTTTTCTTCATCCACGATTACCAAGTTGCATGTGGTTGTTATTATATGTCTATATATGGGAAGAAAGGGGCAATGTCTTGTGAAGGAAGAGAAGGATTCATCAATGAAGCAATTGTGCATAACCGATCAAGCTGCAGCATATAATAAACGAGGAATGTCTTGTTGAGTCTTTGAAAACATTATGAACAAAATAAAACTGTGACAACCACTTGCATTTGATCCGAAGAAGAGAGATGCAATTCGCGGGATGTGAGCCATTAATTAGCTTTTTGATGAGCAACTTAATCAATAAACACCACCGTTTGATGTGGGCTAGTGGTTAAGCGTTGAGTTTGGTCATGTTGTGCTTCTATTTCGAGTCCGGCACGCTGTTATTTCTGGCCCATGGAGATTATGGATCTTGGTCCGACACTTCTTGGAATTCAAAAAAAAAAAAAAAACTTAATCAATAAACTGGTTTTAAATCGAAAGAAAATGGAAGACATGTTAACAAAAAAAAAATGATTCAAAACAGTAATAAATTAATAATAATAAAAAGAGTAACTGATTACAATTTTGTTGCAAATGGAAACTTTATTACAGAAATTCCCTGCGTGACCTCATGTGAAACAATTAAAAGGCGAACAAACAACAAATAAATAGCACACTTTATTGATGGAAAAAGGAAAAACAAATTAAAACTCAGTGTACAAAACATTTTGTTTTAATTACGGCATTGAAAATGTAACCTATGTTTGAATAAGTTTAAATGGATTGATTTGGCTACCTATGTCATCAAAGTGCACTTACCTTTTCCGGTCACTTACCCTAAGAGAACTCCAGAGTTAAGCGTGCTTATGCTGTAGTAGGATTAGGATGGGTGACCTTCCGAGAAGTCCTCTGCGGAACCGTGTGAGTGAGGTCAAAACACGGGAAAAGGTCACGTGGTGATTGCAGGGACAAGTAAATCAGTCGGTCGGATCACCGAAAAAAATAACACACCGACCGTCGGACAGGGGCGGGGCCCACAAGCCCGACAGAGGGATGGGTGATTCGCCGGTAGGGGCGGTCGGGGTGTTACAGAAAATCCGATGGACGGCCACAGTAGTTGAGTGTCTGGCTGGCGGCTGCGGGAATGTTGGGGATTTCAACAAGTTTTGGGGGCATAAACTCGAACCGCGGTACAAAGACAAACGGCTGCATCTGCGTTTGCAATACCGTTGAGAATGGTGCAACATTCGGAAGATCCTCGGCCAGCGAAAAAATTGACCACAGATCCACTCAACACATTAGCACACATGCCCTATAAACAAGAGCGTCACTGGGACAAGCAGCGTTACTGGGACAAGCAGCGTTAGCCATTGTGAAGAGGATGATGTTGAAGAGGAGAACAATGCGCAATAGCTTTAGAGGCCATCTTGAAGAGAGAGAAAAAGGATAATATATTGAGTGAGATTAATCGTGTTTGTTTTGTGAGATTTAAGAAATTTGAAATAGGTTTTATATAGACTGCAAGGTTCGTACTTGTGGGGGCTATTTTTTATGTTGATTAATAGCCGATATACTTGAGATATACACGTCTAAGAGAATTTAACAACCTATATAAATCATGAAGTCGCCTTATAGTATTATTTTAGAACAAAAATGTCATAAACGCACCATTTACAATCACTCAGTCAGCATTTGAAACCAGATAATAAATTTGGAAAGAAAAAAAAAAGGTGAGAGTGATCAATGTCATCAACCTCTGGCCAAAGGACCACGATAACATCCTTTTTTTCTCGCTCGGTACATTATCAAAATAGTGAACAATTTGTTAATGAATCCGGATGTATAAGGCTATATAAGCCATAAGGGCATATAGCGTGGAGGAAAAATAGAAACCAAACAAGCTTAGATACTATCAATTTCCCGGTCCTCAAACATCATAGTAATAATTTGTATATCTATGATTCCTTTTCAGGTTTCTGTTTACTTTGTATATTCTATGATTCCTTTTCAGGTTTCTGATCTTTGTAGAGACGGCAGCTTTGTTTGCAAGTCTTATTTTACATTAGTAGGCGGCTTAACATTTGAATTCCATATGAAACGCCATAGAAAGATTAAACAAAATTAGCATTAAACTTGCAAACAAAAGAATAAAACCATAGTATCAAACGGTTTGGTTTATCCAAGTTGGAGGTCAATACACGAACCAGTCACGCATTTTTCAAACCGGATAAAACCCGGTTAACGAAAAATTGACACATCATTCTTGGTGCGTTCTTGACTCCCCCCAAAAATTTAGTGGTAAATTCAATGTTTCACCCGTCTTATAAGATCGAAAATTTACCCTCGTCTACAAAATAAACCTAATCAGTTTTACCTGCGCTTTATTTACCAAAATACCCTCGAAATCTTCTCCTAATTGCTGATTTCTTGTTTGAAGCACGAGCCGGAGCTTCCGAGCGCGGAGTAGATACGGTTGACAGTGGAGCAAATACGGTTGTTGATGGCGGTGACCGTGGAAAGTTTGAGTCTTGCGGTGGCGAGGTTGCTCACCGTGACCTGTATCGCAAGGGTGAGCAAGCACGAAGGCAAATTGACGGAAATGCCCTCAACGCCATCGGATGGATTGGCGGGAACAACGGATAACCCGAGGGGCAATAGGGGAATTCTTGTAGGATCCTCGCCGTTCATAGCGAGCTGAACGAAGTTGGCGTCGACGGTGGAGTAGACCACGAGACTGCCGGAAGTATCAATGCAAGTTTCTTGAAGCATCAACTCAACATTATGCGATGAATTGCTCGCCCCCTGTAATTATATATCAGATATATACAATGTTAGCATTAAAAATCAAATTTTTAGTGTTAGGATTTTTGAAAAGTTACGAAATTTTGAAAAAAACACTAACGTTGATCCGAAGAAGAGAGATGCAATTTCCGGGATGTGATCCATTAGCGATATGAGCAACTTCTTGAAGTGGATTCCCATAGAACAACAGCTCCATCTTCAGAAGGGAGAACAAATTTTCAATTTCAATTTCGAATTTTCTGAATCTTGGATCAAAATAAACAAGTGGAGAAAGATTCTGGTTTCACTCTTTGCCTGAGAGTGGTCGCGGAGAAGATCAAACACTCGAAGATGAGAATAAGGAAGAAACGTGGTGGAGACGGCGCAGAGAACAACACCACCAGAAACTTCCCTGGTTGTGATTCTCACTGTGTCCTTTGTTGATTCAGACAATGCTTGTCCGCACGAACTGCTTATGGTCAGACAGAAAGTTCTCACCATTTTCTGTGACAGCTTCATTAAGTTCATCTTTGATTCTGCAGATGGTATCACTGAAGAAGAAACCGAGAAAATAGAATCAAATTCACATTGATTGTGTGCAAGACGTTCTAGGTTTACTTGTGGAACAAGTTATACCTCCAAGGTCAGTGATGTTTGTAGCCATGAGACTAGCCATCCTCTCACACTGCCTCTGCAACACAGCTAGCCACCGTCCAGCACCAAAGGCTGCACCGCTCTTCACATACTCTCTAACCATCTCGTGGGGCACGTACTTCTCATCCACTTCCACGTGCTCCACCCACGTGATCTTAGAGTATCCGTCACGCATGTCCTCAATGATGCAACCGGAAGGCTTTCTCCGGTACTGATCAGTAGTAATAGCTGAAACTGGTTTGATCCTATCGATCGGGAAATCTACAATCATCCATTTTCCTTCTTCCGTGTTTTGCTCCACATACCGAAGAAAATAAGCTTCTCGTGTTGGTACTAATGGAGATGGTACTTGCAACTCTGCATACATCTTTTTGAATAAACAAACAAACATTCCATTATTATAAGAAAACGAATTGATTTGTTATATGTTACAATTTAGTTACTCACCAGAAGAAGAGAACCTCTTGCTCCAGAAACTCCTGTAGAAATGGTCTGAATCGTTTTGGCTCTTGACACTATTGAGCAGAACATTTCCGACCATTTTTCCTTCAAGCAAAATTTTTAACACATTTTGTGTTAATTGTGAGCTTTTAAACTGTAATTCAAGAAACACGTTTTGACTTTATTTCTTACTGCGTCAAGGAATGTGTTGACGAGGTTTATGCTGTTCATGAAGACAACGGCGTTAGCTCTTGAAGCTTCTCTGCGAAAACGATCTCCATTGTTGTTGTTGTTGTTGTTGTTGTCACCATCATCATTCATTGGAGGACATGAGAACATCTTCTTGTACTCTTCCTCGTTCAGACAGACACTCCCGTTTTCTGAACTCTTCTTATTCCACAAGGGCTCATTTGTGTCACACATCTTTGCTAATTCTTGAACGCAAGAAACCGCAAGATCCATCACAATCTCCTTTTCTGCTTCCACAATTACCAAGTTGTTGTTGTAATTATATGTCTCCGGGAATAAAGGGGCAATGTCTTGTGGAGGAAGAGAAGGATTCATCAATGAAGCAATGCCGCATAACCGATCAAGCTGCAGCACATAATAGCCGTTTGATTTATTTAGTAGATAAACATCAAGGGCTAAGATTGACTCTTTTGAATATATATTACCTCTTGGCGGAGGCGGGAGTTTTCGAGGCGGAGTTTGTCGCTGGAGCCACCGCAAGAAGAGCAATAGAGGCATTGTAGATCGGACTGAAGTTTGTGATTCTCTGTCTTAAGAGTTTGGTTCTCTGCTTTAAGCCTTACATTCTCTCTTCTGTCTTGTTGTGTCTGTTAATCTCGGTATTAGCAACAATTAAAAACCATGTTTATATATAAACGCTTAGAGATTATGTAGGGGACCAAAAGTTTAAAGATTGAATCGACCAGCTTAATTTTGATATGAATGGTCTGAGCCAGATTTTCTGTACCTTTTGATAAATAAAACCGGTTAAAAGTGCAATTACCTTAATGTGGGTACGTCTGTTTTGAAACCAAAACTTGATTTGTAGGGGCTTAAGACCAAGTTCTTGGCTTAATCTCGCTCTTTGCTTGTCATCAGGATGAGGATTTTCTTTAAAGAACCTACAATAAACAGCAATTAATTAACAGTAATTAATCATCATTTGTTTATAAACTATTTTGTTATTAAAAAACGGCAAAGACGTACGCTTCCATTTCATGAATCTGATGAGCAGTGTGTCTATGGAAGCGTTTCTTCTTAGCCGGAGGAAGCTGTTGTTCGATTGCAATATCCTCCACTGGGTCATTACCCGACCCGATTGACCCACCCGACCCGCTTCCCATCATGCTCATCATCCCTTGCTCTTCTTTCTAAAACCCCAAAACCAGATTATAAAAACTTTTTTTTTAAAGAGGAAATTAGTAAACGTGGAGAAAGTAGGGTTTAGGAAGAGAGAACAAACCGGGACAATGTAGGAGAAATTAGGGTTTTCGAAAGTGATAAATTTGAAATCAGGAGGATTTTGGATTGTTCCTGTCGGAGACGAAGACGCCGAACCGAAAATGTTGTCGGGATTAGTAACCACATGTCCTTCTTCTTCTTCTTCGCCTATTTTCAACACTTGATAATCTCCGTACATTTTTTTTTTTTTTTTTCAATCAGGGTTTTTCTCTATGTTTTTTGAATTCTTGGGAATCTGGAGGAAGCAACAAAAGAAAAATAAAGAATCAGTTCGTGAAAAAAATATAATAGTTAAATTGTTAAAAAGAAGAAACTCAAAGAAGAGAAGAAGAAGAGTGAATGATTTTACCTTGTTTCACTTCTACTTGCTTCGCTCTCGTTTTTTTTTTTTTTTTTTTAAACTTTACCTTGTTTTGGCTTCAGAGAAACTTGAAACTGGGGAAGAAACAAAAAGCAAGAAAGAGATCTTTTATTCTCTTTGTTTTTTTGTTAATTTCCATATAATACTTACCGCCGTTACCGGAGCAGGAAGAGCAAACGGCGTCCGTTCCTGTTTAACGGCGATATTTGACGGAATACAGATGGCAAAAACGCTTTGTCTAACACTACTTTTTTTTCCTCGAAGCAAGCAGAGAGTCAAATCAAATCTATTGCCAGTAGAGGAACAGTAGACACTATAGTCAAAACTTTGGATATGAGTCAAACTTTATTCCCTACGCGCTTTCCTATTGCGTGTGATGCAACCGCGTTGTTCAGAACAGGTTAATTACTTATTTCATTTCCCAAAGAGGTGAATATTGTTCCTCAGAATAGAACTAAATATTGTTCCTCAGAATAGAACTAAATCTCAGAATTATTATTAAATCCTATTAGAACATTTATGGGCTTAGTGGATAAAAGCAGTTTACCTATGGACTTCTGCGGCCCATCGAGAGAAATATATGTTATTCTATATTGTTCAGATGATTTGTGTTTTTTTCTTCTTATATTCTTGGGTAATGAAATCAATTTTAGTAAACAACTATCATGCAGACACGAAATATTCAAAAACAGTGTTATAATAATTCATTTTATTATTTTTTTTTTTTTTAACAAATTTTATATTTTTATTAGTTGTTTTGTATGTTAAAATACAAAAGAAATGGGAGAACAAGAAAATAATAACTACTATGGACAAAAACAGGTTTACAATTGACTTCAAAACATTTAAAAGATAGCATATTAAAATGAAAATAAAAACGATCGTTGACAAAATGAGAAAACTTTTTCCGGATCTCTATATTCTATGATGGGCAAGTGGTTAGGAGTGCTCGCATTTGAAAGACCCTCCGGTTTCAAGCCCAACGCTATTGTTTTAGTCTTTTAGATGTATATACATATTGCAACAGAAACAATGCTCCGTGATCCAAGCACAAATTACTTTGCCTTTTGATTTGCAAAATTCAATTCAAGATTGACGATCCTAAGTCGTCGTAGCAAGGGGAAAAGCCACATGTCTTTCATTAAGTTATGCAAACTTGTTCTGCATACACTTGATTGTTTGAGATTTCAGAAGATTTTGCTAGAATTTGAATACCTGTGAAATTTAATATGTTATGGACCAAGATGATATTTAATATTGACGGTGAAGATGAAGATGGTAACGAATGTAATTAAACATTTGATTAAAATATCTTACATATTGAGAAAAGTAGAAGACCGATGAATATCAGTGATACTTTTTTTCATTTTTTGTTGAATTAGATTTGTATTTTTCTTTTGTGATTTTAATTAATTGTTTGTGTTGACTAAAATGGAGGATGTGGAGAATACTAATATTATTTTAAGAAAACAATTTGATGTCCGGCAACAACTTTGCCAGTCAATATATATATTTTTTTTTATCAATGTTGTTTCACTAGTCAATGTTTGCATTGCTTTTTTTAGAAAATTACTTATAATAATCCAAATATTTATGTATATTATTAAAGAGACATTGTTTAAGAAGAAATAATTTAAGTGATTTAAATCTTTGAAAAGACTTATAATTAATTGTTGTTCAAAATTATTATATTTCCTATGCCATTTAGATATATTAAACAATTAAACTGTATATAGAAAAGAAAATAGAAAAGATATTTATAATTTTTCTTATTTCTCTTCTTTGTATCCCTTGTAGTTCTTTCGTGAAGTTTGCAGAGGAGATTAAACCAAAATGGACTAACAAAATAATATTCTATCCTAAATTTAAAATTACGTTAATGGTGGTTCCATGTGTCATTTCAGACATTTCACAAATTTACATAATTCAATTTTAGAAATGATTCTAAATAATTTTATAAATCCCGTAGAATTAAAAAGTTAATATTATATATTTTATTATTTTTCTCTTGATAGAAAAGAGTAAAATAGTAACAGTATTACATGGAAGGATTGTGGAATAACATCATTTGAAGATGATACACGCACAATGATTTAAGCTTTTATTTACTTATTACATAGGAGGTTTGCGACAGTAACAATGGTTTAAGATACAAGCATAAGCTTGTTCGCCTTTTGCCTTGCACAAGTCAATGCAAGCAGCAACACCACAGTTTGTGTCAAGTGGCAAAAACACATGTTTTTGATTAATGCATTGACATTTGTTTTCCACACATGTGATCTTCGTTACACATTTCAGATGAACACAATCAGAGTCTTCTTGGCAAGATTGTGCTAGAATTTGAGTGCCTGTAAGAGTGAGACAATATGCTCATCATGATGCTAATAGTAATAATGAATATCGCAAATTTACAATGGTGATGAATAACTAAGATATGATTAAAAAACGTACATGTTGAGAAAAGCACAAGACCGATGAATATGAAAGCTGCTTTCTCCATTTTTACTGAATAAGTTTTGTATATTTTTTTTGTGATTTTGAGTTATTTGTGTGACTAACGTGAAAGTTTGAAGACTATTTATAATGTTAAGCAAATAGTTTGTTTTTTTCTTACCGCGAGCAATATGATATTTTAACTGTTTTACTGGTCAATGTTTGCATTTATTTTTTAGTAAAACCCTCATTTCTTTCTATAACAATATTTACACCTAACCCTTTATATTTAGAAAGAGTGTATAATTATACCTAGTTTGAAATCCCTCAGTTTGAAGATCCAAGGTAAATTGGAAAGTCATCAACTCCTGCATATTGGTACTAAACAGGGAGGAAAGAAATGTTGAATATGAATTTGGAGAAGCTAAAATCATACTTTGACCCACACTCGAATGAGACGAAATGAAAAAAACTTTGTTCTCTTTGGGATAAGAGTAAATAACGATATCTGTAAAGTATATATCGAATAAATATACAAACAGCTGGAGTATTATTTTAAATAAGAAAAACAAAATTCACAAAATTTGTGGTTTTTATTTAATAGAATGTCATATTGTATAATTTATTTCATGACTTAGCAAAAAATCTTTTTTTTTTTTTTTACATTCCATTCGTATTTTCAACAAACCCATTGGCACACACAAAATAAATTATGTGAAAATAAAATACTCAAGTCATGAATCCTTCTGATTCCTGATCCGGAAAAGGATATGATTAGCATTCTTGCGTTTCTAAAGCAGAGAAGTCTTTTTTTTTAATGTTTTAAAAAAAAAAAAAACATTACAACCAAGGCTGAGTTTTCAATTAAATTTTCCAAAACAACAATTGATATTATTGTAAATAACAAAAGGAAATTATTTTAAAAATTACATGGGAGGTTTGCGACAGTAACAATGGTTGAGAAGACAAGCATAAGCTTGTTCGCCTCTAGCTTCGCAATAGTCAATGCAAGCAGCCACACCACAGTTGGTATCTTCGGGTAATGCCACGTGTTCCGCAAAGGGGCATTCACAACTACCCTTCACGCACGTGGGGTGTCCTAGTGGTGATGGACATTTGAGTCTAGCACAATCAGAGTCCTTCTTGCAAGGTTGATATCCTGTTCGTGCCAGAATCGGTGTACCTATAAGAAAATTATATTACTGAAATATATATAATACTCATGAATCTTTTTTTTTTTTTTTTGCTGTTGCTAAAGTATGTGTATACTCATGAATCTTCTTGATGATGAGAAGGATGAATACAGTTGAAAAAAAAATATTGTTTTAAACTCACATGTCGAAAAAAGTAGAATACCAATGAATATCAACGCTGATTTCTCCATTTTTCTTGTGTTTGTAATCTTTTTCTTTTTTTAAATGATTTTGAGTCGTTTGTTTGTAGAGACTATTTATATTATACTTGTATATGGCCTACTGGCTAGTTTGTTTTCTATTCTCAATTAGAAGAAAATACTCCTTCCGTTTTGATTTAAGTGTCGTTTGGAGAAATGTATCTGCAATGTAATTAGATGTATCTGGATGTGTTTTGAGTTTTATACATCCAGATACATTTTCTCCAAATGACACTTAATAAAAAACAGAGGGAGTATATTGTGATAATGTGTTTTAATTTGATCAATATTTTCTTCCTTTTAGTTTTATCGTTTTCAATATTTTCTTCCTTTTCTTTCTCGATTCTTAATTAATATTCTTAATTAATACATTAAGCACATTTTAAAAGTTGAAATGCTCAAGTATTAAACTATCGATGTACAATATAATATTTTCAGATTTTTTTTTTTTTATATGTTAAATATATTAAATCCAGTGACACCAGAGTAATTGACTGTAAATTTGGCTATAACCAAAATAGATAACTGAAAGAACCTTACATTTATAATTGTTATATTTTTTTTTACAAAGATCAATCGTTAATTTAGTTCAGTTCCGGTTAAAAAAAATTATCGACCTTGCTTTTTCACCAGTTTGCAGAATGGAGAAACTTAAAAGAAAATCAAGAAGGACAAAATTGTTTTTTCAGGCCTAATTACCAAACCGACCATGAATCCAATGTTACAAAAACACAAGTCTTGGTCCTAAATAACAAGTTCGATCTTCATCTTCAACAGTTTAAGAGAGATTAGTTCCAAGTATTATGGTTTACAACAAGAATCAGAAAGGTCTTTCATTTCTTTGCATATCTCAAGGCTGAGCCGGAGCCACAGGTGGTGGAGATTGTTGCTGCTGCTGTTGCGGTTGCGGCTGCGGCTCATGATGTTCAGATTCTTTCTTTGCTTCAGGAGATTCAGAGAGTTTCGTCGATTCTTGTTCATCTTCTTGCTCTGATGATGCCGTCGCCTTTGGTGATTCAGACAAGTGAACTCTAGCAAACTCATCAACCACTTTCCTCTTCTCCTCTTCCTCGGCCATACCAACTTTCTCTTTCGCCTTTTGTCCAACTTCTTCCGCAGCTTTAGCCACTTTTTTGAAAGCCCCCGTGACCCAAGTGGCTCCCGTGAGAACATACCGGTTCTTCATTATAGCTGAGCCCGCGTTGCTCACTGTCTGCTCCGCTGCTGCGATTGCTGATTTGGTTTTCTCCGAGACTTGGTACTTCTGATCAACTTCCCTGACTTTCTCTCCCACCACGATTGTTCCCGTGTTGATCTTATCCGTGAAACCGATCTTCTTGTCGAGAGACGCGACTTTGGCCGATGCCGTGGATGTTAGCTGGTGTTTCTCATCCACGTTCTTGGCTTTGGCTATGGCATCTTTTCCCAGTATAAACCCCTTTGCAAGCATGCTGCTTACAACATCTTCGGCTTTTCTTAACACAGACTCACCACCTGCCCGGGGAGATTTGCTGCTGTCCTTGGGTTCCTGTGGGGAGATGAAATGGTAAGTATTTTCTTGTGAAGAGATCTCAAGAGAGATGATGGAGATTAAGAGCTTACCAAGGAAGCTAAAGCCTCAGGAGATAGTTGGTAATCCGGGGCCATAGTGACAATGACTGATGAATCAACAATTGTGGCTCCCTGTATGAATTACATTTATACTCGTTACTCAAAGGAAGTTAATAACATAGAGGAACTGATACAGGCTGAGAAGTGAAAATACCGAGAGAAGAACAGCAGTTTCAGCTCCTTGTAGATCCTTGAAAGTGACATATGCCAGCTTAGACCGTTCTGTCTCGCTGTATAAACGTGTTAAATGAGTTGAGAACCAGAAGAACTTAAGAGAGCTGAAATCAAAACTTTCAAAGGTAACACTTAAGGATTGAACCAAACCTCTGCGTCTCAAGGTACAGAATATCGCCAGAAAAGGAAAAGAACTCCTTGAGGTCTCGCTCGGTTGCTCCTAGAGAAACATTGCTCACCTTGACAGTTGTCATCTGCAAGTCAGATGCAATCTCGTGAGACTTGATACTTTTGGTTATTTCACATCACAGACTTATTCTTAAGTTGTTTGATTCCGCATTTCTTGATTCCTTATCGCCAAAACTATGACTAAACCAACACTCCTGAAGCGACCAAACTAACATCTTAAAGATTCTATCATCAATACAATGATCGCTAAGATCAGAAACACAATGGCATTGTTTCATCAATACGAGTTTCAAAATTTCAGCACGCACACTGAACAAAGAAATCCTGCAAATGCTGCTGAAATCATATAACCGAGAACTAATAAATCTTGGGATAGGCTAATCTTTTTTCTCAGACTAATCCTTTGGCATGAATCGCATATCACAGATTAAGCTCTCATTGGGTATCCAAATCCAAACAAAACATTTCGCCCTAAGAATTACAACTAGTCTCATCTCAGGAACAGTATTTTTCACCCAAAATCAAAAAACGGAGAAGCTTCTTCAAATTCTGTAAATCAAATAGCCGAATCCAAAAACAAGCCATTGTTCGCTAATTAATCAACGTCATTTCGCACAAATCTTACACCATAACAATCCCAATTAACAGATCTGTTCACATCTTCTCCGATCAAAATAACAGCAAAAAAAAAAAAAAAATCCGATTTTTCTCGAGACAAATCAAAATCAAAACCAACTCGTTTCGAATAGCGAGAAGAACGAAGGATTTAGATCAAACTCACCGACATGGCGAAAATCTGTTGACGCGGAATGAAACGGAAGTTTTTTTTTTTTCTTCTTTCTGTTTATCCACCTGACGAACAAATTTGAAACGAGAAGAAAAATCAAAGAGAGAAAAATCTAAGGTCTCTCGGATTTGCTGTGAGGAGAAAAAAAGCGGACCCCATTTAAACACCTCGGAAAACGGACGAGTGGTATTCGGATTGGCACGTGCTATGTCGGGACCCGCAGCTTCTCACGTGCGAGGGGTAAAAAACGTCCGAATCTATTATATTCTTATCCCGTAATTTTTTTTAATTACTTTCGAAAATCATTAGATTCGCTCCAAGACGTGAATAAATAAACAACAACAAAATACGTAAATGAATTAACAAACAGTTTTTTTTTTTGGGGTTTTGTTTAATGATTATTTCTCTTTGACCCTTTTTATGCACGTAAAGGTCTATTTAGAGATTTAATTCATTAATGTAAATCTGTTCTAATTTTAAAATCCAATCTATTAGTATTTGGTTAAAAATTAAAATCAACGACGTGACAAAATAACTTCTCTTCGCCAATGGCTACCGTCCACGTGTCTTGAGCTCAGAGTAGCGTTCACATCGTAAGAGCGACTTTGTAGGTACATTATTCGAGTATACTATGCTAAATAAATAAATTATTGAAGAACTTATGATAAGATTCTCATCATACACACTTTCTCCCCTTAACATTTATATCCTCTTTCAAAATATTAGGAGGATATACCTGTAAGATTCTTAAACTATCGAGTCACTTTTAGAATATTACGGAAAAAGTAAGGGTTGAAAGAAAACAAAAAAATGGTTACAAGCTTTTTTTCATTCATACAGGTAATAATGTGACATTTCACGTTTATCAATCTCTTTCTCTCTCTCTCTCCGCGATTCACGTTTTTCTCAATCTGTCGGAGAGAGAGAGGGAGAGAATCCCCCCCGGAGAATCTGAAATCTCCGTCACGTTCTTCACTCCCTCGATCTCCGTTATCGTCAAGATCGAATTTTGAAATTTCCGAGGGAAAAAAGGAGGATCATTTCGTGGTGGGTTCTTCGAGAAAGAGAATAAAATGAGTTTTCAGGATTTAGAGGCGGGAAGAGGAAGATCGTTAGCTTCTTCGAGGAACATCAATGGAGGTCGACAAGACACGACGCAAGCCGTAGCTTCCGGTATATTTCAGATCAACACAAGCGTCTCCACTTTCCAACGCCTCGTCAACACTCTCGGTACTCCCAAAGACACGCCGGAGCTCCGAGAGAAGCTGTAAGTTCTCACAAAAGTTCATCTCCTTTTTTGAAATTACGAAATTGTTTCTAACTCGGTAGTTGCAAATGCTTCGATTGCTTGATCGTGTCACAACAATGGTGTTTTTAGGCACAAGACAAGGTTACATATCGGACAGCTAGTGAAAGACACATCAGCTAAACTTAAAGAAGCTAGTGAAACTGATCATCAGAGAGGCGTAAATGTGAGTGACTTATGTGATTTGAAAACCAAATAAAGGAAGAAGCCTTCTTGTTACTCTGCGTCTTCTGTTGGTTTCTGAATTTTGATGGGTTTGTTTTGTTATAGCCAAAGAAGAAGATTGTGGATGCTAAGCTTGCGAAAGACTTTCAAGCTGTATTGAAAGAGTTTCAGAAGGCTCAGCGTCTCGCCGCTGAAAGAGAAACCGTATATGCTCCTCTTGTGACCAAACCATCTCTTCCATCTAGGTAAAATGCTCATCTTGAAGAATCGAAAATGGTTTAAGTTTATTTTGTGGCTTTGTATATTGATTGCTTGGCTTTGGTAACATAGCTATATAGCCAGTGAGGTAGATGTGAATGCAGACAAGCATCCAGAGCAGCGTGCGCTTCTTGTGGAATCAAAAAGGTAACTTTATACAGACAAAAGTCATAGATTTAGATCTCCTACTGAGATGACTCGTCTTTTAATTAGGTTGTTGTTGTTGCAGACAAGAACTTGTACTGTTGGATAACGAGATTGCGTTCAATGAGGCTATTATTGAGGAAAGAGAGCAAGGGATTCAAGAAATCCAGCAGCAAATTGGCGAGGTGCACGAAATCTTCAAGGACTTAGCAGTGTTGGTACATGATCAAGGAACCATGATTGGTAAAACTGATTCTAAATCCTGTCATTATAAAACTTACTTATGTCCTCGTATCCTGAAATCTAACACCTCTTTTTTCACGCAGATGATATTGGTACTCACATCGATAACTCCCACGCTGCAACTGCACAAGGAAAATCCCATCTCGCAAAAGCCTCAAAGACACAAAGATCGAATTCTTCTCTGGTAAAAAATATTCAAGCTTTTGATCATAACATGAAAGGATTTAGGATGATGATCAAAGCAACTTATAAACTTCTTGTTGCCTTTGTTTTTTTTTTTCTTGCAGACGTGCTTGCTCTTGGTGATTTTTGGTATCGTGCTCCTGATTGTTATTATAGTGCTCGCGGTTTGACTTTCCAGAACTCATGAAAGCATGGAAAAGTGCTTTATCATCAATCAAGAAACTTCAATGAGTGTATGTTTGTCACTTCACGGCTCTTTCGTCTCTTCTTAACGAGCATAGAGTAGTTCCCTTTGGTTTGGTTTGAGGGTGTCTGAGTGTTAATTATGTAAGAGAGTGTCTCTGTAATATATTTTGTTGCAGACCAGAGTGGATGATGAAAGGGAAAATCCTCTGTTTGTGTATTCTTAAAAGTGAAATTTCTGATTTCGATTAGCTGATCATGAGGCTATGTAAATCTTCCAAAGAATGCAAAGGTTGAGTCAATGAATTTTAGTCATATGATCTCAGAACAAAGTATGAACAAATCAAAATCATCTAGAAAAAAGCAGGCCTTGATTGAGATAACAAGCAGCCGTAGGATCCTTAAGGCATCCACAGAAAGCCTCTTCGTCTTTCGGAAACGACTTTGGCAACGGATGATCAGGAGTAACACCGACCTATTCGAAAAACCAGCAACGAGTAGATAAATAACAGAATGTACGAAGAACATGTATGTAGTGTAGTGTAGTGTAGACACAGAGGGAGTCACTACAGAACATCATAATATGTGCAAGAGAGTAGTTTCAGACCTTGTCTATATCCGTGTGAGCTGGTGTTTCGTATCGAGCAACTGTTACTGCCAAGCCCGAACCATCAGATAGCTGAAACACTGACTGTATCTTACTGCAGAATGTGTAAAAAGAGTCTCAAGAATGTTACAAAGGACTTCAGTCTTTGAGAAGAACAAAAAAAAAGCAAGATCCGCCTTTAAGTTTTACCCTTTTCCGTAAGTCGGTTCTCCGTAAACCAGAGCACGCTTGTTATCTTTCAAGGCGCCTGCTAATATCTCGCTGGCACTCGCGGTGCCTTTGTTTACCTAAAAGGAGAAGAAAAATTTGTGTGAGAGCTAAATAGTCCATGGCATTTACATCAAGGAGATGGATTGATCCCGAGGAAAGGAAAGAAGGAAGCTTATACGAGAACGGCAAGAGGCTCAGAGGTTGCTATAGCATTGCTTCCATCAGTATCATATATATCTCTAACACCTCGGCTATCGCAAATGTACACAATCACTCCTTTATCTAACCTACGAATAGCAAAAAGTTGAAGTTTCTAATATGAGAGCTGTGAGTCTTATTAAAATTTTATGATTCTTTGGATGAAGTGAGTTTTTACCAAAACTTAGCAATCTCAATTCCTTCTGGGAAAGAACCGCCACTGCAGCAAAAGAAATTTCAAAGTGTTCAAGAAAAAGGCTGTTGCAGAAACAAAGAGAAAAGCAGTTTTTGTTTTCTTAGAATCATCACCTATTGTCTCGAAGATCCAAGACGAATGCATTCACATTGTTGCCTCTCAAGGTCTCAATTGCTTCCTTTACCGCACCTACAAAAGAAGGAAGTGTCCGACTTTGAGAGATAATAAACCAGAAAGTAGACAAAAGTGTAAGAAGGAATCAGTAAAACGTCAAAAGAATGCATACCAGAAGCATTTTGATTAAATGTTGTTAACTTGATATACCCAATCTTAGGGGAATTACTCCCAGAGCCAGGAATTTCACATAATCTTGACTTCACCGGATTCACAGAAACCCGCTCTCGCCTGAAATAACAATAACCGGAGCAACTTAATGAACGTGAAAACGAAGATAAATGCAAGAAACGTAGGGATGGGGAAGAAAAAAAAGGAAAATTACGTCAAAGATAATAATCTCGTTTCAGGTCCACTGCGAATGGCTAGCTCGACTGTGCTTCCTTCAGGTCCCCTGCATTTTAAACAAAGCATTATCTCATTTCTTAGCTCAGAATCAATATCTCATCATCACAATCCATATCTCAAAGCTAAAGGAAGGATGAAAGTGGAAATGTGGCTCACTGCAACATCTGTGCAGCATCGTATATGGTAAGAGTTTCCGTGGTTGTATTATCGATTCCAAGAATAACATCGCCTGGTGAAACTCCCGCCCTATTTGCAGGACCTCCTGGAGCAGCTGATATTACAACAAGCCCAGCCGTTGATCCATCTGATGCAGCGGGGTAACCTATCGACAGCCCGACACCCGTAACCGCCCCTTGAGTTCCAGACTACCTTCAACCAAAACATTTACTTAACTCTTACATACAATCTATCTGCCTAGATTTAGAACAGCGGTCTTTCATGAATCCATACCCGCAAACTCTGAAACTTTCCAGGCTCCAAGAATCGAGTGAAAGGATCATCTAGTGTTGCAATCATTTTCTTGATAGCCATGTCTAAAAAGCACAAACAAACACCAAAATTCAGAACCAGGACTGTACTAATTATGTAAAAAAGTTAAAGCTTTGTTCCAAACTCAACACATACATGTCTCTTCTCTAGTGTTCATAGGCTCATTTCTTAGAGCAGTCTCTCTGTAACGAAACCAGCTTTGTCCATTGAAGGTTTTATCGATATACGCACGATCAATTGTTCTCCAAGCTTCTAAGAAGAGAAGATTCTCCTCACTAAGACCCCCTAGAGAGACAAAACGAAATCAAATTGCAATCCCCAAATTTGAGATGGTTTCTCAATATGCCAAAAAAAAAAACGAACTTACATGATGGTGAATCAGTGGTAACAACAGAAATGGAGGAGACAAGCAGAACAGAAACTAGCCGAACTAATGCGACGGAGACATTCTTTCTGAAACTGACTGTAGATTTCATCATAACCTTCCCGGAAAACTTCCTATGATCATTTCTTTCGAGAAGACACAGATATCTATTACAGACGAACACGAGTCCTGTGTTTGCATTGCTCCTTGGCTTGTTACCACGATTTCGCGCATATCTAAAGTTGTCAGCTTTCAAAATCTTCGGAGGATGTGATACCCACAATTTCACCTGCAGAGAGATTCAAAATTCTATTACAGCTAAACGGACACAAAATTGAAATAAAAATTGGGGTTTCCATGAGAATTTCCATGAGAATTTCAAGGGAGAAGCTAAAAAAAAGAGTCAACTTTGCGGAAGAAAAAGTACCTGGATTGAGAAATTAGGGTTTATTTTATGAGGTTTAGTAAAATTTGGGGATAATGAAGAACTCGCAAGGACCTCCATTGAAAAGAGCTTCCCCGGGAAATCCCAACTCTGTTTTCCTTATCGAAAAATGATTAAATATATGTGATTTCGACAAATTGTGTCACTTTCTACAATAGACTAAAAACACACAAGACAACTGTATTGGCTATTTTTTAGATAATAAATATATAACTCTTCTATTATCCAAAGAAAGATTTCTGCTCAAAGTTTAAAACTTTTTATACAAAAGAGACTTCAAAAAAATCTTTAGTCCCCAACCACAAAGTTAGTAGAGAAAAGACTATACAATTTTGACACTAAAACATAATCCTTT
Organism: Alliaria petiolata; assembly: GCA_020283515.1. Classification (NCBI taxonomy): domain Eukaryota; kingdom Viridiplantae; phylum Streptophyta; class Magnoliopsida; order Brassicales; family Brassicaceae; genus Alliaria; species Alliaria petiolata. The sequence goes on along the minus strand of JAHZTW010000001.1, from coordinate 214,779,388 downwards.
ACAATTGCTCTCTCGCTGATGTGAGAAGACCCAACTCCTCTATAAGCTTATCCATATGCGCACCATTTGTGTTGCTGCTCTCTAGTATTGTTTCATCTCCAAGAACTGGGCTTAGTGCCAGATACTCTTCCAAGAGATCACAGTTACTCATCAGTTCATCAATGTCGGGGTCCTGAGCTATTCCGTCAAGCTGATTCGGTACTGAACCATCGTCAAGGAACGGGTTCGGAGAGATGAATGCCTCTGAAACATCCTTCTCCGTATCCATGTAGTTCTCTGTAGGGAAACCATCGATGCTCTCTTGTGACAACTGTGGCATCCGAGAAATCTCTGGCATTATGATGGAATCCGGTAAGGAAGTTGAAGTAGATGGTAAGTAGGATAAAGGCTGCTCCAATGGTACGGGTACATTTGCTTGTGATTGTCCTGACGTTGTGGGAAGTACCTCTTGAAGAGTGACTCCTGATACCCGGCTTGGCGATGAGATTCCATCGAGAAAAGGAAACTCATCATCTGTTTTCATCATGTTCCAGATCATTGACTTTGTCGAATCGCTTCTAAGAGGCCGATACTTGACTATCTGTCCATCTGATGCAGCCGAGCTGTAGTTCTGATTCTCCGCAGCAGCTGCAGCTGCAGCAGCATCAGTATCCTCTCTCAGTCTCCGCTTCTTATTGGCCTCGGTCACATGCATGTTACTATCGGTCTGCTTCTGTATGAACTGAGAGAGGAAAGTCGGGTTCTGTACAGCTTTAGCAAGGAAAGACATGATCTGCTGTTGCCTCTGCTCCATAGCCTGAAGACTTTTGACCATACCCTGAAGTTTGCTGTCCGTTGATTGCTGCTGCTGGCGTAACTTGACGAGCTCCTGCATCAGCACGTTCTTGTCTCTTTTAAGCTGTTCAACCTCTTCCTCGAGCCCAAATTTCCCAACCTCAACACATGAAGATAATACACCCACTGAACCTTGACCCTGAGATAATTGATGGGGTTGTTGATTACTACTACTGCCATGTCCCTGAGCAGATTTTCTCCGGCTTATAGTCTTCAAGAGGTGTTTTTGACCTCTCAAGAAGCCTTCATTTGCAAATTCCCACCGATCTGGATCCACTTTCTTGAAACCCTGTTCATCAAATTGATCAAACATAACTTAGACTGAGTCAGATGAATCATTAGAGTTTCTAGTTTTCTAAGACTACTGTTCTCCGTTTTAGTGAATCATATCAGGGAGAATCAATGGCAATAACTCGATTGTGGCGGAATCAGGGGAAGGGTTTTTGAGAAGGGTTTTACTTACGTAGGTATTCAACTGGCGAACGAAGCTGGAGAAATTGTTGTGTTTGAAGTATTTGGGGAGGAGATCTCGGGAAAACTCAGGAGGATCCCAGACGACGAAGCTATTGTTCGCCGGACTCCATGAAACAATCGCGTCCGTCGCCGGATCTTCCACCATGTCATACGTCTTGCTAAGGAAAGGAGGCGGTAAATCGTTCGCACCAAGCAACGTCGCTGGATGCGGATTCCGTTGCGGCGCCGTCACAGACTCGCCGCTCTTCGCTCCTCCGCCGGTGACACCATCCATCTCGTGTACGGATAGAGAGAGAGAGATATATATTAAAAATGGGAGCGAGAAAATAAAGGCTGAAAATGACTTCGAATTTACAATACTACCCTTTTTATTTTATTATTTTTTCTGTGATAGAGTGACATGACACGTGTGGGCATCTACGTTTCGTTCTTAAAAATATTTTGTGTGGGGCCAAAAGGTTCGGTTGATAAAGAACTGGGCCTCTCAGCTATGATTGGAATAGTTAAAAATGGTTGAAGGTTGAACTCCTTTACTCACTTAATTGACGGTCAAAAGTCAAAACATACGATTATGAGGTAAAAATAAGATAACCAAACGAGCGGTTTAATTTGTCTGAATAAAGTTTTATTATTCAACCGTTTGTTATCAATTAAACACTGATTTAATAAGTCTAATCGTTTTTCTTTTACCGCTTATGTTTCCACCATTTCTAACAATCTAATATTTCATAATCATAAGTTCACGTAACCGCTAAAAAGCCTTTTGCCCTCTTTGTTTGGTCGCAATTGGACCCAATAAGCCCATTAGACTAATTAGTCTTTGGCGGGAAAGCGGAGGAAGGAAGGAGAAGCGAGGGAGAGAGAGAGAGCGAGAAAGCGAGAGAGAGAGAGAGAGAGAGAGAGAGAGCGAGAAATGAGCTCGTCGCCGGAGATTGAACCAGACGCGCCGGACCTCGTTTGCCAGCTCGATAATGTCCAAGGCATGGTCGATGCCCTCACCTGCGTCCGATGGAAACGCCACCAGGTCCTTTCTCCATCCCCTCTAAAATCCATCTAGGGTTTTATTTAATCGAGCTTCACTGATTTTTCTGAGAAATTTCGATTACCCACCTCTTTGATTTTCGATGATCCAATTGAAAAATCCTCCCGTTTCCAGGATGCTTTAGTCGAGTTATCTGAACACGGAGTAGTTCTGATCGTGGAGGAATCAGGCTGTCTTCAGGCCAAGGTCTATCTTCAACGCGAGGTATCGGTTTTCTGAGTTTTCTTAATTTCCTCCCCCTAAAATTCGATTCACCATACTGTGGAATCCGAAATGCGTTTAAATGTTTTATGTGTGAGGAAGCTATTCACGAAATACGAGTATGGAGCTGAAGGGAGGCCGAGATTTGGAATCAGCTTGGGGCTTCTTGTGGATTGCTTGAACACATTCTCATCACCTGGACATTCAAATACCATTGAAATCAAGTATCCAGGACCTGAGATGGAGCTTCTTCTCAAGTATGAACAATCATTTTCTTGTTATGCCTTGTGAAATCTGATGCTTGCTTCACTGCCTTCAAAATTAGCTGATGTGTGTGCTGTATTAGATCTGTTGATACTCTAAACTCCTGCATCTACTCTGAGATAAGAACTAGAATCCCAGAGACGAGCGCGTGGGACTATAACTTTGAGCAGGCAGGAAGCGCGCCACTCACTTTTACAGTGAAGGTAACACAGTCTATAAGTAGACATATAATCGTGGAGACAATCTTTTTAGTCTGAGATTTCTCGAATGGTATTTGCTAATAGTCATCAGCGCTGAAAGAAGCAATAGATGATCTTGAATGGCCTGGGTCAAGCGTACAGATCAGCCTTCAAAAGTCTCCCCCTTGTGTTACCTTTAGGGGAGAAGGACACGGAGACCTACAGGTCTTACTTTCTCACTTGTTTCTTGGTAAAGTATCGTTTTTTGTGTGAGAGAATCAAAAGTCCAACGCATTCCCATATAATCCTGTTTTGCAGATAGACTTCATGTATTATGCCAACACAGATCTTCTCCTTGCCTTTCATTGTGATACCGAAGTCTCTTACGGGTAACCATTAACTCATTCATTTTCTAAATCCTACAGAGTGCGCTATTTGGCACAAAGAAGCGTTATGGCTGAAACAACAACTTAGTTTACACACTCATAGATCTGATTGACTAATCAAGAAGACTCACCAGATTTGCATTTGCTCACGATCTTGTTTGTTTCTTAGGTACAAGTACAAGTTTCTGAAGGCAACAACCGCGAATATTCCGGGAAACGTCGTGAGAGAAAACAGGGGAAGCAAGCTGACAATAGGAAGAGGAGGAATGTTGAAAGTTCAGCACTTGGTTTCGGTTGCTAAAGCTTTAGCTCCACAGGTGGAATCTGCAGGGTATCAGCCTCCGAGTCGTATTGCTTATATAGAGTTCTTTGTGAAGCCTGAAGAACCTTCTGATTAATTGTTTCTGTTCATTTCTGATTGTAATTCTCTTTCTTCTTTTTCCCTCATTAGTACCAGAAGACAAAGTTTGAAGAAAGAAAATCTTGCGGTTAAGTGTTATAAAGCTAAACGGTAATCTAAAATTCTAAATTAGAAAATAGGTAAGCAAATAAAGCCATTTCAGTTTTTAGGTCTTATAATTTTATTAGAAAATAGGTTAAGTGTTAGGATTTTCTTTTCAGAGTTTAGGATTTAGGATTCTTTTCAGCTTTTAAAATATGGCAGTTATTTTGTTAAGGGGTATAGAATTTAACAAAAGAGGAGGTAAATTTTAGAATCCAACACAAGGAGATACATAGTAACAAAAATTATAGGTAAATTTTTAAAAACAAACATTTTATTAATATTTTGATTCTTACAAACAATAAACAAGTTTAGGTGAAGCTATATGACAATATAATATAATTTGCTGCAAATCCACTTTATATAAATTACTAACAAGCTGAATCTTAGAAGCGATTAAACTTTTACCCTATATATGTAACACCGAGAAGAACAGTATGTATTGAATAACTCCCAGAGGGATGGGAATTGACAGCGTAAACCACACACGACACAAACTGGTCGACTCATACGATTATTAGAAATCACTATAGAGTTGTTGTTCGGTTGAATCCATATGGAGTCCCCAAGCGTACATTTGATATGAAAAGTGATGCCACAGATATCACATGAATAAAACCATTTTTCTGAGTTCAGATCTTCTTCGCATATCTCGCACCAGCACTGCTCCCTCGTTTTTACTCCGTAACATAAAGAGAGAAAATGATCTTTATCATTTTTGTGTTTAACCATCTTTGGCAAAATAGAACACTTAATATCTAAAGCAAATCCACACTCTTCACAACATAAAACCATAGTTGCTTTATCTCCACAAGCATTACAAAATTTGTCTCCCGTTGGGTAACTGATGTATAGCGGATGAAGGGGATGACTTTCATGGACAAACGGCTCAGAGATAGAACCACACCGCACATCAACTTGGACATCACTACCATTATCATCACATTTGTACTTGAAACCTTCGAAATAGTTTTGACAAACATCGCATATATTTATGTTACCAATTTCTGGGATCTGTAGAGTCATCGGCATCTTGTAGAAGGAATCTATAATCTTTTTTGGGAGATAAGCGCATTTCTGATGAATGTTGAAGTCATCACATTCCATGCAATCATAGAATGGGCTGCCAAATATGGGATATGTGCATGCTTTACACCATACGCATTGATCATTAACATCACTCTCTTCTTTGAGCTTTAAATAATGCTTCTCGTGACTTAAATGCTTTATTACTCCTTCTTCGACCACCTCATACTTTTTAGAATCGATGATATCTTCTAATATGCCTTCATATTCAATTTCATCCCAAATCCCAAACTTTGTGGCACATCTCATATGAATTACAAAACCAGGACACTTCGAACAAGAATAAGCTCCACATGTCCATATCACCTCTTTTTTGCACACTCCACATTTCCAATCTCCGGCAGTAAGGCAATGATTGTAATAGATACGATGAACATGACGACTTGTTTTTATGATGCGTGGTATGTTTATACAATTTCTATGGACCATGAAATTGCATTGAAGACATACATAAGGATTTGGATCGTCATCCATTCCACAAGCATTACAAACAAAAATTCGTTGCGGCAAAAGAGTGAGTGGATGTTCATGAGCTTTGTGGTGGACAAGAGGGGAAGGAGGTGGATTCTTTTCACATTCGACATCCACGCTGAAATTGCAAACAGAACAGTGATAAAACACATTGTGAAGCTTGCTTCCGCACAAACTGCATTTTCCATCAGTGTAAGTTGGAACACGCGTGAGACGCTTGAGAGGGTGTTTAGGATGACAAGAGTAGTTGAGCTCTGGTGTTGATTCGGCGCAGTCTTTGTGAAAACTCAAATCACATATGTTGCATGCATAAGGGAACCGATCATCAAGCAGTTTACATATATGACATGTAAACATAATCATCTTTGGAAAAAGAGATAAACGATGCTCGTGGCTCTTTGGACCTTCAATCGTCATCGTAACTTCTTTTCTTGCACATATCAAATCAACTGAAAAATCACATATAGAACAATAATAATACATCTTTAGCAAGTTACCTCTACAAATCTTGCATTCTCCATGGACATTTTCTTTTGCTGGAACTGCCTTGAGTTCTAAAGGATGCTCTGGATGATAGCTGTTGGAAACGTCTCGACTGGATTCAGCGCATTCCTTGTGAAAGAAGAGTCCAGAATTTTGGCAACGATAACCATCACTATAATAGTTTGTTCCAAGATTGCAGGCGTCACATTTTAACCCGCGTGTTGGATATAGTCTATTAAATTTCTCCCGTAATATTTCCATAGATTTTTTTAATATAAAAAGTATTTCAATAGATGAAATAAATATATGCTTTTACTATAGTGTTTTCAACAATTTTCTTATGTTTTCGTTTCACGTTATGATGAAAGCTTTCCTTATATATAATAATATAAAATCTCTATATTAAATTATTCTTTGTTAAAATGAAAAGGACACTCATAGAATTATGCTTTTTTAATATAGATGATAATGCAGACTCAACGAATAAATTCTTCTAATGTAACTTTTGTAACCAATTTTTTCAAAAAGGAAGGCAAGTACATCAGATTATCTTAAGAATATTTATACATCTAAGTTATTCTTTGTTTAGTTAAGAAGACATTTCGATTTTTTAAATAGCTTTCTAACGTACGGAAAAAGTATGAAAATACTTATTTGGTAACAAGAAAATGTATCGGAATGATAAACTAATGTTAAGGTCAAATTTAAACAACAAAAAGAAAAAGGTTAAGATTAATTGTTGTAATGAAACTAGCTATAATAAAAATATATATTTTCGATTTAGCTAAAAATAATTTATAATTACATCATTGAACCAAAACAAATCTCAATTTTGAATTGGTCAAGTCATTTTAGATCCAACGTTAGTCAACTTTAACATGGTTTACTGTTTGCTAAAGTTGTATCTAATATGCTTTGGCTAACTCAAAATGAGAAATTTGTTCGTTTAATGAAATAGTTGGAGTTTTTTTTTTACCAACTCATATAGGCTCCATTTGTGGGTGAGGAGTTAGCTAAAAGGAATAGTTTTCACTATATTTGTGAAACTAAATTTTGTGGTAGTTAACCTAAATTAACTACCAAAATAACTTTAACTACATGTTTTTTTTTTGTCAACTTTTAACTACATGTTTTATAATATATAATTACTACAAGTGAATTGATATATCCTACTCCCATAATTAAAAGGGATTTATAGTGCAAGATAGATCGAGATCGAACAAATCAAAATTAAGAAAAATACCAAAGATATTTTAGATTTTTTTTATCTTCATTATGTCCTTGATTTTGATTTATTCAATCTTCATCCATATTGATTTCATTGATCTTCCAATAAAACACAAGTCCACTTAAAAAATCACAATTTTTAATCGGATTTGGATTCTTCTTAACTAATACCCTAAGTTGATTAAGAGTTAAACTTCACATATGCCTTTTCTTAAATAGGAAGACGTACACATCATGATATTATTAAATATTTTCTTAATTAGTTCACGTTATTCTTCATGCTCAATGCTCATGGTTAATTATTACTTGAATCGTCTTGTAACCTTTTACCCAATAAAGAAGCTTAATTTAGTTTGTACATTACATTCCTCGGCCCAAGACTCTAGTAGTCAGATAGGTTTGCTAAAATTCTCTCGGTTGATTCTAACTAGCTACAAATATAAGTTTTTGTAGGAAACTTGTAACTTCTCCTTCTGTTATAATATCTGTTTGTAATGCATGTTCTTCTTGATTCTTATTCTTCCTCAATAGTTCCAGAAAAGAAAGTTTGTTAAAAGACTTGCAAAAGAATTAAAGTATTAGAGACTGTGTGTTGTTTTTGCTGTATTAGCTCAGATGTCTCGCCGTATAATTATATAAACGCTGAACGTTTATTTTTCACAACCATGTCGTGCCGGTGTAATAGTGAAATATAAAAATAAAAATAAAAATATCCGGTGTAAATTCGGGGTTTTGAACCCGACGTGAATCGAACACGCAACCTTCTGATCTGGAGTCAGACGCGCTACCATTGCGCCACGGATCCGGATTTATTACTTTCGTGTTTTATCAATATAATACAAGTTAATTTGATGTCGTATACTCTTTGCGAATGTTTCAGTTATCCGCTATAAATTTGATCTCTGGACTCTAGTTATGGCTTGCGAGAATCTCTGAGATGGGGGTTGGTGTTAGTTGGATCAAATTAAGAAATTTGTAAGCAAAAATTCAAAATGTTCTAAGCTTGACACGTGGTGTTTATATAGACGTCCAAGTAGCTTTCTCGTTATTATTATTATTTTCCTTTACAACAATAGCTTTCTCATTATTTTAAAGGTGGTTGGACTTTTTCTCATGAATATTAAGTCACACTCATTGAGAAAATAAACTACTCAAGGCCAAACCAGAGATGTCTTCCAGTATATTTTTAGTAAATCAAAATGATATAGTGTTTTTTGTTGTTGTCCAGTATTGTTAAAGAAGAGTTTGGTTAATGATTTTATAGTAAAGCTAGCTTTGTCTGTTTTCTTAATCATGTTATGTAAAGAAAATTAACAATAATGTTGACATGATATCATATATCACCATCATTATTGCGAATACTATATACTATATAGAATGCATTATAAAACAATCATAATTGGATCGACAAGAACTCACACATACACAGATACGCAAATGTCATGTATGTGCGCCTATTGTAGGCGTTATATAGTGGGGACGTGTTACCAATTATATTGAAGTTTAATGATGGTCTTCACTCTTGCGTGGACCCAAATCATGATACAAATATACATTAATGCTGGTTATATATGTATATTAAAGTAATATTATGTTGTCTATGTCGCACACGCACACCCACACATATAGACGGTGGGAATTTATCGAATGGTATGCTCATCATTTCTGTATATTATTTCATTTTTGTATGTATCTATACATAACATGTATGGACAAAAACCCCAATATTCATGTAAAATATCCCTTGGACCCGATTGGTAAATAGACTGTGAAGGCTGTAAAGGCTTTAATTAGTTTTAAAGTTTTAAAAGTGAGTTTTTTTTCCAATCATACTTTATCTTTTTACAGTCATAAAAGCCTCCTTAAAAATCTCACAGCCAATATAACTGATTTTATTCATATTTTCGTTTGTTTTTTTCAAAGCCAATAAAAAATGACTTTTATTTTTTTTTAAGTCACGGTCATTATTTAAAAGTCAAAATTTTAACTGTAAATTTTAATTTTTAAAGTCACAGTCACAGCCTCAACCAAACACCCCCCTTATTATTATAGTAATGAGCATAGAGCATATTAAATCATTGAGACTTGAAAGGGATCTATTCTCTTCGATGAACTATACTCTAATCGATATCGTATTATTAAACTGTAAAAACAAAAATATTACTAAAATATAGGCAATTTGCCCCAATTTGATAATCTAATCCTATATTCTTTGTCGGGGGTTGATAATCTGAATGGACATTTTAAAAATATAAATCTTATACCAAAATATAAAACAAGTCATTCCTTTAGAATCTTGACAACCAATAAAAGGATTAATTAGTCAATAGAGAAATGTATTGTATTCTTTAGAAAATTAAGCTCGACCCATGAAAGTAATTAACCTTACGCGCCTGCAGAAGACGGTAACGTTTCTTCCTGATTCTACGCCGTCCAAAGTTTTTCCGTCAGTGTCACGTGATTGAGCGCGTGGTTTATGCGTTACGGATGGCAACAAATTTCATTCTGCTTACGAACAAAAATAACTAAATATTTAGGTTTTAAAATTTTGTTATGGATTAGTTTTTGTTAATACACGAGGATGCTCACGACACGAACGATTCGTAAACTGAATCCTATTCTAAATGTTTTGACGGTAATTACATACAGCTTATGTGTGTTTTATTCTGAGTTTTTTTTTTTTGTTGTTGCCACAACTTATTTTGAGTTTTCGAAAATAAGTTTAAGATTGATTTATTTTGGTCGTTAGTTAGTAAATATATATTTTTAATCATTTTCAAAAAACAATCAGATTTTGTTTATGACATGTTTTCAGTTTTGGGAGTTCCCGTTCCCACCACGTCTCTTTACATCTCATTCTCGTTTTGCCTTGGAATTTAAATAGGACTAAGATAGGATAAGTAATTTCATTTCTAGATTAATAATTTTATTCCTAATTCTAGTTGTCCTGTACTACTTGTATATTGACTAAACAGGAGTTGCTTTTTTTAAGTTTGTTGATTTAGAAATTAAAAGATTTGTTAAAATTTGAATATAATATTGTGTATTCAAAAAGTTTAGCTGTAATAACTTTAAGATTAAGATTATACAGTTACAAAAAAAAACTTTAAGTTTGTGTTTTGAAAATTTTGTTTTATGAATAGAATTAATGAAGTAACTACAATAATTAAGATTTAACCATATATAGTCAACAAAATTGAGGTTAATTGATGGATAATAATACTCTTTAATAATAGTCACAACTTACTCATAAGTTATGAGCAGATAAAATTTGGTTTTGAATTAGAGTTGTCATCATTGCAGTCAAACTGTAGCGATCGAAGCTAATTTTAAGTCATCATTAAAATTTGGTAGCAAGTTAATTCGTAGCAACTGTCCAATTTTTTTTCTACAAAATGATTGATTTTCTGACAATAAAAATGTCCACAACATATATTTTTACAGGTATAAATTAGACGATACTAATATAAATCACTAAATTATATAATTAAATCAAATAATTTATTTATACAGCTCCATAATATAAAAAATTAAAATAAAATTAAGATATATATAAGCTTAGTTTTAAATTACATATTTTACCGTACTGTGATGAGGTTAACCGCAATAACAGCAGTAGTTAAATTGCGTTTAACCATTTCAATTTTTATTTACGAAGAAATAAAGGAGACATGACCTGTGTTCCCAACCTACAACGACATCAAGAGATTTGTTGTCTTTTCATTCAAAAATTATTAAACTTGAAACATCAAAATTATTATTTATAGAAAATGACCACTAATCAACAACAATAGTACAATTTTTTTGCATTATTCTGATTCCTAGCATACTATACACACCCAACAAAAAATCTATCATTTTTTTCCTATTCACCAACCTTAATTATGCATATATAAGTAGAAAACAAAAGGATGTGACTAAATATGATTTAATAGACGTTTGTCCCCTGTGATTAAAATGATTATTTGTTAATAGCTCACTTATACATTCATCCACATAACTTAAGTGAGAAATAGATCATAGTATTTTTTTTTTTTTTTTTAAGCAAGATGAGAAGTTAAAATAAGGAGGAATTGTGGTAGATAGCAATATTTTTTTTTTAGCAAGAAAATATTATAATAAGAAAATGGTTATATATTTCATACTAATTAAACCAATAATGCGTTGAAATACAGTTTGGTTGTTTTTATCGCCATATTTTAAGCTAAATCAAACGAATAAATTTCCATTACTTTAATTGCCGTGTAAGTATTTTCTTATACCAAAATTAGTAAGTATTTTCTTATACCAAAATCATATGTGTCATTGATTATCTTTTGTACTCATTGTCATTTGGACAATTAATTATTTCCATTACTAAATTGGTCACAATTCACAAACAGAAGACTATTATTGCATTAAGAAGGCAGAAGAGAATCTTCCAAAAACATTAAAATCTACGCCCAAAAATTATAGAGAACAAATATAAAAAGCATAGCAAAGCAAAGTGCAAAAAAGAAAACAAAAAAAAGCGTTTCTTTTTTTAATAAGAAAAAATAGAGTTTCTTTTTAAGAACAGTGAAGAAGTAGCAGAGCAAAGAGAAATGGAGAAAAGAATCTTTTAGGCCCTCTCTCTATTTCTCGCAGACTCGCACTCACACTCACTACCATTACTCCCAAAAAAGTGAGCTTTTTATTTTTTTTCTCCCTCTTCTGACACCTTCTTTGCATCTAATGGGGTTTCTCGTTTCTTTTCTTCTTTCTTCTGCAACTGAAGAATCTGATGAAGTTTCAGTAACCGAAAAGTTTTTTTTTTTTTTTCCCTCGAGCTTTGTGTTCTCACCTTGTTTGTATCAGTGTAAACTCTAGCTTAGCTTTGTTGATTTTTTTTCCGATTACAGTTTATAATTTCTGACTACTTGAAATTATACTTATGGCGCATTTTGATTTATTTTCTTTTGTAGCATTTTTCTTTGTTGTTTTATGCATATAAGCTGTTCGAGGTTTTGTGAAATTTGTTCTTTTGATTTCAGATTTTATCCTTCCACTACTGTCTCTTTCTGTTCATTATGCATCTTCCATGTCAGATAATCTTTATTAAATTTGGGGTTTAGGTCTGAGATCTGCTGATTCTGTTCGTTTAGAGTTTCGATTCCTTTTTTTCAGTAGTTCTGTTCCCGTTTTTAGCCAAATAAAAAGGAATATTTGATCTTAACATTCTGTTCCTGAGATTTTGCTTTCTCTTATAATGTTTGATGTAAATGATCAAAGATATGGTCTTTGATGTGTCTTTGTGTTAAATCAGATGAGTTAATGATCGGAAGATTTGATTCTTGGTGTGTTTTTTATGTTAATCAGATGAATTAATGATCAAAGACTTGATTTTTGATGTGTTCTTGTGTTAATCAGATGTATCAATGATCAAATATTTGATCTGTGATGTGTTCTTGTGTTGTTTCTGTTGCAGACATTGTACTTCATCCACTTCAAGTAGAGAGTTTATTATAAACACAAGAGAGATGGTATCAAGATCTTATTCCAACCTCTTGGATCTTGCTTCTGGCAATTTCCATTCGTTTTCCCGTGAGAAGAAGAGGTTTCCTAGAGTAGCAACTGTCACAGGTGTCTTATCTGAGCTAGATGATGACAACAACAGCAACAGCGTCTGCTCTGATGCTCCTTCTTCCGTCACGCAAGATCGGATCATCATCGTTGGAAACCAACTCCCTATTAAATCCCATCGGAACTCGGCTGGTAAATTGGTTTTCAGCTGGGACAATGACTCGCTTCTCTTACAGCTTAAAGACGGTATGCGTGAAGACATGGAAGTTGTCTACATTGGTTGTCTTAAAGAGCAAGTCGATGCTGTCGAGCAAGACGATGTTTCTCAACGATTGCTTGAGAATTTCAAATGTGTTCCTGCTTATATCCCACCTGAGCTATTCACCAAGTACTACCATGGATTCTGTAAGCAGCATCTATGGCCATTGTTTCACTACATGCTTCCTTTTACGCCTGATCTTGGAGGTCGATTTGATCGTTCGTTATGGCAAGCTTACCTTTCGGTCAACAAGATCTTTGCTGATAAAGTCATGGAAGTGATTAGTCCTGATGATGATTTTGTTTGGGTTCATGACTATCACTTAATGGTTTTGCCTACATTCTTAAGGAAGAGGTTTAATAGAGTAAAGCTCGGGTTTTTCCTTCATAGCCCGTTCCCTTCTTCCGAGATTTATCGTACTCTTCCAGTGCGAAACGAGCTCTTACGTGCTCTCCTCAACGCTGATTTGATCGGGTTTCATACTTTTGACTATGCAAGACACTTCCTTTCTTGCTGCAGCAGGATGCTTGGTTTATCTTATCAGTCCAAAAGAGGAACCATAGGGCTTGAGTATTATGGTCGAACGGTTAGTATCAAGATTCTCCCTGTTGGGATTCATATCAGTCAGCTTCATTCGATTTTGAACCTCCCAGAGACTCAGACCAAAGTTGCTGAGCTAAGAGATCAGTTCTTGGATCAAAAGGTTCTTCTTGGTGTCGATGACATGGACATCTTCAAAGGAATCAGCCTCAAACTCTTGGCGATGGAACAACTTCTCCAGCAACATCCCGACAAGAGAGGTCGAGTTGTGCTTGTCCAGATCGCAAACCCCGCAAGAGGCCGTGGTAAAGACGTTCAGGAGGTTCAATCTGAAACCGAAGCCACGGTTAAATGGATCAACGATATGTTTGGTAGTCCTGGTTACCAACCCGTGGTTCTGATTGATAATCCGCTTCAGTTCTTTGAGAGGATTGCTTACTATGTGATTGCAGAGTGTTGTCTTGTTACAGCGGTAAGAGATGGTATGAATCTTATACCGTATGAGTACATTATCTGCAGGCAAGGCAATCCTAAACTCAACGAGACTATAGGCATTGACCCTTCTGCTGCAAAGAAGAGTATGCTCGTTGTCTCTGAGTTTATCGGGTGTTCTCCTTCTTTAAGCGGCGCCATTAGAGTGAATCCGTGGAACATTGATGCAGTGACTGAAGCAATGGACTATGCACTGATAGTTTCAGAAGCAGAGAAGCAGATGCGTCACGAGAAGCATCATAAGTATGTGAGCACGCATGATGTTGCCTATTGGGCGCGCAGCTTCATACAGGATCTTGAAAGGGCTTGCGGGGACCATGTGAGGAAGAGGTGTTGGGGGATAGGTTTTGGGTTAGGTTTTCGAGTTGTGGCGCTTGATCCGAGTTTTAAAAAGCTTTCGATTGAGCACATTGTCTCTGCTTATAAGAGGACCAATAACAGAGCCATTCTTTTGGATTATGATGGCACAATGGTGCAGCCAGGGTCCATTAGGACAACACCAAGCCGCGAAACTATCGATACCTTGAACTGTCTGTCTAGTGATCCCAAGAACATCGTGTTTCTCGTCAGCGGGAAAGACAGAAAGACGCTAACGGAATGGTTTTCTTCATGTGATGATCTCGGTTTGGCCGCAGAGCACGGATACTTTATAAGGTAACCACACTTGGTTTCATACCTTCTTGCATCTTAGGAACACTTGAAATGATCTAACTTTTGGATATAAAGTAAAGATTTGTTTTTCATATCTTCTTAAATTTAATTCAGCTTACTTAAAAAGATCAATCTTTGGGATTTACGAATTCTTCATTTGGTGGTTGCTTTCAAATCTTCTTGATTCACTAAGAGCACTTGAAAAAAATCAATCTTTTGGATAAATAAAGTTATGGTTATTGCACATGGGGGGTGCTTTAATATTATTGTCAAATCTCATTACCTTTTAGATGTAAAGTTATGATCTTTCTTTCATAATGGGGACAGGCCAAATGATGGAACAGAGTGGGAAACATCGAGTTTGGTATCGGCTTTTGACTGGAAACAAATAGCAGAGCCAGTGATGAGACTCTACACTGAGACTACAGACGGATCAACAATAGAGACTAAAGAGACTGCTCTCGTTTGGAATTACCAATTCGCAGATCCTGATTTTGGTTCTTGTCAAGCCAAAGAGCTTATGGAACACCTCGAAAGCGTGCTCACAAACGATCCAGTCTCTGTCAAAACCGGACAACAACTCGTTGAAGTTAAACCACAGGTCAGTTAAAAAAGAGCTTATTTTTTATTGTCTGATTTCTCTTTTCAAAATCTCAGCCTTCTCACTGTTCTTTATTTTTTTGTTCCCATATATAATATAATACAGGGTGTGAACAAAGGGCTTGTGGCTGAGAGGCTTCTAACGACGATGCAAGAAAAAGGAAAGCTTTTGGATTTCATTCTCTGCGTCGGCGATGATCGGTCCGACGAGGATATGTTTGAGGTGATAATGGGTGCGAAAGATGGCCCGGCTTTGTCTCCGGTGGCTGAGATATTCGCTTGCACCGTTGGACAAAAGCCAAGCAAAGCTAAATACTATTTAGACGATACGGCGGAGATAATCAGAATGCTTGAAGGTCTAGCCGCAACTATCTCAGATCAAACCGCTTCGACGGCAGCTGTTCCTACAAAAGATCCTTTTTAAGGATTTGTGAACGGAAAGTTTTAAAGAGTTTGCTGTTGTGACTTGTGAATGGTTTTCAAAATTTAGGAAATGGCTTCTTCTTCTTTTTTTTCTTCTGTGTTGGTTTTTCCAAATTTTTATAATGGATTAAAGTATCGCAAATCTTCTTGTGCCATACATATACAAATAGGAATCCATTTATATTGATTCAAATAGGAGTTTGACAATAATACATAAGTAGACTCTTAGTGAGGTAACCAAATAGAACCAACTACTACTAGAGTGGTTATGAGAAGATCTAAGATCCCAAACTCATTCTGTTTCGAAAGCAAGCGGCATTTGTATTTCTTGCGCGGATGAGGAAACGGAAGTGTTGATTTCAAAGGAAGTGGAGCCAAATTTTCAAAGAAAGGAGATATCACACAAGTGTCTGATGAGAGAAAACGAATCTTATCTGTCTTTGGATAATACTTGAAAAGCCTCTTGTGATTGTCATAGAAGACAAGGTTCCCTTGCTTAGAAACCGCCACCGGCATGAACCACCTTTTCCGGATTTCCCGGGGAAGGCCTTTTCCGGCTAAAGGTATGGAGTAAGTCTTGCTCCATCTTCCTTCTTCTTCTTTATCCATGCTCCATATCTCTAGTTTCCATTGTGGGTTAGTATAGGTGACGGATATGGTCAGGCGGTCCTCAAGGTTCGATATTTGGGTTTCTTGCGTGACACTCTTAGCCGGAGGCGAGACGTTATGGAACTCTTCTTTGTGAAGATCCAAGGCTAGTATTTTGTAGCCGTTCCCAAAGTTTTGTAACCAGTAGATGGATCCATTCACACACGCCGATTTTCTCCCCGCATCGACCTTGTAAGGAGGTGGAGTGAACAACATCCACCATTCACCAGTTTCAACATCAAGAACACTACACTCAACATCCATCTTCACTACTTTGTAGCTCCCTGTAACTTTATCTCTACCGAATCCCATTGTCCTATTTCCCGGAGAGAAAGCCGACGACCATGGTTCGATTCCGTAACTGAATCGCCGGAGTTGTCTTGTCCAAGGGTTCGAGACGTTGATCCAGCCTTGTTCGGGGATGCAGACCAAACCGTCGCAAGTCATCGAGGGTCGTGCGGCGTCGCAGTGAAGATAGACTATCTCTTCGTCCCCTTTGAGCAGCGACTCGGGGAGGAGCCTCGGCAGCCCGCCGCAGCCGCAGTTGTAAGCAGCCAGGATTTTCCGGCTCTTTTGGAGACTCATACGTCTCTCCACGAACTTCTTGGATTCCAGAATTGATCTCCATCGTTTTGAGACGGTTTTGGATATGAGGATGGATTTCAAAGGCAGTCGAAGGAAAAATTCTTCCAGTAGATCATCAACTATGTAGCTAGAATTAGGGTTTTTCTCTTCTTCCTCCATTTTTTTTTTTCATTTATGGATATTTCTCTATCTATATAATTTTTCTAATCTAACAGTTTAGAAATTAGTCTTTTTGTTAGGATATACCGGGAGATTGACTTATCATATTTTCAATTTTTATTAGGAAAGTTAATGTTTGTATATGGGCCCATTGTATATTTATATATTTTTCTTCTTGGGAGGATTGGTTTCTTATTCTTGTATTTGTTGATAACTTGTTGATCAAGTTATGACTTTGTACAAAGCCCTTTGATTTTTAATGAACTAAATATACCCCTTTGATTTTATTTTTTTGGTTGCTAAAGCCCTTTTTGATTTTTTTTTTAATGGCTAAATATGATAAAATATAAACTAAAGGCTTTTTTCAATGTTCCTCAATATATAGAGGATTTGACTTTGTTTGATTGTATATATATATATATGTGTATCCAAAATATTGCTATAAAAAATATAGAAAGGTGATTACAATGTGTTTCTTTACACAACAAACAAACCAAATAAAATAAATACTAGCATTCCTTTAACTACAAAGTACAAACATATAATCCATCTTTAACCAAAAAAAAAGTACAAACATATAATCCATCTTTAACCAAAAAAAAAAATACAAACATATAAATCAATAATTTTGTTACAAAAAAATTACTAATATTAATCGAACATTTTCGTGTATGATTTTTCTTCAAAACTATAAGTATACGACTTGAACAAAATCCAGTTCTACCACGGGCCGGGTGACGATGTGGGCGACGTTAAGCTGCAGATTAAATAGATATTTTAATTTGAGAAAGTATACTTTTTTTTTTTTTTTAAGTGACACTGTGTTACCATTTATAAGTATCATATATTAAAAATATATAAATGTGGAGTAAAAAAATCTTACTCTAGGAAACTTTTCCAGCAAGAATCACTTGTTTCATCATCAAGGAACTTCTCCCAGTCCTCTAGGACATCTGAACCGGAGGAGTGTTGAGTCGTACCGGGATGGTTCAAATTGGTTGTCTCAGGAGAAATCGGTACCGAACCGGAAGATGGAATTTGATCACTATAATAACCAAGGATCATACTGGCTCCGGTTTGATCATTTACCTGAGTGGTAATACTTCATACTTGTACCCGGTTTTGCTGAATTCAGATCCTCCTGAGAAACCGCAACCAAACCAGGAAGCTGGTTATCTTCAAAACCATCCCAAATATCTTCAAACGATGGCGTGAAATCCTCATTTGTACTTTGGTTTATGAAAACCTGTGGATCGATAGCATTCAATTGTCCAGCCACCGGCTCCGGTTTAGGATTCAGTGAATTGGTATTGAATCTATTGACTACCGGTTCCGGTTTAGTATTCAGTGAATTGGTATTGAAGCTATTGATGTTTGGTATTGCTTTGGGGGTTATGATTTGAAGCATTTTATGGATCAATTGTAGTTTGAGAAGATCTTCCAAGGCAGTGTTGTTGTTGAAGAGGTTACTGTTACCAAATTGGCCATTGCTAGTCGCCGCCGCAAGCAATTGAGAAACATTGAGGATAGAGCTAAGATCGTTGGTTCTTGGCTCGTGCGTGGTTGGATCAATCCCCATTTGCAACAACTTCTTCCTCATATGAGTGTTCCAATAGTTTTTGATTTCGTTATCAGTTCTTCCTGGAAGATGACTCGCAATCTTCGACCATCTATAAAATAAAATTTAATTCAATCGTTACAACTTACAACAATAACCAAAGATTAACATTTGTCATGGTTAGACTGAAGTTCAAACTAGTTTAATTAGACTGAAGTTCAAACTAGTCTTGAAAACGTGAATCATATATTAGCAAACATTTGATAGTGCGATCCAAGGAGAATACATATAATGTGTATTTTCTAAATAAACCCACAACTTAAGCACTTTAATCCAAATTTATTTGTTCATTGTAAACGCAAACGCAAACACAAAAGAAGATTTGCACTTCACATATTTTATGAACTGAAAATGTTTTATATTTAAAAAAACGTGAAAAACGAAACATATAAATTTAGTTTGGAACAATAGAGACTATGTCGTTTCATGCTAAATAGTTTTTTTTTTTGGGTTAAATATTTCATGCTAAATAGTTACATGAAATTTACTTAACGACAAAAACAAAAAAGTCTTACTTGTTGCCAAGAAGGGCATGTAGTTTAACGATAGTACTCTCTTCTTCATCGGAGAACTCGCCTCGCCGGATATCAGGCCGGAGATAATTCATCCACCGGAGACGACAGCTCTTGCCGCAGCGGTTAAGTCCAGCGTGCTTAGGAAGCGATCGCCAATTCCCATAACCGTTCTTATTTATATAAGCCGTGAGCTTATCATCTTCTTCGGGCATCCACGGTCCTTTCTTCACTCCTTTGTCTTGATCGCAACACGGTGATCTTCCCATTTTGTTTATATATATCTTCTCAAGAGAACCCTAAATTATCGAAGTCTTATTGAAGATTTGATATTCTTTCTCTCGTAGCTCTCTACGTTCTAGTTTGTATGTATATTTATACTGTGTGTGCGCAAAGCAGACATCTCATAACTAAAGTAAAGATGCATGCATTCGTCAGAGTTTTATGTATATATTATTTTTCATAGTCTGTGACAAGTCTACAATATATGAGTCATTCAATAAATAAGTTAAATAACCACAATAATTTTAATAAAATCAAGATTAGGTTATGATATATATGATATGTGTCATGGCGTTCGGAGAGTAATTCGTGGGGATGATGTTCAAAGAATGAAATTTTATATAAAAGAATGAGAACAATATATATTTGTTAATGGATTTCGTTATTGTGGGTTAGATGTATAAAATATTTGCCCTAGCTATGCAGATACTTCATTATAAAAACTCTAGCTGAATACGTTACGTACTTTTACTTGTAGATACCAATACAAATATAGTATAATTAATTTCACAATCTGAAATCCAAACCAGTCTTATCGACATTAGATTAAAAATCCACATTTCAAAATTGTGATGATTTTGAATATTTTTCCATGTACACTATATGTTTCTCTTTTCAGGTTAATTCCAATAGTAAAACTTTTGCTTATATATTGCTTGGTAGAAAATTAAAATAGTTAACTACTTTTCTTGAAGAGTCTATAATATATACGTAATATTTAATTGTATTATGCTAAATCATGTTCTCATTGCAATCTTCATCAAAATTGGAATCTTGTACTTACCATTATGTGATTGCTTCCACCGCATTCAAAGAAGTCTCTACCTGCTTCAATGTCTCATGCATGGTTGATCAAAGCCTATTTTTTCTCTTCTTCTTCCTTCATTTGAATTCAAAAGAAGATTATTCTTTCTTCTCCTCACCATATAACCAAACCATTCCGAACTTCTAAGCATAAATTGCGAAACATATTTTTGACTGAAATTTAAACTGATATCTTAAACCTATATATAATAGTTTATAACCATTACGTAAATTCCACTCCCGAAAAAAAAAAGATATATACATTCAACAAAATTTTATTTTTGGCTTCAATCAAGATGATCCATGGACTATCATTTATCAACATTTATTTTATTATTTTCTTTTTTTGTATTTTTTTCGTTATGTAAATATGTAAATCATGAAACTGTCTTCAAGTATGTTGTCTCAGTTTCTGTTTTTTTAGATATATATGTACACAAATATATACTATTTAGATTTTTTTTTGTTAAAGTTAATTTTTATTGCTAAAAAAAACTATAAACTTTACAGATGAGTTCTTAATCTTTCGGTTTGATTACAACATTATTTTGAAAAAAATGAAAAGAACCTCAATAGGTGTGATGCATGAGAAAAGGGGAGAAGAGAAAAACTGGTACAGATTTGCAAAGTAATTTACACTAGATTCTATAAAAATTTGGATGATCCTTTAATACAAGTTTTGCAGAGTAATTTACATAATAAGGTAACTCGATAACTTTATTCGATTAATTCATTTCTTTTAAAGAACTTCTCTCGAGGTTTCCAAACATTTATTTGATAGCGTAAAGAACACATAAACTAGAAAGTGGATTATCTTAGAAGGTGTAACCATAAAGTTGGTATATATTACGTTGTATTATACTATTGGACATTTGAAAGAAAAAAAAAATCTTACATGTAATAGAATCTTTGTTGTCTTCAAATGAATGAGAAGGATCACGACAAATTAGAAGAAACATAAAACGAAGTTTCCTACGGTTGGACAAAATGTTTATTAGAATTTTTAATAATGAGGTATCACTCTCACGGAAGATCTTGATTATATACCTAAATACTACTTTTGACCGTTAATTACTGTCAGGAATTAAAGGGTCAATGTTCAGGCTTGTTTCACATTGCCAAATTAAAACCAAACATTTACCAACTTTCTATTTATCTCGTTGACTCGTTTAAAATAAGGTTTCCATATAAGTTGCAGCATATCGTATAAAAAATTCGTATGCTATATATGTGACATTGTCAACGCGTGTAGATAAAGCCACGACTTAAAATTCCATGTAGTAACATTATTGTTACGCCACATAGATATTATTACGTAACTTAAATAGCTGTAAATTTGTAATTCAATGATTTCATTCTATTTCTATCGGTCATTATCGAAAACAGACTATCGAATCCAAATCAATATATATACAAGCATTCTTGAATAGTTGAATTCATAGAAATACTTCATGCTATGAATTCATAGATTATACAATACTTTTCAAAGTACATATTGTACAAGCTCTTTGTTTTGACGTAATAATATACTATTCTATAATTGAAATAAATTGGCATACAATATTGTTAAGCTTCATTGTTTTTTGGACAAAATCTTCTTCTTCTTTTTTTTTGTTTGTAAAGCTTTCACATTAGTTTATATCCAATTCTCGTTTCTCTGTTGTTGTAAAAAAAAAATGAAGTATCAAATTCAAATTCTAAATTCTAAATTCGGATATCGTTCAATAAGTTAAAAGGCAAAAGTTGCTTCTCTGCTACCGAGCTCAAATTTCTGTGTGAAACTCCGTATGGGAAAGAGACTTCTCTTTTACTTAAGGGACAGGACCCGACTCTCATAAAAAAAAGCTTATGCGTCAAATGCCAAAAATTTGGTGGATACTAAAAAAACCTATAACAATATAATCGTAATATTACACGGTCAATAAAGTAAGATAGTTTTCGGATAACATTTTCAGCAGCTCTTATATCTCACTTTCTTGACAAGTAAAGAATATAATTTGGTAGATGGGAAAATCTTGGAAAAATCAGTTAACTTGTAAAACTTAATGGAACGACCAAAGGTTAATCTAAACGTAAAAATATAATACGAACAAAAACTATAACTAAAACAAACACAAATTGCATTAAAAAAATATCCATTTGCAAAAGTTTTTAAAGAGTTGTCCTATATAAAAGCGAAACATCCGTGATCGGGTCTCTTGGAGACGTATATGTTTGGTTATTTCCAGCAAAACAAACATTAAGTGTCATATTATAAGTTGTCGTTACATAACGAATCCATATATTAATTTTACAACACTAAAGTTTTTTTTTGCCAATAAATAGTTAAAAAAATCTAACCGGAACAAATTAAACATTTTTAAAAAGAGTTCCAAATGTGAATGCGCGTTTCTATAGACAGACGTACAATAATTATTATTGCTATAAACTGTCAAAATGAACATCACCAATACTATTAAGTAGTGATATTAATTAGGTGTTTTAACTTTTAATTTTAACTTTTATTGTTTGGGTTGATGAAAGTTTGATAAATGTATATATATATATACACACTCTCAAAATTACTATTATAAGTATTTGGAGATTTAAACCTAGCCATACAAGAAGAAATAAAAATTAAAAATTAAAAAACCAAAAAATTGTATATAATTTATATAATTATTTAATTTAAATAGATTGGAAAAGTATTTCAAGAAAATTTAGTTCGGCTAAAACTTAGTTTGATTGATTCAGTTGTAGACAAATGAAACTGAACTGGTTGCAAGAACATTATAGTATTGATGATTCGGTTTGGTTCAATTGTCTCTTTGGAAGCAAAAGACATATGCTGGTTTTGTCGAAAATTGAACCACAGCTTTTTTTTGGTCAGAGAAAAAGCCTCTTTAATTATAGAAAGCTAAGGGGAAAGTCGAAAGAGCCCACGACCCAAGGAAAAATAAAGCTGTGAATTGCAAATGCACTATTGAAACCTTTTTGAATTTTTGTGAAGATAATCAAGCAAACACCAGACACCAAACGGTGACCCAAAAGAAAACATCAAACGTTATGTAATACGTGAGTTCTATTTGACTATTTCTTTCAAAAATGGTTCTAACTTTCGGATCAAAACTAAATATCATATGAATACTTCAACATCGAACATTTAAAGTCTTCAATTTCTAAATAATTTTTCAATTGATCCAAAACGGCATCGGACTGGCATATTATATAGACTTGCATGCAAGAATTTTGCGGTACCAACCGTCTATATATCTCCCGACTAATTTCAAAGGTAAACAAACAAGCCTATCGGAAAAATGTTGTCGACCAAATTTTTAACTGAGAGATCCAATATTCAATTTGTTTTCTCAAAGACCGAGTGATATGTCATCATTCCCGACTATCCAACGTATAACAAAGTTGTTCTAAATGAGAGTCGAATTCAAAGGAGAGCATATATTTACATTTTACCCTACGATAACTACCATTAGGTCACCGTGCGTTGCACTACTTTTTCACTATTAAGATACACAGAGGATTAGAGGACTATTTTGGTGAAAATGTAGGTACATATGGTGATTCATGCCCCATGAACTCTTTCTCTCTCTTTTTTTTTTCCATAATACTATTATATATCCTCTTTTTTATCTTCTTTAATAATATGAAAACAAAATTAAACGTATTATCAAAAACGAAAAAAATTATCAGAACCACTTGAAAACTATTAAATTAAAATAAAGTAACCCTGAAGTGTTGCACGCTGTCTGTCTTTTTATTACCTTTAACAAAAGAGAATCCATATTGATTTCCATTTTACATTATCTCTAAAAACTTTCTTTTCTTTTTTTTTTGCGGGATTGCAAGTCCAATTCAAAAACTATAAGATTTTTTTAAGATAAGTATATATTTTCAGTTATTAATTTACTAGGTGATCGGCCCGCACCGTGTGCGGATTATAAAACATTTTATATATGTTCAATATATAATTAATATTGTATATTGAAGTTGATTTATTTGTACATAATTAATTATTTATTAATAATAACATTATATGAATATTTAATAATAAAAAATAACAATAAACCAAATGAAAATGTTATAGAGTTCAATAGAAATTGAAGATAAATAAATTCATTAACCAAGATTTTAAAATACTTTCTTAGATAAAAAAAAGTGTAAATATGATAACTAAATAAACTGAAAAAAAAATAAAACATATAATAATTTATTTAATTTTTACGGTTGGCTTGTACGCATGTGCAAGTATAAATTTTTTTTTATAGACATAAATAGTTGTAATATTTAAGTATTGATTAATTTTTTTTATATATTATGTAAATTTTATATTTTTATACATATACAGTTTTAGTGTTTAACAAAAATCATACAAACGTTTCATATCGTTTTGTGTCTTTTGAAATTGATTTATTTTTAAATTTTTTATTTTTTTCTACCGTTTACAGTGACATATAATTGCAAATGTAAAAGTTATATTAAATAATAATTAAATTCTTATAATATGTCTTGAAGATTATCTATACTATGCTTTCTTTTCTTCTTACACAATATAATCTTGCCAATATATATATTTTAAGTATATATTTTTCTTTGACCTATTGCTAATTAAACCAAATTGTGTTTTACAATCTATAATTATCTTAAGAGCGGATAGATGGTTGGTCCACACATTCGTGCGTACCAAGCACCTCACCGCTCTTAGAACAAATAGAGATTTTTTAAAAAAATATAAATTGTTTAATAACTAAAATTAAAATTGGACTCTAATCGAGGTTAAGAAAATGCATGCACGACAAGTTCGCATGCGACTTTGATTTTTGCATAATTAAAATTTATATCTACACGCATATTTGAAGAAAAATCGAAGTATGGCTTTTATGTGTTAAAAAAAAATAACAAAGTATATGCTTTTTAATATATATTTTTATAATATATGGTAGAATTGTTTTTTAAAAATATGTATATATATTCATGTAAGTATGAGTTAAAAATAAGTAAATTGTTATATTTAGGTGTTGGCTAGTTTTTCTGATATTTTTGCAAACGTTATGTTTTTACACGATGCAGTTTTTGCCGTTTAAGAACAATCACGAAAACCATTTATATCGTTTTTTATTTAATCAAAATTTCTTATTTTCAGCATTTTATGATATATGGTTTCAAACTAAAATTTATGTTAAATTTTAACAAAAATTACAAAGAATTTTTAAAAACTTTTAAAATATAATATTTGACTTTATCATGAAAATAAATATAGTACATTGGATAATTTATTAGTAATTTTCCTTTTCAATAAAAATTATAATAAATATTTATTATAAAATTTGTGAAATCATATTTTATAAATTCTCTTGTAGCTCTCTGCTCATCTCTTCGTTCAATATTGAGGAATTGGTTTGATGAAGAAAATATTTTTTTTATAGTTGGCATGCACGCATGTGTTCATTATAAAATTTGAGCCGCACATACCTTTATTATAAAATTTGCTTCTTAAAATTTTAAATCTCCGTAAAACAAAGCACGAGAGTGTTACGAAAAACAAAACTGTAGAGATTTATTTTTATTTTTACTTCTACTTCTTACTCATATTTTTTATCTTATTATAATTTATTTTTTCACCCGGTTACAATATTTCATTTTATTTATGATCTCAAATTCTCGATCTACAATGAGACTATATATGAGTATGTTATACAATTTTTATTTATTTAAAAAATAATAAGAGATAAAAATGTATAGCGTATTTACTATCCTATTGGATAATATATTATCATTTTTTATATAAAAATATACTCCATTTGTCCCATTTTAATTGATGTTTAAGAGATTATTTTGTCCCAATTTATTTGATTTTCTCAAATATCTATGCAAATTTTCAATTTATTTTAATCTAACTTTGATTAAAAAAAATATTACTATTGAGTTTACTAAGAATATTTTCCACTTTTTGCTCATTATCTTCCATTTTTAAAATTATATTTTTAAAAATAAATTACATTTCTTAATATGTGTGCTTTTAGCTAGAACATCAATTAAAATGGGACAGAGGGAGTAACATATATGGTTTTTAACAAAGATACCCCTCAACTAAAGATGAATCGAGAAAAAAAATCTCAACTATTAATTAAATGTAAAAACCCCTCAACTATAAGTCCGTTAATGAAAAAATCACTCCGTCTATAGTACCGTTAAAACTTTAAAGTTTTTAACAAAAAAAACCTCAACTAAAGATGAATTGAGAAAAANCAGGGCGTGGTCCAAACCATGTAGTATTACTCTTATTTGGAGAGCAGACCCCTCCCAACGTAAATTGAACCTAATCGAACATGTGATCTCCAAGATGTATGGATCTTTAAGCCTCTTGGTTACCGAAAATGTAGGGATCTTGGAGATTAGATGTTCGAAATACAAAAAATGAATTTATTTTTTAAGATAAACAAAAAAACTTTATTCTATTTTTATTTTCATTTTTGGAGACTTATCGCATAAGTCACATTTTTTACAAGAAATATATATATATATATATATATATATTAAACTGGTTTGATAAAATTTATTAATTATTAAAATTAAAAATCTCTAATTTTATTTTTATTTTTATTTTTATGATTCGCCGGACACATCACATTTTTTATAATTTTTTTTGTTGATTCAGCAGACACGTCGTAGCCACGTCAGCAATATCAAACGGTTGACTGACGGGTTTAAGGTCAATGTATATTTTGGCCGCTTTTTTAGAGTTTAGGTATGAAATTATAAAAAATATAAAATATGGATATGTTTTCGCACAGGTCGGAAGTACAGGTACGGATCGGGACCGCAATCCAGAGTTTGGGTAGGAATTGGCCGTTCTCCCTACCATATTCCGTGGCCAAAGCACAACACTATCAATTATCAAATCGAGAATGATTATAGATTTGACAAAAAAGAGTTGTTGTTTATACTCACCACAAGAGAATAATTATAAAAAAACAATGTTGATTATACTACTAAGATTAGATACTTGTGCTAGTTTCAATTTATATTTAAAACCATATGAACTCCATGACGATTTACTAAGGATAGTTCTTTTTCTAGACTGTGCATGTAAGAGATCTTATTATTAAATAAGAGCCAAACTATTTTCCATTTCTTTAACTTAACAAATTATCCTCCTTGGTGAACAAAAAAAAACAAATTATCCTCCTTTATAAGGGCTTGTTGGTTGAAAAACCCCTGTTTATAAGTAAAAAGAAGCAATTTTACTTATGAATTACAAAAAAATGGACTATCTCAGTACTATCAAATGTGACATATAATTATAAATCAACATATACATAGCTTACATACACGACATTGGTTTAAAGTTCCAAGAAAAAAAATATAACATTGGTTATATATAATTAATTTGTATTATAATTTATATGTTATATCTATGCGTACCAATCATGTAAACTTTTCCAATAATATGGACAAAATTTACACTCATCAATAATGTGTCTGAGATAACATGCATTATGATTTTTTTTGTGAAATGGTTTTCAAGCTATAAAAGTGTTTAAGACGTTAAAAAAACAAATAAAACTGATTAGAATCAAAACATATGTAAATGGTATACCTTAGTTTTAACAGTCGATGTGTATTTTTTGTTTTTGTTCAAACGTGTATATTATTATTATGTTTATACATAATTCCTATTTCATTAAAATAATAGGAGTTTTATTGCTTAACGGGACGTCTCAGTAAATTCTAATTCCGGTTTTATTTATTTTTCTGCCTACTATCTACGTTATCTATATTAAGCCCTTATGTGATACGTACGTTTATCTATCGTATAATTAATCCTTAATTTCATTGTCCAAGCAACAGTTTTTTATTTCCCAAAATATATAGAGTTATCAAAAATATCTAAATTTAATGATTTAAATTCAATCATAATTTAACTTAATGGTTTAAGACTTTTAAGAATTAAGGTATACGACAGGCAAACTATAAATCCCGGGGCTAAGTTTGTAAACCATGAAAAATTGAGGGCCGCAAATGGTTTTCTAAAGGTACAAATTAGAGTTTTGTTATTTTTATTAGATTTACAAAAATTCCTAAACAAATCCTTCAAAATCAAAATTCGTATATTCCTTTTTTATTTTTATTTCTTCATCTTCTTCTCCTTCTTCAATCTTTCTCCGTCATTCAGATTTCTAGAAGACAGAGACAGAGAGAAGGGATTCGTGTAAGCAAAAAGCTTTTTAAACTCTTTCCATATATCCTTTCTTCTATCTCTCTCTCTCTTTTCGATCGGATCGATACAGAAGAGAGAGAAAGAGAGATGGAGAGAGAAGGAGAAACAACAACCGGCGGCGTTGTTCCGGCGAAATCGGTGAATCCGGGATATTCTCTGAGCTTTTGGGAGGTCATGGCAGCTTCCGGCGTCGTTGTAGGGTTTCTTGTCGGACTTGTTTGCGTTTATCTCACAATGCCTCAATCTGATTACAGTTTCCTCAAGCTACCTCGTAATCTCGAAGACCTTCAGATCCTTAGGTGAATTTTATTGCTTCTTTAATTGCTTTTTTCTGGGTTTTTAGGAATTAGGATTCTGGAATTTATATGCTTGAAGCTAAGCTAATCTCGTATTAGGTTTATTGCTAATATTAGCAGTGTTTATTAAATATGAACCTGAAGAAATTTGTCTAGATTACATAGATTATCCCTAAAATTGATTACTTTCTTAAAACAGATTGATGAAGGAAAGTTTTTGATTTTAACATCTTGAGCTTTTTCACCAAAACTCCAGATAATGTAGAGAGACATTGATTGATTAAACCACTAAATCTGTGTGTTTGACTTTGATGTGTTGTTTTCTGCAGAGACAATCTTGAGATTTACACAAGTGATTACACAGTTCAAGTCCTCGTTGGATATTGTCTGGTCTACGTTTTTATGCAGACATTCATGATCCCCGGAACCGTGTTCATGTCTTTGCTTGCTGGTGCTCTCTTTGGAGTTTTCAAAGGAATGGCTCTTGTTGTCTCCACTGCAACAGCCGGTGCTTCCTCTTGCTATTTCCTCTCTAAGCTCATCGGTAGACCTTTAATCTTCTCGCTTTGGCCCGACAAGCTCATATTCTTCCAAGATCAGGTTTGTAAAACAAGAAAATAATAAAATCTGTTTGTCCTTTTTTCGAGATTAATTTTCGAGAAATCCTGAAGAGTTCTTGCTCGGGTTTTGTGTGTTTAGGTTGCGAGAAGGAAAGATGGGTTGCTGAATTATATGCTGTTCTTGAGACTAACACCAACATTGCCAAACACTTTCATTAATGTTGCTTCTCCAATTGTTGATGTTCCTTACCATATCTTCTTCCTCGCTACATTCATCGGTCTGATTCCTGCTGCTTATGTCACTGTCCGGGTATGAAAATTTCAGGCATCTTCTACTCTTTTTTTTTTTTTTTTTATCTTAAGGTTTCTATGAATATGAATAATTTCAAATTGGAATGTGTTTGGTTTTTGTGACATAGGCTGGGATTGCTCTTGGAGAGCTACAATCATTGGGAGATCTCTATGATTTCAGCTCGATGGCGACTCTGTTTCTCATCGGTGTGCTCTCTGTGACCCCAACACTAATTAGCAAGAAGAAGGCGTAGAAGAAGAAGAAGAAGATCAATGGAAACAAAAAGACAAAGCCTTCTCATGCATATGATGATGACGATGAATGATGATGATGAGAGCATTTCAAAAGCCTCTTTGTGTATATAAATTTAGAATGTTAGGACCAATTTTAAAACCCACCTGTTCTCTACATGTTTTAAGTAACTAAAAATGTACTTGAATAATATATCTCAAAAGGGTTTCATGGGCCTTTTGACAATATCTTTATGGGCCTAGTTTATAACACAAATTATCCATAAAAGTGGCTTGAACCTGAATTTTCTTTTGGAGCAGATCGAAGGAGCCAAAATAATTGGGTGATTAAGCCGTTGACCCAAAAAAAAAAAACTTGGGTTATTAAGCCAGGCGAACAAATATATCATCGAGCCGAACTAGCTAGGAACATGGTTGTCAGAAGAAAAAACAAATTATTAACTGAAATAAAAACGAAGACATGATGTTCGTATGTATTCAACGTTCATTGCTACTCTAGACATATAAAATTAAATAACTAATAAAGCATTCTGTGCTAGTCTCATGGTTTCACATGAAAAAATATAACGCGAGAGGAATTTGGACTGTTGTTTTTATCGTTAAGTGGTTGAAGGCTTGAAGCCATATTAGATCTCGCACAATGAAGGAAACATATGGACTCGTATTAAGAATAATAAGATCTATAAAGATTAAGCTGAGAACTGAATGGAAGATATACAAAGTGAACTTGAGAATCGAATTTTCTAAAAGTATATCACTTTTACATTTATTCACCAAAAACTACCACAATTTTTATAATATTCCTAAATTAGCATAAATCTAGTTGTGATCGACAATGAAGGGTTCTTTTATATCTAAAATAAAGTACTTCCTACAACTGATTTTGGACTTTTTTCTATAAAAAAAAAATAAAGAATTTTAAAAATTCTAATACACTAATTTAGTCGTCAACGAGTTTGTACTCTAAGATGTTCTCCGACACCAGAGTTTCTAGACGTTGTTGGAATTGACACTCTCTTTGGTCAGCTTCTTCTCAAGGTGCCACTCAATATAGTTATCAAGTTAGTGAGTTTATAGTTACTATTATGAAAAATATATGCAGCAAAAATAAAAGAGAACTATTATTAAATGAAATAAATTCCAAACAAAGTTTATTATTACCGCAAATGAGATTTAAAATTTTTTTAAAAAAAATTGAAAATGAAATTTGCACCTGTCATAGAAAGATCTTGATAACTGTTGGAGGGGTTTTTACGCCTAGAGTGCTGGCGGAAGGCCATCCATACTGATGGAATTATAATGATCCAAGAAGAAACAAGTTCACTAACTTGAGGGAATTAAGTGATTTTGGATTTCATGATTTAAAGCTATCCAAAATCCGGGATCTTAAGGGAAGTGTTGATGGTTCAGTTTCTACTTCTAATGGAATTAGGATTTGACAACAACTTATATAAAAAAAAGAGTTTTTAAAAGGAAAGACGGATACGTAACTAAAAACCGTAAAAACTACATTCTCAACTGTTTTTTTAACAACTAGATTTTCTTAAAGTTAGGTTGTTGCTTATGCCGTCGAAACTTGGTCAATTGTAAAGTCTTAGATTATTGCGGTTAATTCATTGTAATTGGGAACGATTACAACTGAAATGCATCGATTAATAAAAAAATTTTATTTTATTTTTTTCATTGAACCATGTCCATGTACAACCTCGTTAAAATCGTTAACTATAGTATAATATATTGTATGTTTTATATTCTGATTCATATAGTCAGTCGATTAATATTAGTTTAACTTGTATAAGGATGCCTCAAGTTTTCAAAGAAATTCGATTGAACTATTTCAAATGACTTTGTATATATATAAACCATTAGCAAGATCAAACCTTAGAAAAAAAATGATTTTTACATTGACCATTTTTATGTAATTTAAAATAAAAGGTTGAGATAATGTTTGTATTTTTTTTTTCTCAATCACAACTACAGGCTAATCTTACCAAAATTTAATGTAACTGTTAAAATATACATATAACACTCATGTTAAAATATAAAGCAATCAGAATTTATTTTCACAGTTCAAACTATCATAAATCAATCCTACCAAAAAAAAAAACTATCATAAATCAAAACTCAATTTAGTAAATCAACTGTTTAGAAGAATGTTTTGCTTCCATTTCATGCTCAATATATCTACTATGAATATATGTTTTGAAAATATGATTTACGTTGTCTTTTTTTTTATAAAACGTTTACAGAGTTGTTATATGTATTATTAGCGGCTGACATATAAAATACAATTACATATACATGCATTACATGTTACGTTTAATATAATATTGCACCTAAATCAATAAAACAGGAAGATAGCATAACTATAAGGAACCTTTTTCAGAGAATATAATTTCCAAATAAAAAGCTCAATTGATTAATCAAAAGAAAATTCTCTTACAGATAAGCACCACAGCACATTGATTTAATAACTAATTAATAAGTCTGCTTCCAATACGAGATTCCCATAAAATCATTAAAAATTTAGTCAAATTATTATAAGCATATGAATCTGATATAAAGATTTTAACTAAACGAGAAGAAAAAGACAATCATCACCCGTACAAAATTAAACTTATTTTCATCCACACTTGTGGGAAACACGCAGTAATATATAAAGAGATTATGAAAAAAATATAATGAACTAAAAAATCATATAATAGTAATTTATCATACTGCATCCAAGAACTAAAATATACAAATCCACATCTTATAGAATCCAAATATATTTATCTTTCGCTAAAGTGCGTTTTCTCCAAATATGTACATATATCTTTCGCTAAACTATGTTTTCTCCAAATATGTACATATTAGTATATTAAAGACACAAAGCAAGTATAAGTATAATAAAACCTAAAACATAACACGACTCCGATAAAACTGGAGAAATATATATAAAAAATAACATGCAAATAGGTTTCATTGTTCAGTTCCTCCAGATCAAAACAAAACAAAATTGGTAATATATACTATAGATATGCTAGCTAGGGCTTCAAGAAATTGAAAACCGCTGTTGAATTTACACCAAATCATAGACACACATATGATGTATGTTTATATATATATATATATATATATGTTTATCACCATGCCACACACACATACACAATCACATGTATATATACATAGAAGTCATATATATAGCAGCAATTAAGATGAATATCCATCTAAGCAATATTTTTTTGTTTTAGTATAGTGTCACATTGTTCTATTTGAGAAAAATATTAGAAAACAAATATTTAAGTCATAATTCTATCACCAAACCCCCCAAAAATATATGATTTTGCTCTTAATCATTGCACTGACGGAAACACAATAGGACCTGGATTTAAACTACACATTCACAAACCTATTTAGAGCAACAATTGTAGAAATTGGTTCATAACAGATAACCTCTAATCAAATTCTAATAGACTATGGTCAATATCAAATTTGTGATATACGAAGTGGTTAGATATGAAGAAAGACTTGAGGATTTTTTCATCGCACACGAACACAAATTGAGTTTCACAGAAGGAGGAAAAAAGGGATTAAAACATAAAATTCTACAAAACGCAAAAAGAAAAGAAACGAAAAACCTATGCTTAACAACATGGTGAACAAGATAATATTGTCCGAAATCACGATGATAATTTGAAATTCATTAGTCCATTTTAAACTTCTCTAACCTTTCTTCACTCTCGCAAATTCTTCGCCGGAAAAGCTCCTTCGCCGGTATATATATAATGATTATCAATATATACACATCAGAAAGGACCTCTTCCACCTGAATTCCCCGGCCAACCTTCCACCGGAAGTTGCACATTTGGTTGCATATTCATCGGCAAATTAAAGAACGGAAGTCCTCCACCTCCGGCAGCAACCTCCGGAAACAAATTACCTCCACCGTTAGATCCTCCTCCTCCTCCGAGATGTTGTTGCTCATCTTCTTCCAAAGGAAGTCTCTCATAAGCAACATTAGTAAACGAAGCAGCGATTACAATCACCGGTCCAGCCGCCGTAAGCTCACCGACGACGCTTCCTCCGACAACTTGACCTTGTCCACCGGCCAAGAATATAGTCAAACTCGTTGCTCCGGGAGGAGCCGGAGGAGGAAGAAACGATCCGGAGAGAGAAAGAATCTCGAACGTTCCTTGCAGCGTCACAACCGCCCCAGCCGCAGAAGGCTGACGTATGCTGACGTTCGTCACAGTTCCGCTACCGCTCAAAACGCAGATCCCTCGTTGTCTTCGACGAGCGTAAGTCGCAACGCAGTCGAAAACGTCGCAACCGTTTGTTACTTCAAGAATGTGAGCTCTAAGAGTGTTTGCGCTCTCGCGCGTGATTATCACCGGAGGTTTCGGTTTGTTTTTGGATCCCGGTGGTCTGCCACGTGGACGACGGCCAACGACGTCTCCTCCTCCTCCTCCACCGTGACCTCCTCCTCCTCCGGAGCTTCCAGATCCTCCACCGGAGGCTAAGTCAAGACCTTGATGGTTGTTGTCGTCGTCGTCGACGGTGAAATGACCAATTCCGGCGCCGGGAGTGACGTCATCGGAGGAGGAATTGTGGTGAAGATGGAGATCGGGACGATGGAGCTGGTGATTAACGTAACGAAAAGCTGTGCCTAGATCAAGACCAGCCATGCCCACATCAAAAGCAAAGGAGAGATTTTAATTTGTAAAAAAAATTATATAAAACACACACACACACAACAAGATTAAAATAAAGCTTCTCTTCTTTGTAGATTTTCAATATTTTTTCTTTTAAAACAAAAAAATAAACTAGAAAATGATGAGAGAGGATTGAGAAGAAGTTGGGAAGACGAAAATGGGAGGAGAAAGGGAAATGATAAAAAGTAGAAGGAGAAGGTGAGACTAAAAATAAAGCATTAAAGAAGAAGAAAAATATGTTTGTGTATATATAGATATATGTATGTAAATGCAGTCACTTGTCTAACCTAAACTCTTACAAAATATTTATTAATAAACTATTTCGTTTTGGTATCGACTTCAATTCAAATTTTCATCTCTTTGAGAGTTTTATGTCGTTTTGTGTATTTTGGACTCGACAGGTAATTCCACTCGATCTTCTTATCCAAGACCGTGAACTATACGCGAGTACAATAAGCAAAAATATATTAGGGTTTTCTGTTTGCATTGGTATTTTTTATGGTTATAGTTTTTGTTTTTGAAACTCATGTTTTCTGTTATGTTTAATAATTCATATAATATATTTATATTAAAATAAAATAAAATATTTTTGTATTTTAGTCAAAAATTACTTTAAATTTTTTATTTTGTTTTGTATTCCCGATTCACAAAACTATTTCATTAGAAAATTAAAATATAATTTAATATATATATAACTAATTATAATGTTTCATATAAAAAGAAATATTTTTGAACAAATAGCCAAATTATTTTTTTTTGAACAAAACTTCAAATTAAGCAAAATATAATCCCTCCATTTTAAAATTTTACTTGCTTAAGATTTTTTATACATATTAAAAAAAATATTTAAATTTACAATTCTGTTCTTGTTTTTAGAAAACATCTAATTTAAAAAATAATGGTTAAATAGTTAAAATAATAGTGATAAATTAAAAATATATATAACTACAATTAAAAAACATCTATATTTTTCAAAAAAACAAGTATTGGAAAAAGGAAGAAGTATTAAAGGAGCTTGAAGGAAGTAGTTTCCACGCGCTTGTTAGGCGCGTCAGATGCTGGGAAGGATATGTATGTGAGTGGGTGTGATCTAATTGGTATAATAAGTTAAAATATTTAAAGAAAATGAAAGTTTAATTAAGATGTATGAACCCATCATGATAATATGTGGTTGGGGTTATCTTGTGGGTTTCATTAAGATGCTTCATCTTTTCTGTCCTTCAAAACATTCTCCACCATCATTGCCTTGCCTCTGTTATTGATAATTTCTTAAAAATTAATAAATATTATGTACATGCCTTATTTTATAAAGCAATCATATTAGTTTCCTTAATTAAGTGTAAGCCATGTAAAAAAAAAAGAGGTATAAGCTATCTAGAAAGAAAAAAAAAACAGGCTAACACATATGTAATCACTTGTACATAAATTAATCTTGGAAATCAAATAATTATTTTATTAGTTAACCATGGTTAACTAAAAAGTTGACCAAAACTAATCAAAGTTAAATTTTAATTAAAGATAGAAAGAAGAGAGAATATCAAGTGGGGAATGGAGAGAAACGGCGCGTGGGGTCCACGATTGTCTGAACCATTTGGATGGGTTTCTCTCTTCGGTCTCATGGAGAGCTAAGGATTTTTATTTGGCTTTGACCGTCTTTGGTTGGAAATTAGTTGGATCTAATCATTTCAAACCAATAATTTCGTGCCTTTATTAATGTTGTTACATATAATCCAGTATATAAATGCGTTCCTACATTTTTAATAGTTATATTCTCTCAATTTCATAAAATATAAATTTAGAGTGTTTTTTTAGTTTTTTTTTTACAAAATTAGTTGTACATTTGCAATGTCTTTTTAAACCAAATTCTTAAATTACCCCTTACTCAAACCTAATAGACTTTTAACTGAAGTCATTGATCACTTTACTTAGTAATATATGAAACAGAGACATAGTTGCATACTTTTAAATATGAAATGTGTCAAAATAACACATATTATAATGGATGAAATATATATGTACGTGCCAAAATAAATAAAAATATTGATCAGCTAAATTTAGTGAAGTTGTTTACATCAAAAATCACCTAATTAAATTTTGATGCATGTGAATCATTTGGTCTAGATTGTGTATATATAAAAAACCGTAATGACTACTTTTATTGAAACCAACTTTAGTTTAATAAAATTTCATAATTACGGGCTTATAATAGTTAGAATTGTTACTTTTCTGGAAAACATCCATAATTATTGCTGTCTAATACGATCTTCAGATTTTCCAATGAATAGTATAATGCAGCTTACTTGAATTTTGTTTCTTATTATAATTACTGTTTTGGGATCCGACTCATGATGTTTTTCAAGACCAGGACTAATTTTGTTATGTGTAAAGGATATGTTAGACATAATCCCAACATCCTGTTCAAAATCGTCGTATATAATTGAAAACATCAACCGTAACTGGTTGAGATAGCATGGCAACACTTGGAGTTGCTTAATTTTGAAATAATTTGTTTCTCACTCTATATTACCTGATTTATATATTCATAAAATAGTAACAATTTCTATTTCAAAATGATTACAATCAAATCAAAGAACCTGTGTCTTTATAATTTGTTTAGTTGGCTTCAATATTTTAGGTTAATTGCACATTCCACGTGCAAAAGTTTATAGATCTTTTAACCCTTTAGAATTTATAATTTTTCCACGTTATGACTTAGACTAACATACAATCAAAAGGCTCCTTTTTCAGTGAAAGTTATTGATTTAGTTTTACGTATGCAGTATATTTTATAAATAAAAAATGGTGTATGTATGAGTCGCTTATTTAGTTAAATTATAGTATCTAAAATATTGTATAAACAACTTGATAAGCTGATATATTTGTAACCACTAAATTAAAAAGCAAAACCTATTGGTAATGACGACTTTTGGGACGAACGTTGTGGTGTCTGACAAAGCCATATATTTAATATACACTGTTCATAAATATATTTTATGTATTTTAATCTTTATTTATAATTTTCTATATTATATTTTAAGGATGTCTGTGGCTTATGGTTCCTTATCCAATAGCATTTGTGTAGGCGCATAACTTTTTTTTTTACATAGATAATTGAAGTAAGTGGGTCTTTTAAGTTATTAAATTAGCCACAATGCCGTCCTTAAAATATGTTTAACAAGGTAGGTAACCATATTTTACATACGTATATGAAACCTAAAACATAAATATGGTAGTCGGTACATATTTTAAAGTATTTTCTATATAATTTATTGACTATGTAATATTGAAGTTGTTAAATACTAACCGAATCAATACCGATCGGTTCATTTTATATTTTAAGATTATTCATCATGAAGTAATATAATACAATGCCAAGATAGTTTTTTCTATAGTTTCACAGAATCTACGAAATCAATAAATAACTAAATTCAAGGGATCCTTAAAGATAAACAAAATTTACTAGAATTGATTGACTGGAAATCGTCCCGATTGAATTTATACCCTAAAGTAAAATATACTGGTGAACATATTTTAGTGCATACTCCCTCTGTTTTTAATTAAGTGTCATTTGGAGAAAATGTATCTGGATGTATTAAATTCAAAACACATCTAGATACATCTAATTACATTGCAGATACATTTCTCCAAACGACACTTAAATCAAAACGGAGGGAGTATTAATAGTATTGGTTGTACTTCTTAAATGGTGTATGCAAGAGATTAAATTAAAAAAAAAATTGTTTGAAGATTCAAATTTTGATGTGATATTCGCAACATTTACTTGCTATGGATTTTCTCACGTGGTGGGAAACTAAAGTTGCAACTAGCAAGTTGACTACACCTAGTCTACCACTTTATAAATGGTACGATTAGGCATGATAACTAGTAATTAAAATTAAAAATATACTTAACTAGTAATTAAAATTTAAAATATACTTAACTGGTATAAATATATTAACGGCTAAGGTTGTAGTTCAACCGATTACAAAAATGTTTCAGATTTACTTGTTTGGAATTCGTTTCCGATATGAAAAATACAAAAGTCAAAAGTTGAACACTCTGAGTTCACTAAGTGTCGTTAGATCGATCTAAAAAATATTATAAACAAAGTTTAAATATCACAAACTCAAATGATATTTGAAACAAAACTAATATTATACGGTGTAGTTTCGAATCTGGAGAGATTATAGATTTTGGCTCAGAATTTTTTGGTGATAAAAAAAAAAAAAACTCTCCGAGTTATGAAGGAAAAACAAAAGAAAAATTGAACACTCTTAATCGATTAAAACAATTTCCCTAATTTTGATTATAGGGCTAACAACGTAATTACGTATCTAGAGACACGCGTTAAGTAAACGCGCCTAATTGCGAACTTCCTCACTTATTATTTTTTTTTTTTTGACATCATTTTGTAATTTAGTTTAAAAGAGACGCGAATCAGAAATGTCAAATCCAAGTTCTTGGATCAAAGCACGTAACCTCTAGGGTTTCTAACCAAGAAAAACAAATTTATAAGCTAAATTATCTATCGTTATATATATAGACGCATAGATTAAATAATTAAATTTAGTCTCATATATATATATATATATATATATGTGTGTGTGTAGGTTTCTACAAAAGTACATGATGAATATTGAAATACCTAATTATGTTTACGCAAACTCAGACATTGAACAGTGTTGGTACGAGGTTGAAACTACTGTTCGTAAGCAGAAACTGGTTTTATTTCCAAAAATCAATAAAATGCCTGCAGGCTGCAGATAAATAACAACTACTCTCTCTATATATATATATTAGCAATATTAAAAATCGATATTATTCGTTTCTGAACATACGGGTCCTTCATCCTTGCATACATGTATCTTAGTAGGCACGTGCAAAGGAGAAGGGACACACGTGGGAAAGGAAAGATGAGAGAGAGGAGAGAGAAGAGAGAGATGAACGTATAGCTGTCGGCCACGAAGCAGGCTGTCACTTCTCTCTCATGAAGACATTGGGAATTGCTCTTCGTTTCTCTCTCCAAAGCCCTTAAATCTCGGGGGAGTTATGTAAGAAACATCTATCTACTAGGCTTCTGCATTTTCACCTGCCCTAATTCATCAATTTGGTATTGATGATAAAAATCAAATGCTTATATGTATACTCTACGTGATCATAAAATTTACCAAAAGAGAAATCACGAGATGGTGTTTATAATTTCTTATATACTTATTTACATTCACTTCATATTTAGTTCATGAAATAAAATTTTAGATCTATACAAATCACTAGTGACATATCAGATAAGTTTGTCCTAGTAACTAGATAACAAAATTCCACGAAACTGGTCCTATTAATCTATTGGGTTCGTTGAAAAGGACAAAATTGGTTATTACGTCTATATATTGACAAAGTTATTCAAATGTATACATACGTACATGTATCTATATGTGTGTGAATGTGGTGTGAGGATAAAGAAGAACAGGTAAAGGATGCAGAGGTATGGGGTTTGCTTGAAGTTGGAGATATCCTTTTAAATCATTCATTAAGCTCCGTGCTTCTCTAAAAAGCCTCCACAAATTTTAGGTGTACTTCCCAAATTTTTTTGCATTTTTTATAATATAGTTACTTTTGTATGACTGTTATATTACTTTTAATTCAAAAACGTGTATCCATCGATATTTGGTTATCCCATTAGTAGTGGTTCGATTTTTCTTTTTGTCAATAATTATTAGAGTTTATTAAGATAATTTATTTGTTGTTTTTTTTAAATAGTGGGAGTTCCAGCACTTTGGCTCATAATCTTTTCCAATATATATATATATATATATATATATATTTTTAAATCTGCCTTTAGATAATCCGATTTAAAGATTTAACATTCTATCGTTTTAAATAAAATTTAAATTCGGGACATAATGAAAACAATCTCTTTGTATTACCACTAGTTCATCGCTCATTTGATAATTAAATTAATGTTATCGAACGATATTTAATGTCTTCAGGTAAACATTTCATTTTCCCACTGAATAAGCACAAGTCCATTAACAATATATAGTCAAGTGTTTGAAAGAAGGAAAGAAAAATGTTATCAGAAGAAAAAGAAAGGAAAAGAAAAGACTTTGTAATTAATTGGGAATTAGAGTATGGGATTAGTTGTTTCTTATTTCTTAAAATATTTTTTATAATATTATTTCTCATCTGAAAATTGATGATCGAATCCAAGTCTTTTTACCCTATGGATTTTACCCCAAATTACCGCTGCAAAAGTCATTCTCCTTGCAAGAAAATCGATTCACATCCAAACATACACACATGCATCATGCATGTATATTATCCGGTTATCAGTGTATATACATGAATTTCTATATAGAATCACCAAATCAAACCAAATAAAAATTTAGATTTAATTTTTTATGAATCATTTGTTTGAGTTTTGTATGCATATACGAAATTCGAGAAAAACAAATTATAGATATCAGATGGTTTCAATTGTTATAGTATTAAAATAAGAAGAGCTAGCTAAGCACTAATCTTGGTTACAATTGACCAACTCGAATAATTGAGGCCACTAATAGCCTTTTGTGATTCTTCCAAGTGCATTAATCTCTAATGGAGTCTTATTGCATGAGCTAATTTGTCCATTTCCCACCATACACCTAATTAACGAAATATATAAATTAATATAATCTTTAATTAATATTAGAATTGGACCAAGACCAATTGGATGATGACTTTCGGACGCGAAATCGGTGATTAGCTTGCCTTAATGCGTATTTAAGTCCGAAGTCCCCACAATTACAACTTTTGGCCTTGAAAACCAAACCCTTCACTTTATATTAAATCAAAATTCAAAGTAATTAATGTCGTTAGCCTGTTAATTTTGTAATTAAATACGCAAATCTATAATTGTCGGCCTCTAATACGGAGCTTTGGATGCTAAGCGACAAAAAACACGAATGCTTCTGATACCTTTTTTAGTCCCTTTAATGAATTAACTCTAAAATGATTTTTAACATTTCGATTTTTTTAAAAAATAAGATGATACAAGATTTTTGTAATGGTTTGATTTTATTATATTCATAACATGTTCCGGGTAAGAAACATATTTATAACTAATTTTAATACACATGTGGTACAGATAAAGAATATGCAGAATCTACATATTAATTGATAAGTTGCGAATTACGAAATCGCTAGGAAATCGATAATCGGACAAAAGTAAATTAAAACCTTCAAACCAGTAATGGATTGAAAAAAAATGGGGGTAACGTGGTACCGCCATATGTATCATTTTGGTTTAACATATACTAACTTCCGTGTAAATATTCAATAATATACGGTAAAGAGAAAGACTACGAAATTGACAGTACCGAATATAAATGTGTATTCAACTTAACATTTGAAGTGATTTGTATTGATTTGAGTTTTAATGAGTTTTTGTATGATTTGATTGAATTATGGAATTTGTTATGATTTGTTATTAAAGTTATATCAAATCCCACATAAAACCATAGATATAAAAGTTTATATTTTTAATTAGAAAATTCCATCAAAATATCCTAAAATCATTTCAAATCTCTTTGTGAGAATTTGCAATGATTTGAGATTTAATGAAATTTTAGATGATTTTGGGTGAATTATGAAATTTCTTATGATTTATTATTAAAGTCTATGAAATCACACCTAAAACTATGAGATTTGTTTTTTTTTATATATTTTTAACTAACAAACCTCACCAAAACCACTTAAAATCACTCAAAATCCCATAAAATTCACTATTTAAAATATTTCCAATAACATAGGATTTGATTTACTTTTTATAAATTCTTGATTGAATAACATAGAATTTGATAAGACATTTAGAAATCATTAGTTCAATAACAGGAAATTTTAAAAGAACCACCAAATCTTCTAAAATTCATAATCCAATACACCCCTCCTCTACTTACAATATTTCTAATAACAGAAGATTTGATTTACTTTTTATAAATTCTCGATTGAATAACATATGATTTGGTAAAACATTTAGAAATCATTAGTTCAATAACAGGAGATTTTTAAAAAACACCAAATCTTCTAAAATTCATAATCCAATACACCCCCAAAATTTTGAACTGTAACATTCATACTGCTAGTAAATATTTATTTTAATTTTATAATTTATCAAAGTGTAAGTGAATAAATAGTTAAATTTCTATTTTTTCTAATATTTTATAATATTTTGTAGTGGTTTACAATTATTTAGTTTAAGTATTATTTAAGGTGCCACCATCTTTAACAGACAATTATTTTTTACTTTTTCTAATTATACCGCAAAAAAAAAAATACTAGTTTTATATCACCAATCAATCCAAAAATATATAAATAAAAGACGGTCATCTCCTAACAACCTTAGAAGTACAGACTTACATATTTTAGTCATTTGGTAATATGTTTTTTGTCAACTCTAATTTTATTATGTAGTGAATTATTTGACTAAATTGATTATATATGATATACGTAGTTAAGTCATAGATGATACTATTATTTCGTTAATTTATATTTTTTCAACTTTGTCATTTTAAGTATTATTCATCAAATCTAAAATTCAAATAGCTAATTTAACATTCAAGAGCATAAACATGATTGAGAATGTATTACGGCCATAATAGGTAGACAAGATAATGATTTCTCATTTTCTCTGTTCATTTAAATAGTGCACAACGCTGTAATTAAATAGCATAACGTATATATAATACTGCGATTAACGGTGTCAAATCCCGTAAAAGTGAGACATAATAACATGAAGAATGTTTTAACCATATGAAGTTAGAAACACTAATACAAAAATAATCGTGCATTTTTATATTGACACTTTCCTTACTTTTTTTACCATTTTTCGATTGAGATAGGTCGGTGCA
This sequence comes from Alliaria petiolata, assembly GCA_020283515.1. Classification (NCBI taxonomy): domain Eukaryota; kingdom Viridiplantae; phylum Streptophyta; class Magnoliopsida; order Brassicales; family Brassicaceae; genus Alliaria; species Alliaria petiolata. The sequence continues at coordinate 214,735,932 of JAHZTW010000001.1, read as the reverse complement.
ATAAAAATTTCCACGAGACTAGGATAATGTTTTTACTGTGCAATCATTATGCAATGAACACTTTCCTTATAATTTTAGACATATACATAATTTTATATGGCTTCTTATGCACACACCCACATATTAAAAGTAATATAGTATTTCATAAAATATCCACCCTATTATTAATTAATAACGTGTGTTTTTTATACCAAGAATTCTATAATGAATCAACAAAGAAGGATTTCATATATTAGTAGTTGACAAATATTACTACTTGTATAAAGTAATCGTAATTTAAAGTAATTCTTAACGGTCCAATATTCACATGCTTGAGAACACTTTCCTAAACAGTACATGTGAAAAAAATAGCACACATAATTTATTGTGAGGTTAATCAGATGAACCCTTTTTATTTAGTTGTTGAAAAACTAAATCAAGACTTCAAGAGATACAATACTCGAGTCCTAAGACATTACGTGTACCGTGTGTACGATATTTTGCTAGCTTCTCGTCAATATATTCCGAAGAGGTACATATAAGCGGCCTAGCTATGAGGCACTTCACATTACCTATGAGGCACTTCACATTGATTATTCCAGTGAGTACTACTGTTACAATTCGCAAATATTATAGAAAGGTTCAAGAATAGTTTTATAAATCGAAAAAATAAGGATACTAAGAAAGAAAATCTAACATAGATAGCAACCTTAGTCACTTATGTTTTCCTCTTCCATTACTAAAAAGATACAAAATCCAACAGAAAATTAGTATAAAATGATATGTAATCAAATCCCACTAATGAAGGACATTGATTGTATTTTACATATAATAGTATATTACACCATTTTTATTTATACTAATAGAGAGATCGTCCATTAATCTCTATTTGATTAATTTTTTGGAGGTGACATAAATTGCATATGTTTGTTGTTTTCTTTAATATATATATATATATATGTTTATATCACTATGATAGTATGATATATTGCATTAGTTACAAATACTGTATTGGATGTTTGACCGTCAGGAAGAACCGAGACCATGAAACTTAAATAGGAGGTACCACAACCGGAGATAATATATAAATTTCACTTTTTAAATTGAAATTTTAAAACTAAAGCAAAAAAAAAAAAGTAGAGTAAACTTTGGGCACATGTTATGTTACAGCTACACTAATGATTTTATTTTTATATTGTCCAATACATATAGATTCGTAGTCTTTTCAGATTTGTTTTTGTTAAATTTTTATCTCTTAGATATTTGAACAATTTGTTTAAAAATAAAGTAGCGAACATAAATAAAAATAAAATTCAGTGTCCGTGTGCATTTTTTACCTGAGAGTACGGACACGAAGGCAAGGGATTAGATAGATGGGCGATACGAACACGCATCACGTGCTTTCAAACGCTTCGATCACTCCGGAAACGCCACGTGTTCAAATCTAGCCAATTAGAGTCAGAACTTGCCATGTGGGCACGTGCGATTCCCGCAGCTCGAACATCTATGAATGGCCCCCATTCCATGTGATATCATTTGAGCTATTCTAAAATATGTTTAAAAAGATCTTAAATTCTTTTTAAGGTGTTTAAGATCTAATCAAGCCGAATATCAGCTACTCAACTTAGATAAATTGAATACTAGATAACCAATTGTAGATAATTTTACATACGAATGATTTTTTTATTATTTTTAACGATTTCATATATAACATGTCATCGACACGCACCAAGTCACTGTTTATGATAAGTACGTTAATGGACCAATTAGGTCTTAACTAACCAATATCTTGTTTTACAGAAAGCGAAATGATAAAAGCACGTATTAACTCTAATGAATAAAAAATGTTGGAGAAATGAAATACAAAATTAACCAAGTATCATTACTTTCTAAAACATGAAATCATCATGTTAGCTTTACAGTTTAAAACGCGTATGTGAAAATATTTCTTTTATTTTAAATTAAAATCTTATAATCACATCGGCACAAAATTACAGTAGATTTTTCCTTTTTATCACATAAATGTTATATAAATAAAGAAAACATGAATGTAGATGTGATGGGCGGCCAAAGGAAAGTCATCGTCCGGGAGAAGCGGTCGTTTGATAGCTGCGAAAGGATTCTCTTTGCTCCCAAAAGCTTCGCTGGCAAAACGTCATCATCCTTTGCTTCTCCCTTAATCTATCTTTCCTTTAATTATTCTCATCTTCAAATCAATAAAAAAAAACAAATACATTGTATATACACGTATGTTACATGTACGTACATTCGTTTTAATCGAAGGTACAAATTATGGAAGTTTTCTATAACCTGTAGACCGTTCGTCTCATGTTTGTTAGGTATACAATAGTCGGAAAACAATTACATTTATGATGATATTGAAATGACTATATATGTGGCCTACGTGAATTTTTTAACATATAATGTCAGCACTTAACGATTATATTTAAAGTTATGAAAAAATATTTTTAGCGGCTCTGGTGAATTATTTTCTTGTGGAATTACTTTAAGAACCCCAAAAATATTATATTACAAAAAAAGATGTAATTTCAGGAAAACATATGTAAAATTGAAGTACGGTATCGCAATGTTAACAAAACATAAAATTAAGGCTTTACTTCAACAAATATTTCTTCGAAAATAGTTAGGAGGACTAGACTACTTGTCTAAAGGCCCATTTAAAGCAAACGCACAGATCCACAGTGACCTCTATTTGGGCCGACATTTCTCATTGATTGTAGTTTTTTTTCCAAGGAAAATAAGTAGCTTTTATTTATTTATAATTTTTAATAAATTGAAGAAGTTGACAAAACAAATGCGATCCATATGGTCCAACGATCTATAGTTGAAATCTAACTAAATTTCCAACGATATCAATGTAATAATAACTTTATATGGCAAATATATTTCGGACATTAAGGCCCATCACTTTCAGCTCTTCAGTTTTTTCTTTTTTCTTTTAAGTTCCCGGATTTTAAATTGAATAAACTGTCCCTTTTGGCATAAGAAAATATATTTGTAATTATATTAAATTCCTATACAGTATACACCATACATGTGTAATATGTAGATAGTTTTATAATGCATATGTCGAATCGTAGGTCACCATATATGTAGGATAATTATCTAAAATATATGGTGATAATGTGACAGTGTAAAGCTACACAAGTCATTTGTCAGATTCTAACAAGAGAATCTTAGTAGAGATCACGCAAAGCTAAGATCTTTGCCTCACCATTTAAAGCAAACAAACTTTGTCTTAACCTTACATAGGACATCAAAGTCACAACCAACTTTTTTCTCTTTAAATCTTCACCTATTTATATAAATATTATTTACAATAGCTTTTTTTTTGTTGCAGTTGGGTTTCCTATGTTAAATGCATAGCAATCTGGGACTTAATGTCTTTTAATTACAAAACGGCAAACCGGCAATGAAGATGTACACATCTAAAAGCACATATAGGGTTAAACATAGGATCTAAAGTTGTAATGTAAATCTCCGAAAGAAGATAAATATAGTATGTAACTAATAGAAAATCAGTCTTCATCTTTTAATTTTCCAACATACATTGCGAAATAGTAATCCTACAATGAACTAAAAAAAGTTAACATTTAGGTTGCAAAGTTCGTTCGAAATTTAAAAGTGATAATCAAATTCTTCATTCTCTTATATCTCAGTAAAATTTGAAATGGTTATAATTTTTTTTTTTCGTTTACTGAAAATGACAATTTGAAGATAAATGACATATCCTATATATATATTTTGGGTCCATCTCTATATTTATTATTTACATCATTATCTATTAACCTCATCTTCTTCTTCATCTTTTCTACTGAGATTTCCCTTAAAAAAAGAAAAACTCATCCTTGAATGAACGGTGGTGCATGGATGTGGAACCCTAACAAAGCTGAAGAATCAATGGAGGATGATGATGAATCTTGGGAAGTCAAAGCCTTCGAGCAAGACACTAAAGGCAACATCTCTGGTACCACTTGGCCTCCAAGATCTTACACTTGCAATTTCTGCCGCCGTGAGTTCCGTTCTGCTCAAGCCTTAGGCGGTCACATGAATGTCCACCGCCGCGACCGCGCCTCATCTAGGGCTCATCAAGGTCCCACCGCTGCGGCTAGAGGCGGCGGCAGAGGGGGTGGCACGACGTTACTCAATTCTTGTGTTCCACCGACGACACTTATAATCCAATCTACTGCGAGTAACTTTGAAGGTTTGTCCCATTTCTACCAATTGCAAAACCCTAATGGCATGTTTGGTAATTCCAGTGATATGGTGAATTTCTATGGTACGCCGTCGTTTCCTTCCTGCAACCTTGCGTTTTCGGTGTTGAGTTCTCCGGTAGAGGTTCCTCCTCGGCTTATAGAATATTCGACAGGAGATGATGAGAGCATTGGCTCGGTGAAAGAGACGACAGGAGCATCAGTGGATGAGCCTGATCTTGAACTTCGACTAGGGCACAATCCCCCTTGACATTTCATTTTCATGACCCACTTGAGCCTTTTCACATGCATTCATATCTATTCGTACGCAGGTTCTTTAATTAATCTTTACATCTTGTTGTTGAATTATGAATTCAATTTGGCTTGAATTGTGTATCACAATTAAATTCATTCGATTTCATGCTTTGTTTCCTTGCTTTCACATATATGTGTGCGTTTACATAGAGCTAATAGACTATATATATGAAGTTAAGTAACATATAATCTATGAATTATATATATGATTGTCTATACTAAAAAAAAATCTGCTCAGCAACTTCTAGGAATCTATATATATCTTGAATGTATTGATTGGTATGATCTTTGCTGTTTTGATCCATTACTTGGTTTAAAGAGGAATTTCTTGAAAACGTAGCAAGTCTTTGTTTTCGAATTCAAATTTCAGTTTGATAGAGATAATTTATGTTATGTAAATTCTCAAAAACTCCGAAAAATGCTCAAATATTTTAAAAACGTCCTTAAACAGAAGATAAGATGCCAATTTTTTTTTTGTTCAAGAAGAATTTTGCTCCTATCATTTCCCTATGCTTTAGGTTTTGGAGTATTGGAGCGAAGGCGGATAATATATATTGAAATGAGTCTTGTTTCATCATCTGTGGAAATGTCATATATAGTACTCCATGGCACGTTAGCTAGCTAGTTTGGACATTATTTGAATTTAATTATACAAAAAGTCGATTGATGGGCCCTTATGACTTTATCTTCTTAATTAGGTGGACTTAACTACGATTCATTTTAATATAATTTTTTTTGACCAAATTTAATTCATTTTAATATAATGAATGATGGAATAACAACGGTTGGGAATAAACAGAAACCAATTCAAAACTTGATTGAATAAGTTCTTGTAAGATTATGCATATTTTCCATAAGTAAGCTGCGATGTTAAAAAAAAACGGTGATGTTGCTTTCTACTGTAGTACTACTATGTGCGTGTGTCTATCTTTTGTTTTCTGACATCGTGCGTGCGTGTAACTATAGCTCAAAATTACACACTTTCAATTCGATGTAATTAAAAAGGAGAAGCACAAGAAAGAAACGTTGCAATAATTATGAATAGGATCTAAACTAGGGTAAAGGCAATAGGAATCCAAAATGGAAGAAGATTTGAGGACCACTTGGAAATGGAGGAAGAGATAGAGAAGGCATGTGAGTTCTTTTTAATTCGTTGCATGTTTCTTCTTACTCAGATCTATTTCTGTCTCCACATCCATTTTTTATTCATTTCCTATCACTTTTTTTTTTTTTTGGGTTTTCTTCTGATTCAATATAGCATTCTCTCTACTGTATATTAAATTATAACCCGATTTTAGCACGACTAGACTACCATATATTGTAATATAAAAAAAAAATAATGAATAGAATTTGACATTATCTTGTCTTGGACCCCACATGTGGAAATTCAAAAACATTTCAAACTAGGTAATTAGAGTTATGTTGTTTCTTCTAGTTTTGGTCCCCCCCCCCCTTCCTCGCCATCTCTAGCATCATACATAATCTTTGTTTTATAAATATATACATATATTCGACATGGCATGTGGGTTTTTGATTTATAACTTTTGAATATTTACACCAATCATTGATAATATATGTATCACATATGTATCACAAACCCAAGTAAGTGTAGGCTAGTGGCAAATGGTTGGGTATTTCACAAGGAAGTTGAACCTCATCCCTATAGTTCGAGATCTTTGGAGAGGGAGGCTCTATGCTCAATAAAGGTATTATCAAAGAGTGTTTCCGGGATTGGAAGACTACAAGTTTAGGCTTAAAAGTTAAAACTTCCTGACTAACTACACATATGTCGCTAATTATATAAATAGATTTTTATACAACGTAGGATCATATTCAAATTAAGTTCTACTTTTAACCCAAATGATTTTTTTTGTTTGTTTTTCCAACCGGTAGTGACCATTTTAGACCTTAACTATTAGGTTAGTTGGGTTCATCATTTTTTTTTCCTAATCAATATTTGGATTCATCGATTTATAAGCACTTATTAGGCTTGTAAAGAAAAAAAAATGTAAAATTTACTTGTTTTTTTTTTTACTTTGAAGATGAAGCAGGTCAAATCAAAGAGGGCAGAAATATACCGACCAAGATTCGTGTAAAAAAGCAAAACTGAGATATGAATTTGTTGGTATGCAAATAATTTACAAATGTTTGATGCTAAGACCAAATAAAATTAAATAGGGATTTAGGGATTTGGGAAGTGTGAGAGGAACAGTCCATTGAATCAGTGAGATAGGGTTCTTTCATTACAGTACTGTCTTCTTCTGCTCAGCAAAGGTTCGAATCCCCATATCAATCAGCCATTGTCTTTTTCACCTTTGTTTTCATAAATAGAAACAACTCTAGTTTGCAGTTTTTTTAACAAAAGGTGAATTAAAATCCATTTACAGGTTGAGTTAAAAATATAAAAACTAAATAAATTATGTGAAAAAGATTACACTCGTTGTTTCTTTCTATAAGATCTTTTTAGAAAAATTTTGTTTTGTGTTTTCAAAATTTTATGTAAAATTTACATCTATTTAATATTTAATATTTTGTAACAATCTGTATTTTACATTAGCTTTTATAATTGGCTAATACAGTATTAAACAATATTCTTAAAATAGAAAAAGAGACAGCCTAGGTGGAAAGTTTCTCTATCATGTAAAATGCAAATAGTCCAAAATTTATCCATTTTCGTTTTGCAGACATTCTACTTATTATATCTTCACAAAAAGGATCTTTGAATTTCCTCAAAGGTGTTAATATAGGGCTTGAGAAATTTCGACAACTATCAAAACTGGAAATCAGTGTTGCAGAAACCTAATAACTCTGTCACTCAGAGATCTTGAAAACCGATTTAATTCAAATTGAAAGAGACATTTGTCTTAAGGGAACTACTTTTCCCACTCGCTGTCTTTTGTTATCCTCTTTTCAGTCATGGTTCGTTAAACACCTTAATTTTACGGGACAAGTTCAACTTATCAAATATGTAATTATCGGGTTAGTTAACTTTTAAAAGTTTCAGAGAAAAGACCATCGATAGCTACCATTGACATTCTTATGGAATGGCGATTCCACCAATTCTAGAGGTCCGTCCACTCGTGGTTTGGGACTAATTAATATGGATGATATTTTTTTTGGAAAAGGATATATATATATATATATTTGGGTTATTTGGGTAAAACTTTTCTCAAAACACCTTTTGAAAACTTATCCAACGCAGCTTCTATCCATGGTACTTGAAAAGATTGTTGAAGTTGCAATCACTTATATTCCCCTTATATTAAGAAAACAATTGGCAATTAGCCAAACAGCCAGATTTTGGATAAACAATTCGTTTTCTCGATTTCGGATCTCTTCGATATGAACTGACTTACTATATGATTGATGGTTTGGTTCGCAATAAGTTTAAAAGTGGTGGAGTATGGAATGTCGTTCGTCCTTCTCGTCTCGACCTATAGTTACATGGTATAACCATGTATGACATTGTGTGTAGTAGTTGTTCCGAAACATATCTTTATACGCGTAATCTGAATCCACACTGCAACATGTTGTCTTCTTTATATATATCGAAAAAACTCGAGACCATGAATGCACCTACATATCGGCGAATTATGTTATGACCACATAATTAGTCATCGTATACCTTCACCGACTCGTGGGGCCTTGTAAACGAGTGGATGAAACGCAAGCCTTACAACACTGACGTTTATGTTGTTGTAACGATCCTTACTTAACAAATTACCACTTATGAGCTCTAACGTGAACAAAAATAGGCGTTACCACGAACACACAATGCTCACTGAACGACACACTTTAAAATGTGGATCGAGTTTCTAGAATTAAGCTTCTTCTGCTTTTGTTTCATCGACCTTTTCCTCCAATCGTGTGGAATCGCAATTCAATCACTAGGCGACAATTATCTTAGCGTCTAAATTTACTTTTACTCCCTTTCCACGCCTTTAGTAGTTTAGTTAGACGTGCTGATTTATTTATTCACTTCCGTATTAAAATTTAGTTAAGACGTAACACCGAGAAGGTCAAACCTACGACACAACACGACTTCGCCGCAGGCTGCTCGCAAGAAGCACAAACCGAAGCCTTTATTTGTTTTCGCAAATCGCAAACACAAAAATAAAACGTCTCTGGTGTGCAGCAGCTATGGCTTCTAAGGCAATGATCGAATCCTTAGGCTCTCTTAACAAAGACTCGTTCGTTTCGCTCCTATCGAAACTCATCGGCGAATCGAAGTTCGTCCAGAACAATCCGCCGGAGCTCATCCCGGAAGAGGATCGAATCGTGAACCACGTCCTCGATTCTCTCCGCCCTTACAGCACCGAGACTGGCGGTGGCCCTCTGTTGATCAATCATGTGGCGTATCAGTCGGGAAGAGGCAACCTCATCGTCGAGTACCCAGGATCTGTTCCCGGAAAGGTCTTGTCTTTCGTCGGAATGCATATGGACGTCGTCACCGCGAATCCCGATGACTGGGTAAATCCTCTGTTGATTCCGTTTTCGTGGTGTTTTTGATCCGTGCCCATTAGAATCAGGGAGAGATTCGATATCGGGTTCTGGTTACTTTTCGAATTGAATAGGATTTTATCAGTCTCTGGATCCATTTCTTGAGAAATCAATCGGTGCCCACAAAATCCGAATTTTGGGTTCTGGATGTTTTCTGAAGAAATGACTTCAGTTGTTTCAAATTTCAAGCTTTTTGATTCTGACTGTTCAATTGATTCGAAGTTGTGAAGAAGAATAACACTGTGCTTCACCTCTCTGTTTTTTTGTTCATAGGAATTTGATCCTTTCTCGCTAAGCATAGATGGCGATAAGCTTCGAGGTCGCGGGACTACAGATTGTCTTGGCCACGTTGCCCTTGTCACCGAGCTCATGAAGAGGCTCGGGGAGACCAAACCGGCGTTGAAATCATCTGTTGTTGCGGTTTTCATCGCCAGCGAAGAGAACTCTTCAATTCCAGGTGTTGGTGTGGACATGCTGGTTAAAGACAAACTTCTTGATAAGCTCAAACCAGGACCCTTGTGAGTGTTTCCATTCTTTTTAATCTTCAGGGGGAGACATAACATTGGAGGATGACTGAAAGAGTTCTTGTGAAGGTATTGGATTGACACGGCGGATAAGCAGCCGTGTATTGGAACCGGCGGTTCGATCCCGTGGAAGCTTCGTTTTACCGGAAAGCTTTTCCACAGCGGTTTAGCTCACAAGGTATGGTTTTTTTGTATTGTTGTATATGAATGATTTTGCTCGAATTAATGAAGCTGCAAGCAAGCTCGGCATTGATCCTTTTGTCTTCTGTTCAAGCGCAGGCGATTAACGCGATGGAGTTGGGAATGGAAGGGCTTAAGGAAATCCAAGACCGGTTCTACAGAGACTATCCGGCTCACCCACAAGAGAAAGTCTATGGCTTTGCGACGCCATCCACCATGAAGCCAACACAATGGAGTTGTAAGTTTT
>JAHZTW010000001.1:214596919-214719755 GCA_020283515.1 Alliaria petiolata | reverse complement strand
AAGAAAGAAACGTTGCAATAATTATGAATAGGATCTAAACTAGGGTAAAGGCAATAGGAATCCAAAATGGAAGAAGATTTGAGGACCACTTGGAAATGGAGGAAGAGATAGAGAAGGCATGTGAGTTCTTTTTAATTCGTTGCATGTTTCTTCTTACTCAGATCTATTTCTGTCTCCACATCCATTTTTTATTCATTTCCTATCACTTTTTTTTTTTGGGTTTTCTTCTGATTCAATAAAGCTTCTCTCTACTGTATATTAAATTATAACCCGATTTTAGCACGACTAGACTACCATAAATTGTAATATAAAAAAAAATGAATAGAATTTGACATTATCTTGTCTTGGACCCCACATGTGGAAATTCAAAAACATTTCAAACTAGGTAATTAGAGTTATGTTGTTTCTTCTAGTTTTGGTCCCCCCCCCTTCCTCGCCATCTCTAGCATCATACATAATCTTTGTTTTATAAATATATACATATATTCGACATGGCATGTGGGTTTTTGATTTATAACTTTTAAATATTTACACCAATCATTGATAATATATGTATCACAAACCCAAGTAAGTGTGGGCTAGTGGCAAATGGTTGGGTATTTCACAAGGAAGTTGAACCTCATCCCTATAGTTCGAGATCTTTGGAGAGGGAGGCTCTATGCTCAATAAAAGTATTATCAAAGAGTGTTTTCGGGATTGGAAGACTACAAGTTTAGGCTTAAAAGTTAAAACTTCCTGACTAACTACACATATGTCGCTAATTATATAAAAAGATTTTTATACAACGTAGGATCATATTCAAATTAAGTTCTACTTTTAACCCAAATGATTTTTTTTGTTTGTTTTTCCAACCGGTTGAATAACTTCAATTAGAGATCCAGTGACCATTTTATACCTTAACTATTAGGTTACTTGGGTTCATCATTTTTTTTCCTAATCAATATTTGGATTCATCGATTTATAAGCACTTATTAGGCTTGTAAAGAAAAAAAATGTAAAATTTACTTGTTTTTTTTTACTTTGAAGATGAAGCAGGTCAAATCAAAGAGGGCAGAAATATACCGACCAAGATTCGTGTAAAAAAGCAAAACTGAGATATGAATTTGTTGGTATGCAAATAAGTTACAAATGTTTGATGCTAAGACCAAATAAAATTAAATAGGGATTTAGGGATTTGGGAAGTGTGAGAGGAACAGTCCATTGAATCAGTGAGATAGGGTTCTTTCATTACAGTACTGTCTTCTTCTGCTCAGCAAAGGTTCGAATCCCCATATCAATCAGCCATTGTCTTTTTCACCTTTGTTTTCATAAATAGAAACAACTCTAGTTTGCAGTTTTTTTAACAAAAGGTGAATTAAAATCCATTTACAGGTTGAGTTAAAATATAAAAACTAAATAAATTATATGTGAAAACATTACACTCGTTGTTTCTTTCTATAAGATCTTTTTAGAAAAAAATTGTTTTGTGTTTTCAATTTTTTATGTAAAATTTACATCTATTTAATATCTAATATTTTGTAACAATTTGTATTTTACATTAGCTTTTAGAATTGGCTAATATTAAACAATATTCTTAAAATAGAAAAAAAGAGAGCTTAGGTGGAAAGTTTCTCCATCATGTAAAATGCAAATAGTCCAAAATTTATCCATTTTCGTTTTGCAGACATCTACTTATATCTTCACAAAAAGGATCTTTGAATTTCCTCAAAGGTGTTATAGGGCTTGAGAAATTTCGACAACTATCAAAACTGGAAATCAGTGTTGCAGAAACCTAATAACTCTGTCACTAAGAGATCTTGAAAACCGATTTAATTAAAATTGGAAGAGACATTTGCCTTAAGGGAACTACTTTTTCCTACTCGCTGTCTTTGTTATCCTCTTTTCAGTCGTGGTTCGTTAACACCTTAATTTTACGGGACAAATTCAACTTATCAAATATGTAATTATCGGGTTAGTTAACTTTTAAAAGTTTCAGAGAAAAGACCATCGACAGCTACCATTGACATTCTTATGGAATGGCGATTCCACCAATTCTAGAGGTCCGTCCACTCGTGGTTTGGGACTAATTAATATGGATGATATTTTTTTTGGAAAAGGATATATATATATATATATTTGGGTTATTTGGGTAAAACTTTTCTCAAAACACCTTTTGAAAACTTATCCAACGCAGCTTCTATCCATGGTACTTGAAAAGATTGTTGAAGTTGCAATCACTTATATTCCCCTTATATTAAGAAAACAATTGGCAATTAGCCAAACAGCCAGATTTTGGATAAACAATTCGTTTTCTCGATTTCGGATCTCTTCGATATGAACTGACTTACTATATGATTGATGGTTTGGTTCGCAATAAGTTTAAAAGTGGTGGAGTATGGAATGTCGTTCGTCCTTCTCGTCTCGACCTATAGTTACATGGTATAACCATGTATGACATTGTGTGTAGTAGTTGTTCCGAAACATATCTTTATACGCGTAATCTGAATCCACACTGCAACATGTTGTCTTCTTTATATATATCGAAAAAACTCGAGACCATGAATGCACCTACATATCGGCGAATTATGTTATGACCACATAATTAGTCATCGTATACCTTCACCGACTCGTGGGGCCTTGTAAACGAGTGGATGAAACGCAAGCCTTACAACACTGACGTTTATGTTGTTGTAACGATCCTTACTTAACAAATTACCACTTATGAGCTCTAACGTGAACAAAAATAGGCGTTACCACGAACACACAATGCTCACTGAACGACACACTTTAAAATGTGGATCGAGTTTCTAGAATTAAGCTTCTTCTGCTTTTGTTTCATCGACCTTTTCCTCCAATCGTGTGGAATCGCAATTCAATCACTAGGCGACAATTATCTTAGCGTCTAAATTTACTTTTACTCCCTTTCCACGCCTTTAGTAGTTTAGTTAGACGTGCTGATTTATTTATTCACTTCCGTATTAAAATTTAGTTAAGACGTAACACCGAGAAGGTCAAACCTACGACACAACACGACTTCGCCGCAGGCTGCTCGCAAGAAGCACAAACCGAAGCCTTTATTTGTTTTCGCAAATCGCAAACACAAAAATAAAACGTCTCTGGTGTGCAGCAGCTATGGCTTCTAAGGCAATGATCGAATCCTTAGGCTCTCTTAACAAAGACTCGTTCGTTTCGCTCCTATCGAAACTCATCGGCGAATCGAAGTTCGTCCAGAACAATCCGCCGGAGCTCATCCCGGAAGAGGATCGAATCGTGAACCACGTCCTCGATTCTCTCCGCCCTTACAGCACCGAGACTGGCGGTGGCCCTCTGTTGATCAATCATGTGGCGTATCAGTCGGGAAGAGGCAACCTCATCGTCGAGTACCCAGGATCTGTTCCCGGAAAGGTCTTGTCTTTCGTCGGAATGCATATGGACGTCGTCACCGCGAATCCCGATGACTGGGTAAATCCTCTGTTGATTCCGTTTTCGTGGTGTTTTTGATCCGTGCCCATTAGAATCAGGGAGAGATTCGATATCGGGTTCTGGTTACTTTTCGAATTGAATAGGATTTTATCAGTCTCTGGATCCATTTCTTGAGAAATCAATCGGTGCCCACAAAATCCGAATTTTGGGTTCTGGATGTTTTCTGAAGAAATGACTTCAGTTGTTTCAAATTTCAAGCTTTTTGATTCTGACTGTTCAATTGATTCGAAGTTGTGAAGAAGAATAACACTGTGCTTCACCTCTCTGTTTTTTTGTTCATAGGAATTTGATCCTTTCTCGCTAAGCATAGATGGCGATAAGCTTCGAGGTCGCGGGACTACAGATTGTCTTGGCCACGTTGCCCTTGTCACCGAGCTCATGAAGAGGCTCGGGGAGACCAAACCGGCGTTGAAATCATCTGTTGTTGCGGTTTTCATCGCCAGCGAAGAGAACTCTTCAATTCCAGGTGTTGGTGTGGACATGCTGGTTAAAGACAAACTTCTTGATAAGCTCAAACCAGGACCCTTGTGAGTTTTTCCATTCTTTTTAATCTTCAGGGTGAGACATAACATTGGAGGATGACTGAAAGAGCTTTCTTGTGAAGGTATTGGATTGATACGGCGGATAAGCAGCCGTGTATTGGAACCGGCGGTTCGATTCCGTGGAAGCTTCGTTTTACCGGAAAGCTTTTCCACAGCGGTTTAGCTCACAAGGTATGGTGTTTTTGTATTGTTGTATATGAATGATTTTGCTCGAATTAATGAAGCTGCAAGCAAGCTCGGCATTGATATTTGGTCTTCTGTTCAAGCGCAGGCGATTAACGCGATGGAGTTGGGAATGGAAGGGCTTAAGGAAATCCAAGACCGGTTCTACAGAGACTATCCGGCTCACCCACAAGAGAAAGTTTATGGCTTTGCGACGCCATCCACCATGAAGCCAACACAATGGAGTTGTAAGTTTTTGGAAATTAAAGCGTAATGTATGTATAGAGTAATGATGACTCCAAATGTTGTTCTACTTACTCCAAAGGATTTGTCTGGCTTTTGCAGATCCAGGAGGCGGAATCAACCAAATCCCTGGAGAATGTACCGTTTCCGGTGATGTCAGGTTATGTTTATAAAGCTGTGAATACCGTAAAACCCAAGATGACTCTCTCTCTCTCTCTCACTCATATTGTATTCTTACTTCTTCTCTGTTCATTTTGGTTTCAGGTTAACTCCTTTCTATGAGTAAGTCTCTCTTGTCACTTCTTCCTTGAGTTCTTTCTATGCATTTTAGACACACTTTTTAATGGGGTTTCCTTTTGTTTTTGCAGCATCAAGGAAGTGATGACGAAGCTGCAAGAGTATGTAGACGATATAAACAATAACATAGAGAAACTCGCGACCCGTGGTCCTGTTTCGAAATACGTCTTACCAGATGAGCATTTACGGGGAAGGTTTTTTTTTTTTTTCCTCCCTCCCTCCATCCTCTTCTCATTTTACTGTCCCTCCCAAAAAAATATTGAAAAAGTGTGAGTTGTCTCTCCTGCAGGATCGCGATAAGCTTTGATGAAGCATCAGCTGGAGTTGCGTGTAACCTTGATTCCCGTGGCTTTCACGTTCTATGCAAAGCAACCGAAGAAGTTGTCGGACACGTGAAGCCTTACTCGATCACCGGTACTTTGCCTCTAATCCGTGATCTCAAGGTAAAGCCATTAGATGATAAAAAACATAATCTCAGTAGATTCGAAATTGATCTTTCACTGTTCTCTGTAACTTAACTCTTTTCTAAATCGATGATGAATCTTGGTCTTGCGTTTGTAGGATGAAGGATTCGATGTGCAAACTTCAGGATACGGTATTACAAAAACCCTCCCTTCGTATTTACTCTTTTTTCGGATTTCTCCGTACTTAGTATCTTTCTCGTTTTCTGCAGGTCTCATGGCTACATATCATGCGAAGAACGAGTACTGTCTTCTTTCAGACATGTGCCAAGGCTTTGATGTATTCGTCAGTATCATTTCTCAACTTGAACAAGACTAAAAATCAGATAGAAGATAAACAAAATAAAAGCTTCACATAGCTGCTACTCTCTTATTAACTAATGGTTCTACTATACATTCACTTTGCTTTCTATCTATTTGTACAAGTCAATGGTGGCTCAATACAAAAGGCAATTTACAAAAAATTTAAAACAAAGGGTAATGTTTTATTCAGTGGATTTTATCTATCTCGAGTTGTGTCACCTTCAGTTTCAAGCTTCTGGACACGTAAGCGCAGTCTTTGCTGGTGATGGTGAAGCTTCCAGAGACCATTTCCCAATACAACAGCTGAGTATATGCCATGCGTGATGATAGGAGCTAGAAGATTGTTTGTCTGCAATGTTTTCAATTTGATTTCAAAGATTTTAACTTCGACAAGTAAATAAAAAAAAAAGGAATGCGTGGAACAGAAGAAACAAAACCTGAATCCATTCAAAGCCGAGGTATAGACCCAAAAGCCCTTCGAGAAGAGGAGAGTAGATTTTCTTCATTTGTCTTCGCTCGTACCACGCTGCAAAGATTGTAGAGAATCCTTTTTAAGTGTTTTTGATTGTAGAACATATCTAAAGCCTCACTTTAAGGAGTGTGTTAAGAACCTGCAAACAACTTCTTCAGCTCGTCACGTGCGGAGCGAGTTTTCAAGACCGGTGCCATTATATAAGTCGGATCTAAGAGAAATAACAAAACAAGATTAGTAAAGAGGTTTTTGGTTTTGTAACTATACTATGGTTTTAAGAGTAGCGAGGAACCTTTAGGGGAAGCAGCGATGTAATAGAGAGAACCCGTGAGAGCGGCTGTAATAGTAGCTGCAAACGCCTGAGCAAACGGTACGAACGGAGGCAAGATTCCAGTCTGAAAATTCACACATTTTGAAGTCAATTTGATAGTATATGAGTCCAAGAAACAGGAAGGAGATGAGTTAGAAGAGAAAGCATACCAAAGCAACCATTCCTCGAGAATCTGAGATGAGATTTGTGCCTCTTAGGAATATATCAGCTAGTGCACCCTGTCAAACACAACATCGAAACCGATAAAGCTTCACAGAGAAACAAGAACAGCACAAGATTCTTATTATAAGGCGCATAAACCTGAAACGCGGCGCGATAGAAGAGCTCTTCTCCAACTGAACTCGCGGCAACAACTAAGATAAACTAAAGAAAGGCAAAAAGACAAAAAGGCTCAATGATTCTTCTAAAGGATTCAAGAAGGAAAAAAAAAAAAAATTCTTGAAAACTCAAAAGGTTCTGTTACGAATCTTCACCTGCCAAGCTGACATTCCAAAGAAGAAACCTCGAAGCTCCTCATCTTCAACATCTCTAATCGCACGAGCGTGCGGTGACAACTTCACAACTTCATCCTAAAACCAAAAAACAGAACAAAAGAGAAAAATATCAAAATTTCTCCATAAACACCAAAAAACCTTCATTACCATTACAAACAGAGATCACTACATACATCAAGAATGAAGAGAAGAGCCATAATTGGTGGAGAAGCATAACCAAGTCCAGCAATAATCGCATCTAAAGAAGCATTAAAGCCTCCTGTGTAATCGATTCCTGCTACTTCACATATAAACCTTCCCGCTACAGCCATTCCACAGTATATCCCTGCTTGTCCCAAAAATTTAGCAAAATCCAAAAACAAAGAGTCAATTTTTGTATTCAATTAAACCGAAATTTTGAAAATTGCTTCATCACCGATTGACTCACCGATTCCATAACTCAGCCTAACAACAGCACCGATCTTATCCCAAGAACTAAAATCTCCGCCGCTCCCGCCGACAAACTCGCCGACGGATGTCACCTCTCCCGACGGTCCAGCTAAACCGCCGCTCCCGCCGACGAATTCGCCGCTACATAAGCTTCCCACCGACGTTACATCTCCCGCAGGAACAGCTAAACCTCGCGCCGTTGCATCTCCGTCGTCGATCACTTCGCCGCTGCTCTGTCCGGCCGACGCTTTGACAGACCTCGACTTCTCTAGTGAAAGACCGTTTAGCCGCGAATTTCTCTTCACGCTGCGTTTCTGCAACTCGGATCTCGAACTCGCCGGAGAATCGAAAAGCCTAGAACTATAATTACTACTCCTAAATCCACCGCTTCCGCTACACCAAGACGAAGATGAAGATGGTGTTGAAGAAGAAGAAGAGAAAGCGACTCTTGTCGTACTACAAGACAGCAAAGGAAGACCCATTAATTACACTGCGATTGCTCTCAGGCGGAGTTATCGGAATAAGCCGGTAATCTCGCCGGAGAGACTCTGTTTTTCATTTAGTGAAAGAGACAGAGGGAGAGATTGAAAATCGGTGACCGTACGTTTTTCTCAGTATCTATTTATTTATTTATTTTATTTTTTTCTAAGTAATATGTAATTAATAAAAATAGAGAACTTTTTGACCGTCGGATGATAGAGACAGAGTTGATCCAACGGTTAAAAGGAGTCTTTTTAATAGAGACCACTTAAATTGACAAAGTTCCACTTGGAATTGACTACCTTCGTTCATTTGATTTGATTTTGTACTGGCCTTTTTACATGTCTACACGTTACCATAAGTTTTTTTTGTTTGTGCATTAACTAATAATGGGCCGTAGTTTAATAATAGGCTATATTCCAAATTAATGGGCCTCAGTTAATTTTATTTAATGTTATTTCTTTGTTTTTTAAGTGTTTACATTTTTATGTATTTTTATCACTTTAAATTTTTTTTTAAGGTGAAAGACAATAAATGTAAAAAATATATGAGTTAATTAATTGTAACATTAAATTTTGATTTTAGTGTGATTTTTTTTTTTTTTTTGATGAAGTAGATACCTTTAGAATTTTGCTCTTAGATGCTCTCATGTACATTAGTCATTGCTTGGTTTTTCCTTTGACTCAAGTGATCATATCACTAAATAAAAAAATCTGTATTGCATCAATTAACTAGTATCATAAAATTTAAAAATATTATTTTAAATTAGTTGTTAGTTAATGATAAAATATACTCCCTCTGTTTCATAAAAAGTGTCATTTTAAGGTTTTATTTTTGTTTCACAAAAAATGTCGTTTTGTATTTTCAATGCAAAATTTTAAACAAAAAACCCGTTTTAACCTTAATATATTAGTGTATTAATTAGAAAGAAAAATTTGTTTAGTGTATTAATAAGAGATATAATAGACTTTTTATTATGTTTCTTAATATGTGTGAAATAGAGTAGAATGACACTCTTTGTGAAACGGATGTGTGATAAATTAATGTTGTTATTGACTTAACTTGACATCAATCTAATAAAACTGATACAAATCTTTTGTAGTTTGCACTTTGCATTACTTAAACAAAATTGATGCCAAAATATAAATTCACATCGATTGTTAGTAATTTTGGTTAGCATCACTTAAAACAATGATACAAAATTTATATCATGTTAAACAAAATAATAATAAAAAAATGTTAAACAAAGAAAGGGGAAAGAAGTTTATAGCTAGAAGATAGCATCCAAAGTTCTTACTATCAAAAAGGCACGATACAACATACAAATTGGATATGTTTTCCCTAATTGTTTTTGCTAATTGATCTGTCTGATTTATTAGCTTCTCATGCGAACACAATTAAAACAAAAATCTCTAAAAGAGACAATACTAAAGATGTCTTTAACGTAGGCTGCACTATATCTCCTTGCATTTTGTCCTTGTTGTTGCATTATCTTCGAGTGTCTCATATAGGATTTTGCTTTCTCCATTGAAAGCAACGTTATCATAGCCAAGCTTCTTAACTTCTTTAATTGTTATTTTGTAAGTGCCATTGCTTTTGCTTCTAAGGAACTGGGGATGGGTTTCATTAATATTTTTTAATGATTTGATGTCCTGATTTATGATGCAAGGTCCATCCACTTCTAGCCCTAGGGAGCAAGTTCTTAGCAACTTGAGCCCCACATTATAGTCTTAAGAAGTTGAATACAATACGATGAAAAAAAAGGAGAATACTGAATATACATTAAACTTAACTTAGAATAGAAAACACTCTCTTTATATCCTATGATTCCGTTTGTACCGTAAGAAAACCCAGTTTTTTAACCAATTGGTGGTGGTCTAATGGTTCTTACTTGCATATAAATAATAAAATTTTCTACCTTGCATAATCTCTCATTCGTTTCATTATAACTATTGTTTTTAAAGTATTTTCCGTTTCCAAATAAATGTAGTTTTCTTTTTATCACATATGTATTAAATGAACAAAATAACAAGAATCATTAGATTATAAAACTAGAAGTCTTCAATAATTCTATTCATTAAGGCTATTGTCTTGTAAAATAAAATATCGTACAAGAAGTGTACAAAAGCTCAGATTTCAGATAGAGGAGCTGTGTGACTTGTGGAGAGGTAAAAGAGATCTTGGTTAAATTTTGTTTGCAAGTATCTTTGGTTAAATATGAAGTTTCTCACTATTTTCATTCTATGCAGTTCATTGCGGCTGCATTGTTTCTCTAGCTGGATTTTCGTTGGTGGATGCTGGAGGAATCGAGTGTCTGTCTTGCGCAACACCAACACTTGAAGCTGTTGATGTCATGTCTCCTGAAGCTAGCTCCACTGAAACCGAAGTGATGTTTCCTCCAATTGACCATCTCATAGAACTGATTATGCTGCTTCTACCCGCCGAGTGTGCCAAGAAGTTTCTTGGGAGCACAAACTGGGGTCCCAAGGTCAGGGACATCTTTTTCCAGACACTGTGTAGTTCTAGGGAGAGACTAAGGAGAAAGCCAGCCTGCCTCATTTATTGAAGCAGGACAAGCGGTCCCTTCTCTCCAGTTGTGCTCCAGATGAGCACAAAGCTTCTCTGCACTTTTCCACAGAAACCAGCTACCCCACGACCTTAACTCCTTCACTCCATGCCCTGATCTGCTTCGTCCCTGATAGACTGGCTCCATCTTCTCAGCTTCAGTTATACAATCTTGAAACCAGAACTAGAGTTGGTTTGCGGAGCATCAGCTAAGAGAGAAGAAGCACCATGCGCTTCATTGGTTACGACCCAACCACAAACCTGTACAAAATATTGTTGTTGTTGATGTAGGATTGGGTATGCACTGTAGGATTCAAAGGTGGACAATGGCGAATGATCAATGGCATTCCTGCACACTCTCCTCGGCCTGGAGAAGTGTGCCTCAATAGAGGCATGTTTTACCACATGTGAAGGAGGTTTATAGTAGGCTAGCTTCCGATTGGTAGATGAAACTCTAGAGATAATGGAAAGCCCACGAATAAATTTTGCCCAAAATAACTCTTCCCAAAATTTTATATTTGAAAAAAATATATGCCTCACAATATGACCCTGCCAGATGGTGCTGAGCCATTTTTTTCCAACGCTGTTCAAGAAAAGAAAATTTCACTATAAGTTTTTGTTCCAAAAAAATTTGCATGTACCAGAAGCTATTATACCAAAGCAAATGAGACTTGAAGAATTTGTTGGCATAGATCAGTGTTTGGCAGAAATTGTTCCTAATGAAAAGGTCTTGCCAAAAGAACATGTCACCACATGCGTGTCTTAGAAGAATTTGTCACCACATGCGTGTCTTTGACACATAAAATCACATAATTTATTATGGAGAACTGTCTCGTTGCAACTGAACAAAAAGAATTTGTCTACAATGGGTCTGTATTATAATAATTTTTAATTTTACTGAGAAAAAAAAACATGAGAAATGTGAAGATGATCCGATATTATAATTTTTTTTTAACTTTACTCAATTTACCATTTTAAGGGGCATATGTGTCTCTATTTTGGAGAATTATCTCTATTTTTTATATAATTTTTATTTTCTTGATTGTTTATTGAATATATTTTGGTGTCTTGTTAGAGGTTAGAGTTAATTTTTTCTTATTCAATCTTAGAATTTGTTTATTCTTCAATAGCATTAAAGTTTAATTATATTTATTTGTTTAAAAATAAAGATTAAATTATTTTAAAAAAAGAATAATACATTTAAAATTTTGCGTTATATAAGATTACTATGTTTATTATGTTTTAAATTAAATTTCAATTTTATTTACCTATAATAATTTTATAAATAGTTAAATTGAAATTAAATAGTTTATGTATATTTAATAGTTAGACACATGTTAATATTTATTTATAGTTAGACACATATTAATATTTATTTATATTTTATAAATGTGATTTTAAATATGATTAATGGCTAGTGCATGATGCACACACATAGGTAGACCAATTAAAAGGGACAGATGTGTGACAAATTGAAGAGTTCCCTTAATCTATTATATAGTTAGATAAATATGTAATAGTTTCAAATGAAATAATATCCCCGCTTTTTTTATATATATCGAGTACAAACAAACTTAAATCTTCATGGATCATTTTAAATGAGGATTGTGAAAAGCCTGAAGCAACATTTGTCAATTATGCAAATTCCAAAGCTTGGTATCACAAACAAGACTCTTGCAAAGTTAGTATACGGGTACAAGAAACATGATAATCTCCCTGAGCTATCAAAGCTTTTGTTTTCGGTCGGTGGATCCAGATTATGTGCTGATGTCATCGATGCTTGTGTTGCTGTTGGTTGGTTAGAAGCTGCTCATGATATTCTTGACGACATGGATTCTGCTGTGATGCAGCGCATCCCTATCTAGTTAGGAAGAACCCCATCCTGACATTGCTGAAACCGCAGTTAAAAAATTGGGTCTTAAGAAAGAACCCCATCCTGCACCATACACATTGGTATGGATCACCGAAGGCACTGAAGTCAAAATAGTCCATCGAGCATTGGTACAATTTTCCATTGGGTCGTTTTACAAGGACACGATCTACTGTGATGTAGCTCCGATGGATGTTAGTCACTTGATTTTGGGTCGTCCGTGGCAATTTGATCGAGACGTTTGTCACAGTGGGAAAAAGAATACATACAGTTTTGTCTTTGATAATCGAAAGATTGTTCTACTTCCAGCTCCTGAACCGACATCGCTACCATTACCACAACAATCCAGCTCCGTCGCGACTCCTCTGTCCAACGAACGTCAACAACAGCCAGCCCTGCTATGTTCACGTGCACAATTTGAGACAGAATTCAAGGATGAAGGTTTTATGTTGGCATTACTACCTGTCACGACCAACAAGCCTGCCAGCTACAAGATGCCACCAGTATTTGATTCTCTTATTCATGAATTTGAGGATGTTTTTCCGGTTGAATTACCAGCTGGTTTACCTCCGCTACGCGATATTCAATACCAAATCGATTTAGTTCCCGGTGCGTCGTTACCTAATCGACCTCATTACAGAATGAGTCCTCAAGAACATGAAGAGCTTCGACGCCAAGTTGAAAGTCTTCTCAAGAAGGGTCACATCCGCGAGAGTCTTAGTCCGTGTGCTGTCCCGGCGTTGCTCATTCCTAAAAAGGATGGCTCCTCGCGAATGTGTGTGGACAGTCGGGCCATTAACAAAATCACGGTACGTTATCGTTTTCCTATCCCTCGCCTTGATGATTTATTGGATCAGATAGGATCAGCGACCATATTTTCAAAGCTGGATCTCAAAAGTGGTTATCACCAAATTCGCATTAAACCCGACGACGAGTGGAAGACTGCATTTAAAACGAGAGAAGGCTTGTTTGAGTGGTTGGTGATGCCTTTTGGGTTATCTAATGCCCGAGTACGTTTATGCGCATAATGAATCAAGCTCTCCGTCCTTTCATTGGCAAATTTGTGGTGGTCTATTTTGATGATATTCTCATCTTTAGTTCTTCGTTGGAGCAACATCTTGATCATCTTCGATGTGTCCTTGATATATTGCGGAGAGACAAACTCTTTGTGGCCAAACAAAAATGTGAATTCGGCCGAGACCATGTTCTTTTTCTCGGTTATGTCGTCTCCAAGGATGGTCTTGCTGTTGATAAAAGTAAGATTGATGCTGTCCAATCTTGGCCGGTGCCGCGTTCGTTGACTGAAGTTCGTAGCTTTCACGGCCTCGCCTCTTTCTACCGCCGCTTTGTTCCCCATTTCAGTGGTATCATGGCACCGATAACTGATTGTCTGAAAGAGGGCAAGTTTGTTTGGACTCCTGCTGCAACAGCTGCGTTTGAAGAGATCAAACAAAAACTTACGTCTGCCCCAATTCTTGTGTTACCAGACTTTACACAAACATTTGAGCTTCATTGTGATGCTTCCAAGCTAGGAATAGGCGCGGTTCTAAGTCAACATGGAAAGCCAATTGCGTATTACAGTGAAAAGCTCGCTGGTGCTCGCAGCCGTTATAGTACTTATGATGTTGAGTTTTACGCAGTGGTTCAAGCTATTAAGCATTGGCGTCATTATTTGTTTCATCGAGAATTTGTCTTATTCACAGATCACGATGCCCTAAAACATTTGGATAGTCAAGCAAAGGTCTCCTCTCGTCATGCCACTTGGGTAGCATTTTTGCAGCAGTTCACGTTTACCATTCGTCACCAAGCCGGAAAACTTAACCGTGTTGCCGACGCGTTAAGTAGACGACACACCCTTGTCAACACAATGCATACGTCTGTCCTGGGCTTTGCTACGTTTTCTGACTTGTATTGCTCTGATGCGTACTTCAGCCGCATTCTAGGAGATATTACTAATGGTGTGGCATCTGATTTTGTTCTTCATGAGGGTTTTCTCTTTAAGGGGACACGAATTTGCATACCGGATTGCAGCTTACGTCTCCGTATTATCAAGNTTCGTCCCTGATAGACTGGCTCCATCTTCTCAGCTTCAGTTATACAATCTTGAAACCAGAACTAGAGTTGGTTTGCGGAGCATCAGCTAAGAGAGAAGAAGCACCATGCGCTTCATTGGTTACGACCCAACCACAAACCTGTACAAAATATTGTTGTTGTTGATGTAGGATTGGGTATGCACTGTAGGATTCAAAGGTGGACAATGGCGAATGATCAATGGCATTCCTGCACACTCTCCTCGGCCTGGAGAAGTGTGCCTCAATAGAGGCATGTTTTACCACATGTGAAGGAGGTTTATAGTAGGCTAGCTTCCGATTGGTAGATGAAACTCTAGAGATAATGGAAAGCCCACGAATAAATTTTGCCCAAAATAACTCTTCCCAAAATTTTATATTTGAAAAAAATATATGCCTCACAATATGACCCTGCCAGATGGTGCTGAGCCATTTTTTTCCAACGCTGTTCAAGAAAAGAAAATTTCACTATAAGTTTTTGTTCCAAAAAAATTTGCATGTACCAGAAGCTATTATACCAAAGCAAATGAGACTTGAAGAATTTGTTGGCATAGATCAGTGTTTGGCAGAAATTGTTCCTAATGAAAAGGTCTTGCCAAAAGAACATGTCACCACATGCGTGTCTTAGAAGAATTTGTCACCACATGCGTGTCTTTGACACATAAAATCACATAATTTATTATGGAGAACTGTCTCGTTGCAACTGAACAAAAAGAATTTGTCTACAATGGGTCTGTATTATAATAATTTTTAATTTTACTGAGAAAAAAAAACATGAGAAATGTGAAGATGATCCGATATTATAATTTTTTTTTAACTTTACTCAATTTACCATTTTAAGGGGCATATGTGTCTCTATTTTGGAGAATTATCTCTATTTTTTATATAATTTTTATTTTCTTGATTGTTTATTGAATATATTTTGGTGTCTTGTTAGAGGTTAGAGTTAATTTTTTCTTATTCAATCTTAGAATTTGTTTATTCTTCAATAGCATTAAAGTTTAATTATATTTATTTGTTTAAAAATAAAGATTAAATTATTTTAAAAAAAGAATAATACATTTAAAATTTTGCGTTATATAAGATTACTATGTTTATTATGTTTTAAATTAAATTTCAATTTTATTTACCTATAATAATTTTATAAATAGTTAAATTGAAATTAAATAGTTTATGTATATTTAATAGTTAGACACATGTTAATATTTATTTATAGTTAGACACATATTAATATTTATTTATATT
This sequence comes from Alliaria petiolata, assembly GCA_020283515.1. Lineage (NCBI taxonomy): Eukaryota > Viridiplantae > Streptophyta > Magnoliopsida > Brassicales > Brassicaceae > Alliaria > Alliaria petiolata. Next base: position 214,704,330 of record JAHZTW010000001.1, on the reverse strand, counting down.
TTATAAATGTGATTTTAAATATGATTAATGGCTAGTGCATGATGCACACACATAGGTAGACCAATTAAAAGGGACAGATGTGTGACAAATTGAAGAGTTCCCTTAATCTATTATATAGTTAGATAAATATGTAATAGTTTCAAATGAAATAATATCCCCGCTTTTTTTATATATATCGAGTACAAACAAACTTAAATCTTCATGGATCATTTTAAATGAGGATTGTGAAAAGCCTGAAGCAACATTTGTCAATTATGCAAATTCCAAAGCTTGGTATCACAAACAAGACTCTTGCAAAGTTAGTATACGGGTACAAGAAACATGATAATCTCCCTGAGCTATCAAAGCTTTTGTTTTCGGTCGGTGGATCCAGATTATGTGCTGATGTCATCGATGCTTGTGTTGCTGTTGGTTGGTTAGAAGCTGCTCGTGATATTCTTGACGACATGGATTCTGCTGGCCATCCCATGGACTTGGCCACATATAGAAAGGTCTTGTTCGGTTATTACAAGAGCAGGATGTTGAGAAATGCCGAAGTTCTTCTGAGACAAATGACGAAAGCCGGTCTAATTACAGATCCATCAGATGAGATTATGGTTTTACTAGAAACCGAAGAGAAAGACTGTAAAATCACAGAGCTCAGGGCACTATTGGTTCAGGAAATCACTGCAGGAGAAGAAATGAAAGTTCCAAGTATGCTGCTCTAGGAGCTAAACTCCTGTCTCTACTACTTCTGCAAAGCTAAAATGCAAGGAGATAACCTACCGGAAAATCCAGAAGTTGAAGATCCCACCAACTGTCCAAAGTTTTTGGATCTTGATCGACATGTACTCATCTCTTGGCATGTACCGGGAGATCACAGTCGTGTGGGGAGATATCAAAAGGAACATGGCGAGCAGAAGCTTAGAGGTGACACAAGATCTGTTAGAGAAGCTTGTGGTGAATTTTCTCAGAGGTGGGTATTTTGAGAGAGTAATGGAGGTTATCAGTTACATGAAGGAGAAGGATATGTATAATGATCTCACTATGTATAAGAATGAGTATCTTAAGCTTCATAAGAATCTATACAGAACCTTGAAAGCAGCTGATGCTGTAACAGAGGCGCAAGCACAGAGGCTTGAGCATGTCAAGGCCTTTAGGAAACTAGTTGGTATAGTATGATTTTATTTATTTATCCCTCCCCTTGTATTATAACTTTTAACCAATTTTGTGTCGTAACGCCTTATTTTCTTTCCCAATCAGCACAAAATTATGCAAAACTTACATTCCGAAAAGAAAGAATCTCAGTCAAAGATGAAACAAAACTGTAAGCATTACAGCATAAATAAAGACTTGGAATCATTGTAATACTAATCTTGGTGGCTTCTTCTCATCTTCTTCATCTGTTTATCTTCCGTACGACATCTCTCATGTATCTCCTCTCTCCTCCGTTTCTTAGACATATCCTCGTTCTTAGCTTTCTCTGCCTCATGAACTTTCCTCTTCAGCTGCTCCTTTACTTTTCTTTTCTTCAACTTGTATTTGTTCATCAGCTGATAGTGCTTGAGGATAGCAAGAGCTTTTCGTTCTTCCGGTTCCATTACAACAGCTCTTTTAGTCTCCAGTGATGGTCTTTTTCGCCTTGGTACATCTTTAGGTTTGGATGCAAACGGTAAAGCTGCTTGTAGTCCCTTTGGAATCACCAACGGATTGAACTTCCTCAGCTTCCTCTCGATTGGCTTGTAAAGTGAATCCTTGTTCACAGGAATAGGAACGTTTTGCTCTTTACGGAGTTGACCAATAGTTTTCATCCCTTCCCAGGTCTTGTCTCGGGGCTGCAAAGCCGTTGTTAGATCACTGTAAAACTTTGGAACTTCCACTGTAGTCCAAGCCTTTAATAAGACAATGTCGCTCATTCTGATTTGATCTTCAAAATTACACCTCACAATCCCTTCGTGGGACTTGTTATCAAGCATGTTTTTAGCAGCCTGATGACAAAGAGAGTTTGTTAGAAAACCAAAATAGCCAGCAAATGAAGAATAAGTAAAAGCATTATTTACTACCTTTTTGACTTGTCCTCTAATGCCACTAACTGTCTGAACAGAAGAACCTTCAAAGCGGTCAGAGGTGAACATGTCTTTGACAAACGCAGTCTTCTTCATGATCTTGCAAGGTTCTAGTAAGTTATAGACAGAAGTAGCGATTATCTTCGCGATAGTGTTTGGTGGTTAAACTCGAGGACGACAGAAGTAGCGATTATCTCAACACTACGAAAAAGGTGGTAAAAGCACATGGCTCGAGACCTTGGTTCAGCTTGTTGAACAAAGATCCAAGAACATTTGAAAGCTTTTTTAGTAAGTTATAGACAAATTCATCCGAGTTAAACAGTTATATAGTAGACGCCCCCAAGAAAATTTGGAACTTTATACATGTCAAGTGTACGCAAGACACCTAATATAGATGAGGTGGTAATAGAATCATTAACGTTACCTCAAACCAAGAACTATAAAAAGTGGCTCATTAACGTTACATGCCAAGCATTTTCTATAATATAAGATCCATTGCTTTAATTATTACTCAAACCAAAAGGAAATAAAAATGACTTGAAACGAGTCTCTCTCGAAAACAAAAAGACAGAAACGAAATATAAAAAGGGAGCTGGTCGTCGTCACTTGTGCAACAATTTCTCTAAAGCAGAAATTGTCTTTTGTTGAAAGGCTTAAGATTCCCGACGACGTTTAGCATGATTCGTCCGCAATGCTTTCCTCGAACGTTTTTTCTTTTTGCTCTTTGGAGCCTAAGACATGAGAAGGGAAGAGTGCTTAGATGTCAATCTAGATTAAGCCAACCGAACAAAACCGAAACAATGGATCCAAATCTAGTTTAAATGAATTCACTTTTTCTATAACAAGACAACGAAACCCGAGAAGAAAACAACCGATCTAAACAGATATTATTAATGATATATTTGATTAAAACAGAATCCGACCCAAACCACCGATGTTCTTCTACAGGACAAATAGTTATATAAATCGAAAAACCAAAACAAAATCCGAAGTGACCACCCCATCTCCAAATCTACCTTATAAAATCATTTTGGGACATTTTTTAAAGGTCAATAAACCAATTTCAACCGATGATTTCATTCAAGAAACTTTTGAGATATTAAAACTTGCCTTTGCCTTGGATTGCTCCTCATCGTCGTCCGTGTACCCTTCCCCGGGGTCTGGCATCCGAGACTTAATATCATTAATATCCTGAGTTGAAAAAAAAAAACAACAACACAAACATTGGGGTCAAAAACATATGTTATAAGTTAGAAAATTGAAAAACAAAAAACAAGCAGAGACGAGGCACTAATGATGCTTACCTGCTGTTTATGTTTTTTAGTGGAGAGATGCCTGCTGAGATCTGTAACGCTTAGGGCAGTATAATTGCATGATGAGCACAAAAACGAGGCACGTTCACCCGATCCACCCGATTCACCCGATTCACCCGATTCACTGCACTTCTGAAGAACAAATCTTCTCGTCTCCTGTTTATTAGCCTCAGATCCACCCGCAAGTATGGTTTCCCAGAGCCACTCTGCTCTAGTGAGCAGGGTCCTCATGCGCTGAGTAGATTTTGTATATGCCAGAAGAAGGTTGAATCCACAGACATTTTGTTGAGCCAGGCAAAGATAGGGAGCCATATTGTCCACCCGATCGGATATGAGCATTATTGTAGCCGGAGGTGTATTATGCGATTTGAATGACAAAACCTTAAGAAAGATTTTTCCGCCTACCATCTCTGTATTTATCAGTAAAAGGAAAGCAAGTAAAATAACACAGCGCAGCTGAAGAATCCAAAACCGTTAAATCAAAAGAGATAATTAAGAAGGGATTCGTAACCTGAAACAGTGTGTTCTAGAGCGATTCCAGTGGAAGCAATCCCTTGCAGGACGGAATCAGGGGTGTTTCCTAGGTTGCCTATGGCAGTGATGGTCACAGGACCACTGTAGCCTAAGCTCTTCAACACCCCTTCTATACTCGGACGCACCCGACGAGGATCATAGCCATCCGGAACCGGACAGCTGTCCATGTCCCACCACACCGCCGTCTGAGATTTCGCGTACTCAGGCGTCGCCTTAAAGTTCACCCCAAACATTTTAACCTAAAATTTCAGCCCTGCCTTTCAACTCTGTAATATATACACCAACTTAGACCATCTCCAACCATCGGTTTTACAAATATATTAAACAAATAAATAATAATATTATATTGTATAAAGTTCTTTAAATCATGAAAAAAGTTTCTTAAACAAGAAATTTTATAACTTTTTCTTTCTATTTTAAAGAATCTCTAATTGTTTATTAATATTTTTTCTATTAAAATACAATAGTTATTATTTAAAACTTTGATAGAAACCTCCCATTAGAGGTGTTCTTAGAGCATGTTCAATCGTTAATATATCTTGAAAGGTTCTTAAAAACAAAAATATTAATTTTTAAATCATAAAAAAATTTAAACCAATAAAAACATGACACATCTTAAATAAGTATCTTAGACCATCTGCAATGGGAGTCTCTCAATGAGTCTCTCACCATTAAAAAAAAAGAAAAATAAGAAAAAGAGAAGAGAGAGAATGAGATGAGTCTCTCATTTGAGAGACTTTGAGAGACTCATAAAACACATGGCCTTTTATAATTGGTTTAATTTTTTTTGTAAATCTTAAATTAATTATTAAATTAAATTATATTTATAATATTAATATTATATTGGATGAGAGACTCAAATGGGTCTCTCACCATTGCAGATGCTCTTAGAAAATTTCTTACTAAGAAACTTTGAGTGAGTTTTTGAAGGTTTTAAGAAACCCATCTATTATTTTAATATTTTTTCTTTGTTTAATATATTTTTAACAAACTCTCTAAAAACATGGATGGAGATGCTCTTAAATAAAAAATTTAAGAAACTATTCTTCTTCATCTCTTTTACTTTATTTTATTTTATAAATTTTTTGGGTTAAAAACCCTTTGTAAGAAACTAGCATTGAACATGCTCTTATGGACGTATCTAATGTCCTCTGGCCCAAATTATAATGCTAATATTGTCCATTTGATAAATGCTCAGCCCACAACCCACGAGATCAATCTATTATCTAGCCTCGGGCATAAAAACCAAAACCGAAGAACCGGACCGGAACTGACCTGGACCCAAAACATAGAATTCAAGATTTCAACATATTATCAATATGTTCGGGGTCTCGAATAAATATTATAAACATATAAATACTATAATATACAAGATTTCAATGCATATTTCATGTTTTTTTGCATGAGTTAATCGTAGTCTCCAAACACACAAAGATAACTAAATCTTAATACAAGTAAACAAAAACCAAATTATGAGATAAAAATGAGAATAATATGTGAAAAAGTTTAAAAATTTGAAAAAACATAACTTTACAACTACAAAACATAAAAAGATATTCATTAAAGTAATCAATTATCAAAAATGTGACCCAAAAAAAATAATAGAAAAAAGTATTTAAATTTAAAATACATATTGCCATGTGCCCTTTGTTGTTGGTTGAAGAAGCCTTTTCGGATGTAACAATTGTGCGAGAAGAACATATTGCAACACATACCTTGGTGGCAGGACACCGTGCTAATGAAAAAAATCTCATCTGATGAATCTATTTCATGAAACCTGTCTCTGAAAGAGGTTATTCCTGCTGAAAAGATTTTTAACTTTACTCAACGGAAATCATAGAAGTTGTCTCCCATGAAAATTGTTGCCAAATATCTTCTGTGTTTTTGACACAGAAGATCACATAATTTATTATGGAGAATTGTCTTGTCCCAATTGAACTTCAAGAAGAATTTGTCTACAAAAGGAGCGTATTATAATAATTTTTAACTTTACTGAGACAAAAAAATATATGAGAAATGTGAATGATACGATATTATAATAAAACTCTTTTCCTTTCCTTGTACATATTCAGTAATTAGAGATGTAAAGCATTGTCTTTGCTGCTCAACAGTTGCTATCAATGCACTGTGGATGCAAACTTACATAGGAGGAGTCTCGTGTCCGTATGTATGTTCGAAGATCCAAGACCATGGAGTGCTCTTGGTTGGGTTGGGTTTGGTTCATTAGGTTATGCACCAATCCGTCTTAAGGAGAAGCCTTATTGGATCATAAAGAACTCATGGGGATCGATGTGGGGCGAGCATGGTTACTAGTTACTACAAAATTTGCATGGGACGTCATAATATTTGTGGTATGGACACAATGGTATCGACCGTTGTTGCTGTTCATATCTCAGCTCAGTAGAATTATTAGGATAGTACTTGGTTTTACGTGTTCTTGTATATATGTATATGTATGGATGTAAATCCATACCATGGACTGTTATTTTTTGTAGTGTCTCTTTGTTTTAGCTTTAATGTGAAATAGTTTGTGGGTATTATCTTTGTATTATCGAATACTGAAGATATGATTATCAACTTGTTAAAAGTTAGAATAATAGAAGTTTGATGTTTGATGTATAGAAGTTGCACATAAAAAAATAGATGTTTGATGTATGTTTTATATTATGTTTGAAGCTCGTGAATCATAGAAGACAAAACATAAGGAATAAAGTTTCTATGTTTTATGTTGGCGAAATCATAAATTTGTAATATAAAAAAGTTGGATTCGTCAGGGCTAATGTATTGTAAAATAAAATATTGTGCAACAGATTTAAGAAGTCAAAGTACCACAAAAAGAAACTAAAGGTCTCATCTGTTCTCTTAAGGAAACCAAAAGGCATTCCAAAGGTCTAATGACTCTAATCTGTTCCAAAAGGCGTTCCAAAAGGTCTTAGAAAACTAAAAGACACTACTTTTTCTTCTTTCCATATTCCATCACGAACCTCATCTTCCTAGAACAAAGAAAACTCCTCCTTTTTCTCTTTTGCACTTCATGTGCTTCATCTTCCACCTCTTGCACTTCCTCTTCTACCTCTTGCACTTCATATTCCACCTCTTGCACTTTATGTCCTTCATCTTCCACCTTTTGCACTCTTTGTGCTTCATCTTCCACCTCTTGCACTTCCTCTTCTTCCTCTTCCACTTCATCTTCCACCTCTTGCACTTCCACTACTTCCTCTTCTATCTCTTGCATTTCATCTTCCACCTCTTTCACTTTATGTCATTCATCTTCCACCTCTTGCACTTTCTGTCCTTCATCTTCCACCTCTTGCACTTCCTCTTCTACCTCTTGCACTTTCTTTTCTACCTCTTGCACTTCATCTTCCACATCTTTCACTTTCTGTCTTTCATTTTCCACCTCTTGCACCTCTTGCACTTCCTCTTCTACCTCTTCCACTTCATCTTCCACCTCTTGCACTTCCACTGCTTTCTCTTCTATCTCTTGCACTTTATGTGCTTCATCTTCCACCTCTTGCACTTTATGTGCTTCATCTTCCACCTCTTGCACTTTCTGTCCTTCATCTTCCACCCCTTGCACTTTCTGTCCTTCATCTTCAACCTCTTGCACTTTCTCTTCTACCTCTTGCACTTCATCTTCCACCTCTTGCACTTTATGTCCTTCATCTTCCACCTCTTGCACTTTATGTGCTTCATCTTCCGCTTCATCTTCCACCTCTTGCACTTCCACTGCTTCCTCTTCTATCTCTTGCACTTCATCTTCCACCTCTTGCACTTTATGTGCTTCATCTTCCGCTTCATCTTCCACCTCTTGCACTTCCTATTCTACCTCTTGCACTTCATCTTCCACCTCTTGCACTTTCTATCCTTCATCTTCCACCTCTTGCACTTTCTGTGCTCCATCTTCTACCTCTTCCACTTCATCTTCCACTTCATCTTCCACCTCTTGCACTTCCACTGCTTCCTTTTCTATCTCTTGCACTTCATCTTCTACCTCTTCTACTTTTCCTACGAGAGCTTCTACTTCTCCTCCGAGAGGAGGTTCCTCTTCTACTTCTCCTTCTCCAAGAATCCCAAAGCCCTTTTTGGGACCCAACTCCCGCGGAAGGGAGAAAAGATCTCTCCACAACCATGAGTCAACCACAACTGCATTTGTTTGAGCCTGATTTGCGTTCTCAGGTCGGAAGGCTGCCATCCTCCCGTAATTCTTGTCCTTCAACTCGTTAAACATGTTAACTAACATCCGATCCCCAATCATAATCATCACATTGTGCGGTGGCTTGTTTTCCGCTTGTTCACACCAGTGTTTGATTTCACGCAAAATCAGATAGTCCGCTTCACTCGGTATTGGATCATCTGAAACATAAACAAAATTAAAGAAAACAACTTGCACATGTTTAACCTTAGACAACTACTAATGAAATTGATGACTTACCAACTTTCATGTTGTGCCACTGGATATTATTCATCCTTGTTACACGAGCTTCTGTGATGTTCGTGGTCCATCTAGCGAGGATCATCTTCACTTTTCCAAAGTATTTCCTTTTTCTCAAGCCATTTACTATCAAACATACTCTTCTTGGAGATCAGAAGGCACCATGCAATTTTCGAGGTCCCACCAAATGGTGATGGGATCATAGTTCTGCCAAACCAAAAAAGAAAGCAATCAAGACGAAGGACTCGACCTGTTTCAAACATAGCATAACAACATAAAAAGAGATCATAGAGATGATAGAAGTTACAAATCGCTTTGATATGGCTGCTTCTTCCGCGCTTGCCCGAACCGGTTTGCACATTAAAGAGCTTATTTCTGCGAATTATTGTTGCAATATACCGGCGAGGTTGCTTATTTGGGCTGGATTTGACCATACTGTTCAAAGGACATGATATAAATTATTGACAATAAACAGGAAATCAAATTGGTTCATGAGTGGATAAAAAGGATTTGAAACCAAAACAGAATATTAAGATACGATCCCAACAGATCACGAAGGAAAGAGAGTAAATGACTTGCGTGATCAACAAAACACAAGAGATATGTATCCTAATACAGAAGATTTCAAATTAAACCGACAAATTTTCAAATTAAACCGACAGAATTTCAAATCAAACCGACAAAAGTAGCTAGACCCTCCTTCCCTTACCCTCACTAACCCTAAGCTAATCGAATATCTATGAAAACGAGGGCTGTTCAAGGGAAAACGATGTAGACCCTCCTTACCTTACCCTCACTAACCCTAAGCTAATCGAATATCTATGAAAACGAGAGCTGTTCAAGGGAAAACGATGTAGACCCTCCTTCCCTTACCCTCACTAACCCTAAGCTAATCGAATATCTATGAAAACGAGGGCTGTTCAAGAGAAAACGATGTAGTTGTTTGTCGAATCAAAAGAGGAATTAGGAAATGAAACCTGAACTACGATAAGGAATCGATGGAGACGAGTGAAGGGAGAGACCGACAGAGAAAAATCTCGCCGGGATTCGAAAGCCACCACCGTTGCAGCTGTTAGAGAACAAGATCCATCAATGAACTTGTATGTCATGCCTAAGCTTAGCATCAAGTCGACGCTTTGTAAACCAGTTCGGTTGGCGGTCCGACCGACCCAACAATGATTTCTTCCTTACCCGGTTTGCTAGACTAGCGTTGAGACTTGAGATGAATTAAAGAGATCCATATATAGCTACATTTTGTATGTCAATATATAGTTTTTTCTCAGTTAAATTTGTTGCTATTTTTTTTTCTCTTTTTTTTTGTATATGCATATATATACTTTCCCACTAAGATAAGTAATTTTACTAAAAACTAGATTCTGACCCGTCCGTGAGGGCGAAAAATTTTTCTGTTTTTTTTTAAAGATTTTTAAAATTAAGGAAGTTTTTTTTTTGTTCAGTTTGAAAATGAGGAAGATTATATGATTTTTTGGATAAGTTATATATCTGTTTAGACCGTATATCAGAAATATGAGATACAATAATAGGTTTGTTTTGTTTGTAAAATGTAAAGTTGGTATTTGGTAGAGTTTGTTGATGTGTACAGGTAAAATCATTTTTTAGACATAACCCGGACCTGGTATTGAACCGGTAAAATCGGTGCCCCTCATATATAGGACTGTTCAATATGGGTATCAGTTCGGTTTTGGTTCGGTTTTCTCAGTTTTTCGGTTTTTTGGTTAGTAAAAAATAACTAACAATCTAAAACCTTATCTATTACGTCTTGGATTCGATTTGGATATCTTAAGTTTTCGATTTATTTGGTTTTTAACCAACAACCAAAAGTTTTGTTTGGTATAATGTGGATTTTGATTTTTCATACAAATTATATTTCAATAATTTTTAACATAATCAAAGAAAGAATTAAACTTAAAATCAAACTAAATTGAATGAAAGGCTTTTACAAAAAAAAGCAAAAAGTATAGTGCTTTTATCTAGTTTTTTTATTGTTAACAACATAATATTACATTGATTAAATTGGTTTATCTTAAATTTTGTTTAGGCATTAAGTTTATGAGATTGCATAATTTACATATATTTGGTGTATAATATATACTTTATACTATTATATTATAACTAAAGTTAATTGTTTTAACTGATTTAATCAGTTTAATCGATTTATATCAAAAACATATCCAAATATTACGGTTTTGAAATTATTATATCTTTACGGTTAATATGGTTTATCCAAAATCCAATCATATGTTCTATTTCAGTTCGGTTTGGTTTGGGTCCCCTCAAATAATATAGTTCGGCTTTAGCGCTAATATCGGGTTTACACCGATAAAACCAAGAAAAACTGGTATCAACCCGTGATCCGGTTACTGATTCAACCGGTGTGTAACAATAATAAATGTTTGTTTATGACTTTGTGAGTAAAATATGATCTTCCAAATTTTTAGTTTTAAATTTTTAGTTTCTTTATCGTTCGTCTCACCAATTCAAACAAATGAAACGTAGATTTAATAAAGATTTTACTATGCCAACGGAAGAATGTGGAGGCAGGAACTCGTCTTCATCAAACTCTATGGAATGAGTAGCAAGCCAATACCCCGATTTAACCGAATAAGTTGAATCTTTTGTATAAGTCCATATATACTTATCAGAATTAGCATAAGCTGATAGCCGAATCTTTGAAGCTAAGTCTGCATCCTCCGAACTTAAAATAGACTCCAATCTACCTCTATCCCATTCTCGCCATCCTGGTTTCCACAACTCCGTGATGGATATATCCAGATTCGGCCTTTGTCCAGATATTAACCGTACACCAAAACTAGTTTATAATTTGAAAACTACACATTTATTATTTTCTAATATTTTTAGAATTAATTATATATGAAATAACTAAATTAACCTTATTTTGAATTCTTATAATTTAAAATTATTTAATAAAATCAACATAAAATAACATTTTGAAACTAAATAATATATATTTAGAATTTACTTTATTTATAAATTCTAAAATCTTAATTTTATACTAATCTATAGAATATTCTATAAAAATATATTTTTCATATAAAAAAAAAGAAAAAATAAATCATAAGATTTTTATATATTATATACTTATCTATAGATTATTCTACTAAAACTAGTTTTAAATTTGTATAGACATTTCTCAAATATTAATTTTTATCTGATTTAAGATTTATCTAATTAAAATATTTATATAAATATATAATTTAGAGAAAATCTTAAGATTTATTAATTAAATATCTCTCATATATTTAATTTTCGATTTTTTTTTTAATTTATAAAAATATGTATTATTAAAATCTGTTCAAAATAGTTTTTTTATTTATCAATAAATTTAGTAATAAAAAAAATTAAAACAGTATATTTTTCAAATTACAAAAGTTAATTAGGGTACTTTGCCAATTGCCCCTATATATGTTTGGTAATGTGAAAGAAACAAAAATAAAGTTAGAATCACCAGAGAGATCAAGGAGAAGAAATTCGACGGCTTCAGGTTCATCTCGGATCCACCTCAAAATCCTTTCGCGGACGTAAGTGCTGTTGGCAAAAAAGATAGGAGAACCCAACTGAAGAATGACATAACCAAGCACCTCCTCGGCGGCAGGGTACTGTTCTACGTACAACAACGCTCTTACGACAGAAAACCCGACGGAAATGATGAGGCCGTAGTCCATGCTAATGAAGGAACATTGGCAATTTTCCTCGTTCCCATAGGATATATTGGCAATTTTCCTTAGTTGTTACGAATCCTATCTCCTTTCCGTATTACGACTTCCCAACCGACTTCATAGCATAAGAGACTTGGGCTTTACGACTTCTTTAATCCTATCTCATTTGGATTCTTGTGTTTGGCTAAAGTGTCAGCAGCCATACTGTGAGATTTTCCAATCCATTCGAATTTGACTTCATCAAAACGCTACTCCATGTGTGAATCCCTCGTATCCAATTGTGTGCACCAAAGTTGAGAGCTCTTCCATTAATCTGATCATTGACTTTCTTGCTATCACCCTCAATATATGATCTTTCTAAATCCATGACTCCAACACTGTTGCATTGCCATGATGAGAGCTTGATACTACCACTTTCCTGGGCATTGGAGAGAATCATCATACCTTTAGCATGTCTTGAGCCATTATAGAAACCATCGCTATCCCTCACAGTCCAACGAGCTTGGATATATAGTAGCGCTATTAGTTGTGAAAGTTCCATCAAAGTTACACTTCTTCCATTTAAGAGGTGGTCGTTTCCATGCGGAATGAGAGCCCCTAATTTATCGTGAATTTTGATTATCAAATGAGTATAGTCCAAATGAAATGTTCTTCTAAATCATGCAATTCCTTTGAATCATTCTTTACCAGTTGGAGAAGTTTTTGCCGAGTAAGCTGTTTTTTGGTTGAAACACGAAGAAGATTTCTTACTCTTCAAAATCCTCCAAAGAATCCATAGCGAAAAATGTTTCAAATGGGCTAGTCTTGAAGATAACTGACGAGAGAGACAAACATCTAGTTTTTGCTCCAAAGTCGTTAAAGGGTCATAGAGCACTTGATGAGAAATACTGATTGAGCGTACACTCACAATCAAAGAACAGATGTTGCGATGTTTCCTCTTCACAGAAGCATCTCCTACATTGAGATTGAATAGTGATATGTCTGCGTTTTAAAGTGTCGCCTGTAGCTAAAGATCCAGAGAGCATTTTCCACAGAAAATGTTGGACTTTGGGGGCAGTTTGAGTCAATTCAACTGGTTTTTTTTTTTAATTATTATATGAACTATATCTTTTAAATTCATTTAATAAAGGGCAATTCTCATATTTATCATGAAAACAAGTTTTTGGGCCAAAAATAACATGGACGCACGATTATTTCCACTCTTAACATTTTTCATTAACTGATGGACCATTTTACCCCTCCTTCCACCAAATAGAAATTTCTCAAATCTTCTCTTCTCTCCCGACGATGAACGCGACGAACAAGATTCCAAACTCGTAATTCCGATCTCTGGATTCGCTGGCACACGAACAAGATCTATGAATTCGCTGGCAGACGAACAAGATCTACAAAAATCACGAGCTCCTCACTCAGATGTTTCTCAACTTCATCAATCTCTGTCATGTAAGTGAATCCTTTGGGTTTGTTGCGTGGAATCTCGAAAACAACTAAGAGAATTTGTTTTTTTTCATTTCGCAGGCGAATCATGCGATTCTGACGGAAGAAGATAAAGTGAAATCAGAGACGGGGCTAGCGAAATCTCCGGTGGATTTCATGGCGTTGCAGCTCCACAATCTGATCTACGAGAAGAGCCATCATGTCAAAGCTAACAAATCCTCCAGAGAATTCAAATCCAAGTATCCCAACATCGATCTCATATCCGAACAAGACTTCCTCAGAGACGCTCCCGAAGCAACCAAATCTCAAACGCTCTCAAATGATAGTTCCCATGATTTGATGCTTAAAAGACTCAATTTTGAGTTCCATCAGGTAACAATTTCTTTGTCTCTTGCTTAAATATGTCTTCTCTCATTTCAAAGTTAGGTTAAAGGTTTAATCTTTGAATTCAGCGTAAAGAACTATGCAAGAGTCGAGCTAATTTGGAACAACATAATAAGAAGTGTTTGCTGCTGGAAACTAACGCAGAGCGTAACAAGTTTCTGTCAAGTCTTCCATTGCACCTGAAATCTCTAAAGAAAGCTTCGTTGCCAGTACAGAACCGGTTGAGTTTGCCGAATTCGAAGAAGCTAAAGCATCATAATCTAGCTGAGCTTCTTCCTCAACCGCTTTACATCATAATAAACTATTTAGGAAGACCTTCATAAATGTGTATGATCGTTTCCTAAAGGTATCTATACTTTATTTAAGTAAATAATTTCCTATAATTTTCTAATGATAGTGTATTTCATTGGTTATACACTCCCAATCTTGCAGCTTTGAGCTCTCCAAGATCGCGGTTCGATTCCATGATTTCATCTAAGTGCATAAATATATTTTTAACTAGTTTTTTTAAGTATTTAAGAATGTATTCCTAAATGGGCATCATAGTGTTAACGAATCCTTTTGGAAGCAGTTCCAAACTAGACTTTTGTCAAAGCATCATAAATGCATTCTCGATTTGAGATTTTGATTCCAATGTCTCACTTGAGAGAAAGCATCAGAAATGCATTTTTGATTTGAGATAGTCATCCTATTTTACAGGAAGGGCTTTTAGTAATTTAGGAAAGCAGTCCGAAATCAATTTCATTGTTTTATGAACTAAACGTATTAAGTGTTTCAGTATGTTAATGAATGTTAAAAATCAGTTTCATTGTTTTATGAACTAAACCTGAGAAGGTTAGCCGTTCAATAATTGTTTTATTAACTAAACCTGAGAAAGTATTAAAAAAAAAGAACTAAACCTGAGAAGGTTACAACCGTTAATAATCAGTTTCATTGTTTTATGAACTAAACCTGAGAAGGTTACAGCCGTTAAGAATCAGTTTCTATCAAGTAGTAATTAACTTACAATTTAAGAATATTTTTCTAGTTTTGTAAGAATGATTCCTAAATATTGCATATTTCTAATTTTCCCAATAATTTTTAGTTTTCATATCGTGTTGACATATCTTACCAAATTAAAGTTGTTGTATAAAAAGATACAAAAGTTATCATTTATACGTTTAAGAAAGCTTTCCTAACACGTATAAAATCCAAACTTTTGTGTACTATTTAAATAACAACTCAAATTTAGGAAGCCGTTATACACATTTAGGAAAGCTTTCCTAACACTATAAAATACAAACTTTTGTGTACCATTTAAACAACAACTCAAATTTAGGAAACCGTTATACACATTTAGGAAGACTTTCCTAACACGAACATATTCAGGAAGCATATCCTAAATTTGTAAAAATGCTCCCTACAAAATTCAAGAACACGAACATATTCAGGAAGCATATCCTAAATTTGTAAAAATGCTTCCTACAAAATTCAAGAAGACTTACTAAATTCTCTAAATTAAAGAAACAATTCTAGATATTTAGAAAATTTCATACAAATTTTAGTAAGGTCATCCTAAACATTTAGAAAGACTTCCTAAATATTTATTCGATTTAGTAATAACATACGATTTAGGAAGGCTATCCTACAATTGTAAAAATGCTTCCTAAACATTGAAGAAAGCTTCCTAAAATTCTCTATATTAAGGAAACAACTCTAGATATTTAGGAAACACTTATATAAATTTTAGTAAGGTTTAACTAAGAATTTAGAAAGATTTTCTAAATGTTTAATAATGTTTTCATAAACATTAGAAAAAAATTTGAAGACCAAGATTAAAAGCCAACCACAATACGTTGCATTGGGAATAAAGTAATGGAGATGATGCTTACCATTTCACAATGCATAAGCATAGCCAAACTACTATGCTATTCCATTAGGAATGCTAATGGTTTCGTCCTGTTTTAGTGACTCACATTTTATATAGAGGAACTGGTCCTTGTAAACAAACCGGTTTGGCTATGAACCGGTGGTTTTGACATATAAGTAACTACAAGTCCTATAATCACATTTAGGAAGACTTTCCTAACACGTATAATTGCAAATTTTGGTGTACCATTTAAACAACAAATCAAATTTAAAGAGCCAACACATATAAAATGCAAACTTTTGTGTACCATTTAAACAACAACTCAAATTTAAGAAGTCGTTATACACTTTTTGGAAGGATTTCCTAACACCTATAAAATGAAAACTTTTGTGTATTATTTAAACAACTCAACATATTTAGAAAACCTATCCTAAATTTGTAAAAATGCTTCCTACAAATTCAAGAAGACTTACTAAATTCCCTAAATTAAGGAAACAATTCTAGATATTTAGAAAAAATTCATACAAATTTTAGTAAAGTCTTCCTAAACGTTTAAAAAGACTTCCTAAATATTTATTCGATTTAGTAATAACATACGATTTAGAAAGCCTATCTTACATTTGTAAAAATGCTTCTTAAAATTTCAATAAAGTTTTCTAAAATTTTCTGAATTAAAGAAATGATTCTAGATATGAAACATTTATAGAAATTTTCTAAATTTTCTAAATTTTCTAAATTTTCTAAATTTTTATTCAATCTATACCTAGAAAATAACTCAAATTTAGGAAGCCATTATACACATTTAGGAAGACTCTCCTAACACGAACATACTCAAACATTCAATCACTTAAATAAGCTCATCAGCATTCTTCCATACCCAACCAAAAATCTAACCAAACTGTACTAAAGACCAAATATTTCAATTTATCAACTACAAATCGAGAAATAAATAAGCATTCGATGCATTTTTAATTGAACTAGTGTATTATTTGTTGTTACAACTCACAATAACCAAAATTTTATCCAATATATACCTAAAAACAAGAACCACGATGAAAACCAAAAATAATCATGTTTAGAATGACTGATTATAAATTTTCACATCATCGGTTTCATCCAATTACATTTCAAAAACATTAATTGAAACAATTTTAAGAAGCCCTCCTACAAATTCAGGAAAACCTTCCTAAACATAGAAATTATGAATTTTTTTTCCATGTAGATGTAGATATGGATGATTCATTCCCCTTAAAGATTTCACTGCCTTCATTGCTATACTTTCTGCCTTCATTGATATACTTTCGAGATTGGGTATTAGTTACATGAGCACTAATCCTTATATCTCTTGCGTTTGTGGTGGCCACCGAAATGACTTTGCTTGTTGGCCTATGCATCACTTTTGCATGTATGAACTTCCTGGAGAAGAAGACATTCAGCAGGAAAGGCCTCATGTACATGTATGTTCTCTGCTTCCATGACTTCATGTTGGGTCTTTTCGCTGCTTCACCTCGTGATCTTCGAGTCCACGCAGCTTGCACAAAAGATTCCTAAACAATCCATTAAAACATTTTATATTTGGTCGGAACTTTCAGTAGCAAAAAGGAAACTTGAACTAAAAGACTACGATCATAACTGGAAAACACAGACAAGAGGGTATTTGACTTGCTGTATAAAATAGATAAAGAAACTTGTGTCAATTACAATCTTCTTTTTTTTTTGTTAAGCAACTTACATAAATTTTAAATTTTTTAATTTATACGTTTTTAGGAACCGCTTCCTAAATGTGTAGGAAGGCTTTCTGAACAAGATAAAAGAAAAAAATACAAAAGCAGAACTTCCCCAGCAAGTACATTTAACAACTTATGGGAGATCTTGTTCATCCAATGAATAACAAAACGACAAGAGAAACTATGACTCGAAGCCTCAAGAAGATTTTAATTAAGTTACTTGAAACAAAGAACAATAGCAAAATTTATGAAAACCAAGTTGACTTCTTTTAAAACAAAATTTATAACGGGTATCCAGACGGTAAATAATCGACACCCATCGTTATCAATTGTTGTTAAGATGATAGAATATGGAATAAAGAGAGAAAAAGAAAGAGATATCTATTTACCTTCAAAACATGAGCAATTGTGCCTTCTTGCTTAGAAGAACAATTATACACTTTAGGAACACCTTCCTAAATATGTAAACGACATCCTAAATATGAGTTATTATTGAATCAATTTCATCTGGTATCAAGCTTAGACAAACACTTTCACTCCTGCAACAAACAAATTCTTAAATTTAATCCCTATATTTTGTCCCAATGCCAAACCAATTTGTCGCAGATGGTCATAACTGCGCCACATTGTTCACTATAAGACTTTATTCTTGTTAGCACTTCAACACGAACTATTAACACGAATTCACAAACTTTTTTTCCAAATTGGTTGAAATGAGAAAGCAGCTAACACACAACGAGGGAAATGAAAGATAATTCGAAACAGATAATCTAAAATGAAACTGAACAGAAAAAGTAAGATTCAGCAAAGAAAAAACCTTACTCCTTGAAAATCTTAACATTTCCGGAAAATAAAAACAGTGTTTGTTGACCATTGCTAAACTCAAGAACTCGTGAATATTCTGGAAATAATCTCAGAATCCTAAATTTGAACTATGAATATTGCAGCGCCATTCAATCAATTCACGAAACCAGAACTACTTCAACACAAAAGGAGAATCAAAACTCGCTTTGACAAAGCAGCAATTAGTACTACAAAAACATTCTCCATACATAAACTTTTCTAAAATCTACTACACTGAATCAAATCCTCGAAATCATCACCACCTAATTTGAATCCTTAAGCTCTCAAATCAAACATATGGAAAAAGGAAAAATGACCTTTCCAAGAGTGTAAGTCAATTTCCCACCTTCAAACACCAAAACTCAACAAAGATACTTAATTTTGATCAATCTTTCAGGAAACACTAGTACAAAAACCCAAAACATTCGATTCCAAGAACAAAAGTGCTTATTCTGAAACTGAAACCTGAGATTCAAACTAAAAGTAGTTTGAGTTTGGTATGTTTTCCTTCCTTACAGATGATTAAAATCCAATTTAAGCTTTGCGAAATTAGTAGAACTGAAAACATTGCAAGAACTAGAGAGAAATTCCGATGTCCAAACATATCTTTAAGTTAAAGAGGAGAAAACGAACCCTCAATTATAGGCTTATAGCCAATAAGCAAATTAGATATATACTTGGTGAATAGTGATGATCCGTTCAGTAAATCTCATCGAGATGAACTTTTATCCCTTTCACTGTAGATTCGTTTCTCCATTTCCCGATTCCTCCTTCGTCGTTGCTTTCCGCGTCGCCGGAGCAACCCGTACAAGTGCCGTCTCGAGCTGAATCATCTCTTCGATCGCGAACTCTTTCGTGAATCTCGCAGATACGCGATTCAGAGACATTAGATCGGATCACGAACGGGAAATCTCTTAATCCCATACACTCTCGTGGAGTGAACAAAGATTTGGGTCACTTTGAGGCTTAATGGATCTGGTTCAACATCATCGGTGTAGATCCATGGGAAATCCTCCGACTTGATGACGAGATTTGAACGGAGACTTGGTCAGACTTGAACACAGTCTGGCGATGATGGTGAAGCAGAAAGAAGCTGCTTGAAGTTTTTTATTTAAACGAGGACAATAAAATCTTTTGATTAATAAAAATATTATCAATGGAAAGTTCTCAGCGTGTGTGCTAAATTAGGAACAAAAACTAGTTTTGATGGTATTCTAAGGAATTTCTCTTTAATAAATGAGTTAAATGATGGTAATTTGCAAACTGATTTATTTATCTCACGATTTAATTAATTTAAAATAGGTTTTGATAATTAGTTCAAGAAATATTCTAGTTCATTTTAAGGCATTTCTCTTCGACATTCAATGCATGAAGCACAAGGATATTTTAGCTGTCTCAAACGTTGTTTCGAGTACTAGATTTACTATCTTGAACATCTCTAAATTATTATTGTTTGTCTTCCTGTTTGGAATTTCCTGCGATGTTTCAGACTACTCAACTACGAACCAAAACTGGCCGGGACTATACTAAATAGGGTTTGGACAGTATGATCTAATTTACAAATGTCGAATATTAATAGTTTTAGATGACTGGATAGCTCAGATCTTGTAGAATGGCTTCAGGCTTCTTGAAAGAGAGGTCGTGATGATATCATCTACGCCCATGTGCTGCTCCTCGGACTCTGTTTCAGGTCTTGACGTTGGCTTGATTAAAAAAGACATCCTCGTCGCAACAAATTCTGGACTAGCTCGCGAGCTAAATTATAAATATTGATATATTGGAATGAGGAGATTTGCTTAAAACTATTACACTAGGCGTTACAAAACTTGTCTAAACTACCATACAATTGTTTTCCAAATTTATTGATTATTTTCATTCAATTAGATGTCATATAAAAATATCAAAGAAATAGCCATAAATTAAAACATCTTAAATAGTTAACAAGTTAGATTACTCTAAAATGTATTAAATAAAATTAAAAGTGAAAATCAAGGTGGTAAGGAAAAAGAAGAAGAAGTAAATACAACAAAATACATTTCCTAAAATTGAGAAATAAAATAGATAAAGAATTAAATTGCAAACTCGTAAATAAGGAAGCTAAGATACTAGCAAGATATGGGAAGGAATTGAAGGAGTGGCCCTGACTTTCGTCTTTAAATGTAGTTCGTCTTCTTCCTCTTTGCTCCACGCTTTTGAGTTTAATCGTTCTTTTTCTGTGAGTATTCTTCCAATTCTCTTCTGTTTGTCTAAGCTTTGATTTTGAGTTTCTCTTTGCGTCAACATATACAAAATAAACATTTAAGAAATCATGGTTTTTGTTTTGCTTTTTCGTTGAAAGACCTTCAAAGACTCTTCTCCAGTGTTAATTGTTATATAGTTTATTACGATAAATTTTGAACTCTAAAGTTTTCAAAAGTTTTTGATTAAGTTAGCAATGGTTTAAAAAAATTATTTTTGCAACCGAGAATCAAATAGAATCTGGTTGTAGAAAAGCATAATAAAATCATAATTGTCAATTCAATTAGATTTTTGATGAATTGGGTTTTAAAATTGTGATTAATTGTTAATGGTGTTCGAGATCCATCATTGGCTTTTCTGTTTTTTTTTTTTCTGATTTAGGGATCTGGACTGCAAGATTTTTCTTTGAAACAATTTATTACACCAACTATGGTTTCAAGCACTCATGAGGATGGTCAGATTGTGGTATCAAAAGAAACCACACCGGTATATCCATCTGAAAACACATATGACTTAAACAAATATGATGTTGCAGAATCATCTTCCTCAAAAAGACCTGCTTTATCAAAGGTTATAAAAATATAATTAATCGATTTATGTTAATCAAGTATATGTGGCAGAATATCTCTTTGAGTTTTCATAAAAAAATGATGACGGATTCGTGTTTGTAGAATGAGGAACAAATGAAATCGTATGTGCAGCTTGATGACAATGATGTTAAAGGCAAAGGAGTTGCGGCGGAAGATCTTTCTTCAGTTAATGAAAAAGATCTTTCTGTAGAGGCTACAGTCCTTGACGAAAACAAGGAACTGTGTCAGAGGACTCAGATCCAAGTACGTAACGATTTTATTTTTATATAGGTTATCGGATCGTTAACTTATGCATGTTTATCAATATGATGTCGTATCAAATGATGTGTTTGCAGGTGAATATATGTGATACATGTGGAGATCTAGGAGAGAACGGATCACTTGTTACCTGTGACATATGCAAAGTTGGCGCAGAACATATGTAATGTGTTTTTTTTTTTTTGGGTCAACAACATAAGTAATGTTTTAAACTATGCAATTAGATTGGTAAAAAAAAAGTTATTTTGTGCATTTTGTTTGGATCACACCTTTCGGGTTATTATAGGTATTGCATGAGGGTAAAAATCAAGAAGCGCCCCGTTGAATGGCGTTGCTATGACTGCACTGAAGATGGAGCTGCAATTCGTGAAAGAAAAGCCATGAAAAGGAAATCAGAATCCTTGATTGGTTTTCTTAAGGTAATCCATAAGAGACGACGTGTTTAATTATGAACAAAAAAATTCTGAAATGTAAAATACATCAATTATTATTTTTATGAGACAAAGCCCACAATTTGGAAGTATCAAAAGAAATGAAATTTATACTCTTGATTTGTTTCCTTTCGCAGTTGGCAGAAAAAACATCACCTGGAGAACGGATTGATTTGAACGTAGACCCGAACTTGGACCTGAATGTAGACCCGAACTTGGACCTGAATGCAGACCCTAACGTAGATATGAACGTGGAACCTAACTCCAAGAAAAGGAAAACAAATTCCTTTATTGATTTTTTTAAGGTAAATCTTTAAATTTTATTATTAATTAATTTTTTTTTTAATTTTTAATTTTTTTTTTTTAATGTTTTAAATTTTTTTGTTATTCTAAAAATAATCGAAAATAACTCTTGATTTGTTCCTTTTTGCAGATGTCAGAAGAAAGATCTCAAAGACAACTTGATTTGTTGGGTCTGGACTTGAACAAAGACCCTAACATAGACCTGAACGCAGACCTTGATATAGATCTGAATGTGGACCCCAACATAAACATGGATATGGGTCTTAACCTAAGCTTATCCTGAGATTGTGCCTCATCTTTTCAGTCGAGATCTTCTAGTAAAAGAAGATCTCGGTGGGCAATGTTCTGTTGGCGTAAAAGAAGAGTAATGTGCAGATATACCTCATCTGGGTGGTTTATATATAAGGCTGCTTACTCTTTGGAAAAAAACATTTTATCTTGTAATTTATAGTAAAAAAAATAATATGTAAAATATGTTGACAAAGAAAATATGTAAAATATTATAAAATAAAGTTCTTCTTTGCTCTTTCGTCTATTGATATTTTTATATAATAAATGTAATTCTCATTTTCTGATGATTAGAGTTCTACAGTTTTATTCATCTGCAAAACTGAGGCCGGTTTAATGAAACAACTTTTTCTATAGTTTTAATTTTATTTTTTTATTGTTTGGTATATATTTAAATCTATCTTCATTCGCGTGTTTGATATATATGCCCCCGGAGGATAACAATACTCTTTTTTTCACTAATGTGTTTTATGCCATAATATTCCAATGGATTTTTTTCTTCTTCTGACATCTCTATTTCGATGATTTTTGCAATTGAATGTTTTTTTGAAGAGTGAGAATCGAGAAAATGGTTTGACCCTCTCAAACCCTAGAAATTCAATCCCAAAAAATTCAATCATCGTCGTTATTGTTTCGTTCGATCGCGACGGATTCTATAAGATGATGTGTGAGGAGATTCTTCCTTTGTTTGTGTGTGGGAAGACATTGACAAGCCTCCTGGTAATTAAAATCACGGGCCTCTCCTCTCATTTGTTTTCTACGAGCGTATTTTACGAGTTCGTGGTTTTGATTCTCCTGGGGAAAATATGTGAGACCCATAGAAATCTTATTTAGATTTATGTCTTCTTTTGATTTGAGTGGAATGTAAGAGATCTAAATACTATTTGATTCAGTACTGTTCTTATATTCAAGGTTTTTTTACTTTATCAGTTATTCATGGATTTTTTTGTTTGACCTTATTCGTAAAAGTTTGTTTCTCTTTATGCTATTCGAACTTTAACGGATTATTATTTTAATATGGTGGAAAATGACATGATTTTCATTTCACGAATTCCTTCTATTTGATTTGTTAACTTGCAAACTTTTTGTTTTAAAGGATTATCATAATTAAGAATCTAGAAATCGATTACGTCTGGTTGTGATTTCAAGGGAATGTAAAGATCTAATCCTCTTTCCTTGAGTATTGTTCTTAGATATTCAAGGATTGTGGGTTATTGTTGCTAAGGAAGGATAACTTTAACATTCTGGAAACGAATAGATCAATTTACTAACAAAGACTTTTTTTTTCTTTTAAATGATTCCTTTGCATGGAGATGCAAGGACAACTTAGAGGAGATCAAAACATAAGCTATGCGCGATCTATGTATCATGCAAGGTTACACAAGCATCAAACCATTTACTCATGAGGTATATAACATATCAAGATCCTCTAATTCCAACAATCATTCTCTAAGATAGTTACAGCCAAGGAGCATCTAAGAGAGGTAGTATAACAGAAGAATAATGGAGACATAGGAAAAGCTAACAAATAAAGAAAAACCTCTAAATCTATTTGTCATTCTCTTTGATAGTTTCAGTCCATAAGCATCTAAGTGAAGTGATATAACAGTATAATAATGGAGGAATAGTAATATGTAACATATCAAAAACCTATAAATCTATTTGTCATTCTCTTTGATAGTTTCAGTCCATAAGCATCTAAATGAAGTTATATAACAGTAGAATAATGGAGGAATAGTAATATGTATTGCTGATAATTAATGAGTTTAGATTTTGGTTTAGTAGTTGTGAAAAAACGTAGAACTATCTAGTCATATATAAGAGAAAGCCATGAATAGACCAAGAGAAGGAAGGGATTAGTTAGGTACTGAAACCCACTGAAGTGGTCACATGGTTATGTTTCAAGTTATTGAACCTATGTCAACAAGGAAAGAGGTTTATATTAGTCATTCATATAGGTTTCTCACTACAATTTGTTCTGCCGGTTTTTATTCTTTATTGTTTGATTTATCTACGTATAAGTATAATATTCTAAAAGTCAAAAAGAAACATAAGTATTATAAAGCAAGCGCTACAAATGCAGATAGTGAGTAGCAAATAAGGAAAGCGTCTATCTGTACACGCAAGAAAGGTGGATGTTAAGGTATGATTGTCTTTGGTATAATTATCCAAAAATAAAAATATATACATGATGAGTTATTGAGTAGAAAAGTTTATTTCATTTGTTTCAGTCCCTTTTTCAATTATAAGAAGCAAGATGCTGTTTTTTACAGTTACCATTAGGGATTTTTCATTTTCAGAGCAAATATGTTAATTGAAATGATGGATGTCGTCATTCTATTTTAAGATATATGAATTATGGCCTTTTACTTACTCTGTTTTGGTAAGAGTTAATAGTTTTGTGGCTAATGAAAATGATTTGATGATGAGTCTATCTCCAAACTCTAGTGTGAGAAGAAACAATAATAAAAATGAAGGAAGGTTGCACAAAAGCAGCTGAAGAAGATGGGAATCACGTCGACTTTCTGATATAAACTGGTAATCATTTGTTTTGTCTATTTTTTTTCTCGACTCCGCCCCTGATCACGTATATGTTTTCATAAAGAATTATATGGTATACGATCACGTATATGTTTTCATAAAGAATTATATGGTATGCATGTTCAGTTAGAAGCTTCTGACATTGATCATTTAAGCTTTAATAAGTAATAACAACATCATATGCATGTTCTATACAGATTTTTAAGACGAAGTTCATAGGTCTTTCAAGATGATGGCCACTACTCAGTTTATAGTAAGATGAGTGTCAAGTTAAGAACCTGGTAAGATCAACTATGAATTAGAGATTTTTTCCTTATTGCGTGTGTTATGATGGAATTCGTGAATGCTGGAATTTTTTTATTCACAATCTGACTTCCTCGATGATTGTTACTACTGAGAAAGAGATACATATATAAAAGGTCAAATGATACTGAGAAACATGGATATGTGTAGGTGAAAGACATACTTAAACAGAAGAAGCCGCAAACGTGAAGCATAGTGCAACAGTTAGAGAAGAAGACCAAAAGATCACAGAAGACTAAGAAACGATTTTGAACGGTGAACCTAGCAAATAGAGGATAAGCCGCGTATGTGAAGCATAATGGATATATTTTTATGAATTTATGAAACGTAGATATATATATATATATATATATATATATATATATATATGTTAAACGTCTATATATATCTCTTGTACGTCTAGGTTAAACGTATAAGAAAAGAATCCGAAGAAATAAATAGTCTTTTCAAACATATTGCGAGAACCCTAATAGGATACTTATACTTTTATATTTTGTGAAAAAACAGAGTTAGATTGATACCACTAAGCTTCAAAACGCGATGGCAATTACAGTGACTTGGCTGGTGAAATATATTAAGGGATTTTTACAGACTCCATCCAATCACAATATGATATGATAGTAAGATAAATACTTAGTATTTTTTTATTAGCTCCATCTAAATTATACTGATAATAATTAGAAAAAAATGTAAATGATTTGTATTCCTCAAACTAATAATTCTTTTTAGAAGTTACAAAAATCCCAAATTTACATTTCTGAATTATTTACTAATTATGTATTCTATTAAAAGACACGTTTAACCATTATTCATATGTTATATAATTATATACGAGATATACCAATGGACATTTAAAATTTTTCTATATATTCATTAAATGTATTTTAGGTAAGGATAAATATGTTTTTACCTTAAATTTAAGACCAACTGTATGGGAAATTGATAGGTTTAACTACGACGACTACGAAAAAATCTCTTCCTGACTCGCTTCCCTAGGCAGCCGCTCCCACCGCCGTATAGCTCTGATTTTGGAATGAAACTCCTTCACCGAGGTTTCTCCTCCTGAAATCGGAAGCTCTATCTAGTTCTCGAGCTCTTCCATATTTGTCTGAAGTCTTCTATTCATTTTTCCGTTGGTGGTTCTATCGTTGAAGAGATATTTCTCGACCTCCTTCATCATCTCGGTTGATCTATGATGCACGGGGACACCAATCGGGTTGATGTACCCGTATCGGGGACGTTTCGGGGACGGAGACAGCTTGGGGACAGTTCGCAAACGTCCCCGTGACGTTTCAGCAATTTGGGGTATTAAAAAACGAAAAAATTACAATAGTATTAATGATACTTTTTGTATACACACGAACGTGTGATATGCAGTTAAAAACACTTGCAAAATAGTGTTATTGATGGAACTATAATCTTTTACTTAATTATTTTACTACTTATTGTAATATTTGTGAATTTAGAAAATGTAAAAATGCCTCTAAAAGTATTAAAAGACTAAGGATTAGCACAAATGTAAGGTTAAATGTATAGTTTTGTATATATATACTACCGTACCCATACTGTCCCCGTTTCTATAAATTTTGATATTGTCGTTTCCGGTACCCGTTCCCGTCCCCGTTTTTTGTCCCCATACCCGTATCAGTGCTACCGGGTTGATCTCTATCTCTGGAGTGTTTAACGATGGTTTCTATGCAGCTATCGAGGACTGATTCCTTGATGTCGTCTTTCACTTTGTTGAAGGCTCTAGATCGCTCGACGAAACCTCTTCGCATTTACCTCTGTCTCGGTGTTTCTTTTTCTCTGGTGGTCGCATCGATGAGATCGGCTGAGCTCTTGAGGACGGAGCTCCCGCTTCTCTCCTTCACCCTGCCGAAATCGACAACACGTACATCGTAATCTGCTCACTTATGGGTGAATCTCCTTACGGTTCTGCCGACTCCTCCTCCAGAGCCTCGGATCCGCCGGATTCACGGTCTTGTTCTCAATCTTTCAAGAGCCCATCTTCCTTGGTTGGAAGAGCCTTTGCCGGCAAGACTTCTAGGCCTCTGCTCCGACTTGCCTCCAACCGCAGTTGTTATCTCATTTGGTGGGCTTCAATGGGTCTAGATCAGTTGGATCTTGAATTGGGTATGCTTCACAAGATTAGCCCAACAAGAGTCTGTAGAGCTAATTTTTTGGTTTGACGTGACCACTCACCTCTTGCATTTGGCAAGTCACTTTCCTCCCAATGTGAGAGATCTTTACCACCGCCTGCCTCCTTTGGAGATAGATATGTACGACCACCTCCATCTTCTCAGCTGTTGGCCGAGAACCCTCCTTTCATGGTGCAATTTTGCTCCGTCCGCCTAGTTTCAGTTCTATTTGTCACCGACGAAGGGACAACATGACAATATGTTCTCATCGACTTCACTCCAATTTTAGTCTGGTATTGTATAATCTTGGGCTTGGTCCTCACTATGTCTATAACGAGCTTTGCCCCTAATATTTTAACATCAAAGTTGCTTGGTTATATGTTAACGTTTTCCTCCTTTTGGGAGAGAATTTGGTTACCTTCTTTCGTCTAGAGAGACGGTTTTCCTCCGGTTTCATCACCGCGAAATTTCTGTAATTTTCTCACCGATTTGTTTTTTTACGTAGCGGTTTCTACGAAGCAGAAGAAGCATCCATATTCGTTTTTATAAACTTTAGAGGTAGGAGTTGTGTATCAACGTCACAAGATAATGTGACTATCGGTTACCCATCCGACAATGTCAAAAAATCTTCAGAGCGCATCTTAACTTTGCTTTGGAATCGCTGTCCGTCTTCTGCGAAGAATCATCTAATAATCTATCTATTTTATGTTTTATGTCTTGTAATGATTTTCTTTTTGTGGTTGGAAAGTATAAATTTTAATGAAGCAAATATTTGAAAAAAGAAAAAAAAAACTACGACCACTACTACTAAAAAAATAGGAGGACAAATAATATGAAACTATTGATATTTTTTAAGAAAAATGAAACTATTGATATCTATCTCGTCTCTGTGAGATTGTATCCTTATAATATAATTTTCACTCTGTCATCTAGCATTCATTTTCATTTAGTTACCGTATTAATTTTTTATTTTTCCTGTTACAAATTCTACCGATTTTTATTTTAACAAGATCGTAAAGTAGTGAAGAATATTGACCTGCATGCCGTTTCAAAAAAATTTTTGACCTGCATGCAATATAAAAAATTAAACAATAACTATACATATCTAATATTTTGGAAATTTTCTAATGAAATAAAAAAATAATCAACAGTTTCGTCTTTAGGATTTTCCGTTTTGTCAGTAGCATAATTTATTTAACAGTAGTGATATACTAATATTCATCTTACAACTAAAGGTTTTTCATAATTTGATTCACTAAATATAATACGACCAAATTGAGATCTTAAGTAATTAAGTGATTGAAGAAAATTTTGGTCAAAAAAAAGTGATTGAGGAAAATTACAATATTACCGTAAAAACTCAATTAAAAAATTAACTAAAATGATACAAAATAATAATCAATATTTGACTTCTAAAAAAAATAAAGAAAAACAAATTTAAATGTCGCGCGGGCCGTTTGGTCTCATCACTTAAATTCCCCGATCTTTCCAAATCCGAATAAGTAATTGAAGTAAGTTTTTAAACTCTACGTCAACTGAAAAAATAAAATAAAAATAGATTCCATTTTTGCAGTGCACCCTTCCACTCTCGCATATATTTATTTATTTGCCCTTATTATTTTATATATTTTCTACTTCTACCCTTCATCTTCCCTCAAATTCAATCTCTCTCTGCTGCAACAATAAATAAGGAGAGAGAGACAGCCTGCGATCGTCGTCGTCAATGGTGAATCGAGACGCAATTGGATAATAAAACACACACAAAAACCCTCCCAAACCCAAAAAAAAAAAAAAAAAAAAAAATCCATCACCATGCCTTCCGAGTTAACTCAGGAAGAACGATCCGAGCTCGCGCAATCCATCGCCGAGTTCCACACATACCAGCTCGGCCCCGGGAGCTGCTCCTCCCTCCACGCGCAGCGAATCCACGCGCCTCCGGAGATCGTATGGTCGGTCGTCCGGCGATTCGACAGGCCGCAGACCTACAAGCACTTCATCAAGAGCTGCTCCGTCGAGGAAGGGTTCGAGATGCGCGTCGGATGCACGCGCGACGTGATCGTGATCAGCGGATTGCCGGCGAACACGTCGACGGAGAGGCTCGACATGCTCGACGACGAGAGGAGGGTGACGGGATTCAGCATCATCGGAGGCGAGCACAGGCTGACGAATTACAAATCGGTGACGACGGTTCACAGGTTCGAGAGGGAGAACCGGATCTGGACGGTGGTTCTCGAATCGTACGTCGTGGATATGCCGGAGGGGAATTCCGAGGACGATACGCGTATGTTTGCCGATACGGTCGTCAAACTCAACTTGCAGAAACTCGCGACTGTCACCGAAGCTATGGCTCGTAACGCCGGCGACGGAAGCGGTTCTCAGGTGACCTGAAAGAAAACAAAAAAAAAAAAACAGAAAAATTTATATAAAAAAGCTATATATATATATATGGGGAAAAAATGGAAAATGAATTTGTTTTTTTTTTTTTAATTACTTTTTTTTCTTTCGGGAAATGTTATTTACGCTGCAGTCATACTGTCAGATTCTACTCTTTTGTCTGTTTTTTTAACCTTCATAATTTTACCATTTGCCTATGTTGAAAATGGCATTAATATTCATTAAGTGTAAGGTTATTTCGGACATTTAACATTGTGGATAAGTAGGAATCCTTCCTTTTTTGGTAGGTATATTCTTGTGAGTTCGGTCAAAATTTTCGTAAACGCAACAAAAACTGTCATAAAAAACCATACTAGAAAGGTAGATTTAACAACCTTTATATAAATACATCAAAATGGATTCTCGTGATAGTTTATTTTTTTGGTTGGTTAAAAGACTTTATCGTGATAAAAAAATTCACGTGTATTTCCATTTTTGGTAAAAGGTTGATTTTTTCACGTGTGTTTTGTTGTTATTCTGTACTTTTTAAATTGTAAATTAAATGTCATTTTAGCTGTGTCTTTATATTTCAAAAGAACTACTGTTTAAAATTGTTTAAAATTTATGTAAAATCTAAGTTCAAAAACAAAATTATGTAAAATCTGGTACAAAATACATAATATAAATATTTAATATCAAATCAAAACTAATAAACAATATAAAAAATAGAACAAAGTACTAAAATTCAACTTGTTTTGTAGTGGCATAATCAAGTTGTGTGGAATTTGTTTTTTTTTTTTTCATTTTTTATTGTCTATATAACTCATCCGTAAACTCTTGAATTTGAAAAGGAGTTATGACATAGCAAACTAATACAAATTCTAGTCAGGTTAAAAATGTCAAAAGAAAGACATTTTATTGCATAACTGGAAAAAAAAAAAAATGGTTTAGTCATGATTTAGTCTATAGTAATTTATCTTATTTATGCAAGCTTGGTATTTCTTGTGTTTCAAAAATTGGACTCTAGTGAAATAATAAGGTTCCATCAGAAATGGGTAGAGAATTGTTTAACCTATAGTTAGATTTAGCGAATGATCCATATGAAATATTAATGGTTTTTAATAAATTCCTATTGCATAATCTCATTGGAAAAAAACGATTTATCCATCAACATAACTATTTACAATGAACAAAACACAAATTACAAACCAATCGGCAATATTGTGTTTTTTTTTTTTAATGCAATATTAACTTCAATAATTTTAGCAGGAGGAGGAAACTGGAAAACTTTCCGATACGTTTGTGGAGAACACTCATAAACGTAAGTGCAAAGAAAAGCTTAATCAATTGACGCAAGGCCAAGACTCCCCCAATGATATCCAACTCATTCAATCCGAAAAAGATGCAATCTTAGCTACGGTAAATATTTATTTATTTCATTATAAATTTACTGATAATTTTTTTTGTTCTTTTAGTTTAAATTTCTTTCCAGCTGTCGTCTATTGGAATAGTGTTATGAGCCAATGTTTCCCCGACCACGTCCCACCGTCTCGTCGAGCCGCAACGCAAGAGGAAATCTCTACGCAAGAAGTCATTACTAATTTGTATGATCTTTCAAAATTTTAATTGTAATTTATCTTTGAATTTTATTTAGTGTTTTTCTGTAAGATATTTAAATTCCGTATTTTATAATAATTTTTTTAATTTTAGTTTCCTATTTTTTTTAAAAAAAAGAATTCTTTATGTACTTGAAATTTTTTTGAAAATCATTTATTTATTTCCGAAGAATTTTCAAATAAATATTATTTTTTAAAAGATTTTTTGAGAAATATATCAAAAAAAATTTCTGATTTATTTTCGATATAGTTTTACATATTTTCTTACGATTTTTGAGAAACCACTCCGTCGTAATGGTTCCGAGTAATTTTTGACAATTTCTTGTTTTCAAAGTCTGGATTATGATTGATGCAGTGTTTTCAATAATTTTCTGACGATTATGGCTATTGAAAATCTGGTCGTTTTCTTGTATTGATCTTCTTACATTGTTAACCAGAAAAAGGGTTATAAAACGATAAAACCATCTTTATTACTTTTTGATAAAGAAATAATCACTCTACCAAAAAAAATAAAAAACGATAAAATCATCTTTATTACTTTTTGTTATTTAAAAAAAAAATAACAAATTTATTACTCTACCCAAAAAAAAAAAAAAAAGAAGGACAAACAAATTAGGGAAGGAATCTAAAGAGGAAGAGATGAAAAGACGAACAAAAAACCCATATGCGGAAGTGGTTTAACGAAGATGGACTCTCATTCCATTTTCAAAAAAGGATCAAAAAGTGCGTGCCGTTTTACATGCGTAGTAGTAATATTTTAGATTCAGGCCACCTTTACACTGACTATAGTGTCAGCCTGTGTCCCACTTGGATATATCTCACCTTTGTTTGTTTTTTATTTTTATTTTATTAGAGAATTTGTTGTGGGCGATCCATTATGAGGCGGCAATTTTTTAACTTTTTATCAGTATTTGATTATTTATACATATATATTCTCAAATTCGATTGGATCGAGACAGAGAGTGAGGAGCCACTTCTTTGTACTAGTTTTTTTTTTTTCTTTCTTTCTTTTTTCTTCTATTTGCATACTTTGAAAATGGGTTCTCGATATCTTCTAATTAAGGCACAGGTGATGATGTTGCTGTTGCAAGTTGCCAACTTGGTTAAGTTCTGCAAGTTGCCAACTTGGTTATTAAACGCCGACAATACATAAAGGCATATCAAAATTTATTACATTTCACACACACAAAAAAAGTTAAAATGAAGAAGACAAAAATTATTTTTTTTTTCCTTTCAAATCTCATATTTATTTATCTTAAATTGTTAAAATTAGAATACAAAATTTTGGTAAATCAATTCGGCGGATAAATACATTCAGAAAAAATAAACTCTATTTACAAACTATTCTTAGCTAACAGATGAGCCGCTTCGTTATAATTTGTTTAACATGAGCAGTGGCGAGTATAGTAACAACGTAATTGAATGCATAAACATTTTTTTTTCTAACTTTATTTTATTTAGTGTGACCTGATAAGTAAAATTTAAATATTAGCTTATATTTTATGTTGCGCTTCATTATCAAACATGTTTAAAAAGACATAAAATTAATTTTTAACTTAATAATTTTTAAACAATTCAAAATCTTAATTGATTAAAAAAGAGTTTTAAATTGAATCCGGTGAAAAAAATTTCTAAATTCGTCCCTGAACATGAGTGACATTAACATGCTGAAACTTAGACTAACCAATAGAGAATATCATCAAGTAAGTTAGAAATAGTGATGTCTTGAACATCGTGTTGTAACAATTCGACAAAAATTATTATTATACTTAGCAAAATGTTAAAACGAAAGAGACAAGAGGATGAATAAAGAAAGAAAAATATTGCATGTACTTGATCTTGAAGTTGATGATGGTGAGCCAATTAGAAGGTCGATATGTTTCAGCACTCACCTACTTTAATGATTAACATTGCTAACGTCAAATCTTTCTTTCATTTCTTTAGTTATGAAGAGATCTAAATCTATAATAATTAAATCAAATTGTACGCTGGAATATTATTTTAGGGGAAGTCGTAATAATTGATTAGATAAAAGGGTATTATATTAAAAGTCTTTAGCAAAATCGATCCTTTAATTAATCTAATGGAGCTTAATTATACTAGATGAAAAGGGAACGCACAATAACAACAAACGATCGTGATGTTTTTTTTTAACACTTAGGTTCCAAAGGTGTTTGGCTCATCATGAGGCAGCTATTCTCAAACGCCAATGTCCAAATGAGAAAATACAACAACTCGCAGCCGAATACTTTTTGCAAAACGTCATCGCGAACATTTAAAACATGAATAGAAGATATAGAAAACTCATTAAAATATGATCTAATCCAAGAAAAATTTCTAATTCTGATTACAAGACATGTCATTCTTATTCTTCCTCAGTCAAATTAATCGATATATATGTTTCAAAGGTCAAGATTCTCAAATGATGCACTGTCTTTACTGCCCAATTCAACGCTATTAATTCTGCATGGATAGGCGAGAGCCCCCTTTCCTCCGAGTAACTTATCATCCAAGACCCATCAATCTGATATCAAAGTCTGGTTGGCTGTTCAGCTTTGGACTGTGATGGCTCTGAATGATCGCAATGTTCTCTTATGAAGAAAAAAATTTGATTAACGATTTCTTGATTATCATAAAATTAAACTGATTTGAAAAAATAGAAGAAGTATATATTATCTTCATATCTGGCACTACACGAAATGTAAGGAAATTTAATTAATACTTTTGATCCAGTAACATATTATTATTAATAATCTGTTGGTTTTATTTTTAAATATTTAACAAAAAAATTGAATATTCATATTAAACTTATCACATCAATTATTTGGTAGGTGTATCATTAATATAAACCGAACATTTATAACATCATAATTATTATAATCCTTTGATAAAAACATAGAACTAATAATTCTGAAAAAGTCAAATATATTTATTAAAATTGAATTTTTTATCTCTGCATGAACAAAATATTTTATCTAGTACTTTATATATTTCACAAATAGTGTTTTTTTAAGATTTTACTTTTGTTTCATAAAGAATGTTGTTTTATATTTTTGATTTAATGCAAAATTTTGAATAAATATACAATTTTAAGTCTATTGATTTAATGTATTAATAAGAGAGATATATTTATTTAGTATATTAATAAGGGGTAAACTAAAACTTTTCATGACTTTTTAATATGTGTGAACACTATTTGTAAAATAGATAGAGTAATAACTAGAAATATACTCCCTTTGTTTCACCTAGTTTGATGTTTTAGAATTTTCACAGATATTAACAAAGTTACTCATTAAGTTACTTTTTCTTTACTTTTTTATTTAATGTTTTATTTTATTAATTGTTTTTTGGATTCATTTGATTTTTAGAAAGAGAAAAATGAATAATGATAACAAAAAATTTCTTAAAAAAAAGAATATATTAAATATAATCTAAAAAACAAACTTTTAGGAACAAAAATAAATCTCAAACTATGTTTTTTTTTTTTGGTCGAAGGAGAGTCTCCTTCAATTTATTTCAAACTAAAAGACTACACCCTTACATGTCTAGGACGAGCCACCCCATTGGCATCATCCGATAAAACCGACACTACACTATCCGGAACAGACTCGAAATAATGAAAGCCCAAAGGTAAAGAAAAAGCATGATTCGCCAACCCATCCGCGAGGCAGCTAGCTTCTCTGTAAATATGTCTAATACGGACTATCCAGTCCCTTGAAAAGAAGCCATAACACAGACGTGCTAGGAAAGACAGTGGATGCTCATCACTTATCTATGTCCGTAAAAATCCCACAACTATTTCTGCGTCCACTTCAATTTCTAGACGAGTGATGCGCTTCTCCCAAGCTATGTATAGCCCGTAGTAAACGCCCCACAACTCCGCCAATGGTGCTGAGCAAATGCCGATGTTTAGTGCAAACCCGCCACTCCAGATTCCATTCCTATTTCTCAGGACTCCTCCAGCTGGAACAGAGGGACTATTCATTAAGATAACATTCAATTATCAATTATTTTGAAAAATATGTTTTTGTGTAATTTTGAAGTTGTTAACTTTACAGATTTATATATATATATATATATATATATATATATATATATACTAATTAAGTCCCGACATGGTTGGGAAATCATCATATACATAGGGAGTATTCACTAAGATAACATTCAATTATCAATTATCTTGAAAAATATGTTTTTTTGTAATTTTGAAGTTGTTAACTTTATATATATATATATATACTAATTAAGTCCCGACATGGTTGGGAAATCATCATATACATATGATATATGAACCTAGCATGTTTGTTGAGAGAAGCTTACATGGGGTAGAAACAGTAATGGGCTGTACTGGACTTATTATGTCACAATGTTTTGGTTCAGCATAATTAACCTACTATTAATCCTTCCCTTTTGGAATAAGCCACGAGAAGAAGATGCCTTAGCTTGATGGAGTCATGGAGGTTGTGATTCGCAAAATCTGAACCAGGATTCGAATCGATTGATAACCACCATATGTTACTTTCATAAGATCCTAGATCATACTCAAGGATTATGTCAACATGATTTTATCTAGATGTTCGAAAAGTCAAGACAAGCCGAAAGAGATGGTCCTACAACAGAGATATTAAATCTCATAGTTTTACCGTATTATGAACCAAACAGTTGCCAAACTACTAAAAGCACGAAAAAAAACAAGAAAAATGTAAACAAATCTGAAAATGCTGAACACATGCCACTTTGAAGGCGAGGAAGTCATTTTGACCAAGTTCAAACAATCTAATCCCGAACCGGGAGCAAACCAACTTCTGATCTTCAAGGCACGACTTGACTTTAGACTTCTTCTTTGACTCTGCAACTTGACTGACACTGCTTGCCTTCATGAACAGTTGATTTAGTAGGTTCTTGCAACTCCGAAGAAACAAAGGTTTTTTAAACCGGTTGAGAATGAATCTCCTCCCACAATTTACATAATTCATCCCATGCATTAGCTGCTATGTTTGGCGGTTCTCGAATAATAACTTTAAAAAAGAGCTAAAATATTTTAGAATATGGAATATATTAATAATATTGGCTTCGGATAGTTACATTTCTTGTTAGTTTTTTGTTTCTACTTTTTTTGGATTTTAGGAAAAACAAAAATTAGGTACGTAGCTGTTTTTTATCGATGATTTTAATATACATAGTTGACTTAATAATTAGGTAAATGGTAATCAATAACTGAAAATTAGATAATTAGTAGAGAGAAATAAACTTTAATCCAAAAATATCCTTTTTATTTTGTTTAATTACATAAAATGTCTTTGTTCGGAAAATTGCATTGCCGATATAAAATAACGGTAATACTGTTCACATTATATTCATAAACACTGTTCCTGTAACGTTAAACTGTCAACCGTCAACCGACACTGGTATTATGCAATTAACATGTTAAATCAATTAGTATATCGTTAAAAAATAGCGTGTTAAACTAGTTATCATATCATTAAAAATATGAAATTATCATGGTAAATCAGTTACTAAATCATAAAATAATCGTGCTCATCGAATTATCATAACATAGAAAATAAAAAATACAATAATATGAAAATTATAGTGTTAATCAATTATCATATCATAGAAATTTTAAATTATTGATTAACTAACTTTGTTAACTTAACAACTATACAAAGTTATATTGATAGCCACTTAAGTAACTTTGTTATTGTTTAAAGTATCGTCGCCACTGGAGTTGTCGCTATCAACATTTCCGTCAGCACAATTGCTAGTGTTAGCGTCATTGTTGTTATCAGAAATTTATGAAGAGAGAGAAAGAAAAATATAATTAGATTGTAACGATAAGGATAAAATGGATTTTTGATATATAACTTACTATAATAAATAGTGTTACAAGAACTAATTTAGATATTATTACATACTATGAATTGAAAATACTCTTTTTTATTACAATAGTTTAACACAAGAAATCTAAAATATTTAAAAAGTTGATTGAAAGATATGATAAACTTCTACATATAGGCTTTGAATGGTAACACAGAAGAGATGCAGAATAAAGGTAGAACATTTATTTTGCAGATCAATCTATATTTGTTCTCCATTCAACTCTTTTAAAGCAGATCAAAAAATAAATAATAAAAAATTAAAGATCTGCATGCAGATCAATTTTTGCTTGTCTTTTAGTGAAAAAAGTAGAACAAATTCATCCTTCATTTTTTTGACCGGATCAAATGCAGATCAAGTAGTTTTTTCTGATCTGCACTTGTTATGCTTGATCTGCATTTTTTAATTGATCTGCATTTTTTTATCTGTATTCCATTCAAAGCCATATATTAACCAAAATAAAAACTAAGTGAAGATTGATGGATGGGCCAGAACGCAAAAAAGGCCAAATCCGCACAGACTTTTGGGCATCAGATTTTTTTAAAAATGAAAGAAAAAGTATTCACAATTTCACACAGACAACCATGCAACAATATCAGAAAAAGGTATTATTTTAATGTTCTAATTCGGTGAAAAAGTTAGAAACCCAAAAAGCATATTCAATCGTCTTGAGAACTTCATAATATAATCAGACAAAAGCCATTACAATGTCTGCGTATGATTATGGCAGGATACGACTGATGAGTGTTATTTATAGTAATTGCCATATAAGGTGTATAAATTTAGTCCAAATCAAGAAAGCCCCAACAACAACCAATTTTGTTTTTCCACAAAGCCTCATAAATCATCTAAAAGAGCTTTCTAATTCTTCAAAAATTGTAGATTTCACCTGGGTCTTGTAGATGTTTTTTACACAACCTCATAAATCATCTACAACTTCATAAATTTAGATTTAGAAAGAGGGAATTTTATATATTTGGAGTGACTATAGTATGGACAAACAACAATAACTTGTCTTCATTTTATTTTGGCAATAATGTTCCAAAAAAGACCAGATGCTTTTCTTTTTTTGCGCATGCTTTCTCCTTCTCCATTGCACGTTCTCTGTCTATCCCTCACTCACTCTCATACACGTTTTCGAGGAATTATTGATTGCTAAAAAAAGTAAGCAGAAACGATATTACATTTTGCAGGAAAATCTCTTTAATAATCGACCACACATGTTTCCACATTTTCGAACGATTATACTTTTTCTTCAATAGTATCTTTCTACGTACAGATAAGCCCATTTTCCCTCTCCTAAACCCATTTCAGACCTCTTATTTTAATCCCCTTTTCTTAAAATCTGATTCACATTTTGGAACTGATGTTATGAATTGATTATTTTTTTATCGGTCGAGATCAAGAAATCCATTTATCCATTGCAAAATTTGCGTAATGATTCGTTCCACAAAGTTACTCGAAAGTAATTGGTACAAGATAGTTAAAACTTTTTTTGTCGGCACAAAAAACATTATAGTGGTTAATTATTTGTTCACTTGGACAAAGTGAAGAATCCATTTGGTTACTTATTGGAATAACATAGAAATGATGGAAGAATATAATTTTGATCCACTCATTCTTCTTCTGTTATACTAATAACTTAGTATTTGTTCTAGCATAATCAATCAAACGTTTTTTTCCCCTATGTTTTCACCATTTAATTAGCGGAATCTCTCCTCTCATCACCCTAATGTATGTCTCTAATATTAAAGATATAATCATATCTATAGTGGGGGACTCCTTTCCAGCAATTAATAAAATTATCACTTCTACAACTCTCTATATGGTATCAGAGAAATAAAACGATTCTTATCAAATTTTGTTTTCCTTTTTTTTTCTTTCACTTCAAAACCACGATGTCCTCCGCCAATACGTCTCTGGCCATCGTCATCGACAACATTTACACAAACACTTCAACTCTTCACACAATCAACATGACTCACGTGTCCAAACTCACCCGCACAAATTATCTAATGTGGAGTCTTCAAGTTCATGCTCTTCTTGATGGGTATGACCTCGCTGGTCATCTCGATGGGTCTATTGTTGTTTCTCCAGCCACTCTCACCATCGCAGATGCGATCTCTGTTAATCCAGAATACACCATTTGGAAACGGCAAGATAAACTTATCTACAGTTCGCTTATTGGTGCGATTACTCATGCTCTTCAGCCAATTGTATCTCGTGCCACCACTGTCTCGGATGTCTGGAACACGCTTGCATTGACCTATGCCAAGCCAAGCCGTGGACACATCAAGCAACTCAAGACCCAATTGAAAAACTGGAGAAAAAGAGACAAAACAATCGATGTCTATCTCCAAGGCCTAACCACGCGTTTGGATCAACTTGCCATTCTGGGCAAAGCCGTTGATCATGAAGATCAGATCGATCTCATCCTAGAAGGCCTTCCCGAGGAATACAAGTCTGTCGTCGACCAGATTGAAGGTCGCGACTCACCTCCGACAATCACAGAACTTCATGAGCGCCTGCTCAACCATGAAGCAAAGCTCCTCTCCGCTGCTGATGCAATTGTCCTGCCTACACCTGCCACTGCTAATGTTGTCCAACAACGTAACAACAACAACAATAACAGAAGTCTAAACCGCAACCGATATAACAACAACGGTCATTCTCAATCGAATTGGCAGTCACCTTCTCTGTTAAACTGGCAGCAGCAAAAGCAGTCTGACTCACGTACGCCACGTCAATACCTTGGTCGCTGTAAGATATGTGGTATCCAAGGACATACTGCCAAACGATGCTCTCAGCTTCAGAACTTTCAGTCTATGGTTCATCAATCACAAGCTCCGCCTTCTACACCATGGCAGCCGCGTGCGAACCTGGCTGTAGGCTCTCCGTATTCTGCTAACAACTGGATTATGGACAGTGGCGCCACCCATCATATCACGTCTGATCTCAATAATCTGTCACTTCATCAATCATACAATGGAGGTGACGATGTGATGATTGCTGATGGCTCCGGTTTAGCTATCACACACACGGGTTTCACATCTCTTCCTTCTAATACTCGTGCTCTCGGATTACATAAAGTTTTATGTGTCCCCAACATTCACAAGAATCTGATTTCTGTCTATCGGTTGTGCAACTCTAATCATGTTTCGGTGGAATTCTTTCCCGCATCCTTTCAGGTGAAGGATCTCAGCACGGGGGTCCCGTTACTCCAAGGTCGAACTAAGGATGAGCTGTATGAGTGGCCGGTGACAGAGACTCAAGCAACAGCTATGGTTGTTTCTCCCAGTCCGAAAACTACAATTTCTACATGGCATAAGCGCTTAGGCCATCCAGCTTCTTCAATTTTAAACACTGTTGTTTCGGCCTTTTCTCTCCCTATATCTACTCCATCTCAAAAACATTTATCTTGCTCAGATTGCTTGCTCAATAAAAGTCACAAGCTTCCCTTTTCCCAATCAACCATTAACTCTACTAGACCTCTTGAATATGTCTTCTCGGATGTTTGGAGCTCCCCAATTTTATCTCACGACAACTTCAAATACTACCTTGTTTTAGTGGGTCACTATACTCGCTACACATGGCTATACCCACTAAAACAAAAATCTCATGTAAAAGATACCTTTGTGGCCTTCAAATCACTTGTTGAAAACCGTTTTCAAACTCGGATTGGTAGCTTCTACACAGATAATGGGGGAGAATTCGTGGCTTTGCGTGATTTTCTAGCAACAAATGGGATTTCGCATCTGACATCTCCTCCTCATACTCCGGAGCACAATGGTTTGTCAGAAAGGAAACACCGACATATTGTTGAGACAGGACTTGCTCTTCTTTCTCAAGCCTCAGTACCAAAAACGTATTGGCCATTTGCTTTCTCGGTTGCTGTTTACCTGATCAATCGACTACCAACACCAGTGTTATCTCTCCAGTCTCCATTTCAGAAATTATTTGGGACATCTCCGAACTACACTAAGCTGCGCGTGTTCGGCTGTGCGTGCTTTCCTTGGC
Organism: Alliaria petiolata; assembly: GCA_020283515.1. Taxonomy (NCBI): domain Eukaryota; kingdom Viridiplantae; phylum Streptophyta; class Magnoliopsida; order Brassicales; family Brassicaceae; genus Alliaria; species Alliaria petiolata. The sequence goes on along the minus strand of JAHZTW010000001.1, from coordinate 214,663,092 downwards.
TTAGGCCGTATTCTCGTCATAAGCTCGATGATAGGTCTCTATTGTGTGTCTTTTTGGGTTACTCAACAACACAGAGTGCGTATCTCTGCCTCCATCTTCCGACTGGCAGGATATATACTTCGCGACATGTCCAATTTGATGAGCAGAATTTCCCGTTCTCTAAACAAAAACCTGCAGATCAACCTATTGAAGAAGATTCAGTACATGTTCTCCTTCCGTTGGCTCCATCCCCGATCTCTGTCACTCCACTCCCTCGGCAAGCTCCCTCGTGCTCAGACCTTCGCCGACAGCCACCGTCATCCACCAATGATATGTCGACTACTACATCATCATCTCAGGTATTACCCTCAAACTTTAACTCTTCTTCTCTTCCCTCTACTTCTGAGCCCACTGCTCCACCAGAAAATGGGCCGCAACCCATGGCCCAACAACCTTCTCCAAATAATACTACCTCCACACAAACCCACACAAATATTCCAAACCTACCTCAATCTTTGTCATCTTCTTCCCCATCTATCTTTCGAAGAACAAAAACAAAACAGCTCAAACCACCAAATCCGCATCCCATGTAAACACGATCCAGAGATGGTATTGCTAAACCTAACAAAAAGTATCTTCTCACTTCCGCTCTAGCTCCATCCACGGGAACTGAACCACGAACCATTCGTCAAGCGCTTCAAGATGATAGATGGAACAAGGCCGCTCACGCAGAAATCAATGCCCAACTTCTCAATCACTCGTGGGATATTGTTCCACGACCAAATAAACCAATCAACATCGTTGGCTGTCGTTGGGTATTCACCACGAAGTATAATCCTAATGGTACGGTTAGCCGACTCAAAGCTCGTCTTGTCGCAAAAGGATACAACCAACAACAGGGGCTTGACTATTCTGAGACATTCAGTCCTGTAATTAAGACCACTACCATCCGTCTTGTCCTTGGCGTTGCCGTTGCTCGCTCCTGGCCAATCCGACAATTAGATGTTAACAATGCCTTCCTTCAAGGTACGTTATCAGAAGAAGTGTACATGTCTCAACCTCCTGGATTTATAGATACAGATCGACCAGATCACGTCTGTCGACTGCGCAAGGCGATTTACGGTCTCAAGCAGGCTCCACGGGCCTGGTACATGGAACTTAAAACCTATCTTCTTAATGTTGGCTTCACAAATTCTGTTGCAGATGCATCACTCTTCATCTTGAAGAAAGGTCACTCCATTGTCTACATGCTCATTTATGTGGATGACATTCTTGTTACTGGCAATGACAATGTATTGTTACAACAAACACTTAATGCCCTGGCCACCAGATTCTCAGTCAAGGATCATGAAGAGCTGTCATATTTCTTGGGAATTGAAGCAAAAAGAGTTCTCTCGGGTCTTCACTTGTGTCAAAGGAGGTACATTCTCGATCTTCTGACTCGCAATAACATGATCACCGCCAAGCCTGTTACTACACCAATGGCCACATTGCCCAAACTCTCTTTGCACTCTGGTACACCTCTCTCGGATCCGACAGAATATCGAAGCGTAGTCGGTAGCCTACAATATCTCGCATTTACTCGTCCGGATATTTCCTACGCTGTCAACCGCTTATCTCAATTCATGCACCAACCGACTACTGATCACTGGCAGGCGGCAAAGCGAGTCTTACGCTACTTAGCCGGGACATCTGATCATGGAATCTTTCTTCGAAAGGACAACCCACTGATACTACATGCATACTCGGATTCCGATTGGGCTGGTGATTCTGATGATTTTGTCTCCACAAATGCTTACATTGTCTACCTTGGTCAACATCCAATCTCATGGTCATCCAAGAAGCAGAAAGGAATTGCTCGATCATCAACAGAAGCAGAGTATCGGTCAGTTGCAAACACATCCTCCGAACTAAACTGGGTATGTTCCTTGCTTGACGAACTAGGTATAAAGCTATCTACTGCACCTGTCATCTATTGTGATAATGTTGGAGCTACGTATCTATGTGCCAATCCTGTTTTCCACTCCCGTATGAAACACTTGGCATTGGACTATCATTTCATTCGAAATCAGGTACAATCAGGATGTTTGCGTGTCGTCCATGTTTCAACAAGAGATCAATTGGCTGATGCATTAACGAAGCCTCTTTCAAGAGCTACATTTAATGGCTTCACGTCCAAGATTAGAGTCTCAAAGTCGCCTCCGTTTTGAGGGGGCGTATTAAAGATATAATCATATCTATAGTAGGGGACTCCTTTCCAGCAATTAATAAAATTATCACTTCTACAACTCTCTATATCTAATATGCACCTTTAAATGTAACCCCACGAAAACACTAGTCTGCATAAATAGCAACACTATGAATCATTGTGAATAAAAATCACATCCCAATCGATCTCAAAAGACAAAATCTAATGCCCATTACACATCCACATTAATTTTAGGTCCCAATGAGAGGCCCTACATTTGGAATCTCTAAATAGATGTGATTGATGTACAAATCATCCCTATTGACAAGAAGGGTATATACCTACTCTTTCATAACAAATTAGATGCCTCTTTTGATGCCAACTTCCCAAAGACACTCGTCCTTATGTGGCCAATGTGATTTCACAAAGCTTTTCAATTCACAGAACCACAACAAAAACTCACTTGAAAAGTGAAAACTCAATACTTGTAGCCTTATTTCCATTCATAATATGTACATAACACCAACAAACCAAAGACGCATCATCTCATGAAACCTTAGTCTACTCATAGCTACTAATTACCATTAAGCTACTAAACTTACAAACCTCTCCTCTCTAACGAGCATCGATAACAGAAAATGGTTGCTGCAAAATTTGCCCTTACACAATACAGTTTTACACTACAATCACAAAGAGAAAACTTGTGAAATTATTTCAAGACTTTTTACCGGTTTATACTACGATCGTTGCTTCCGCAATACTTCTCCGGTTTTTATTTTAACCCTAAAGATGCTGCTAACTTTTTTGTTCATGCGCATTCTCCAACTCTCTCCATTAGAGCAGCCTTGAGCTGATCCTGCGTGAAAAACTGGCTCCCCATTTTCACAGTCGCTTGTTGGATCATGAAATCATTCACAACTGACAAACTCGCGTGGTTCACTTCCAGATCCAAGCCCTTGAGTGCTTCCATGAACTTAGCACCAGGATGATCCCTCTTACCGCATTGGATCCGTATCATCGCATCCCACCCTATGATCTTCACATCGATCTCCATCTCTATCGACACACCCGAATCTTGATCCGAACACTTCCGATCTTTAACCGAGCATTTCCCGTTCTCGCTCGCCGCCTCTTTGCTCATCCCATCGATCTTCTTCTGCAGCTCTTCTTTGTCAGATTCAGCCTTTTGCAGCTTAGACTTGAGCTCGTTGATATACGAAATGGCGTCTCCCAAGAGAGAAGCTTTATCCATCTTGGATACATTAGGAACCACGGCTCTTAAAGAGTAGAACCTCTGGTTCAGCTTCTCTCTTCTCTGCCTCTCTGCCTCCACATGGTTCAACGGCTCTTCTCTTCCGTTCGCCGGTTTTCTCCCTCGTTTTCTCGGTTTCTTCTCCGGTTCGACGACGGTCCTGTTACTCTCTGCTTCTTTGACAACCGAAGCTTCGAGATCAGAGTGGTTCGAGTCGCCGGATTTCGCAGGACGTGGGAGAACAGAGGTGAAAGAAAGCATCCCTTCCTCGTTGTCCGAAACCAAACATCTCTTCTTGTTGCTATCTTCCTCCACGAACCGGCTTTGACCGGAGAATCCGTTCTCGGTCCCGTTCTTGAAACTCACGACGTCGCCGGATTTCGGGTGATTGTTGAACCCAGCGCTCGAGAATTGGGGGTTTTGCTTACTAGGGTTTTCCACGGAGCTGCCATTACAAAGCTTCGAAATTGGGTGAGAATCTGAGTTCGAAGTCGAGTTATTACCGGTGTTCATCGCCGGAGCTACAAGACCCGGTTCGATTCCGGCGACATTGGGTTCGCTGATCCACATAGCCGGATCATTCTCTCCTTGATCTGGGTTCAGATTAAACTCCCATAAACCCGATTCTCTTCCTCCACCATTGTTGAAATTGAAAAAGCTGTTGACTTTATCAACCAGATCTGAGCTTTGATGTATAATCTCCGACGAACCAAGCTCGACGACGCCGTTTTCCGCCGGTATACACACCATCGTCTCTAACCCATAAATCTGACCCTGACGAGCTCTCTCGCAACTCGATCCAGCTAAGGCATTTGATCCAGAGAGCCAAATCGTTTGCGAGTTGGAGAAAGCTTGACCAGGCAAACCAGAGCCGTTGACAAAGCTCTGCGTCATCGAAACCAAGAAGAACCATTCAGTGTCTGTGACTTCTTCGTCTCCCGCTTCATTGGAGTTACCACCGCCGTTAACTGTTCCTCCGCCGGAAATCAAAGAGTTGAGTTCTCGAATCACTCTCTTCCGATGCTCTTGCTCAGCCGCACTAGCTGGATTCGATTTCTTCTTCCTCGATTTCTTCTCTTCTTCTCCTTTGTAGTAGCCATCACCCCAACCCAACAACGCCGTGTTTCCGTTTCCTCCTCCTCCGTCGTCTTCTCCGGCGAAATCGTAAGATAATTGCCAGAACACGGCGTAGGTCCAGGTCTCTCTTGCTCCTTCGATTAAAGCTTGGAGTCGTTGCTGGAGAGTATCTTCACTGACCTGTGATTGCGCCGGAGGAGGAGGAGGAGGAAGAGTAGGTGGTGGAGGCCAAAGGGAAGAATGCTCGGAGCTGATGAAAGCTTCCATCACCGACGCATCGTCGTCGTTTGACCAGAGATTTGTATCGTTCGTTGACTGGTTGAGATGGTAATCGGTTAATTGAACATCCGTCGGAGACATAACCTTTTCCGATGGACTTAAAAGAGAAGACTTTATTTTCCGGTGAGAGAATGAAGAAGAAGTGGTGGCAACCAATCAGAGAGAAAAAAAAAAAAGAGAGTAGCAAATGGCGTTTCGTTGATTGTTGGGGAAAAAGGAATCTGTATATATTTAAATAATAACCTGAAAAATACACTTTTTCTTTTCACCACAATTAGTAGTTCTTGAGTTTAGTTAAGGAGGGGTGATAATTAAGAACCAATTTGACAAAAAAAAAATTAAGAACCAATATCTCAAGATGTAATTTTTTGCTTAGAAATATATTTACTACTGCCTCCTTTTAAACTTGTTTTTTTTGTTAACAAGATGTTTTAATGAAAGGTAAAACATAAAAAAATGTAATGTTTTCTTAATCTAAACGAAAGTTAATAAAAAAAAATGAAAGGAGTAATATATATGAAAGAGAATCGGGTCAAATTTGTTATAAGGTGAAAAGGACCATTTTACATCAACCTCGTCCTTTTTAATAAAATGGTGATAATTAGGAACCAATAAAGAATTGAAAATGATTTTTCACTTAAAATAATTATCTTGTCTCCCTCACTTTTAGTGTTTGGGTCAATGTCTTGCTTTTCTTGTGATTAATCCATCATTTAATTCGTGCAGGCAAATATCTATTTAATTATACAATAAGTGAGTTGTTAGATTAGCTGGTTCTTGAACGGGATAAAAAAAAGCTGCTTCTTCAAGCTTTGAGATTTGGATACAACTTTTAAACTATCTGAAATTTATTTACACACAAAATCAATAAAGCAAGTACTACACAGATACATATATTTTTGTGAACATTTATTTATATATTTTGGTATCGTTATCCGTCACGACTTTTAGCATGATGAACAAAAAAAATATAAAAAGGCATGGACAATTTCGAAATCAAAAAGATGAAAGAGACTTGAGAGCAGAAAGTCAAATAAAAAGGTCTCGTATTAATTAGATTTTCTACCAAATAATTGTTAAAGATTATATGACCTATCACAATATTATATATGTTGTCGGGTCTCTTGTCTTTTTTTTGGCGAAATGAAATTATGTGCTTTGTTTTTCTCTGAGAGCAAAATGCCCCCAATATGTTGGTGGTGACTCTCTCAGTCACTCAGTGTATATCCGACGAAACCTTAGCGTCTGACTGTCTGTCACTCTGTTGTACAGTGACATTTTGCAATCGCATTATAGCAAACAAACAAATTTAAGATGGCCCTAAGTTATATTGGGCCCTCCACATTTTTGGGCTCATTAATAAAATTGGGCTGAAAATCATTTTTTTTTCTCAAAACTAAATTTATAAGCGTAACTGTACTCGATTTTTGGTTTGAAATGATTTTGCTTCACGTTCGATTTTGGCTTCTTGAGGTGCGATAATGAGAAATGTGAAAGAGAGCTTATGATTTGAACATGGTAATATGAAGATGATCCGGATCGAANTTGGTTTGAAATGATTTTGCTTCACGTTCGATTTTGGCTTCTTGAGGTGCGATAATGAGAAATGTGAAAGAGAGCTTATGATTTGAACATGGTAATATGAAGATGATCCGGATCGAATGTCTAGATTATATTGCTGTTGAAAGTGAAAGCGAAAGGTGATCTTAATGATATGGAGAGGTTCAAATTTGAAATAGAATATATAGTAGCTCAGTTTGTAGCTGAATTAATGCATATAACGAGAATGTAATGCACAATTCTCACATATTTGATACTTTGATCAAGAGATAGTCAATGCAAACTTGAATTATATGTTTTAGTTGAAATTCTTGATGGACCAAATGGTGAAGATTGTTCAATTGTTTCAATGTTTTTGAAAGTCTTTGAACTGCATGGAGACGCATGCTTGCATGTCGACTAAGTATATAGGTTACTGGATACTTCTAGGTAACTATTAATTTTTTAGCTTTTGGTACCAAATTATCCAATTGTATGGCCTATGGTACAAGTGGAAAATATAACATACATAGTCAAGTATAACATATGCTCACATCAGCAAAAATAATTTTCGGAATGTTGAATTTTAGGTGGTGTCTTTAACTATTTTCTTTCAGCTTCTAGGGTATGCTTAATGTGACCAGAGCTGTGTCTGAGATATTCGGAATTCAATACAAAATTTAAAATTGCCTCCCTAAGTAGTATATAAAAAAATTTCAAATTAATAAAACTGTTTTTTTAAAAAAATCAAACAAAAATTACAAAATTCAGAGCACGGTTCTGAATGTGACACAACAAGAATAGCCAAACATTGAGCATATAATGTGTGACATATTTATGAAAATTTAAAGTCAGATGTGGTAATAAGAAAAAAACACAGATGAAACCGTTGGATTGTGATTTAACTTGGAGGTACAAAGTGTGTTTTTCACTCCATTTGTAGAATTTTTAATTTACTTCTTATAAAAATGAAATCTTAAAGCTTTGAATTGAGAATGAAGAAAAGTGGAAAATGATAAGGCGTTCGTCAGTTACCATCCATGTTGTTGCTTCGGAAACGGAATTACGCACTACGTGTCGTTTCTAAATTCTAATAAAGCTTTATGCCACTCTCGTAATTTCTACAGTTTATTCAGGGTATTATCGTCCGTCTAAGTCGGATTAAATGTTTCCATCAATGTTTCTGGTTTTAAGATTTGAAGAAGAAAGAGGAAAAAAACCTAATAAAGCGAAGAAACAAAGTGTCCCCTGATTTCAAAACTTTTTCTCATTTCTTTCAAATTCCTTTAGGTTTTTCTTCGAGGAGGTGATCTATCATCGTCACCTCTTCTGATTTTGCATTTTCGTTAATTTTTGCTGTTATCAATCTGTAAATCCCTCAGTTTCGTCTACAATGGCCTCTGACAATCTTACCGACAAAACTATCGTTTTCAGAAAGCTGAAATCAAAATCTGAGAACAAGGTTAGATTTCTCTCTATCTTTCGCAATTTTACGTCTCTTTGTTCTTCGATGATCGTCTGTGTGATCGTGTATGTCTAGATCTGGGAGCTGTTTGACTAGATCTTCGATTTCGAATATGTTCGTTTAAGCTAATTTTCGTTTTTTTTTTTTTGTTGTTGTTGCTTTCTCTCTGATATTTAGGTATGCTTCGATTGCAGCGCGAAGAACCCGACATGGGCATCGGTTACATACGGGATTTTCCTCTGCATCGATTGTTCAGCTACTCATCGGAACCTCGGTGTTCATATCAGCTTCGTGAGGTTAGATTTCGAAACTCGAGGTCCAATTCAGCATCTGATTCGATTCTTCGGCATTATTCTAGCTCACATTTGTAGCAATTTCTTGATTCTGGCTAGAGTTTGAGCATTTGATGGCATGATAATAGGTATAGTTCTGAAAATGTAGCATTGTGTTTTCAGAATTTTAATTTCAGTTCCACCAGTTTCTTGAAATTAGACTGATTCAGATTATCGATCCGTTGACTACATAAGATTTTACAGACTGGTTCTTTGTCTTATTGGATTGAATGACGCCACATTACGTTCTCAAGATGCTACATTGTTTTGTTTTTTTTGTATTTCCCGGTTTGGTGCAGATCTACGAATTTAGACTCGTGGAGCCCTGAGCAGCTCAGGACGATGATGTTTGGTGGCAACAACCGAGCTCAGGTGTTCTTCAAGCAACATGGATGGACCGACGGTGGCAAAATCGAGGCTAAGTACACTTCAAGAGCTGCTGATTTGTATAGGCAGATTCTTGCCAAGGAAGTTGCTAAAGCCATTGCAGAAGAAACTGCTACCGGTCTAGCTTCATCCCCTGTTGCTGCTTCTCAGCTACCGGAAGCATCATCTAACGGTGTTTCTTCTTATGCTGTCAAGGAAGAGTTACCTCCTAAGGACACTTCTTCTGTGAAACATGAAGCTGCCAGTGCCACTTCTTCGCCTAAAGCTTCTAATACAGTTGTGCCTAGTACGTTTAAGAGACCTCTCGGTGCTAAAAGGACGGGAAAAACTGGTGGTCTTGGTGCACGGAAGCTTACTAGTACTAGTAAGGTAAGTCTCAGGTTGTTTCTTGTAGCATTAACGTTTCTGTTCTGTTCTTCAAATTGAAATATCTGATTTTTTTCTGATTTGGTAAAATGCAGCCAACGGGAAGTCTCTATGAGCAGAAACCAGAAGAAGTTGCACCGGTTATTCCTGCTGCATCTTCAACTAATAACGGCGGAAGCAAATCACCAGCTGGTTCATCATATACCTCTCGGTTTGAGTACAATGACGACTTGCAATCTGGAGGACAAAGCGTTGGTGGTACACAAGTGCTTAGCCATGTTGCTCCACCAAAGTCGTCAAGCTTCTTTGCGGATTTCGGAATGGACAGCTCTTTCCCCAAGAAATCAAGCTCCAACTCGTCAAAATCTCAGGTAAATTCGTTGTTCTCAGCAAGAAAAATAGTAATTTGGTTCTTCCAACTCTCTGCTAAACTGTTTTTTTTTCCTTCTTTCTTAATAGGTTGAAGAATCGGATGAAGCAAGAAAGAAGTTCACAAACGCAAAGTCCATTTCTTCTGCTCAGTACTTCGGGGATCAGAACAAAAACGCTGATCTTGAATCAAAAGCTACTCTTCAGAAGTTTTCAGTAAGTAACATTACACACAACTTCAAAGAAACATTCTCATTCCTTCCGATTATCTAATGCCATTGTGGGAAATAACAGGGTTCAGCATCTATCTCCAGCGCTGATTTTTTCGGTCACGACCAAGATGATTCTAATGTTGATATAACTGCTAGTGATCTCATTAACCGACTTTCTTTCCAGGTAAATGATCCATACTCCAAAATCCCTGCTTCTTCTTCTTCTTCTTCAGATTTTAACCTGTTTGATGAATGCTTGATTTCAAATGTGTGTTCAGGCGCAACAAGATCTCTCGTCGATAGTGAACATAGCAGGAGAAACGAAGAAGAAGCTTGGAACTTTGGCTTCTGGTATCTTCAGTGATCTTCAGGACAGAATGCTGTAAGAAGAAGACGAGCTCTCTCATGGTTTTTATTTTACAGAGAAGAAGAAAAGAGAGAGAAAAAAAAAAGCTTTGTCGGAAACTTCCAATGAAGTTCACGTTTCTCTGTTTTTAGAAAGCTTTTTGGAATTGAGACGTGGCTATTGTTGTTATCAACCTATATGGATACAAATGGATATGTCATAGACTTCATTAATCTTTGTTTGTTTGCAGAAAATTGTGGAATTAATCGAATTTAATTGTTATGATACAATGTCTTGAATGTTAATCAGCAAAATGATAGAAAGATTATTATATGGTTCTTCAAGATCTTGCACGTTTAATAGGTATAATAAAAGTTTTTTTTTCAATTAAAAATAAAAGAGCTTCGATTTTTGTTTTTTCAATTATACAGAATCAAGAAACCAGTCACCTTTTAAGATTTGTGGTTGACTGAGCTATTACTAAATTACTTTATCCTTTTTTAGTTAAAAATCTAAAGTTTTATATCATTTTAACATATGATTTATTACCAATAAAAAAACTTACCTTAATATTTTTTTTTTCCATACATTAGCATGTTACCAATTTATACATTTTCTGATATGACAACAAAAATATCAGAAAAGAGTCAAAAATCCAATCTTGACCACCGACCTTAAAACAAACTAACCTACCGTACATGGGAAGCATCTTTACGTCTATATTCAACTTCAGAGAATAAAACCCCTAAATCCTCTAATTCTTAATTTTTCTCAATTTTCTGATTCGCCGTACGATCTTTCCCCAAATCCGTCTTCCTTACGGGATATTTGAATTCTTGTAGCGGAAAATCGACTCTTCGCCTCCCCATTGATTCCTCGAGCGCTCATCGACGAACGAATCCCTAATTTTTCAGTCAGGAATCGGGAACTTTGGGGGGGTTATCTGAATACGATGCTAATGGCTGATTCCGACTCGTCTCCATCGGTTGTACCTCGCTCGCCGCTAATTCCCGACCCTGTCGAAACCCTAGACGAGTCTTCTTCTTCGCCAATCGCGTCGATTGGAGCCGACGCTGTTCAGTCATTGGCTCTTTCGTCCCCAAATCGAGATCATGATGATCCTCTGTCGACGGAATCCTCAATTGCGCCTCGAAATTTAGATGGGTCTCCCTCTACTCCGTTGGACGAAACCCTAATCGTGCCTTCTCCGGTAAGTTTTGAGCACGGCGAGGAGTGCAATGATGATACTCAAGCCATGGTGACAGAGTCTCAGATTCCGCCTTTAAGTCACTCCGAGGGCAATAACAATCCGTCGACGCAAGCTCCAGTCGAAATCAACGATTCGATCTTGGACATGTGTTTTTCTGAGAATCGCCAACAATGGACGCCTAATGTTTCGTCTGGATATGATACTGATGATGAATCATCAAATGAATTGTGGAGCCAACCATTGTTGAGATTCAAGCACCAACCTTTCGAGTTCGTCGAGCCCAGTGTTGTTGTATGTTTCTGAATCCGTTTCAATATATGTTCTTTAGGTCCTTCTTTAGGTTACGAACTTGATCTCTGAAGTACGATTTTGCGTTAATCCTCGTTAGGGTGCTGGACTTTGGAATCTAGGCAACAGTTGTTTCGTTAACTCGGTGTTGCAGTGTTTCACTCACACTGTGCCTCTTATCGAGTGCCTTTATACATACGAACCTCAAGATCCTTGTCACTGTAAGACAGACTCTCACAATGTGGCTTTTCTTTGTTTTCACGTTACCTTGAGATGGTCTTTATATATATGGTATCGTTTGAGTTTGAAGGTGGCAATGAAGGGTTCTGCGTAATAAAGGCTCTTCGATGCCACATCAAGGCTGCGTTGACTACTTCAAGATATTCAATATCTCCTTATTATTTCCTTCACAATCTCAATTGTATCCTTCATCATAGTCAATAACTAGCTGCTTTCATAAATGTTTTTATCATATTCTCTGTGAATACATTGCTTTGCGGCTGCATATCTTGATTTATCCTTAAGCTACCACAGATTTCTCGCCTGACTTCCAGCGTTACCAACAAGAGGATGCGCATGAGTTCCTACAGGCATTCTTGGATAAGTTGGAGTTATGCTGTTTGGATCGAACAAGTGGTCGTGGCAATTCATCTTCTGACCAAGATGTTAACATTGTTCAGCATGTCTTTGGTGGTCGGCTCGTGAGTGGGGTAAGAAGTTATAACTCTTAGCCATTTACATTTTGTCAAGCAATTTTTCGGTAATGGGTTTTAAGGCATTTCTTCTTCTTTTTTCAGCTTCGTTGCTGCAACTGCAACTCTGTTTCTGAGACATTTGAGAACTCTCTTGGGTTGAGTTTGGAAATCGAAGATGTGTATGATCTCCGGAGAGCACTAGATTCTTTTACCCGTGTGGAGAAGCTTGAAGAGCAAATGACGTGTGATAACTGTAAAGAAAAAGTCTCAAAGGAGAAGCAACTCTTGCTCGACAAGCTGCCAATGGTTGCCACATTCCATCTCAAGAGATTCAAGAACAATGGGTATTTCATGGAGAAGATCTTCAATCATGTCTGGTTCCCATTGGAGTTAGACTTGCAGCCATATATGAGAAACAGCCAGGATAACGAAGTACGTTTAAACTCTCTCTCTCTCTCATTAATTACCCTTTTAAGTACTCAAAATTTGTATTTATCTATGATGGCACACTTTGACACTTGCTTCGTATCTTTCTTCAGGTTGATACAAAATATCATCTTTATGCTCTTGTGAATCATTTTGGGTCATTAGCTTACGGTCATTACTACTCCTATGTGAGGTCAGCACCAAATATATGGCATAGATTTGATGACAACCAGGTGATATATCTATCTAGTAACTTTTGGTTGATATTCTAAAAGGGCTAAATAGATGATTTTGATTGAATGAAACCTTTCCCTTAATTGGCAGGTCACTAGAATCGATGAGGAAAGTGTGTTACCACGGGATTCATATATTCTTTTCTACGCAAGGGAAGGGACTCCATGGTTTTCCAGAGCTTTTGGATCAATTCAGCCATTGCTTGAAGCTAGCTTACAAAAGTACTCTTCGCCAAAGTCTGTCCTTGATCCTACTACCAACGGGGAGTGTATATCTGAAATCAGTAATGAGAAACCCTGCGACTCAGCGGGAGTATCTGACCTACATGTCAAGACAGAAGAAAGTTTTATTTCCCTCTCCAATGAGTCAAACGAAGAGGAGTTTCAATCAGCAGAGTCTAGTGGCGAGGATTCTCCCATGACGATAGACCTTTTGGACCCGTCTGATCCTGATGAATATGATTCTCACAAGAAAGAACCAGGTCCCTGTTTAGCCTTTGAAAGAGCTGCCACTGGTGATGATGGTTATGTATCTCTGCTCATGGCTCAAAGTCAAGACTTGTCCGGTAAGGAAGATTGTTGAAACTTATCTTATAGAGTATTATGTTTTTAATCGTTATCAGTGGTAAACTTATGGAGCCTTAGTACTTACTTGGTTTGTGTGTGTGTGCGATTGATGATGATTCTGCAGAAATTGGACTCAAGCAATCGGAAACCACAAAGAAGCAAGAAGAAGAAGAAGAAGAAGATTGCAAGCAGAGATTACTATTAAGCGACGCTGCAGATTCTAAGGAAACAGAAATTGTTCGTAGAGGCCTTATGAAGAAAGCTTCACCTCATGCTAGAGAGTTGGACGAGGAGGACATATCTAATACTGGTTCTCCACCTAAGAAACAAAAAAAAGCTTGAAAATGTCTTTGCATCTGGACAGAAAGTTTGGTGATGATGACTTAGATTAGACTAAATCAGGCTTAATCGTTTTTGGTTATTGTGCATAAGTAACTCAGTTTCAGCTGGTACTTTGGGTTGACTTGACTTGGCTTATTAATAAAAAAAAAAAAAGCTTTAGATTCTGTCAATGTCTTTTGTTTTCCCAACTCCAAACACCAAGTGGCGACACATTCTTTTTAGACCCACTAGACCAGAGGATTGGAAGAAAAATTAAAAGTAAGCTTTGAATTGTATTTGTATTTCAAGATAAAATATTTTAATCATTAGGAAGTAAGCAATTGGTTTAGTGAAATAAAGCCGACCGGTATGGTTCCGGTCACTTTGACCTCCTGCATAACCAATTATTCCATTTTGAAATGATTTTAGTTATCATACTGACTGAAGATTATTGGAAAAAATTAAAATATATAACTCGATAATTTTTTTTTACTTGAATATAAATATACTAGTCATGTTTTTTAGTCTATTTGTTTGAAACAACTATTATATTTTAATTTCTGAAAGAAAGAATCGTAAAATGATATAAATTATCAAAAACCGAAACTACAAAAATAAAGAAAAATAACGACTAAACAAACTAGAAATCTAGAATAACAAGTTATTGTAAGAAAATATTAAAATGAAAAAGTCAGTAAGAATATGACAGAGATAGGATGGCAATAAAACCATGACAAAACAAGCCAGTTAGAAGAAAATAAAGAACAAAAAAAAAAAAAACATTGAAGTAAGGATGGAGTCGACTACGATTGAGTCTCAAAGTGGAAATTGTCTTAGTAACCACTATACCAAAATAGAGAGATTTCTACAAGTGCTCCCCAAATTCTTTTGATAAAAGTGTGGCCTCATCAAGCACTTGTAAGGTCTGATTCACATAAATACATTATTGATTCAACATAAGGTGGAATTAACAATGATTTATCATCGGGCCAGCAAAATTGTACAACCGCATGTCCGCATGAAACATGGAAGGTCTAATTATCAACGCAATGAGTACAACCTTATAATATAATACTTGAATTTCAAATAAATAATTCCATACTTTATTTACCTATCGAATTTACAACAATAAATTTGTGGTTAATTAATTAGTGATCGTTCCATGCTTCGGCTGACGGTTGTTGAATGTGGAAACAGTCTCCTCTCGTGGTATTTCGATTTAAGCTAATCAATAGACTATGGGTTGGTACATGCATTGATCCTTGTTCTGTTTATCTGTTACTACGATTATTTCGAGCATATCTAAAGTTGCTTTTTTTTTTCCCTTCTGATTATATTATATTGAAACAAGGATACAATTATGCAAAGGCAGAACCGACAGATAACTAACAACCCCAAAGAAAGCGCACACAAGGGAAACGATAACGGGAGGCAAAACAAAAGATATTCCTAATATTCCCCAAAACAAACCATACAACACCAAACACTCTAGACAAAGACAATGCTAAATAGCCCAAAAATGCAAGAGAAAACGATTCTTCTTGCCAAGACACGACGCCGAGGGAAGAGACCATCTTGAAAAGGATCTTATACAAGAATGCACGATATTACTGAACACAAGTAGCATCAGAATAACCCAACACGATTAAGAATTTCAGATTCCATAAACAAAGAACCCACACTCAAAAGAGAAGAGGAGCTCCCTCCACACCAAATCCATCTATCGAGAGTCTAAAAACACAACTTCTATTGCCACATCCACACAAGGATGAGCCATCGATGATACAAAATCATCCAAAGACAAACGAGAGAGATTATTCCAATACCAACTTGGAGAGGAGAGAGGAGAAACTGGTTTTCCAACTTCACTTTGAAGATGTTAATCGATATCCATTCATAAAACACACGGCTTCTACACCGGAACTAGGACCAAAGACCGATGAAGAGAAACGCCACTGCCTGAATCAAGAGCAGTGCGAGGTTGGGACCTCACCGGAAGAGCACAGATAATTTGGGGAAAACTGAGAAAAACAAATAAAGGCCATAGAAGCCAAAAACGACCAGATCTGTCTCCGTCGTAGCTTTGACTAAAGTTGCTAGCTTTCATAATCTTTGGAGATTGACATAACCACAAATTCGCTTGAAAAGCTTGAATATTCTATTACAGCTAAACGGATACATAATACTTTTAAGTAAAAAAATTTTAGAAATTTTTGAAGTTTTAAATAGTGTGTAGACAAAAAAAAATTTTTTTGTTGTTGTCAACAAACAGGAAACAACTTAAATTTGGGTCTTTTTGTTTGTTTGTTTCTTCTCAATAATCCTATGAAGAGAGAGTAATTAACACATACAATAAGACACAAAGCATTAACAATAGTCGCTTTGCATTACAAACCAAATCCGTAACTTCTTTTTGTAAATGTTAAAAAAAAAAAACTTATTTTTGTATAATATAATAACAACCAAAGTATTAGGAAGTACACATCATTTGGTTATAGTGTAAAGAAAGCCGACCGGTTTGGTTCCGGTCACTTTGATTGACCTCTTGCTTAACCAATAATTCAATTTGAAATGAATTTACTAATAATATTAAATACATCGAGTACAGTGTCAGTAAAAACCTGAAGATTATTGGACTATGAATATTAAATATATACAGTCTTCTGTCGAATGTCTTCGGAGAGAAAAAAAAACAAAAAAAACTAGTCTATGATGTTTATTTTCGTCCGGGACTAACCTTTCTTTCGTTTATATATATATATGGTTAATAGCTGAAAATAAAATACATTTTCTAGAAATTTAATAAAGAAATGGGAATGGACGATAAGGGGGCAGGCCCACCAGGGTCAGTTATGGCGTGCCGTGTCCAAGTGCTTCAATTTTGACTAAACCTTTCCTTTTTTTTTTCTTTTTTTTTTGTAGTATTTTCGTTTAAACGTCAAGAAAAAACAACTCGTGTTTATACTGTATGTTTTTTTTTTTTTTAGAAAGTACTCGTGTTTTATATGTTTTAAAACGATCCGTGTTAAGACAAAATTAAAAACTTACTATGATGTAATATTGACTAACCGATAAATTACTTCATAGTTGGCTAAACGTTCAATTTTCCTTCCATTGCCAGTATTTTAGATTTTTTTCTTGTTTCTTATTTGAAATTGAAAGCGTAAATAATTCGTGTTTTAAATTTAGAAATGGTATTTCCTCACAAATGTATACTATAATTTATACCAAATTTTATATAAAATACATAATGGAATAGAGATAGAATGTGATCAAGGAAAGCAAGCAATTGTCTATGAAAAGTAAGAAAATAATGTGGATTTGGACTATAAAAAATTGGAAGTCAAGTGGCGTCGTTTTTCAAAGTCAATGGACAATAAAACGGAAGTAAGACTTGTGCGTTCCTTTTTAAATGTCAGCACACATTTTTCAAAATTGTCACAAAGATACTGATTTATCACCAATAGAAGATTTATCTGTTAAATAGTTTCAGTTTGTATAGAAATTGTATCAAATACAGTATGTTTCAAGTTTTTCAATTGAAAAAATCAATTTGGCATCTTCCTCCATCTTACCATCATGCATGACAAATGAATAAAAAGCTGTTATTATCATACGACGTCTACACAATGCATATTATATGTTTTCTTTTTAATTTATTTTCTTGTCGTCATTCTTTTATTTTATTATATACATTATAGACTTTTAAAGAAAATTAAAGACACTATAGGATTCATGAGGTTGCAAACTTGCAACAAATTATACATCCGCATGATACATTGATATATGGTGGTCTAATTAACAGCGCAATTAATGAGCGAATTTTATAATAATAATAACACATAAACTTAGATAAATAATTATAGGCTTTTTTACACCTATCGAATTTAATTAGAACAAAAAAATTGTGATTCCATATATGATAGTATTACGTTTAAGAAACATATTGGTTTATCAAAAACTAAATGCACTTTTATAGCAGATGAGACATGACAACGATTCAAAAAAGTTTTGGTATATAAAACAAATTAAGTTCTGTGTATATATGAGTTTCTCTATATATTATCAAAGGACGTGAGTTTAAAATGGAATTTCCAATTTAAGTGATGGATATTGGAATAGTTAGTACTGACTTTGCTATGCTTAATTACCTAATTAAATGGGAACAACAACCAAACTCAAGCACTAATAAACAAAAGGGTGTGTTATTATATAATCACCCATCTTTTGACCTAAATTTCTGCATTAATTTGTTTTTTATTAATTATTTTTAAAAAGGCATAAACAAGTACACATGGATTAGGTTATTATGTCCAATTCATAAGCTTGTCTCCGCTTATTGCTCGCTTTAAAAGCTATACAATGGAATCTAATTATTGATATCATCCATCTGCTTATTATATACACATATACACCAATAATAAGAACAAAGTAAAGTGCGATTCACACTTGTTCGAACTCATTCTTATGCAAATACATTTACAAATGAGCGTGCACATAGATAGACATATATACATATATTTTTCCATCATGGCTCCAATTTGAATTAACAAAATTTTGGAATTGTTTTGTGATTGCAGGATTTTACCGTATGTTTGTTCAACAATTATGCCATTTAATTCTGTTTTCTATTCTACGGTTATGTTTGACAATCTTCTAACTTACTAAAATGTTGTTTGGTTACTTGGTTGTGTGTGTATTGAGATGGTTTAAACAACAAAATTACATGACATAACAAAACAATATATTTTTATATATACATCCATAGCTATTTCAACCATCCTTTAAAAATTAAGAAGCAAAATTGGTAAAATAAAATAGGGACAAATAGAGAGAGACCACCTGATGGAAGAAACAAATAACATATAATGGGGATTGTAAAGGATAGAGATGAGATGTCAAGCTACAATAATGGAGCAATAGTTTTCTCCACTTGGCTAATATAATATCTAACACGAAAAACCAACTTTTCCCAAATAAAAATTAAAATTAAAAGCTCCATATTAATAATAAGACGAAAAGGAAATTTCGTATTTTAAACATAAATGTTTAATGTCTAATCAACAACAGTCCAACAATAATGTTGTGCTGTAAGGCTATGTAACGGAAATAAATATTAACTAGTATTTGAGGTAAGTCCAAATAATGATAGAAACCTATTCCAAAATAATAAAAAATACATAAAAAAATAGGAAACATAATTTAAAAGATAGCATTTTGGAAAAATATTATAACCAAAGTTAGAAAATTCTTTTATTCAATGTAATCAAAATATATTTATTTTAATATTTATAAAACCTAGAATCATTTTTAAAAGGGGGTAAAATTATTGTACGATATGTTGAATAATATTGTTTGAACTTTGAAGATATGTTTTAAGAGAATATCACGAAAAGATATGGAAAATAGATATTCTCTCATATTGGAATAATATAAACGAATTATAATAATATATATTTTTTAAAAAAATATAATTGCAAAAAATAGAAGGAAAGGCGAAGGAGGTTCGGTTTGGTCGACTTTGCTAAGATAAGAGAGACTGACTCTCTTTGCTCCTTCCCCATTCTTCTCTCTCTAAACTTCTCTGCAAGCAAACTTCTCATTTTCTCTCTCTCTCTCTCTCTAAAACCCATTTTTTTCTCTCTTGAAAAAGTTCGAAGCTTTACTCGAAAAAGACTCTCTTTTTTTTTTCCTGCGATTAGGTTTCTCACGAAAATGGCAATCGAGGATCAAGAGAACACAATCCGCGAAATCAAGCCTAAGAACAGAAGAATCATGGTATTTTAAACAATACCCTTTTCTAGATTTCTATTATTACTCTTTTTTGTTTCTTCTCTGTTCTCCAAATGTGCAATGGTTTGTGTTTTTAGATTCGGTTTCTTTATTTGTTTTTTCTGGGTTTGGGATTTTGATTGACTTTGAAATTTCAAAATTGAAAATGGCGAAAAGTAGTCGACTTTTGAAAAAAACAAAAAAAGCTAAAAATGGTTCTAATTCGGGTTGTTCATCTAAGTGCTCTGTTTCGTGTACCTAACTAACAAAGGGATTTGATTTTATTTTGAAGAATCCGAACAATGCTCTTTTGGAGGAGTTTTTCTTCATCTTTTTCTTCAGGCTCAATTCCGTTAGTTAATTACTTTATTTGGTGTCACCAATTGGTACAATATGCTTTTTTTAATAATATACCAAAATTATACTTTTAAACCCTCAGAAGAAAATCCAGTGGAAATAGTGAGCACGAATCTGGAACATTTCTGGTTTTAATACGATTCCTTTATAGATGACCTTTTTAAAATTGAAATAAAAAAAGGAAACAGAATCAAATTCAAACTTATCCCACAAGACGAAATCAAAGAAAATGAAATGAGGAGTTTGTGAAGTTCAATGGTTGTTTAAGGGGAGATATGGTGAAATGTTCTCTTGAGGTATTATATATCAAATGGTTATATTGATTTCTGAAATAGATCATCAGAATTGAGAATATTGGTGTTTTGGTGGTGTAGGGAGCTGGTGGACCTGAGGAGGAAGATAACCGGTGGCCGCCATGGCTGAAACCTCTGCTCAAAGAACAATTCTTTGTTCACTGCAAGTTTCATGGAGACTCACATAAGAGTGAATGCAACATGTATTGCTTAGATTGCACAAACGGCCCGCTCTGCTCTCTTTGTCTTGCACATCACAAGGATCATCGCACCATTCAGGTGCGTTCTTGCGATGATTCGAACTAGAGAGATTCATCAAAAGATTCTCGATATGTTATGGTTTTTGAATTTGTCTTGATTGGTTTTTTTGGCAGATAAGGAGATCTTCTTATCATGATGTCATAAGGGTGAATGAGATACAGAAGTATCTTGATATATCAGGGATCCAAACTTACGTGATCAACAGTGCTAAAGTCGTCTTCTTGAACGAGAGGCCTCAGCCTAGGCCCGGGAAAGGAGTAACCAATACCTGCAAGGTTTGCTATCGCAGCCTCGTCGATGATAGCTTCCGCTTCTGCTCTCTTGGCTGCAAGGTACATTTTCAACGTTCTACCAACTTTTTCCATTTGTATTGATTTGAGTCAAAAGGAAGAAACTTTGGTGTTGGGTCTACACTTGTTTTTCCCTCTTTACACGTTCAAAAGTCAAAACAACACATCTTTCGAGTAAAATCACTCACATTTTAAGGACCCTCTTACAGTTTGCACCCAACATTTTCCTTGCATTTTGGGCTAAATTCAATTCCTTTTTAGCCGCTCGAGAAAAAGATAAAAGACTTGTGAAATGGGTGACCTTGTCATTTACAGTTTCACCTAACTTTTCCAAGCATTTTGGTTAATCATGTCGAGATAAAAACTTTTGATATGAGTCATCCTTTTCTTGCGCATTCTACTTATAACAGCTCTTTACTCAAAATAGTTGGGGGGTTAGAACTTTAACTTTGAACTGAGATCTTCTCTTTCTCGGAATCACAATCTGATAAAACTTTTACTTTCTATGTTTTTTGGGAAATGAAATCAAGATTGCTGGATCATCTAGAGGATTTGAAAGGGGAAGGAAGAACCCTGTGATGGAATCAGAGGATTCAAGTAGCAGCATTGGAATTGGGAAGAACATCATTTCAAATCTCCAGAGTTTCAGCCCATCAACACCTCCTCTTACTACGTCTAGTAATTGCAGAATCGCCAAGCGAAGAAAGGGAATCCCTCACCGATCTCCGATGGGATAAAACCGATAAAAGAAGAAGAAGCAAAAGTGTTAAAAGCCAATGCAGAAGCTTTTGCCAGTTTCTTGATTACACATCAAAGGTTTAGCTAATACCGAAGTAATGGTCTTTTTGCTTGTGTTAACAAAAAAAAAATGGCCTTAAGTTAGGTTTTGTCCTACTAATGGTAAGTCTGTGAATATGTAATGTGCTTTGTATATTTCTGTGATGCAAAAAGGGTAGAAAGGGAAATATAGGGGTTTAAGGGGTAGTAGTGGGGATTAAAGAAAATTAGTTTTGGTTTTCGTTGTTTATGTACGCATGATGTAAATTTGGTTTGGTTAGGTGCATACATGGATCTGGAATAACAAATAAATAATGAGATTTCCTACCTTTATATTCATCCGTTTCATTATTAACTATTGTTTTTAAAGATTTTTTCTGTTTCAGAATAAATATAGTTTTATCACATAGTCAAAAAATAATTAAAAGCATAAAATAAAACAAAATTATAAGAGTCATTTGATTTTTAAATGCATGATAGTGTATCTAAATCATATGTCGAAAACAGGATATTATATTGAAACGGGAGAGTTTTTTTTCATTGTTATGAAAAAATTGGGATGTAAGAGTTTGGATTTAGAATGTTAGACCATCTCCAATGCTAAGAACCTCTCATGAATTCTTAGCATTATTTTAATTATAAATTTTGAAAATGTTTAAGTTAAGAACTTCTTTAAAAGTAAATAAAATTATATGGCTCTAATGTTAGAACCCCACTTGAAGTTCTTAAAAATAAAAAAAATATTATTTTAAAAATTATAATATTTTAAGTAGAATTTATTTTGTTTAAATTATTAAACATTTTATATTTTATAAAACTTAAAAATTATTGCATTTCATAAATTTTGTGGAGTTTTAATTTTGTGAAATTTTGTGAAGTTTTAATTTTTGTGAAGCTTTGTGAAATTTTAATTTTTGTGAAGTTTTAAAATTTTGTGAAGTTTTAATTTTTTTTTTGTTAAAATGAACCGACCAATCACAAACTGACACATAAGTAGTTATTAACAATATTAAAAACTCTCTTTTAAGAACCGGTTCTTAACATTTTATTTAATTTTGAATTGTTTTTTTAGTTTTTTTCTAAGAACATGAACAATGGTAAATCTCATGTAAGATTTTTAGCAATTTTTTTATTGTGAATTTAATTTAAGAATTCATAATTTATTTTTCCTCCTCCAATGATAAAACCTTTGATGAGGTTCTTAATAAAAAAAATTTGTTTTTTTATTTTATGAAAAGTTTATTTGATTTATTAAAACATCAAAAAAAGTTTTGGTTTTTTCCCATAAAAATAAATCGACCCACTCTTCTTCAGACACGTGTCACTAAGATACATATCTTAAACATGACTTAAAGTTTTTCTTTAAGATTCAATTTTTTGATTAAAGCTTAATTTTTATTTATTTTTGGCTTTAATTACTTAAGAACCTAGGATAAGAATTATAAGATACACCATTGTTTATGCCCTAAGAACTCTATCTTAAGAACCCATTAGAATAAAGACAAAGTTAAAAAAAAAAGTTAGAATAAAGATTTTCGGCTCAAGCAGATGATACCATATGGTCCTAATTTAAATAAATGGAGCGACTTTTTGTGTTTTGTTCTTTTGCGTGACTTTAAATATAATTGGTTTTTTTATAGTTAAAGTCTATTTGTTATATATATAGTAGTATTAATTTTCATGGGGCATTGTGTTGGAGATCAATTGGTGGGGAACGTGTAATTTGCTTTCTCTTTGAACTTTCTTGAGAAGGGAACCATTTTGAAATTGGAATAATCAAGAGAGAGAGGACAAGAATATATGCCTTTTCTCTCAAATAGTACATATTTTCTCAATTAGTGTAAGTGTAGTAAATAAGTAGAGAACCTAAAATTGGGGAGGAAAAGAAAGGAGAGAACAAAAAGAAAAAGAAAAAGAAAGAAGGAGAGAACCTAACTAAAACTCTTACTTAATAATAAAATGGATAAATTGATCAATTTCAACGTTTGGTGTAGACAAGACAGTCCAATTAAAATCGAGAGAAAAAAATACATATAAATATTAAATGTTGTAACTAGCACAACGAAAAGCAAATAACCTAATATAATAACTTTAGTAATTTACAATAAAAATAAACTTATTTAATTTTTAATAATATGCATTTAAACTGTAACAAAATGAATATAATTGTATGTGATGATCGTGATATTACTATAAATATGCGAACATATATAAACAGTGAAAATTCAAACCTCTAAGCTTAGAAGATGTATGCCTCCTTGGGGAAAAAAGAAATGAATGAGGAATTCATCCACTATATATGTATGTGTATAAATTAAATTCCTCAAAGTGTAATTAAATAGAAATAAACATATATATTGTAAAGGAAACTAATTTAGTGTCAAGGAAGTAGGTCTAGGATCTCCTAGTCCTTCCTTGAGTCCCAAGAACCAATCCACCACTCGAGAATGATCTTTTCAAGTCCTCAAGCTTCACTCGGTTTCCAATTTCAAGATCATAACTTTCATCTTCCTCTTCTCTGTCTCTGCTCGTCGGGAGAACAATATCTGCTGCCGAGAATCGTCTTGGATGATGAGAACTGATCGAAACATGACTAACTTCTTCACGGTGATCAAGAACGACTGTATTTCCTTCTGCTGATCCAACATTGCTAGTAAACCGATCAAGATTCATCACCACAAAGAGATGATCGGGTTCTTGAGTGGTAGGGACGATGATCTTAGCCCGACAAAGCGGACAGTTTGAGTGAGATTTGAGCCACCGATCAATACAAACGACGTGGAAAAAATGGTTGCATTTAGGCAATAACCTTAAGCTCTCGTCTTCGTTAAACTCTCCAAGACATATGGAACAATCCATACCGTTGATCTTGAGCCCCTTTTGATGCTTCTTCAACTTGAAAGATCCAATCTTTTTTATGACGGCGTCGTCTAAACCGCCGTTTGAAGACACGTGAGCAAAAGGATCATCTTGGTCTTGACTTTCCAGCGAGTTGACATCGATAATTAAATCAGATCTTCCCGTTTCCGAGGCAGCTTCATCGTTTGTGTCGGTGGCGCAATACTTTGAGACAAGAGTGTAGTAAGTTGCCAAGAGAAAGGCACTTCCAAGGATTCCAATGATGGCGATGGCAAGAGGGGAAACGTTAGGGTTTGACGAAACTCCGTCGTTTAGGAGTTGTTCATAGGAAAGTGGTGGTGGAGAGAAGTTGATGTAACTACACCATTGAGGACAAAATGTGGAACAAAAGCCAAGAGTACAATCTCTTGGGTTTATATATTGATTCAAGGCATTAGGATTTGGATCGGACTCCATGAAAGAGGAAAAAGAAAAGAAAATTAGATCATCGAGGGATTAATTAATCAAAGATAGTGTTACATTGATAAGTGTTATCTTTCATAATACGGTAATCAAAGACATATGAAGGATGTAAGAAATTGTAAATATATATATATGTTTGATGAATGTGTTTTTTTCTTTTTTTGAGGGGCAAAGTGTGATGAATGTCGTTTATATATGTGGAATGTAAGAAATTTAATATCTTATAACATACAAAAGTGATTCTGGTTCGTATATGAGAAGCTTGCTTTGTTTAATTTTCTTTTTTCCCATGCTTTTTTGTTCTTTTAATGTGGCTTTAACTTTGTTCTTTAGTTCTTTTTTTCCTTTCTTTTGATGACATAATAATTGGCTTGTTGACTAAGATATCGAATGTGGTACGTAAATTGTTATCCTCACATTTGTACATCTTGGCATTTTGCAGATCCAAGTTTAAGGGGTAATGTTACGCTCTGATTCATTTTTTTAAAAAACGGACAGTCTTGTAGAAACGCCGAATATGATACAATTGAAATATATGTTAATGGGAAAAACGCTTATTAGTCTTATTACAAGCACACCAGAAACAGCTTTCACAATAGTTGACTCTCCGTTTGCGACATGTCCAATGGTTCTTGAGATATAGCGAGCATAGTTAATTACATTTAGCTCTCTTTAACGACTTTGATCCCTTCAATAGAGCAGCAGAAGGAGAATTCAATGATGCATATTTGTTCTATAGTTTATAATTTACGGGTCTAAAAAATACACATGCTCGAATTGAAAGAGCATTTTAAGATAATATTACCATAAAACAAATTCTTCTTTTGTCTTGTTTCAAGTTTCAACCGGTTGAGTATAAAATGGAACACTTTTTTCAAAGTAGAATATTTACTTTTACATTTTTTATTTTTCTATAAGAAAATAAAACCAACGATTCTAAAAAAGCTTTAGGTATTTTTACATCTATTAGCTACGGAGCTACCTTTGCTTTATCTGCTGCTATCCGAACCAAACCATCATCATTTCGTCCGCTTTATTCACTAACGACCATAAATCTTTCTTCACCTGCCAATATATCAAATCAAAGAGACATCATATAGGGATATTGCAACAAGCCAACAAGTGTTTGACATGGTAATATATGGTGGCAAATCTACTTACCTCATGGGTAGTTTTTGTTTCAAGATCAGCAGATTTATTCTCATCTCCAAAAAAACTGAGCAGAAGAAATGGACTTTGCGTTTGAGAACTTTCTTTCTTGCTTCATCCGTTTCTTCAACTTAGTAATCAAACTAGTTAGAAGATGACAGTAACTGTTTTCCTATTTTCACTAAAAACACACTGGCTTACTTGAGCTTCCCAAGAGCTGGAGCTTGATTTCTTGTCACTGTCCATTCCGAAATCTGCAAAGCATCTTCGGCAATGGCTTTACCAACTTCCTTAGCAAGAATCTGCCTACACAAATCAGTTTCCTTTCTTTATTTAAGATTTCTCTTTTGCTGCCCTTAGAGCTACCATCTCAAAAACACATAAATGAGCTTATTACTCAACTCAGAAGACCAGCCACTTGCCTTAACCGAGTTTTATCCACTCCAAGCGTACTTTGGTTTTTCTTTCTAAAACACTCTTACACTTGTCCTCTGTTACTCTCCCTTAGCAAGTACCAATGTATCTTTCCTTTAGACAACTATACACACCTCTCTACCTGGACCTAATATCCCATGATAATACACCCCGTCTCTCAGACTGAGTTCTACACTTGAGTTAGCAACTTCATCATTGTCTCCTTGATCATTATTACCTTAGCTTTCTTGTAACAGAACCTTGCAAAAAGACTTCTTCCTGGAGCATACAACCCTGCTTCCAACAGCTACACATTGCATACCCTTTTACTTCACATAAAAAAGCCAAGATTTCACTCTTTCAATGCTAAGAATCAGACTTTATGTAAAGAATCAGACTTTATTTCATTTCATTCATTGATACATAATAAGTACATTACACTTTTCACTTCAAAACCTGTGTCATTATGTGTGAAGATCGTCAGGAATTCTCAACCTGAGTCAGTTTCATTTTGGCTTTAGCCATCCTCGCTTCACCATAACACCCGGACATCCGTAAACCGGACAAAACCGCTCGTCTCGCCGATGACGGAATCTTGATTCCTTTACTGTAACACGACAAGAGCAGCTTCGAAGCACAAACAAACCTCGTTTCTTTACAGAGATTATGCACAACAGAAGTATAAGTATACTCATCTTTCACTTCCATCGACTCAAACAATCTCATCGCACAGTCTACATGACCCGCTTTACACAAACCATCGACTAAACAGTTACAGGTCACACGACTCAATCCAATCCCCATCTCTCCCATACTCACAAATGCTCTTCTCGTCTGTCCCGTCCTCAACAAACCGTTGACTAT
Organism: Alliaria petiolata; assembly: GCA_020283515.1. Taxonomy (NCBI): domain Eukaryota; kingdom Viridiplantae; phylum Streptophyta; class Magnoliopsida; order Brassicales; family Brassicaceae; genus Alliaria; species Alliaria petiolata. Next base: position 214,636,063 of record JAHZTW010000001.1, on the reverse strand, counting down.
GATCGTGTGCGTATACTCATCAGCTTTCATTCCTTTCCTCTCTATCTCTCCCAACAAATCATCCACCGCATCTAAATTCCCGTCTCTAAAATACAGATTCAACAACGTGTTGTACGAAACAATGTCGTGCCTCCTACCTTTCCTAACAAGCTCTTCCATATACTCGTAAGCCTCTCTCGTTCTTCCCGTCTTAATCAATGCGCTAACGACCGCGAAATACGCGTACCCGTCATAAGTATACCCTTCTCTTTGCATCTCTAGAAACAGCTGAAGCCCTCTTCGGATCCTCCTGGTCTTGAAATACAGCTTTAGTATCGTGGTTTATGTAACTGCGTTCGGAGCGTAACCCTATTTCTTGAGCTCTGTAAGCATCCCTATCGCAGTACCGACCCTCCTGGATTTACAGAGCCCGTTGATGAGGATGTTAAAGGTCATGAGCTCTGGTTTAAACCTACTCTTCATCTCTTTGAAAAGCTCGAGAGCGTCGTCTATATAACCGCACTTGCAGAGAGCATCGAGGAGAACATTGTATGTTTCTGGACCTGGACTTAGCCCTGCGAGTTGAAGATCCTTGTAAAGAACACGAAAGGCTTCTTCTTGTTTACCTAGCTTGAAGTAACAGCACATCAAAGTGTTGTAACTCCACAGATCAGGATATATACCCCACTCGAGCATTTCGTCGAACAGGTAGAGGACACGATCCAGCATCAGCCGTCTCGCTGCTCCGGCGATTAAAGAGTTATACGTAGCTACATCGGGTCTAATTCCGGCGTCTCTCATCCTACGAGTCACGGCGTAAGCTTCTTCTATACCAACGAATCGACATTACCCACTAATCAGTGTGTTGTAAGTGACGACATCTGGAGCAACACCTAATCTGATTCCGTCTTTGATCAATGATTCGGCTTTCTCCAGTTTCCGGAATTTGCAGAGAGAATCAACGCATATGTTCAATAACCTCGTTGATAATCCGGTGAATTTCACCAACCCAGGAACCATATTCTCTCGGATTAATCCGAGTAAACATAGAAGAATGGTATAAGAAGCAGCTGGGTTCGTGACATTGAATGTTGGAAACTAAAAGGGTTTAACGAATGGAGCTCGCAAATGGAGGAAAATTTGAGAATTCAGATGCAGATCTCGTCGGCGAAGAATGTAATTGTCGTCGGAGACAACAAAAAAATGTGAAATTTCAAAACAAAAATCCTCCTTGCAGCATCTGAGAGGGAATTTACCAGAACAGTCTTCAACTTCCAAGTTTATACTGCAATAACCCCTAAGTTTATTTTTATTTTATTTGGTCCAATAACCCCTATTTTTTTTTTTTTTTGGGCAGCAACCCTCAATTTTTTATATAATAGAACTATTGGCCACATATAATCGGTTCATCTCTTTTCTTGGATCAAATTAATCACTCAATTTGGTTAGCCAAAAAAAATTGTCAAATTGTCCGTTCTTATTATTAAACTCCGGATAAGAAAAGAGAAGAAATCACTAATAACACTAATTAGCATCAAGTTTAAATTTCTACCTAAAGGCTAAGAGATATAATATATAATCGATACAACAAGAAGAAAATAAATGAACTAATTGTCAACAATAATCTGTTTAGTTCTTTAATTTTCCGATTGTGTAGCAACCGTTTGATCGGAGACTTCACCAAACCGACGATGATCGTATCCTCTGTTTCTAACAAGTTCAGCAAAAGTAACACAGCTCTCTGTCTGGCTATGTCCTCTTGTAACCTTAATCTTCACCTGCTCCGGTAATCTCAACGTATACTTATCTTCTTCCTCCGGTTTGTTTCTCACTATTGAATGCCCCGTCGAATGCGATCTCGAGAATTTCTCCAGCAAAGTTTGTTCTTGTTTCGATCTTTCGTTGTTTACGCAACTGCTCTGTCCTGAAGACGGCCAAGTATCAATCGCTGTTGTTGTCTGATGATGATGATGATGATGTTGATCGTCGTCGTCGTCGTCGTCGCTTGTTTCTGGAATCACATCGATGATCATCTCGTTGACGTTAGACAGAGTATTGTTGGTGTTTTCCCGCGGAGGGGGAGGGTCAAGATCGCAGCGGCAAACAGGGCACGTTTTGTGAGATTCGAACCAGAGATCGATGCATTCTTGGTGAAACACGTGGTAGCACGTGGTCAAGAGACGTAGCACGTGATCTCCGTCGAATTCGAGCAAACATATGGCGCACTCGAGGCCGTATTTCTCTTCCCGGAGATCTTTGACGGAGGAATAAGGAAAAGTGGGAAACGAGTTCATGATTCGAAGCTCGAGGCCGGGATTGACCGGGGGAGCTTCCGGTGGCTGGAGGGGATTGTCGGTTGCTCCGGCTTCTCCGCCGTGTTGGATACGCCAAGCTTGCATCAAGGTGTCGAGGAAACACTTGCAGAAATAGAGAGTGAAGAAACCGATGAAGAAGAAGACGAGGAGGATCACGGTGAGGATCACCGTGAGGGGCGGCGTGACGTAATGTTGTGATGGAGCTTGCGGCGGTAGAGGTGAAGGAATTGACGACATTACGGTGGCCGGAGACTGATTATCTCCGCCGTGATAGATTTAATATTTTTGTGTTTTTTTTTAATTAAGGAAAAAGATTTTATTTGGTCTAGTGGTGTGTGGAAAATGTGTGTATGGTGTGAGAGAAAGAGTGGAAGTTTTGGTTACTAAAAATAGAAAGTGTGTTTGGGTTTTTGTTTTGTTTGTTTCTTTTCTTTGCTTAGTGCTCTATGCATTGAACGAGTCCTCTGTGACATTTGTTTGACGTTAGGCCACTTGGTCCTTAAATAGTATGGCTGTAAGTGATAAAAACAAATTGGATGGTAAAAAAATAAAAAGAATAAAATTATATGGAATAAAGGAAATATAGAATGAAACAAAAAATGAAATTCTATTCTTTTCTTATTATTTTTGAAGTAAAATAATTTTTTTAAAGAAATTGTTTTTTTCTATAAAATAAATCGAAAATGAAATAATTTTTTTTTTCTTGCAACTAGTAACAATTTTGTGAAATTTCATAAAATTATAAATTCCACGTGATTTTATTCCTAAAGATTGCAATCTAATTACACCATATATGTATTTTCTTTTTGTGGCATTAAAAGTGTAGCCAATTGTTAAATATACGTTATTCCTATTAGAAAATAAATATACGTATAAGGTCTCTAATCTCTTTATCAAATATTTTTTTTGTAAATATATGTTTTATATGGCATTAAAAATATAGCCAGTTGTTAAATTTCCGTTACGTTTTTACCGAAAAAGAATTTTGTTTTATTCTTAGTAGGAAACAAATTTACGTATAGGGTCTCTAATCTTTTTATAAAACATTTTTTTGCAAATGAGAGTTCGCCATATTTTCTTAACTTTCCGAAACCCAGAACTACCGTTTCTCTTCGACCTCGTTTTACTTCTCTGGTGGCTGTGCTCTTCACTGTCGCCAAGGATGGTCTCCGCTTTCTCTTCTCTTTCTCTTCTTGCTTTCTCTCTGCTTTTCTCAGTTTTCAGCAGAAAGGTTTCTTCTTATTTCTTTGATTGGCCGGTTTCGGTGGGCTATTTCGACGCCTTGGTCATATCTAGGGTAGATTTTGGTTCATTGGCTTCTCCTCTAGGCGTAGAGCCTTTGCTCTTTGTCATCCTCGGCGCTTGTGGTGGTGGATTCGCCAGATCTGGACGGTGGAGCGGTTTGCAGAGCTTTCGAGGACGAGGCTCCGGAGACGGCGTCTGATCTCGATGCATCTTCTTCGCTCGGGTTTGCCGAATTTGCCTCATTTGTCTTATCTCTCGGTCAGTCCCTTTGGTTAGGTTTTGGGGCCATGACTCTCTTGCGGTGCTCCGGAGGATGTGGGTTTTTTTTTGGTGCTTTACTCGGATCTCTGCCAATTGAAAAATCTTGTTGCTGACAGGTGCTCAGAGCTCTGTCTGATGTAGTGGTTGATTCGATTCGTCGCTCGTCCTTGGCCACCGGTTTGAACACCTGTCAGCAAGACAGAGCTCTAAACACCTGTCAGCTACAAGATTTTTCTGTTGGCAGAGATCAGAGCAAAGCACAAAAAGAAACCCACATCCTCTGGAGAACCGCAAGAGAGCCACATCCCCAGAAACCTAACTGAAGGGACTGACTGAGAGACAAGACAAAAGAGGAAAATCCGGCAAACCCGAGAGAAAAAGACCCATCGAGATCGGATGTCGTTGTATGTTTTGTTTCCGACATCGTTTGACAGCTTCTCGTGTATCATTGCGGGAAAATATAAATTATTTTTTGACCGAATTCAAAGTTAACGTAAATGAGAATTTTTATAAATATATAAGATTACATCGATAATATCTTTGGTACAATTTTCTCATTTTGATTCTTTTTTTTTTATGTTTGAAACTATTTTACTACCAATTATGAAAATAATTATAAAGACAATTTTTCAGCAGACAATCTGTTTTACAAAGATTCACAACATCACCCACAACAATATTTTGCAGTATGTTGGAGACTTTTTTTTAAGATTGCTTTTATTAATCTGCATATATTCGGATTTAAAAACATTAATTAAACTTTTATCAAACCGCTGTATTAAAAAAAGTTTAACAAATTTTCTCATTCTGATGACTCGGTTATTTTTAAGTATCCAATGTTTTTTTGTTTTTTGTACATCAATTTTCTTTCATTCTGATTCAAAACACTATTACTTTTATATATTCATTGTTTTCTTCTTTACATCAAATCTTCTCATACTGATTCATGACTCGATTATTTTTAGAGATTCAATGTATTTTACTTCACATAAAAAAAAACTCATTATGCTTCATGACTCGATTATTTGTTCATCACATTTTCTTGTTTTGATTCAAAACTCTATTACTTTCACATCAATCCTTCTTATAAACTCAGATAAACGTTTGCTAATAATCATATCAGGTCAGTTTTTCCTCTGTTTCTTGCTACCTGATAGAGTGAGAGACTGAGAGCAGCGGGCTAAGTTAAAGCTTAGTAACACCAAATGATGGAAGCGAAGAACCAAACCGGCGCATCTCGAACCGTACCAAGATGCCGAACCAAAAATATATGTCGTGAAGTATCTCTGGTTTTCTTTTATTTGATTTAGCATTTGTTTCAGTTAATAAGGAGACTTAGTCTTCCTCTCTTAGAAGAACTAAACTCCCCACTTTCCCATTTCCCGTACGTATATGAGCAACGACTCCATCATTTGTTTTTGTATCTTTCAATATTTAAATACCCTCCGATCCATCTACCCTTCCTTTAATCTTCATACCCTTCTCTTATTTAATCAAAGATGAAAATCCTATTCTATCCCTACTAAACCAAAATCGTAAAACCAACGGATTCAAAACCAACGGATTCAAAACCAACCGAACCAATTCACCATTTCCCTTCCCATTAACAGCTCATTTAAATAATTAAAAACAAAATTCTTATCAATCAATAAGAAATGAGCAATCTAGACCAATGAGAGCACTCGGATCGCGACATTCTCTCTCCTGTCCTCCCAGACGCGATACAGATACGCCATTGAAGACATCTCGAGCTTCGGACGGACTCCGCCTCCATTGAAGCTAGCTGGGTATTTTCGGATGAATAGAGGTGCGTTGCTGGTATCGAAATCGTGTATAGAAGTCTTAGTATTATATCAATGAGCAATTTATTTTTGTGTTTGCGAATTGAATTAAATTGAGATTGAGATGAGATTGAATTGGATTTGAAATTCAAGCCATTTGGTATGCACATTTTGATTTCTAATCTTGCTGTATGCGTCGAAAAGCAAAAGAATGGATTGTACCTGTTGAATCGTAGCCAAATCGTAAGTAGATTAAAAACCCAGATCATGCAGAAATAATCTAATCTGAATGGAATGTGGTGGCGATAGAACAAATGGTAATATTGAGTAAGAACGTATAACTGGGTGGAACTTGTAATACTGAGTGCGAAGGTATAACTGGGTGGAACTGGTAATACTGAGTGCGAAGGTATAACTGGGTGGAACTGGTAATACTGAGTGCGAAGGTATAACTAGGTGGAATAAGTAATACTGGCTGAATTAGGAATTTGAAAATTAGAAATGGTTTAGAACAATTATTCATTTGGCATGCACAATGGGTTTAAAAAACATGTTTTATGTTGTAGTTAGTGACTCATAGGTAGAATAGACGTGGTTCATGATCCAATTTAATTTTAGAAAAAGCACAACTTGGTAACATTTGGTATTAGTGATTGATGTTGACAATTGATTTTGTTTATTCTTTTTGCAGGCGACAATGAGCAAGACCATAAACTTATATTTTGATTACGGAGGAAGTTATTCAAAGAGTGGAGTAGATGAAATATGGAATTCTGTAGGTCACATATACGGTTTACCATTTAAGACATGCATTGAGGAGATAAGTTACCCGGCGTTAAAGAGTAGGATATGCAGGAAGATTGGGTTAGATGAAGCTACGGTGAAACTGCAAATGAGCTTCATTCCATTGGTATGCAAACCACAAAGATCATCATTAATTTTCGATGATGATGATGTGTATAATTATCTTACGTCCATGGATGAGGAGCATTGTAGAAGTGTTTTGCATGTAGAGGTCATCGAAAATATGGTAATAGATAAAGGGGGCGAGCAACTTTCTAGAGTGGGTCGAGGAAGCTCTTTTGGGGTCAATTATGAAGAGGAGTTGCATTCAACTGATGATGTAGTGAATACGGGTGCCATAACTGTTTACGTAGGCAATGGAGAACCAGTAGAACAGAAAGATCCGTTGGAGCAAGATCCCTTGGAGCAAGATCCGTTGGAGCAAGATCCCTTGGAGCAAGATCCCTTGGAGCAAGATCCGTTGGAGTAAGATCCGTTGGACGTTGAAGATAACTCTGTTGAAAACGATTTCGGGAATGATGAATATGTTGAGCCTACATGTGTTACACAGGATAGTCAGTTTATAGAGGCTTGGGAAGACGGTTTGGATATAGAAGTAGGTCAAGAATTTGGAAGTAAGCAAGTAGTGCAAGAGTTGGTTGATAAAGTTGCATTTTTGAATTGTTTTGTGTTTGGAGTAGCCAAGTCTGATAGGAAGTTATTAGTGCTCAAATGTCGCCAAGAAGGTTGTAAATGGCATTTACGAGTTGCAAAAGTAAACAATTCAGATTGTTTCTCTGTTAGAGTATACATAAAAATGCATACATGCTCCAGAGCTATTGCGAGTACAAGAATAAATAAAAGGAAAGGCACACGAGGAATAGTTGCTTCTGTTTTACACAATGATTATCCAGGAAAATTTGCCACCCCAACTCCTAAAAGTCTCATCACTCTGGTTCAGGGAAGACTTGGTGTGACTGTTTCATATTCGACCGCATTGAGAGGAAAAAAGAAAGCTATTAGAGATGTGCGTGGTAATTGCGAAGAAAGTTATGAGGAGCTGTACTGTTATATGTACATGTTAGAGAAGGTGAATCCTGGTACAAAAACCAGCGTAGTGGTGGATGAAGCGAAAAAATTCAAGTACCTATTTGTCGCTTTGGGAGCTAGCATCGAAGGGTTTCAAGCGATGAGGAAAGTGATAGTTGTGGATGCAACTTTTCTGAAGACAGTATATAAGGGTGTCCTAATTTTTGCCACGGCTCAGGATCCTAATCACCACCATTATCCTATAGCGTTTGGTGTACTAGACGGTGAGAAAGATGCAAGTTGGAATTGGATTTTCAGTATGCTGAAAACGGTCATACCAGACTCTCCTGAATTGGTGTTTGTTTCTGATAGAAATTCAAGCCTCATCAAGGCAATACTTGAGGTGTACCCGATCGCTTAACATGGGTATTGTCTAATGCATTTGTCTCTGAATGTGAGAACTAAAGTTTCCAACGTTAACAAAGACATAGTTTCAGCTAGATTCAAAGCTTGCGGTTAGATTTACAAAGTGGCTGAGTTTCACCGGGTTTATGCTGATTATTGTAGGAGATATCCTTATGTGGCTCAGTATCTGTACGAAAGTTGTGAAGTGGAGAAATGGGCGAGGTGTTATTTTCCAGGAGAAAGGTACAACATAGACACTAGCAATATAAGGGAATCCATGAACAACGTTTTTAGGACAACAAGATAGTACCCCTTATTACCCTTGATAGATACGATAATTGAGAAAATTGGTGAATGGTTTAAGAAACATAGGATTAACTCTCAGAGTGGATCGAGTGTACACAAACTGGTTCCTATTGTGGATAACTTAATACACAGTAGATGCGAGACTGCAGCGAAATTAACTGTGATTGAGCTAAACACATATGAGGTTGAATATCGTGTCAATGAAGCTGATGGGAAGTCCTATGTGGTGAACTTTTTATGGAAAAGTTGCACTTGCCGGTGTTTCGATATTGATAAGTATCCTTGTGAGCATGCAATAGCTGCTGTTATGACGTTCATGAAGCGTAAAGATAGAGACCGTGATATACAATTTCATGATTTGAGCTCACCTTATTATTTGATGGAGCAGTGGGCAATGCCATATTGCAGGACCATTTATCCAGTGCCGGCTAAGTCTGATTGGACTATTCCGGATGAAATTAAAAATTTGCAGATCTTACCTCCAAGCTACACCAAAAAGGGAAGAAATAAAGAAAAGAGGTATCCATCGGTTGGAGAAAGGCGTCCAAAACCAAGCAATAAAATGGTGCCAGGAGTAAACATGGCTAGCTGGTTCGATCCGGTTCAAAGTACTGAGCCATGAATGTTTAAGTAGATTTCTGTTCTTCTTTCGCATGATTTGTCTTTGAATTTGTATTTCTTGGATACTATGTTTTTGTAATACACGGTATAACTACAGCCATGAATGTTTAGAAGATTTGTGTTCTTCTTTCGCATGATTTGTCTTTGAATTTGTATTTCTTGGATACTATGTTTTTGTAATACTCGGTATAACTACAGCCATGAATGTTTAGTACGAGTAAAATGATATTTACAATATGAAAAAAAATTACAAATGACATGACAAAAACTAAACTAAATAAATATATGTCATGTGAGTAACTATTAAGTATAAGAAACATGTCATCATTACTAAAAAATAGGAAATAAAAATTCTTGTTTTATTATAAAATGCAATCAACAAACACCTTACACTTTTATGGTTACTTTGTTAATATATGCCACATAAAGATGCAAAACATTGGTAAAAACAAATATAACACTTTGTAAAACATAAAAACCTTGGAATGTACTTAAGTTTACTAAAATGATTGATACAACTACAAAATGTAAGTTTTTTTCAAGGTAATACTAAATAAAAGTTAAAAAACACCAAAGTAACACTATTTGGATGCAAGTGATACTGGAAAACTAGGTACAACTATATGTGAGTATTTGGCGGAGCACGTGTCGATTTGGCGGCGCACGTGTCTATTTGGCGGCGCACGTGTATTATGTGTTGCCACTCCTGATTTTTATTAGTTTCTACCACCTTTTTCCCTTCCAACCCGAAAAACGAATAGGATACATTTTCTACTAATCTGGATCGATTAATCTTTCAGATTCGTTTTCCACTCCAGCTCGAAATCCCGTTTCACTCCCATCTTCTCGAGGTCTCCCTTCGAATCTCATTGCAGCGATTTCTGGGTCTGAAGCTCTAAGGTACCTCGATTTTATTTGCAGACATTTGTCATTTGTCTAGGGTTCGGGTTCTTCTAGGTTTAGCCCATGAATTTGGGATTCGGGTTCTTCTAGGGTTCGCCCAGCCAGATATTTGGGATTCGGGTTCTTCTAGGGTTAGCCCAGGAACTTGGGATTCGGGTTCTTCTAGGGTTCGCCCAGCCAGATATTTGGGATTCGGGTTCTTCTAGGGTTAGCCCAGGAATTTGGGATTCGGGTTCTTCTAGGGATTCGTTTCTCTATGTTTGTCTACGTTTGTGTAGGATCCGTTTCTCTATGTTTGTCTACGTTTGTGTAGGGATTGGATAGCGTTTTACATATAGTAATACTTGTGGGTCGTAATCTTTAGACTTATGAGTAGTTTGTTTCTTGTAATAGACATATGAGTGTGTAATAGACATATTAATGTTTTTATCTGAATTTTATGTTAAACTTTTAAACATCATCAAAACCAAACAACCAAAATAACACATTTTCACTTAACAATACCAATACTACATAAAAGATAAGAAACCTCCCATTTTCACTTAACAATACCATTATTATATATCGGATTGTTTTTTACTCTGCCTCGTCACTCTCTTTCCCTTCTCTTTTTCCTCTGTGAAAGGAGTCACAATTAGTTGGGATTTCTTCTTCTTACGCTGTTTTCTTCCTTCACCTCCCAGAACTTCCTTCTCAACTTCCTTCTCTCCTTCCTTCTCTCCTTCCTTCTCAACTTCCTTCTCTCCTTCCTTCACCTCAACACGGGTTTTTCTCCTCTTGTACGTCATATTCACCTCTGGTTCCTTCTCAGCGGAAACCTGCAATCACATTCATAATTTAATTGTTTGGTTTTTCCAAGTGTTTCATTTTTGTTATTAAATTTAAACAAAATGTTACCTTCTCCTCTGACGTATTTGCGAACTCGGATGATGATATTTTCCTCTTAATCACCTTCCTTGCTCCTTTCTCTTCTTCTTCCTTCTCCTTCTCTTCTTCTTTGTTCTGTTCTTCGTCCTTCTCTTCTTGTTCCTTCTCCTTCTCTTCTTCTTTGTTTTGTTCTTTGTCCTTCTCTTCTTGTTCCTCTTCTTCCTTATGTTCTTCGTCCTTTCCATCTTCGTCCTTCTCTTCATCTTCTTTCTCTTGTTCGTCCTTCTCTTCTTCTACTACTCCTTCCTTCTCTTCTTCTTCTACTCCTTCCTTCTCTTGATGTTTCTCAACCACCGTGTCTACTAAAGTAGATAGCACTGCTGCTACTTCAGGAGCCACAACTCCTTGGTTCTCCGTATCAGCTACAACTCCTTGATCATTCGGATCCTGAAAATAACACAGTTTTCCTTAGTGTTTCCTAGTCTTACTTTTTTCATTTTACCATACAACAAAACAAACTAATACCTCAGGTGTTGGCTCCTCTCCTTCTTTGTCTACTTCCGTAGACATCTCCGGTGTTGGCACCTTCTCTACTTCCGTAGACATCTCCGGTGTTGGCACCTTCTCTCCTTCCGTAGACACCTCCGGTGTTGGATCCTGCAAAACAAACACAGTTTTACTTAGTGTTTCCTAGTAACACTTTTTCATTTTACCATACAAAAACAAAACTTATACCTTCTCTGTTACACCTCTGGCATCTTGATTATCATTAAAATGATAATCCATCCCGTCTTCAAATGTCATCCTAGCATCTAATTGTTCTTTCACATACCCTTCCACTGCTACAACTCTCTTGTCCAATCCATCAATCTTCTCATTGATTTGCTTGAACCCTCTATCCATGCTTACCTCCAGCCTTACTATCATACTAATCGTAGCCACATTCTCCCCACGAGCAGACAAATTCTCCACAGTGATGGCCGCGATATCTTCCTCCTCAGCCTCCTGATCCTCCTCCTCATTCTCCTCTTCTTCCTCTCGGGAAGTCACGTCTTCCTGGTACATCTCCTCAAAACATATCGTTTTTCCTTTATCAATATGTTTCATCCACCCATCAACAACAACATCATCAACATCATCTTCATCTCCTACTTCCATAATTCGATCTAAAATATCTTCTTCATCATTGGTTGTGACCAACAAACTTTGTATTTCCTGTCAATATAAATAAAGAAAACACATTCAAAAGAAATCAAGCTTAAATAATGAAAATGCAAAGGATAACTAGTTTAGATTTCTAACCTTAGTATTACCGAGTACTTCATAAATATCTGAAAGAGGAAATCCTTTCATCGCCGATGGCTTGAACTTACTCTTACACATACGAGGACAGCTGCTCACGGCGCCTCTGTGGTCCTCTCGGAATTTTTTATTTAACTTTGGAATTGCTTCAAACGCTAGCATCTGCACAAGACACATTTAGTTAGAGAGTTAGAGAAAACATCAAAAAAAATTACTAAGAATACGCAAATAATCATGTTTACCTCCAAAGAAGTACAAACACTTGGAAACTTGCATGTTCTATCGACTACACCTTTATAATCATCCATTTCTTTCTGGATATCTTTCAAAATCTGATCAAATGCGTATCTCCCCCAAGGAAATGTCTCACAGAGTTGAAGATCATCCACATCTCTTATAAAGAACTTCTCAACAGATGGTGCTCGTGCTCCTGTTTTCTCCTTCCCTACAATGACGCTAGATAGGAAGTACAAGACACACATCTTCAGCCTATCTGCAGAATATTTCTTCATTTTCAGAAGCTTTTCCTCGACTTTTGCATACGTAATCGTTACTCCTTGACCAAATTGCCTTTGCGCAAATTGCATACCCCCCATTTGCGTGAAATTTTCTGGATAGCTATGACAATCTAGTACAGAAATCAGAGCATGTTCTCTGAGAGAGTACCTAATGGGGACTCCGTTGACCACGAACCAAGCTTCCCTTTTCTTCTCTATTTCAGCTGTTCTAAGCAGGAGCATCCACATGCCCATAACCTTGTGGTTTTTGTCATAATGCATATGGAAGAAGTGCTTGAACTGTGGGTGATTGTAAAACCAATTCTTCTCAGACACTTGGAGGTTCAGAGAATTTATAATTTCAACCGCCTTGTGGATGTAACATCTGGTTGATATCTTCACCTGTTTGCTGTACTCACTCGGTGTAAAGTACATCCGCATAGGTTGCATCAACTCTGTATCATCATCAGAATCCTGCATCCATTCAAGTTGAATCAAGTGTTACCAAGTTTTACTTTTATTTTTGTAATACTAATACATCAAAAAACTAATAGTGTTACCAAGTTATACTATCGAACAAATACATACCGCTTGAAGAGGGAAATTGGACATGGTTCTTCTGATCCTCTCGTCTCTCTCTTCTTCTGCTGGATTCTCTTCTGCTCGACTCGGTTGCTCTTCATCTCGCCCAATAAACTTGTCTCCGATATATGACGCATTTTTCGTACGGGTCCTTCTTGTTCTTCCCAAATTCAATGAAATTCCTACACAACAAGTCGGGAATCGACACAATTAGGACATGTCGGGAGTTAACAACAACTCGGGAGTCAACAACAAGTCGGGAATCAACAACAACTCGGGAGTCGACACAATCGACAGTATTTCTACACTCTAACGCAAAACCCAATTTGATTCGAATGGGCTCGGAAGAAAAAGAAGAAGTGGGTTTCGGAAGAAGATGATACAAATTCTGGAAATAAGTGTTTAAAGATCGAATCCTACATACCTCTGGATGACATTTTTGCTTTCAATTTTCCGGACGATTGCTCCGACTGCGAATCCGCTTGCTCTGATAGCGATTCTGATGGCTCCGATTGAGAACTCGAATCTGATTGCTCCAACTTGCTTCTTAGTGTTTCCTAGTTACTCGTTTGTAACCGTCGGAAGTTGGACAGTTGGATCGCGAGGGGAATCGAAGGTGATTCGATTTTTCAAACCTGGGAGTGTTTGATGTGGATTGATCGGTTAGGGTTATGAAATCGGGTGGACTCCGAATTGAATTGTGGTGGAATGAATGGGTCGGGTTTTCTTCAGGTTTTCTTAGTAAATAGATTAATTTTTTAGGGATAACATAGTAAACAACCAGTTTTTAAATTAAAATTAAATAGAAAAAAAACATTAAAATAGATGTGAGTATTTGGGATCTCCTTTTTAAGTTAAAGGGTAGACCAGCCATTGATTCGAACGAGTCCTCTCTGACATTTGTTTGACGTTAGGCCACTTGGTCCTTAAATATTATGGTTGTAAGTGATAAAAACAAATTGGATGGTAAAAAAATAAAAAGAATAAAATTATATGGAATAAAGTAAATATAGAATGAAACAAAAATGAAATTCTTTTCTTTCCTTATTATTTTTGAAGTAAAATAATTTTTTTAAAGAAATTGTTTTTTTCTATAAAATAAATCGAAAATGAAATAAATTTTTTTTTCTTGCAACTAGTAACAATTTTGTGAAATTTCATAAAATTATAAATTCCACGTGATTTTATTCCTAAAGATTGCAATCTAATTACAGCATATATGTATTTTCTTTTTGTGGCATTAAAAGTATAGCAAATTGTTAAATATACGTTATTCCTATTAGAAAATAAATATACGTATAAGGTCTCTAATCTCTTTATCAAATATTTTTTTGTAAATATATGTTTTATATGGCATTAAGAATATAGCCAGTTGTTAAATTTCCGTTACGTTTTTACCGAAAAAGAATTTTGTTTTATTCTTAGTAGGAAACAAATTTACGTATAGGGTCTCCAATCTTTTTATAAAACATTTTTTTTGCAAATGAGAGTTCGCCATATTTTCTTAACTTTCCGAAACCCAGAACTACCGTTTCTCTTCGACCTCGTTTTACTTCTCTGGTGGCTGTGCTCTTCACTGTCGCCAAGGATGGTCTCCGCTTTCTCTTCTCTTTCTCTTCTTGCTTTCTCTCTGCTTTTCTCAGTTTTCAGCAGAAAGGTTTCTTCTTATTTCTTTGATTGGCCGGTTTCGGTGGGCTATTTCGACGCCTTGGTCATATCTAGGGTAGATTTTGGTTCATTGGCTTCTCCTCTAGGCGTAGAGCCTTTGCTCTTTGTCATCCTCGGCGCTTGTGGTGGTGGATTCGCCAGATCTGGACGGTGGAGCGGTTTGCAGAGCTTTCGAGGACGAGGCTCCGGAGACGGCGTCTGATCTCGATGCATCTTCTTCGCTCGGGTTTGCCGAATTTGCCTCATTTGTCTTATCTCTCGGTCAGTCCCTTTGGTTAGGTTTTGGGGCCATGACTCTCTTGCGGTGCTCCGGAGGATGTGGGTTTTTTTTTGGTGCTTTACTCGGATCTCTGCCAATTGAAAAATCTTGTTGCTGACAGGTGCTCAGAGCTCTGTCTGATGTAGTGGTTGATTCGATTCGTCGCTCGTCCTTGGCCACCGGTTTGAACACCTGTCAGCAAGACAGAGCTCTNAAGCTCAAGGATGAGATGGCAGACAAGTTTCAAACCATGGAGAACTCTTTCCAACGGATGTCGGACGAGAACCGAGAAGCCATCAATCGTTTGATGACGATGTTGACGACTAACCGTGAAAGTGGTCCTAGTGGAACACACGATCATCCCCGTCCTAACCCATCTTCACCAACAACTCAACAACCTTCCAACGTTAATCGGCTTCACCAGAATCTCCCTCAAGCGATTCACCGTCACGTGAAACTTGATTTGCCGCGTTTCGATGGCGGTGATCCGACGGAGTGGCTCACCAAGGCCAAGCAGTATTTTGCTTACCAAGGTGTACCCGACTACCAGCAAGTCAGCCTCGCCACGTACCACCTCACGGGCGAAGCAAACCAATGGTGGCAAGCGACATCCAAAACGCTGGGCACCGATGCAAACAACACCGTATGGGAGACTTTCGAGGCGGAGCTTTGGGTACGTTTTGGTCCTACACAAGCACGACGTTTTCATGAGGCGTTGTCTAAAATTCAACAAACCGGTTCCTTGCGGGAGTATCAACGGGAATTCGAACAACTACGCAACAAGGTTACCAATTGGTCGGAGGAAGTTCTTGTTGGTACGTTTCTCGGCGGATTAAACCCGGCCATCGCTGCACAGGTCCGAATGTTCTCTCCAACAACATTAAAGGAGGTTCTCAATCTCGCCCGTTTAAGTGATGAACAAATCCAGGCACAGCGACAACACAGACCCTTTCCCCCAAACGATCCCTCGCCGCCAAATCAACGTAACTCTCCCTCATCGCAATCGGCACCGAAACGGCTCAGTTGGGACGAGATGAAACGCAAACGGAGTCTTGGGTTGTGTTTCAGTTGCGATGAGCGTTACACTCCAGGCCACCTGTGTAAAACATCACAGCTTCTACTCATGCTCGGCGAAGATGCAGAGGATGCAGCTGATGATGAAAGTTTGGTTGATGCGACTGGGGAGGACCCTCAACAGCTGCAGCACAGTTTTCCTCCCTTGAAGCTTGAGGACAAGCTTCATCTTGGCGGGCGGAGTAATGATGGAAGCGAAGAACCAAACCGGCGCATCTCGAACCGTACCAAGATGCCGAACCAAAAATATATGTCGTGAAGTATCTCTGGTTTTCTTTTATTTGATTTAGCATTTGTTTCAGTTAATAAGGAGACTTAGTCTTCCTCTCTTAGAAGAACTAAACTCCCCACTTTCCCATTTCCCGTACGTATAGGAGCAACGACTCCATCCGTTGTTTTTGTATCTTTCAGTATTTAAATCAATGAAAAAGTCAAAAAGAAGCAATCGGAATTGCCCAAAAAAGTATCGTGTCTTATTTTCTCTGCAACAATCTACTTACTCTGTTTTCTCAAGTTTTGATCAAATTCTTCTCTATCACCAAATATTTTCAAAAATGTTGGAACACATATTATGTTTGGTATCACACATTTTCTTTTGAAGCTGTAGTTTTTAATTTTTTTTTTTAAAATTTAAAGTTTTTTTTATAGTATAATTTTTTGGCGTCAGACCACCATTTGGATTGGACCGGCCCTGACTGAGAGTTAATTTTGCCCAAATCGACCCACTGATTTCGTAGCTCTTAATGGTAATGTTTTCCATTGAACTTGATAACCAAAAAAAATTGGGAACTCTTTGATCTTCGAAGCTGGATCCAACTTCCAACTAAATCATTATTCTTTCCTCGCCATTTCGCAAGTGATGGTTCAGTTTTGGCATGGCTAACAAGGGTTCCAATCACTGCCGTCTCATCTAAATGATTTCGTTTTTCCATGTGACCGAAATGGAATAATTAATAACGCTATCCATAAGGATGAGATTACTTATTGGGAGGAAAGGGACAAAATATAAACCCATCGGTAATCACTTATTGGACCTTTTGTTATTTTAGTATCATTAGTTAAGTCAAGTAGGGATTGAGTGAAGTTTTTTCCATTTTCCATGGTTCGTAAAATAGCTATTCTTTTTATAAGATAAGGTTACCTTTAACAATGTGAAACAAAACGACAAAACTAAAATACCATATTTTATATAATTGACAAAACCTTATCTTATCTTATCAAACAAGAAAATTCGCCAAGTGTAACTGTAGTGAATCCACCAGATCTTCAAAAGTTCACAGGTAATAAAAACAAGAATTGGAAATGTCATTTTGTGTGATTCTGATATTAATAATCTAAAGTTCACAAATTAAAATCATTTTTTTACAAGCACATTAGACACGCTGAACTGAGTCTAATAATAATACTTCTCTGTTTCAAAAAAGTGTCACTTTGACATATTTCACACAAATTAAGAAAATTATTAAAAGTTTTGTTTTATCCATTGTTCACATATTAAATAAAATCATCTCTGTAATTACTATATTAAATTAGTAGGGTCAAAACTGAATTTTTATTTAAAGTTATGCATTAAAAATATAAAACAACACTTTTTATGAAACAAAAATAAAATTGTAAAACGATATTTTTTATTAAACGGAGGAAATACTTTTGTAGTGATAACTGTTCCCCAACAATAACGACAGAATTAAACGTCAAATCTATCGTTGATAGAAACATAATTGACATGATCAATGATATATTTATATCATCTTTAATTGGTCGGAAGATAATCAAACGAAAATAGATAAGAGTGTGAGAGTGATCAAACGAATACTCTTGTGTTCTCAATCATTTATATTTCATCACACCGTTAATCAATTACATTTTAGTGCAATATTTTGAGACAAAACAAGAAATGATAGTTTTGGTTCTGGTACATATCAGTAAAACGTTTTTGTAATTGTTCAACACTATGATTTAAGGTGCTATAATATAATATTGACATAATAACAACAAAATTCAAAATAGTTATATAATTCCGGTCTAACAAACGTTAATAGTTTTTCGATTTTTTTCTCATGTTTTATGATTCCGACGCGCCAATGGTTTTCAATAAACTGAAAAATACAATGGTAAGGGTGGTTTCGTAATTCTTGGTGCTCAAACGAAACCTCGACATAATCCCATCCAAGGGTAAAAATATCCTAGACTCGCCTAAGTACGAAGAACCCGTACAGCCTCACCGGGTCCCACCATCACCTCCACGTGGCATTCAAACAGCAGTTAATCTCGTGGGCCTTCACGTGCAAAACCTCCACACGTGTTCATCAACTCGTAGCTGATTCTTCCCCCCTCTTATGGTCATCGCATCGGACGGCTGAGAGAAAACCAACTTTAAGTCCATCAAACGAAAGAGGTGACGTGGCGAGAAATTGGCGCGAGATTGTGAAGTAAAAAAGTCAATAGATCCAACGGTGGATGTCAAAACAAAAGTCAGATGATTAAATGAAATCTATATATAGCAAGAAATGAGATTCGTTGATGGGTTTATATTATCATCACTCTCGAAGAGAAGAAAAGCTAAAATAGAAGCTTCGGGATGAAATCTCTTTTGATGAGAACCGGTTCGATGCCGGTTCAAAACCGGTTTATTCCGACGCGGAAGGTGACGACTATCTCCAGGCACAACTCCGTCGAATCATTACCCAGCTACGGCGGCGAGGGATTCGCCGGCGGCAAGATCTCGATCGAGGTCAAGGCTACTACGGTGGGGATGCGGAGGGTGTTATCGGAGAATGACGTGATTAGATCCGAGAGAATGTTGAAGAGTGTTGGATCCAAGCCTTCTCCGGCTAAAATCCCGGAGGACGACGAGGAGGAAATTAGGTTCGCCGATGGTTGGGGATCCTTGATCTGGAAGGAGAGTGGTATTCCTGCGGAGGAGCAAGGATTCTCCGGTGGTGGTGGCGGTGGATCTGGTTTTAGCGGCGGTAAAGGAAACGGAAACGGAAACAGAGGCGGCGGTTACGACGATAGGAGCGAGATCGGTGATTATTATCGGGAGATGTTGAAATCGAATCCCGACAATTCGCTTCTTCTGATGAACTACGGCAAGTTTCTGTACGAGGTACGTGTCGATCACGAATCTGAGATTCCGATTTTTTTTTTTTTGAATTTGAAGTCGAAATTGGAGAGATTATTAGGTTTCAGATTTTTGAAATCGGTTTTGGATAATTTAGGTGGAGAAAGATCCAGAGAGAGCAGAAGAATACTACGGGAGAGCAATACTTGAAAATCCAGGTGATGGCGAGGCATTGTCAATGTATGGAAAATTGGTATGGGAAACGAAGAGAGACGAGAAGAGAGCTCAAGGTTACTTTGATCAAGCTGTTAATGCTTCTCCTGATGATTGGTATATATATATATATACTTTAAAGAATTGTGGATTCTTGATTATTACTGTACTAATCCCCAATTTGAGTTTTCAAAATCTGAAAGGTTTGTGTTGTTGTAACTTTGGCAGTATGGTTTTGGGATCATACGCACATTTCATGTGGGAAGCAGAGGATGAGGAAGAAGAAGATGAAGAAGAAATGATGATGGCTGCATCACCAGCTATGGTTTCTGCGGTTTAGAAACGGGCAAAGACTAACACGAAGAAGTGGAGTTTGTGACTATGTATGTATATCAAGTATCAACCTTTTTACTATATTTTCTAACTCTTATGTTTCACTTGCGATGTAATAGTAACTTGAAGAGCAATAAACATGTATGTGAAAGAAAACGAATGTAATAGTAACCTTGAAGAGAATAAAAGGGCTTATGTAAAGCTTTGTATAATTAAGAGTTTTGTATAAAAAGTTAGATCTTTTGTTATTTGGTAGAGAAATGAGTCCGTCCTTTAAAACTAAAAGTGGACAATTCGTTGATTATATGAGTAAAAAAGAGAAGTCTTTATGATCATCACAATCATAAGAAACTAAGAAACAAACTAACAAAGAAGAATTGAAACCTACTTAACATATCTCTCTCTCTCTCTCTCTCTATTTATCTGAAACCAAAGCTAAATTAAAGAGAAGTAGGACGAAGAAGAAGAAGAAGACGAGAGAGAGTAAGAAAGCTCAATCTACTTATGGATAATTCTGATAAGAGAGATGTGTAAAAGGAACAGAGAAGCAGACAGACCCATGAGCCATCTTGTTTATTGAGGATTGTGGCTAGGCCAGAGATGGTACATCTGCATAGGCATTTGGTGAAGTGGTTGCGCCGTAGAGTTTCCAAATAGTCCGTGACTGTTGTGATTGTTGTTGTTGTTGTTGTTGTTGTTGCTACCTCGGTGCAACGGAGAGTTACTTTCGTTTTCCTCCGATGACTCGCTCGAATGTTGCTGTCCCTGAGACCGAGGGCTTCCTGGTCCACCACCACCACCACCACCAAAGCTCAACATATTGGCTGGTGCTGAAGCTGGCTCAGGAGTATTCTGCGCACGTGCCACGCTTAGTTTCTGTTTCTTGCAGTCTGGCACAAAGCTTCCAACAACGACCTATATATATATGAAAGTCAGTATCTTGAAGATTTTGTGATTTTAACTCGAGTATAAAGGTTTAAAGAATTCGAATAACCTGGACTTGTGATCCAGCTATTAGATTTCCAGAAACACAACCACCTAGAATCTGCCCATCGGGTCTAGCCAGAGATACACTCAAGTTACCACTTTTGGTCACAGTGCCATTACTCTCAGAGTTCAAGAAAGAACCTGACATAGAAATTATTTCATATGGGCCCTGTAAATTGACAACACATCAAACTAGGGCTCAATACAAGATCATCACTCACCAAGACAATCACAAGAACCTAATCAGATAAAAATAATTCCAGCTCCATTGATTAAAAAAAAAAACAGAGTGAGACCAAGAAGTAAGAACAGCACAAGGATACCTCACACTTGACAATTCCAGTAGGATTGTTGGCATTTTTAGCTTGACGAAGCATCACACTCGATACAGCTCCTGTAGCAGAGAGAATGCAGATCGCGCGTGGTCCTTGATTCGTAAACGCCATTACCTTCGTAGCTATGTCCTGAATCGAATGAAAGATCGTAACTTTTTACCTCTGATCTTGACCAAATTCAAGATTAGATGATTTGCTACAACACATTACCTCTCCAGTTTTGACCTCAATGACATGAGGTGTAAACCCAACTCCTCCTGTTCCTCCTGCTCACACACAGACAAAACCCAGAAACCTATTGAGTAATCGAGAATTGTAAACAGTGATTCTGATCTGATCAAAAAAGGGTTTAAAATCATAGAGAGGATAGATCGAGTTTTTGAGTGTACCCAAAGCGTCGAGCTGCTTCTTGCCGGAGCCAGGAGGACGACCTCTATTCCGTTTAGCAGGTGGATCGGAGGAGTTCGCGTTAGCTCCTCCGCCGCTATCTCCACCACCGATTCCTCCGTCCGTTCCGCCGCCGTACGAATTAGAAGCTGAAGGAAGAGGCGATGTCGGAGCCAGAGCGAGACCAATGTTGCCATCGGGAGCATACTTCCTAGGTCGTCCTCGTTTCTTCTTCGCCTGCTGTTGCTCGATCCCGAATCGCATCGACTGTTGCTGGGTCGCGACGGAGGAAGGCGATCCCTCGAATCCGAGAGATTCGAGGGTTTTCTGGTCCATCTGTTGCTGTGGCTGAGGATGATGATGGTGAGGATGATGCTGATGATGTTGAGGCTGATGCGGCGAGAGAGAGCCGAAGGGCAATCGGTGGTGCATCGCCTGAGATGTGGAGGTGGGACCCATTAGCCCGGCGGCGTTAGGGTTTCGATTGTACGAACCCATTAGCATCCCAGGCGGTGGTTGTAGCTGCTGCTGTTGCTGCTGCTGATGATGCTGTTGCTGCTGCTGCTGTTGTTGGTGGATTTCTCTAGAATCCATCGAAGATTAGAGAAAGAAAAGGAGGAAGATTTCTCTTTTCTCTCTCTCTCTCTTTGTCCAGAAGGATTTTGTTAATTTTAGGGTTAATTTTCTCGGAGAGCCCAACTTTTCTGTTTTACGAATGCCGAGAAAATAGACGAGAAAGTGCAGGTTTTTGAGTTTTAAGCGAAAGCGTGTGAGCTAGCTAACAACTCTCTCTCTCTCTTTTTGAGTTCTTCAGAGAGAGGAGACACGATCTGTGTTTTATTTTCTTAGTTTAATTAGGAATTAAAACAAATTAAAGAAACAAATCTCTGGTTTAGGGTTTTCACTTTTCAGGGGATTTGGCTTTGTTTTTGTAATTTAATTTTAATTTTTTTTAATTTTAACGAAATAAATCTAAACATATAATTTTAGTTAGGATTTAGTTTGTGAATGTGCAGGAAGGAATTAACGAGGAAAAAAAGAAGAAGAGAGTTTGTCTTTAATGATGATGTTTCAGTCCATTTACACTTTGTAGTTGCAATGTACTCTTTGGATTTGGTGTCCTCCTTTAACTCTCTACTTCTTTTTTTTTTTTATAATTAATGTATTTCAAATTTTTTTTTTTGGTTTTTTCACATAATTTGCATTGTTGCATTGAATGAACTGAGTTTGGTATTGGAAGAGAAACTAAATCGGAATGAAGGACATTAAAGTTGATTGTTAGGAAGGATTATTAGTTTGGTGACTTTTTTATCATTTGATTTAGAGTTTTTTAGTCTCTTGACTCAAACTCTACCGAAGTTGGTACTAGAAAAATAACCAAAAAACTTTTACCAAAATTTTAAAATAGAAACAAATGCACAAGAATTAATAAGAGAATAAAATATATATTTTAATAATTTATGTAAACTAGTATATATAGATTTTGGTTTGACTGTGTTTGGGAAAATCCAAATAAACATGGGATTTGTACTTTGATGTGTCAGATTTTCTTAAGTATATAAGTATATCCTCATCAGATCTTAAAAACAACAATCACTACTTTGAAAATGACAGCAGCTTATTTTGACCATTCTGTCCTTCTCTTGCCTCATCATTTTAAGAAAAATCTATTACTCAGAAAAAAATATGTGTATATAACTATATACTATATAGATTCCAAATTAATTAACAAACATAACCCTAACTTGCTAATTTTTAATGCTATGCCACAGTAAAAAATAGATCCACTGAATTATAAAACTAATATTTTTCTGCTGAGCAACAACACAAAGATCAAACTTTATTTTCTGTAAATGAACAAAAGTGTAACTTTCAACGTCTAATCTTCATGACATTTGGTTATGTAACAAACCCACTAGACCGTGTTATATCCACTCTTCTCCCATACCTGCCTGTCACGAGATATTCAAATTCACCGGTTTAATTTTTTTTTGTATCGATTCCACAAAAAACCCGGTTTAAATCAAAGGACAAAAAAAAATGTGTGATCTGTATTTGGTTTTGCGATAATCAATGAGATTGAGAGGTTGAGAGAAAGCACAAAACTTTTTTTTTGTCTAGGTAGCGGCTAAAGTGATCAACTTTATTAGACCAACAAGCAACAAAAGCAGTTGTTAAAAGTTTTAAGCCATGCGCGTACCTTAAGAAACCGGACACACGTAAACAAGATGCTGTGACCATCGGTATCTGAAAACAGAAAAGATGTTGAGACACTTATAGAACGAATGTTTTTGTTTATCAGATGATTCCATTGTTGAGATCAGTGGTCGTGTCCAAGATTTCTAATATCCCATTAGTTGAGATCAATTCGACTTCTGCACTTAAGAGTTGATTCTGTTTTGTCCTGGAAACTTTCTTATCCTAAAAGAAACAAAACAAAACAAGGCAAATGGATTGCAATCAAAACCTTCCCCGTTAACATCACAGCGAAGAACATAGCCTAGAGCCAAACAGTGTGCAAGAACAGTCAATTTAAAGAACACAAAAATAACCAAAGCAAAACAGCAACCGAAAAGATAAATAGCAAAACGTTGAGTCGCTTTGGAGTGAGGTTTTTGAGATGGACCAAAAGCATTTGCTCTTACAACACCATATGTGGCTTACCATCCCCAACAATTCATATATTAAAAGCAAAGTTATTTCGAATAGAATCTTCACCAAAAGCTGCCACCAATGTACATATGATTCGAACAAAGCAACACCCCTAAAGTTATTTCCCAGGAGCTACTAGTGAAAAATCCAGTTACTAAGTTCCTTAAGCTAACAATCAAACCTGAGTCCCTTCAAAATCTTAAAAGAACAATCCTAATCGGAATTGAAAATGAAACAAATCAAGTACCTCAACAACGAATTTGAACGAAGATTTTACCTTTAGACGAGAGATCTTGGTAATGGTAACGAAATCGGCGGCGTTAAAAGTCGACGACGGCGACGAGGAAACGAGCAAATTAATTCAGTCAAAAGAGAATTAATTATGTTGGAGGTGTGGACTTTTCTTAATGGGCCTAATTCTCATGGATCTTAAACCCAATGAACGATTCGAAAGTAAATTTGGACTATATAAAGATTTACCGCGCCGTTAAAATTAAAAATGGATTAGATTCATTTAGTAAATAGAAAAAGGCGCAAAAGCAAAGAGGAAGAAGAAGATCCTTCTGATCTCTGGATCCGCCCTTGATCCACTATCCTCCATTTTCGTCGCATAGAGAGAGACAGAGAGATTTACGGGTTTAGTAGAGAGACTGGTTTGAAGATTGTACGATTCGTGTCTAATGTAGGAAACCGCGAAGAAGTAGAAATTGGGTTTAAGGAAGCATTTTCAAAACCCTAAGCAATTGGTTTCCGATAGCAATCGGGAACTTCTGGGAGAGTTGTTTATTTGGTGACGCATTGGTATTCGGATTTGATTTGGGAGAGTTTGATTGCTACTGGGTTATAATGGGTTTTCTTAAGAAGTTGGCTGGTGTGTTTGGATTTGGGCAGGAAGTGGTGAGAAATGAGGATGATGATGACGGAATCGATTCCGGTGACGGAGATAAGCGACGGGAAGATAATCAGCCGAGATTTCGTGGAACCGGACTACCCAGGAAAGGATTCGGAGTTCCGGTTCAAGTCGCCGTCGAAAGGTCCCAACTTGGTCCTGTTCTTCAGCCCTGCGCCGCCAGAGACGGTGGTATTCAGGTTTGAAACTTCCGGTTTTGGAACTCTTGCTATAGGTTTGATTAGTGGTTGATTGCTAAATCGAAGTCTGGAACTTGACCAATGAGTTTTCTAGTTGATTAGCTTAAGCGTTGATAATCGTAGATCGTTGTTCTTCTACATAGTCCTTAGCTTGATTTTCTTTAGTTTGATTTCGATATGTCTGTTCTTCGATTGCCGCTTTACCTCAGTAGTTGCTTTAGCTTTGATTGCTCAGAACCCAATCCTCAAATAGTACTGTTGAACTAGAATTCCTTATGTTGTAGATAGTTCATTGTCTGTTTCATTTTCTTCATTTCTAACAATTCGTTGCAGACTTGCAGTAAAGACAAACTGTGGTAAGCAACTTCTCCAATATCACTTTCTATGTAGTGGAAGCGAAACTGTAATCTTCTCTTTAGCTTTCTATAACTCTATTGGTTCACATAGTCTCTCTTCTATGACTTTATTGGTTTGCTCCTCTATTTCCTCTCAGAATGAGATAAACATTTTCAACTGAATCCGGTTCTTGATTTCCAATGTTAGTTTGTGTCACTCGATTACTAGTGAAACTTTACTGCATCGTCTTCTTGTATATTGGTCTTTTTTCTTTCCGCACGCTATGTTATAGTTCTCTATTGTATTGAATCAGGGTCTAAGGTGGTACACAAAACGGCTAAGGGTTGATGAAGATGGAGATGTTGCGGATGAGTTTTTGGAAGAGGGAGAGAAACAGACAAAGGCAGAAGATGATGACTTAGAGACTACGCCAAGACTCGAAGCCAAGCGCAGAACAACACCTGCTAAAGTAAGAAGACTAGTTGTGTCTTCTAATGGGAAACTCCAGCAATGCATTGAACATCAAGGAAGATTACTTATAGTATGAATTGGTTTGAAGAACGCAGAGAGAGGTTAGGACAGGGCTTTTGTTTCACCAGCATTTCAAATCTTGGTATCAAACAATAGAAGAAAACCTCTTGTGATGAATATTGATTTTGATTAGATTCTGCAATGATAATTTGGTTTTTGATTCTTGAGCAAAAAAACAATACTAGTTTTTATAATTAGACAGACACAGTTGATTTTGGGATTTGTTGTTACACATGATTTTGCATCTATTGGATTTTGTAATTTGTATTACTACGAGTTCTTTGTGTTTATACATAATACGATCATCTCTTTTGGTTTAAACAGAACCCAAAGTTTCTTCTTCTCTTTGTCCCTTGTTTTGGTAGTTTCATTTTTTTCTCCAACTATCTTTTCTTCTGACACGAGGAGAGAACCCACATGAGCGACGTGGACAACACACGAGAAATCTGGAAATCTCAAAAACTCAACCAACACAACACCCTAAAGTAAATGAACAGCTGTTCTGTTGTATACAAAAGATCTCACTTTGACACAACAATACTACAAAGAGAATCGCATCTCCTTTAAAACTTCATTTGGACTTTTTATAGTTTAATTAATATATGACTACTACAAACTCGATGTAGAACTATAAATGTTTACAGTGACAAAACTAGCTGAGCTAGAAACTAAAAGTTTTCCATTTGTAAATCAATTCTTTTGTAAACATGGAATCAATCGATCACTCATTGATTTTCTTGCATTTTGTAACAATGAATATAATATTGTTCAATTTTATATTAGGTTACGGTAATAAACGTAGTTGTAATAATTTGAAGTTCAAAATGTAGAATCAGAAGAAAGTTTATCTGAAAAAAAATTCAAAAATTCATAGGTAAATTAACCAGCCACATTGGAAGAAAATTACGATTTTCCTTTGCAGGGTAAATTCATAAATTCAGCTACAAAGACTCCAACAAATTTCATTTTAATGAGCTGTATATCAAACTCACAAGCCGCAAGACTCGCAACCCGTGTCATCATTAATATTGTTCACGATTCTTTCCCTTTTGGTAGAAGAATACTGTAAGAGACTTAAAGAGTTGTATTTCGTGAAAATTGATTTTTTTAAACAATGTTTCTTCAAGCCGAAACTGTATCATTATACTCCTCATTTTTTTTCGTACTTAACTATTTCATATAGTTAAACTAATCTTTACCAAATAAACGTTGCAATACGAGGAGAATTGATTTCACAATTTCTATAAATAATCAAAACTGTATTCATTTGTTAATAATACTCTCGCGTCTCATTTAGTGGCATTATACTTTGTTGTTCGAAGTCATTATTTGATTTTTATTAGATAGACATGTATATCTAGGCGTTGAGGCCGTTCCCACAAAAAAAAATACATGTATTATGTATATATGACTTGATTAGATATTTATGAAACTTACATGGCGCTTTCATATTTACTTATTTAGGGGTTACCGTGGCTTTTAATTTATATAATGTGATTTAAAACCAAATTGGCAAGTTTATAAAAAAAATTAGCTGTCCCCGTGCAATAAAAAGAAAGTATACATGTGTTATGTGTCAACGTTGGTACGGCTTGAAGGATCCAAAATGTCAACTTTAGTTGAGATAGTGATAACTTGTTTAAGACTTTCTTCGATGCATCCCGCAACTATACATTATTTCTAGAAATCAATCATGCATGCAAAAAATTATATATATATGCTTTAAATTGTAATTTTCTATATCACCACTAGATTATAGATCGCTTATATGATTTATCATAGTGGGCAATAATTTGAATGTGTATTTGTGTGTATTGTTTGCATTTTTTACTCGTCTATTATATGATCATCACTTTTTGTGTGTTTAAAATAGAAGTTCGTGTAACGGTGTAAGGACTTGACATATTTAATCTCTTTTTTGACCTAGCACAACAGCTTATTCTCGGTCCATTCATAATTAATTCGCATTCCTCGCCTACATAATCGAAGTGATAACAAGTATTAGTATTATATGATCATGTAAGAAGACTAATGTAACTTAAAGTGTATGTCCATACTTGTGTTCTTAATCTCAGAGGTCAACATATATGATTATGTTAGTCTAATTGGGTGACACATGCATGCAAATAATATATACAAATCGTAATATCTAAGAATAATACCAAAGAGGTAGTGGTTTAGTGGTACTGCAAGGGGTTGGTTTCCTTGTGCTCCGGGTTCAAACCCCTGTTCCAGGGGAGATTCCTTATGCTCCGGGTTCAAACCCCTGTTCCAGGGGAGATTATGGACCTAAGGTCCAAAACTTTCACAGTTAATTAAAAAAAAAATATATCTAATAATAATCGGATCTCTAATTTTATAACTAGTAGCATTATAAAACGTATGTTAGTTTAGAATCTTTTTCAATAACTTTTGACTTATTTTTTTCGATCTTGTGAATAAAAGAGAAAAGGTACTCTTTAATTTAATTTTAACATCAATAATTGCAAGTCATGTGAAACCTATCAATCTAATCTTTCCTCACTTGCCAGAAGAGAATATTATTTTTGTATCTATTAAAAGTAATTATGTAAAAGCATATACACATATAGAGGTAAAAATGTAATATCACGAGATTTTTGTATACCTAAGAATGTTAAATATGTAAAACACAAATTATGTTAACAGTAATTTAAATAGCAAAAGTGTAAAACATTTAGAAAAAAACGTTACGCGAAATATAATAAAATGATCATTAAGCGAAACTGTATATCGTTTATTTTTCCATAAAAATGACAAGATCATCATAATAAATTTGTACCCTATTTCTTAAAATCACATGACACGTTAAAAAAATTATTACCAATCGAAACCTAAATGAATGCGATTCTTGTAGTTCAACCAACACAATCACGCGTATTAACTTGTTTCTTTTGGCCGGCTATATAGTATATGCATTGCATACGCAAATAAGATCCATCAATCTCTCTCTATATATACATACACACACGCGCACACACACACAAGAGTTACACCTGTCTCTTATACACATCTAGATGTGTATAAGAGACAGGCTATATAGTATATGCATTGCATACGCAAATAAGATCCATCAATCTCTCTCTATATATACATACACACACGCGCACACACACACAAGAGTTACACAATAACAACACATTCTATTCTTTGTATACTCTTTTAGAAATAAAGAGAGAGAGAGAGAGAACCAATTTCTCTCCCTCAAAATGTCAAACAAGGTTCACGTAGGGAGCATTGAGATGGAGGAGGGTTTGAGAAAGACGAAGTGGAAAGTTTTAGAACCTTCCGAGAAGATCAAGAAAATTCCGAAAAGGCTTTGGGATGTCGGGAAAGAAGATCCAAGGAGGGTTATACATGCCCTTAAAGTAGGTCTTTCCTTAACACTTGTCTCTTTGCTATATCTCATGGAGCCTCTCTTCAAAGGCATTGGAAGCAATGCCATTTGGGCCGTCATGACCGTCGTTGTCGTCCTTGAGTTCTCTGCCGGTAAGTTTAACAGTCCGATCCGGTCCTAATTAAATATAAACATACGGTTAGTAATGTAAATTAGTGTAACGTTTGTTTACTTTCTTGATTCTTTAGGAGCAACGTTGTGCAAAGGGCTCAACAGAGGATTAGGAACACTAATCGCGGGATCTTTGGCATTTTTCATTGAGTTTGTAGCTAATGACTCCGGAAAAGTTCTTCGAGCTATATTTATTGGCACTGCTGTTTTTATCATAGGTATGCATTTTTTTTTTCTTTCGTATATACATTTACCTGTTTGATGCAATTTTTTTTGTTATAGAATTTTAAGCCATAAACTTAATATCTAGGTTTTTTTAGAGACATCTGTATATAAGAATCCAACAGTAAAACTACTAATTTTATGTTCTCTTCTAATGGTTACAGGAGCGGCAGCAACTTATATAAGATTTATCCCATATATAAAGAAGAATTACGATTATGGCGTTGTGATATTTCTCTTGACGTTCAATCTAATAACGGTTTCGAGCTATCGAGTAGACAGTGTGATAAACATAGCACACGATAGATTCTACACTATAGCTATCGGTTGTGGAATTTGTCTTTTCATGAGCCTTATGGTTTTTCCTATTTGGTCCGGTGAAGATCTCCACAAAACCACCGTCGGTAAACTCCAAGGCCTCTCTCGCTCTATAGAAGGTGCGTATAACATATTAAAAGATCTTAGAAATTACATAGTTTATGTCCGTATTTAATATGTTTTTATTTGTGTTTGTACGTAATTACGTATAGCATGTGTGAGTGAGTACTTTGAGGAGAAAGAGAACGAAACATCAGATTCAAAAGACAGAATCTATGAAGGGTATCAAGCTGTTTTGGATTCTAAATCCATCGATGACACACTTGTAAGTCTTTTTATAGTTCTTTATTTCCAAAAAAAACAAAAAACAAATTAAAACACAAAATGATATGAAATTGAAATGGAACAGGCATTATATGCAAATTGGGAGCCAAGACACACGAGACGATGTCATAGGTTTCCATGTCAACAATATGTTAAAGTTGGAGCTGTTCTTCGCCAATTTGGTTACACTGTTGTTGCTCTTCATGGTTGTTTACAAACTGAGATTCAAGTAAGCATAATTACATATTTAGTAACGTGTGTTTGTAATTAGATTAAATTAATTTTCTATATTGTTTTCTTCCTTTTTTGTCAAGACTCCAAGATCTGTTCGCGCGCTTTTCAAGGATCCTTGTGTAAGATTAGCCGGAGAAGTATGCAAGGCTTTGTCGGAACTCGCCGATAGCATCTCCAACCACCGTCACTGTTCGCCGGAGATTCTCTCCGATCATCTCCACGTGGCACTCCAAGACCTTAATTCAGCTATCAAGTCTCAGCCTAAGCTCTTCCTTGGCTCTAATCTCCATCGCCACAATAACAAACACCATAACGGCACCGTTTCACAGCGCAGCAATAGTAACCACGAAAAAGGCGTAAACGGCGACGTTTCGAATAAATTTACAGAAACCGGTTCACGTAAAATCACGGAACCCGGTTCGCGTCAAGGCCAAAGCGGCGCTGTTTCGCTCTCGAGCTTCAGGACTGACACGTCAGCTTTGATGGAGTACCGGAGATCGTTCAAGAACAATCATAATAATAATAGCTCCGAGATGTCGTCGGCGGGAGGAGAGAGGAGGATGTTACGGCCGCAGCTGAGCAAAATCGCGGTGTTGACGAGCCTCGAGTTCTCGGAGGCTTTGCCGTTCGCGGCGTTTGCGTCGTTGCTGGTGGAGATGGTGGCGAGGCTCGATAATGTAATCGAGGAAGTGGAGGAATTGGGAAGGATCGCCTGTTTTAAGGAGTACGATAACACGCGAGATCCGACGGCTGACGATGTCCGATGCGAGAAACCGGCGAATGTTGTGATCAGTGTCGGCGCCGCGGAATGAAGCAGCGACGGCGACAAGTAGTAAATTTAGTTTTTTTTTTTTGGGGATTTAGGCGTATTTTAGAGAAGACGGAGATTAATTAAACCGATCGGTATAAGGGATCGATGATGCGATTCGATTCGGTTTCTCCATTTTATGATGATGGGAAATAGGAATCTATCCTTTTCGTGTCTTCATTTTCAGAATCTACTAATAAATAATCATGGCTACAACCTACAACAATTGTTTCTTAGATTTCACTTATATATATGCGATATATGTTGCGTTGTGTAACGAATTGAGAGGCTGGGTACGTCAGACAATACAAACAAAATGAAATGTTACGCCTTCATGCCGGGTTATTCATGGTAGGCAAGTTTAACAATGGAAATTCGATTTTCTAAAAAAAAAAAGAGAAAAAAAAAAAAAGAGAAGGGCCCAACCGGGTTCGAACCGGTGACCTATTGATCTGCAGTCAATTGCTCTACCACTGAGCTATGGACCCAATTTGTTAACAGACTATACGGTTCAATATATATAGAAACGAAGTAATTCACGAATAATTTAAGGTGAGTAAAATATTCTTGTACATCTTCTAAAAGAATGAAATGTGAAAATTTATTGGAAAAGAGAAATATTATCAAAAATCTCCAAAAAATGAAAGAAAAAACTAAAAAGGTACAATTAAAGGTTTTTTGCATCTTTAAATTCAACAACTATGCACTTAGCTTGCAAAACCCAAAAATCATAAATCTTAAAACCAACTCATAAATCCTAAATACTAAATCCTAAATATCACATACTTAGAGATTCCTAGTTTTTTCTCAACTTATTCATCTAAATTTTTTTCTAATTAATTTTTTTTTTTAAAAAGCCTTATTTATTATCATCAGGAAAAGAAAGATGAGTAGTTTTGGATATAGTTATGAAGAGTTTATAACATATTTGAAACCCTTTTTAACGTCTCTAGGATCCTCCTCCACGCACTCCACAGTCTCCACTCGACGACATCATTATCTATAATAGAATTTTGAGTGCCAACAATAGTGTACTCATGGGCAGTGTTGTTGATCCTTTATATTACCATCAATTTCTTCCAAGCATTAGAACATCTCGCTAACATAGAAAGCGAGTTATATAAATCACCATCTTCTTTGGGGATCAAACGCATAGCGCTATAGAGATCCATCACAACATAAGAAGTTAGCTAAAACACATTTATATTCAATTAACTAGATGGAAGGATAAATATCAGAAATTAATATTCAATTAACTAGATGAAAAGATAAATATCAGAAATTAAAGGATATCTTACAAAATGTAAAACTTATGTAAGATAATATTATTGTCAAATTGTAAAAGAATGAAATGTAAAAATGCTTTTCTGAAGTTGACAATAATATTATTGTCAAGGAGAAATGTGATTAAAGGTTGATTAAATGTTGCAAGTTTGGACCAATTAATGATAGGGAGAAATGTGATTCTCTTTAAACATATATAAAATTAGGTCCTATGATAGAATCCTTTAAAGCTTTACAAATAAGGAATTTAAAATAGTCACACAGCAGACAATATGGAGTATTCATTAATTAGTAAAATAAAAATACAACCAAATCCAAAATAAAATGCAAGAGACTCCACCAAACTTATGACAAACCACACAACTTGCTCTTCTTCCGAGACTCCAACGTTAAAAGGCATTTTTGTCTTGAAGAGAGACCCACACATATTTCTTTCTAGCTAGAAAAGGTTTGAGTAATCGAATGAGCCGGTTTGGTCGTATTCATAATTTGTCCAATAACCGATTTGCACTGATTGACCAATCTCCTGATCAACGTTCAAATAAGAAGAACCCTCCGGAGGAACTCCCACGTGGTGGTTCGCCGCGGTGACTTGAAAATGATAGTTGGGAAAGTACTCAGAAGCACCCTCCTGAATCTGAGGATAATCATATAATTAAATAGCACAAAACCAAATCAGACCAGCATTTGTGTATACAAAACTGTTTTGGTTTAGTTATATATTACTTATTAGTCAGAGTACCTTTGAGGAATCAAGGATGAAATCAGGAGAAATCCAAATGCTAGAAGAGTCGTTTGTAGTAAAAGAAGGCTTGAACGATTGAAACTGCGTCTTTTCGTAGCGACAGGGAGAGGTCGCGAGGCTAGAGCAACCCGAACCAATTGCTTGTTCGTTTTTGTTTTTCGAAGTTTTGGTCTTGAGTTCGTTCTTCTTAACTACGCGACATAACGCGAAAGCTCCCTGAAATTCAAACATATATATAGTTCTTAGGTTTCTTTCCATTAGTTCAAAACAAATGAATATATATATAATGGAGTTGGATCAATTGAAACAAATTATAAATTTTTTTACCTTGAAATTTGGTGATTTTTGAGAAAGATCATCATCGTATAGACGATATTCATGCATAAACCAATTAGTTCTATCACCCAATGGGGCACGACCTTCGTAGAAAACTAGTGTTTTCCGGTATCCGGTTATACCACCCGACGATTTACAAGTGATTTTTCGGTCTTTACCGGTTGCTTTCCAATAACCGGCTTTTGTAGCCCTATTGGTTCGAGAACCGTTTGGATACTTTTTGTCCCTTGGACAGAAAAAGAACCATTCCATATCCCTATTGGGAAGGAAAGATTTATCTAAAACAACAAAGATAAAAAAAAATTAAAAGGCAACATTTAAATATACACTTATTAATAATATTGAATCAAACATGTTTTCAAAAGAAAAAAAAAATTAATTACCTGGTAACTCCCATGGATCGAATTTGTATAAATCGATAACAGGAATGACTTCGAGCTCGATCTCGAGACCTTGTACTTTTCTACTTAAGTAATAGCCTATGAGCTCTTCATCAGTTGGGTGAAATCTAAATCCTGGAGGTAAACTTGAACTTCCCATTTGCGTATTTGTCACTTGTTGCCTTGTGACACAAGAGCGATGTAGCGATCAAAGTAATTAATTAAGTACCGAAACTAAATCTATTAAATATTTGGAAAATCCAGAAATAAAAACTTTTTTCGACACTTGATTTGTTCTTAAGAAAAGGTTGCAACTCACGTTGATTGCATCCTTTTTGTGACAATATCATTGTCTAAAGAATCGTATGATTGCACACAGAAAAAAAAACCCTAGTTACCCGAAATTCCCCTTTTTAATACTTAACTAGTAGAGAAAACAATAGACACAAAAACTAAGGTTAAAATTTGGAAATAACGAATAATAGTATAGTGGAATTTGAATTTGAGAGAAGAGATAATTGCTACGACGGGTCAAAGACACTGACTAAAGAAAAGGGTGCTCTGACTTTAAATCGGAGATTAGCTCTATAAGAAAATCAAAAGTGATTAGCGAGTAATTGAGTTAGGAGAGAAGGGTTGGTAGAGTATTGAATGGTTGTGGAGCGATTGGTATATATAGCACAATGGTTTGAACTATGGGGGAAAATTAATTAATTAACAAGTAAATGGCATATAAATTAACTTGTTAATGCCATTTAAAATTCTGAAAAAAAATTAACGAGATACACCGAAAGCGCATAAAGACATTGCTTGTCTTCAGAGTTCCCAAAATTCCAAAAGAAGTTGGACCCACCTGTTCTCGAAAGCTAATAGTGTTCACACTTCATATGATGTCAATCTTATGTGACCTATAATCACAACGTATCGTTTAATTTTCAACTATATAATATACGTGGTTTCAATATTTTTTTGTCAGATTTTATTAGAACTTGAAAAGGATACATCTGAACCTGAAAGGATACATTTTAAAAAGATACTATGTGATATATCATGGTTTTTACGCATTTTAGGACCATGATATAAGTGTTTTTATAGAGTTTTTTGTTAGTTTTAGAGTCCTATTAGAGTCTTTACAGGTTCATGTACGTTTTGAGCATAATTGGAGATTTTGGAGCATTTTGGAGCATTGTGGAAGAAGCTGCTGAAAAGATGAAGTTGTGATGAACAGTGTCGATGAACAGTGTCGATCGACACTGTTGGTGTCGATCGACACCAAGTTTTCCAGTTTCCAGAATCGAGAAGTTTCCATATTTTGAAGAAAAGGAAATCTCCAAAACTTTTCCTAATCTTCCAAGGAATTGAAGATTCGTACCTAGGCCTATAAATATAGTTTTTCAGCCATTGTTTAGGCACATTCTCATACTTTAAGAACAATAGAAGTTTAGGTTTTTAGAGAGAAGAATTTGTCTCCTTCAGAGCAAATTTGGAACTCATTTATTTCTATTGAATTCTTTTATGCTTTCTATTCAAGTTATGATTTGTGTTTCATTAATCATGTCTGAGTAGTCTGCTTGTTAGGTTTAGGGTTTTTCAAAGGTGATTATGAATTGTTAGGTTGAATTAAATTGTTAGGATAAAATCATTAGAGTTCTTCATCTGGATTTGTGTTTAATGCTTATTCTAGCTTCGCGACCTAGAATCTGATCTTAGGTTAATTAATAGATGCGAGAGTATTATTGATTGCCTGAACTAATGTTAGATGAGCAAAATACCTATTCGCAAAGAGATTTGGTTTAGGATTTTGTGAACAATTGAACCTGATATTAATGCTTGTCTGAATTGTTTGAATTCGCAAAGAGATTTGGTTTTCTGGAATTTAGGCATAGATAATCTTCGCAGCGAGAGTTGGTTGATTTTACATTAGTGTTTCAAGTTCAAGAACAGTGCTTAATAATTCCTAACATTCGCCTAGACCTAGAATTTAGATCACCTGAGAATTTCCCTGAACCTAGCGTTTTGTCTCCTGAAGTTTACATCGTTTTTAATCGCTTTCTGTCTTTTATTATTCTTCCTAGCTTAATTCGAATTTAGAAAACTGTTGTGTGACTATCCATTCTCTGTGGATTCGATCCCTAAGTACTACAACTGATCTCTTAATTTGAGAGAGTTGCTTAGGGTAAATTTGACTCATATCAAATTTTGGCGCCGTTGCCGGGGAAGGAGATTAGTAGCCTACAGATTTCTAGTTTTAGAATTTTGACTAGGTTTTGCTTTTAATTTTTTGTTACTAATTTAGTTTCAAAATTTTTTTTGTTGCATGCTTAATCGCGGTACCAGAAGCAACAAGAACCAAGAACTAATACCATTGATCCAGGAGCTAGGACGTTTCGAACGTGTGAACCGCAAGGCTGCACAAGCATCGATCGACACACTTGGCATCGATCGACACCACCGAGCATCTACCTCAGCATCGATCGACACCACTAGCGTCGATCGACACCTTGCGCGGATCGACACCTTGCGCGGATCGAGATGGCAGAACCTGTGATCATGATACGCAACGAAGCAGGAGACTTTGTAGACCTGCAGGGCAACAGAAGGAACGCCCAAGGACAGCGACTTGATGAGGCTGGCACCGTCATAGTCGAACCAGCGATGCAAATCGCCGGTGCAGAAGCTGGACGTGGAAGAACGCTTGGCGAGTACAACCGCCCAGACCAGTTCTATGCTAATAGAGCTGCGATCCGTCCTCCTGCATTTCAGAGGAATGACTTCGAGCTGAAGCCTGCTTACTACACATTGGTGGCTCAGCATCCCTTCCATGGTCTTCCTAACGAGCACCCGATGGACCACACGTTGAGAGATTCGAGGACTTAGCCTCAAGCATCAAGGCCAACGGAGTTACATATGATTATCTCTTCTGCAAGCTTTTCCCTTACTCGCTTGCTGGAGATGCATCATACTGGCTGAAGCAGTTGCCACCAGGATCCTTGACTACTTGGGAAGATACAAAGAATGCATTCCTTTGCAATTTCTTTGATGATGCGAGATCCGAGGAGCTGAGAATGAAGATCACCACATTCTCTCAAGGACCCACTGAAGCATTCAAGGCTTCTTGGGTGAGGTTCAGATCTTACCAGAGGGACTGCCCACATCATGGATTCAGCGAGCCGCAGCTTATCGGTATATTCTACCGCAGAATTGACTGGAGATATCAGATGGCCCTAGATGCTGCGAGCAATGGCAACTTCAACACCAGATTTCCAAAAGGCGCGATAGAGCTTATAGAGAATTTGGCTTCTAGTAACAGCACCAAGAACGCAGACTTCGAGAGAAGGCAAAACGCAGGAGTAGCTGGAGGAAACCAAATTGTTGAAGTCAACAAGAAGCTGGACATTTTGATGGGAAAGAAGCAGGTCCATTTTGCTAATGAAGTAGAGACCTTTGAGCGAGAGCAAGAAGAGGTCAACTACATCAATGGTGCTGGTTTTCAAGGACAGAGGTTCAACAATCAGCAAGGCTATGGTTCTTCTTACCATAAGCCTTTTCAGAGCAACAACTTCCAAAGAACTTATGTTTCTTCTTCCTACCAGAAGCCTCCTGCACAAGACAACAAAATGGAGTCCATGCTAGAGCAGATCTTGGAAGGCCAACAGAAGGTGACAGTGGATTTCAACGGGAAAATCGACGACCTGTACACCGATCTGAATGGAAAGATTGAGAGCATACACTCTCACATGAAGAAGCTGGATGTTCAAGTTGCTCAAACCGCAGAAGCTGTTCATAGGCAAGAAGGATTTCTTCCTGGGAAAACAGATACAAATCCAAGATGCCATGTGAATGCCATCATGACAAGGAGCAGAATCAAGATGGAACCAGAGGAGAAGAAGAACCTAAGTGCTGAAGACCTTGTGGAGTTGGAGGAAATTGAAGAAGAAGCTCCAGACGTCCCTACAGATCCAGTGTCGATCGACACAGGAGGGTGTCGATCTACACCCGAAGAACATCGCGAAATCGAGAGCTCGAGCCCGTGTGTCGATCGACACAAGGCTGGTGTCGATCGACACTCTACACAGACATCGCTGGATCGAGCTGAAACTTTAACATCTCAAGAGGAAAAAGTGTACAAGCCTAAGATACCCTACCCCCTGCCTCCCAGAAGATATAAACAGGAGAGAGAAGAAGCTAGATGCAAGGAGATGATGAGTAAACTGATGGTTGAGTTACCCCTAGTTGATGCAGTCCAACTTTCACCTGCATTAAGAAGATATGTCAAGAGAATGGTTGCAAATGGTGTGAGTCCCGAAGAAGGAGCATTACTTACCAGAGATATGAATGCAATTCTCTTGAATATAGTTCCAAGAAAGAAGAAGAAGAAGTGGGTTTCTGAACAGGTCAACGCTGTGATGCAGAGGAAGATTCCAGAGAAGTTACCTGATCCAGGAAACTTTGTGCTAGATTGCTCAATCTCAACAGGAAGGTTTCCTCACTCTCTCTGTGATATAGGTTCAAGTATCAACTTGATACCATACTCAATTGCTGTTCGACTTGGAATGACTGTTTTCAAGCCAACCAGGATCTCCCTTGTCCTAGCTGATCGATCAAAGAGAATTCCAGAAGGTGTCTTAGAAGATGTTCCCTTGGAGATTGAAGGCTGCATGATTCCTACAGATTTTGTGGTTTTGAAGTATGATGATGAACCTGCAGATCCTCTTATTTTGGGAAGATCATTCTTGGCTTCAGCCGGTGCCATTATTGATGTGAGGAAAGGGAAAATAGAGCTTGACTTGGGTGATGTTGTCATGAACTTTGACATCGACAAATTAAGAGGACCATCCACCATTGATGGTCAAGCTTTTTCAGTAGAGATGTCCATAGATGAAGGTCCAATCATGGAATGTTCAGATGACACTACTGCTGGGAATGTCAAGGAACCTGATTCTAAGGAGCAAGTGAACAAGCTGGTTGTTCAAGAGGCATTAGCTGAAAATTTTAAGAAAAAATGTGGAGCTTGAAGACTGGGGTGGAAATGATCATCTCTTCAAGACTATGAGCCGAGAAGAAGTTCTAATCAATGCTAAGTCAATGGAGGAAGACGTGTTCATCATGGAAGCAAGAATTGCAGAGCTGAGTTGCAGAAAAAGTGAAGACATTCGAGCTACT
>JAHZTW010000001.1:214519598-214594756 GCA_020283515.1 Alliaria petiolata | reverse complement strand
GTTAGGTTTAGGGTTTTTCAAAGGTGATTAATGAATTGTTAGGTCGAATTATATTGTTAGGATAAAATCATTAGAGTTCTTCATCTGGATTTGTGTTTAATGCTTATTCTAGCTTCGCGACCTAGAATCTGATCTTAGGTTAATTAATAGATGCGAGAGTATTATTGATTGCCTGAACTAATGTTAGATGAGCAAAATACCTTTTCGCAAAGAGATTTGGTTTAAGGATTTTGTGAACAATTGAACCTGAAATTAATGCTTGTTTGAATTGTTTGAATTCGCAAAGAGATTTGGTTTTCTGGAATTTAGGCATAGATAATCTTCGCAGCGAGAGTTGGTTGATTTTACATTAGTGTTTCGAGTTCTAGAACAGTGCTTAATAATTCCTAACATTCGCCTAGACCTAGAATTTAGATCACCTGAGAATTTCCCTGAACCTAGCGTTTTGTCTCCTGAAGTTTACATCGTTTTTAATCGCTTTCTGTCTTTTATTATTCTTCCTAGCTTAATTCGAATTTAGAAAACTGCTGTGTGACTATTCCTTCTCTATGGATTCGATCCCTAAGTACTACAACTGATCTCTTAATTTGAGAGAGTTGCTTAGGGTAAATTTGACCCATATCACTATGATGAAATTCGAAATTAAAACTCTAAGAACCTGAAATTAAAACAGAAAAGAAAGTAGTAGTTCAACCGAATGACAAATACAAACTCAAAATTGCAAGCGAAATAAAACTTCTAGAGCCCCTAAACCCGATAGTATCGAAGATGCCCACGACCAATCAACGAAACCAAACCTCCTCCTGCGTTAGAACCTGAACAAAGGATTCATGAACCGGCAAGCAAGAGCTACGTGGTTTCAATTTATGAAACAATATTTATGTTTTTGTATGTCAATCTTATACAGTAAAATATCGGAGAGTAGTAATATTTTTTCTTTTAAATAAGAGAGTTTTATATGGATTTTGCGGGTTTCTATTGTTTCTTTGATATTTAGTATGAAAATGGTTTTTCTATAGATATTTTAAGTCTGAATACGATATAACGAAACTTTTAGTTTTAGCTTTTCGGTCATAAAAATCGGTCCTAATTCTTGTTTTTTTGTTTTCGTTCTATATTCTCAACTTTTCTTGACTATTTTAAACGGCGTATAGCAATGTTCGTCCACGTCAGCTTGAGTAAGACAAAATCGCTTTTAATTTTTTTTTAATTAGTGTAACCCACTTTCAACGTTTAAGACAGAGAAGGGATAACGAAACTTTGACGAAATCATTTTTTTATACTGTTTTCTTTTTGCTGGAAAATTGTTATTGTTTAAGATGTAAAGTTGTATTTTAAAGTTTAGTTCCCATTAGTGCAAGACCCCATAATTGTAAATAATATTCAAGAAAAAACACACACAAAAGTATTGTGAGGATTTTAGCAAAAAAAAAAAAGGAGTATTGTGAGGGAAAAAAAAACGAATGCTATATTTCGTAAGATGAAAATGTAATTAAATGAGCAAGAATGGAATGGTATATTAGAAGAGATTATGGGATTTTTAAAAAAATGGAAATGTAAAGTTACTTCTATAAAAAAAAAAAGTGCACCTTGTAACGATGCTATAGCTAGAATATTCCCCCGATACTTTAGGAACGGTCAGCTTGACCCCTAATGGCGTTTAAAGAGAACACTATAGAAAAAAAGAAAATGAAAGAGAAAAAAGGCAACAAAAATGGAGACAAAGGAATAAAAGCACAAAACAACTACGTCATATGGTAGGAGAAAAGAAGTAAGCCTACGAAATACGAATAACGGAGCTTCTATGTTGACAACACTAGGGCCTAATTTTATATATATCAAAAAGTACCATATACATTTGAATAGATGTACGGTTACGACGATTTTATTTATTTATTTTAATGTCCGGAAATACAGTAGTCAAATATATAACTGTTATATGATTTTTGTAGTTGGTAAATCCTAAATGTATGTATCTTACAGATTCAACCGATATCACCGAGCAACAAAACTAATAAGACATTATTTTTCTCAACAAATAAGACATGTTTATCATATTTTCTTATCCACAAGAAGATAAAGATATATACATTTAATTATAACAGATTTGCCTAATGTGGAAAATAGATATCTGTTATGAATGTCAAAGAAAGACAACAAGCAAAGTCACTGAAAAACTCATTCAATAAAACGTGGTAAATTGTTGTGAAGTTCATGTCACTATACACGCACAGTAATTTACTTTTTCACTTCTATATAAACGATCGTTTCGATCGATTGAAATACATCACATATACTTTCAATAAAACATAAAGAGTAGTAAAATCTCTCCTTTTAGTTTCTCTCATTATTAGTATCATATATTTCTGCGGGTATAAAATTTTCGCCTTTATTAATATTTATCTATACGATAAATTATACTTATTATTATAACACGTTATCAACACGATCACTCTACGATACGGTTAAATATATATTTATAATATACATGCGGTATATCGCATATATATAATTATTTATTATATTTTTAACGCACCATTATTCGCTTAATATTATAGTGGGCGGTTTGTTGCCTCATTAATATTTTTATCTTTATATCATGGATGCTAAATACACCATAATTATTTATTTACTGTTAATATTATACTGGACTGCTAAGGCGCCTTATACTGTACGGCTGAGCCGCCTTATAATTTATATTTTGAATGTGGATGATTTCGTCACCACAATATTACCGTTAAATATCTATTTATATTATGGTTATTATATAAGGAGGTTTAGTCACATGTATATAAACTTTTCATCTGAAACTTGGTAAATTTAACTGATCGTTATTTAAAATTTGAGATTGATTTTTATTTTAACTCTTTATCATCCAACAGTAACAAAGAAAAATTTCAAAAAATTCAACGGCTAGTGAACAGTATTTTCATCTATAAATATTAAATACTCTCATATTTCATTCATCCATCTCACTCAATTATTTCATATTTCTCCAAAATCTTCTCCAAACAAAATATTTTGTTTTCATAAGAAAGAAAAAAAATGTTTCTCCTATTTTTAGTTTTTGTACTTGGTTATATTTTACTCGTCGGAGAATTTTCTCCAGAAGAACCTGTTATGATTTTTATTTTAATATTTTATGCATTTATCTTTTTTATAATTTTGTTATTTATTCCGGTACCACACATATTTTAAAATTTAATAATATCATCTTTCTAATTATATTATCTCTCATTTTATTTTAGAAAACCAAATGGCAAATATTGAGAAGCTTAAGTTTCCGGCTCACATAATAACCGGAGCAAACTACATAGCATGAGTTACCAATCGCTACAAAAAATTATGTGTGTTGTATCATTTATTTTATTTGTTAATATCATTTATTGATTGATGCAAATTCAGTTGCATCATTTAATTAAATGACCCTGGAAGTGGTGACTCTAATCATTTACATCAGTATTATTTAATTGATATTAATATATATCATTTGCAATAAATGATATTAATATTTGCATCATTTAAAATAAATATTTAAAATAAATGATATTAGTATTTTACATCAATTAGAATAAATGATATTAAATTTTGCATCAGTTAGAATAAATGATATTAAAGTTCACATCAGTTAATATAATTGAGTTAAACATTTGCATTAATTAATATAAATGATGTTAATATTTGTCTCGGTTATAACAATTGATGTTATATATTTATATTATATTTTAGTTGATACTGTATAAATTATAAATAAATAATATTAAAATTCATGTAAATTTTAAATTTTGTGTTATTTTTATAATATTATATCAATTGGAGATAACTAATCATTTTATATTTATTATTCTAAAGAATATATGTAAATACATATGTATGATTTAACATATAAAAAAAATATGGTGTTGATCTTTTATAGAGGAGAAAACTAGTACTCTTTATCCTTCTTTAGCAATGTGGGACAAATAGTTGTTTAGTTAAAATTTTGTTTGCACTTTATAAGTGATGCTATCTACTTTATTTTTTAGTGTCAATTTTTAATAAGTGATTCAAAATAGAGTCATTTTTTTTTTTGACACTTTATAAGTGATGCTATCTACTTTATTTT
Organism: Alliaria petiolata; assembly: GCA_020283515.1. NCBI lineage: Eukaryota > Viridiplantae > Streptophyta > Magnoliopsida > Brassicales > Brassicaceae > Alliaria > Alliaria petiolata. The sequence goes on along the minus strand of JAHZTW010000001.1, from coordinate 214,590,651 downwards.
TATTAATTGATGCTAATTAAGTTAGTATTAGTATCAATTATTTTAATTGATGCTAATCAGATTACTAATAGTATCAATTGTTTTTATTTGATGCTAATCAGGTTAGTATTACTATCAATCGTTTTTAATTGATGCTAATCAGGTTAGTATTAATATCAATATTTTTAATTTATGCTACTCAAGTTAGTATTAGTATCAATTTTATTTAATTGATGTTAATCAAGTTAGTATTAGTATCAATTGTTTTAACTGATGCTAATCAAGTTAGTATTAATATCAATTAAAAGAATTGATGTAAAATTATATATTTAATGTCAATTTTTAATAAGTGATTGTAAATAGCATCAATTATTTTGATGACACTTTATAAGTGATGCAATGTACCCATTTTCTTGTAGTGAATGTAGAGCTCTATCTAGAATCAAGAAATTTATCCGACGCGATAAAAGATGAAAACGAATCATCTGCCCGAGACAAGGCAGAAGCGATAATCTTTCTGAGGAAGCATCTAGATGAAAATGTGACGCATGACTATGCACACATAAAAGACCTAGCAGAGTTGTGGCGAGCTCTAAAAGAAAGGTTTGACAACCAGAGGGATGTCAACCTCCCCCATGCTCTTGAAGAGTGGAAAAATTTGAGGTTTCAAGATTTCCAAAAAATGGAGGAATATAATTCCGCTATCTTGAGGATAGTTTAACAATTAAAATATTATGGTAAGCCAGTCACATAAGCAGAAATGCTTGAGAAAACTTATCTCACTTTTCACAAAGAGCACTTTGTCCTACAACAAAGATACAGAAAATGTGGATACACAAGGTTTTCTGAGTTAATTGTGACACTCATGCTGGTTGAGAAGAATAATGAGCATCTCATAAAAACCACAACTCTCGACCTACGGGAGCCAAAGCATTCCCAGAAGTGAATGCAACGGATGTGAAAAATCCTCGGAATAGTCAAACCTATCGAGGTCGTGGTTGTCGATTTAATCGCGGACGTCGGAGAGGTTACAACTCAAGAGGGAGGGGATCAAACAAATGGGTTAGATCTGAACAGAATTCCAAAGGGAAGGAAACCCAAGTAACTACCATCCAGAAGCGTGAGGATGTATGTTACAGATGTGGATGTAAGGGACATTGGTCCCGTACATGCCGAACCCCTCCACATCTTTGTAAGTTGTACCAAGAGGTCACAAAGGGCAAAGGAGAAGAAGTGAACCTCACGGAACACTTCGAGGGTACGTCGTACCTCGAGTCTCCCGACTTTACGAATGATTTCGACGATGTCGACTGAAATGCTTGTAGTGAGACTACCGAATAGTCCCGAGTAATGCCATGTATAATTATTACATTTCCAGTTTTAAAAAGAATAATGTTGTTTTTAACAACAATATAATGTATAATTATTGTGTGTTTCTTTTCTATGAATAAAGATTTGCTTTGAGTTTATTAGTGTTTATGTTAATTACGAAGATGGATCACAATACGAATGGAACAATATCCAAGAAAAGGATTCGAGAAACTTGTATACTAGATAGTGGAACGACGCACACTATTCTGAGAAAAAGAGATTTTCTCTATTCTGAAACCGACAAACGTTGTTGTCAATACAATCTCGGGTCCTGCAGACTTGATTGAAGCAACTGGTAAAGCAAACTTTACATTGCCTAATGGGACAAATTTTTCCATAAATAACGATTTGTATTCTCCAAATTCTAAAAGAAATATGTTGAGTTTCAAAGACATATAACTGCAAGGATATGACACACAGTCTCAAACTGAGAATGGAAAGAAGTATTTGTGCATAACTTCTAATACTTCAGGCAAAAAGCTTATTTTGGAAAAATTCGCAGAACTTCCTTCGGATTTGCATCATACTTATATAGATGCAATACAATCACATCTTGTGATAAAAAGAAATCCAGATGATTTCACACTATGGCATGATCGCCTCGGTCACCCAGGCACCTCAATGATGCACAAGATCATAGAGAGCTCACATGGTCATTCACTGAAAATCCAGGAGATTTATCAGGGGAATAAAAAGACATGTGCTGCATGTTCTCTTGGAAAATTGATAATAAGGCCATCGCCAACCAAAATTGATAAAGAATCACCAAAGTTCCTTGAACGAATTCAAGGAGATATCTGTGGACCAATACACCCACCATGTGGACCATTTCACTATTTTATGTATTAATTAACGCATCCAGTAGATCACATGTTTGTCTATTATCATCTCAAAATTTGGCATTTGCGAGATTTCTAACTCAGATAATCAAACTACGAGCTCAGTTCTCTGATTATCCCATTAAGAGAGTTAGATTAGACAACGCTGGTGAATTCACATTCCAAACATTCAATGATTATTGTATGGTAACGGGAATTGAAGTTGAACATGTTGTAGCTCATGTTCATACGCAAAATGGTTTGGCTGAATCATTAATTAAGCGTTTGCAACTGATTGCAAGACCATTGATCATGAGATCAAAACTTCCAACCTCTGTATGGGGACATGCCATTTTGCATGCGGAAGCACTCATTCGGATAAGACCAAGTGTGTACCATAAGTATTCTCCACTACAGTTAGCATTTGGCCGGGAGCCCAATATATCTCATCTAAGAATTTTTGGTTATGCGGTATATGTGCCTGTAGCACCACCACAACGCACAAATATGGAACCACAAAGAAGGTTAGAAATATATATTTGTTGTGATTCTCCCTCAATTATACGATAACTAGAACCGCAGACTGGTGACGTCTTTACAGCAAGATTTGGCGATTGTCATTTTGATGAAAATGTATTCCCGGTTCTAGGGAGGGAAAACAAAGAAATAGAAAAGGATATAAAATGGAATGTAACAACATTATTACACCTTGATCCTCCCACTAAACAGTTTGAACTAGAAGTTCGACGAATTATGCATTTACATAGTATAGCAAATCAGCTACCAGATGCATTTGCTGATACGAAAACGATAACTAAATCTCATATATCTGCTGTAAATGCTCATGCTCGTATTGAAATACCACAAGAACGTGGAAAAGCAGATAATACACGTGAGTCAAGAACACGCTTGAAACGTGGTAGACCAATCGGTTCTAAGAATAAAAATTCTAGAAAGCAAGAGCAGACTAAAATGCAAAGCATACCCAAAATAGCCGAAAATATTTTGGAGAAAACGAGTTATGAAAATAATGACGATATAAAGCATCATGAACCTGAAGTAAATTATAAGATATCTATCAATTACATCCAAAATGGAAAGATATGAAATCGAATTGAAATGGATGATGTTGATGACGTTTCTCATACCTTGTTTCTAAGGAAATAAATGAGGAAAGCGAAGATCCAGAACCCAAGTCCATGTATGAATGCCAAAAGAGGCATGATTAAAGTGGAAGGATGCTATACAAGTCGAACTTGATTAGCTTAATAAACGAGATGTATTCGGACCTATTGTACTCACACCTGTAGATGTGAGACCGGTTGGATACAAAATGGGTTTTCGTTCGAAAACAAAATGAGATACAAAGCTCGCCTTGTTGCCCAAGGTTTTTCTCAAAAACCTGGAATAGATTATGAGAAAACATATTCTCCTGTTATGGATGCAATCACTTTTAGATTCCTGATGAGTCTAACAGCTGATGAAAATCTAGACATGCGTCTAATGGATGTCGTTACAGCATATTTATATGGATCATTAGATAGTGACATCTATATGAGAATCCCTGATGGATTCACATTGCCAGCAGCATTGAGTTCCAAACCCAAAGAGTTATGTGCAATAAAATTGCAAAGATCATTATATGGGCTAAAGCAATCTGGACATATGTGGTACAACCGTCTTAGTGAGCATTTAACGAAAGAAGGATATGTGAATAATCCTATATGCCCATGTGTTTTCATCAATAAAACAACATCCGGATTTGTTATAATCGATGTATATGTTGATGATCTAAATATTATTGGAACTCAAGGGAAAATTCAGAAGGCATTAAATTATCTAAAAGGAGAATTTGAGATTAAAGATCATGGACAGACAAAGTATTGTCTTGGCCTACAAATCGAGCATTCTTAAAATGGTATATTTGTACACCAATCCACATATACCCAAAGAGTGTTAAAACACTTTAACATGGATAAGGCAACTCCTCTAAGTACTCCTATGGTCGTTAGATCACTTAAAGTTGAAAATGATCCATTCCGACCATATGAGGAAAATGAAGAGATACTTGGTCCTGAAGTACCATATCTAAGTGCAATTTGAGCCCTTATGTATCTTTCAAATTGTACGCGACCTTATATATCATTTGCCGTTAATATTCTGGCAAGATTTAGTTCGTCCCCTACACGAAGACATTGGAATGAAATTAAACATGTCTTTCGTTACCTGCAAGGGACTACTGATTTAGGTTTATTTTATCCTAAAAATTCAAACTGTCAAATGGTTGATTTTACAGATGCAGGATATTTATCAGATCCACATAAAGCCCGATCTCAAACAGGATACATTTTCACGATTGGAGGCACTGCTATATCTTGGCGTTCACAGAAACAGACGCTTGTGGCCACTTCTTCGAATCATGCTGAGGTCATCGCACTCCATGAAGCGAGTAAAGAATGTGTATGGTTAAGGTCAGTAAGCCAACACATCCGATCAAGTAGTGGGATTCGCGAAAATACGGAGCCAACAATCTTGTATGAAGACAACGCTGCATGCGTTGCTCAAACGAAGGAAGGATATATCAAAAGTGATAGAACCAAGCATATCTCTTCAAAGTTCTTTTCATACACTCAAGAGCTCGAGAAGAATAAGGAAATTGAAGTAAGATATGTCCGATCTTGTAACAATGCAGCCGACCTCTTCACAAAATCATTACCCACCACCATATTCCGGAAACATGTCCATAACATTGGAATGCGTCACCAACAAGACCTATAAGATGACATCCTGCTCATTCGAGGGGGAGCTTGCGTGGTTGTACTCTTTTTACCTAACTACGGTTTTTCCCACTGAGTTTTCTTAGAAAGGTTTTTCACGAGGCAACAAAGACGTTAAGCAAAAGGTGATAGTGACATTGGTCTCCATGGGGGAGTGTTATGAATGTTAATGAAAGACAACAAGCAAAGTCACCGAAAAACGCTATCAATAAAATGTGGTAATTTGTTGTGCAACCCATGTCACTATGCACTCACAGTAATTTACTTTTTCACTTCTATATAAACGATCATTTCGATCGATTGTAATACAACACATACACTTTCAATAAAACACAAAGAGTAGTAAAATCTCTCCCTCTCATTTCTCTCATTATCAGTATCCTCTATTTCTGCGGGTATAAATTTTTCGCTTTTATTAATATTTATCTATACAATAAATTATACTTATTATTATAACAATATCAAAGATATGATAAAATACACCATAATGGTCATGGTGTTTTTTGTTTTTACCAACTAGTGAATTTTTCTTTTTTACCAAAACAGTGTATTTTTTTAATCCACGATTCCGACAATATGATACGTAATAGTTTTGCATATTATCGATAAGCAAAAAGAAAATATGTTAATTTGTAAATTGCCGTCAACTAAGTTATCCTACCGTCAACTAAATTCTCCTATGTATAGAAAGACTATATATCTTCACTTGAAAACACTCAAACAGTATACACTAATACATAGGTTTTGTTTTGAAAACCTATGTGGCAGCTATATAAGTTACGGGTAAGTTTTGAGAATGAGAAGATCCCACATCTTATCACCTAATCACAATTTGTCCCTCGACTTTCTCCTTCTCTCTTTCGGCTCCTTCTCTTTTTCTTCACTGTGTTATTTTGTTCTATTTGATAGGATCAAAGTTTTACCTAATAAATCAATACTGTAAGTACACAGCAAAGCAGTTGAAGTATAAAGAGTTATCAAATCCCAAAAGAAGTAAATTACTACAGTACAGAATTTAAATTCAAATTATGTTAAGTAGAAACAAATTAAAGTAAATCGAAACGATTAAAAAAAACGCTAACATGTGATTAATTGAAAGTTCTTAAAATTCAGGAGACTAAAACGCTAGGCAGGGATAATTTGTAGGTTGAATTCGAGAATGCAGAAAGTATACTGTCAGATAATTATTTAAAACCGTCGAGAACTCGAAACACAGATTTAAAACCAATCAACTCTCGTTGCAAAAGTTATCTATCCATAAATTCCTGAATTTCAAATTTCTTTGCAAATTCAAACAATTCAGGCAATCATTAAAAACATATTCGATTGTTCACAAAATTCCTAAATCAAATCTCTTTGCGAATAGGTATTTTGCTCATCTAAGATTAGTTCAGGCGATTCAATAATACTTTCACATCTATTAAACAACCTATGGTTTGATTTCTAGGTGATCAATCGTGAAATCAATATAAACACAAATCCAGATGAAGAACCAATTGGCTTTCCCTAATAGTATTGACACCCTCCTAGTGTTGATTGACACCGGTACAATTTCTTCACTCCAAGTTCACATATTCAGCCGCTTCTCCAAAACACTCCAAAAAACTTCAGATACTCCATTTTTGCTCCCAAAGTTTCTGATCTTGCAAAGACTCTAAAAGATTAAAAAAACGCCTAAAAAACGCCAAAAAAACTCTATAAACAAAGCGTATATCATGGTAAAAAAAGGGAAACACTATGATATATCACTGTTCACCAACGTTTAATAACATGATCGATGCGAAGAGTTTAATTTATCCAAAAATGAACAAATTTTCCTAGTCTAGAGTTATATACAAACCTCAATTACTCTACGGAACTGCGTTTTAAAATCATATAATAGTCGTTTTCATATAACATTTTGCATTTCTTGCTATAAAAACCCCTATATTCTGCTATTTATTTTAATCCAGGATGTTATAATAGTTTATGTATGTATGGCTATCTCTTCGTAAATTCTATGAACTTTTTTATTTGACGACACTTTTTATTAATTGTATATTATTTTATCAATATGCATATCCAAATATTATATAGAAAATATTGAATTACGGTTGTGTATCATGCCAAGAAGAAAACAACATTTGCAAAATCTAGTAAAACAGGACATTTAAGATTATTTGTTAAAATATCATTGTTTTCGGATTTCTTTCGGTTTGTAATCTCTACAATCAATCAGTAAAAATATATATATATATATATTTTTTTTTCTTTTTCTTTTTTCTTCCCCAATTTTTTTTTTTCTTTTTGTGGAAAATCAAATATATATTCGTTCTACTCATTTGCTGTCTCTTCATCTCCTTCACATAAGCCGAAAACCCAAATCAAAATCCAAACTCACTCCGAGAGGACATACACAATCCTCTCTCAAATCTCTTAAAGCATTCTTGCTTTTAAGTTATAACCTTATTATTGCTTCCTGTTTTCCATCCAAATCTCTTTTCTTTTCTTAGAAAAACCTGACGAATTTTGTAACTTTTGATGCGAGACTGAGAGAAAGAAAAAGAACGAGAGAATGGGTTTGTTTTCAGTCCAAAATTGCTAATGAAAAGTGATCCATCGGTTCCGAACAAACCAGAATATTGTATGCTCTCAAATTTTTATATGTAATTTTTTTTTGTTTATCTTGTGTTTTTTGGATGCGCGTATTTGCTTCTTAGTATTGGTTTAGGTTGTCTTTCCTTCTGCTGATGATCCATCAGCTCCAAGCAATTAGACAGAAAGACAACCTAAATCCCGCATAGGTCATATGTACATGAATTTGGTTTTAATTTCTTGATCCAGAGTCTGAGGGTAATGCAGAAGAGTTGGTAGCGTACAAGACAAGTTTACTACAAGATAGCACCAAACTCCAGGCTTATCTTGAATTACAGGATCAGTTAGCTTCAAGACAAGTAAGTTTTCTTGTCTCTTGTCTCTTATCACTTCCCTTCTTTAGTTTCTTTTAAAATTTGTTCCTCTTTTCGTTTCTTCTGTGATCAAGGTTTTGCAAAAGGAAGATATAAACAACAAGGTTACTAAACTCCAGTTTGAGCTCCAGCAAGTTAAGGCGCAGTCACAAAATCTGGCTGAGAAAGAGAGTCACGGAATCGTCTCAAAAACTAGACATCTTGGTAGCAAAATATACAGACGATATATGAAACTAAATGCGATGGCTTATCATTGGTGTTAAATCCTTTTTCCATCTTTACCATTAGCTTCCAACTAAAAAGTTTCCATCTTTTACATAAGTTTTGATTTATAAAGTTTCAATCTTTATAGCCCAATTTCTGTCTGATAAACAAGTTTCCTTCTTTTCTGTATCATTACTGCAAAACAATCTTTATTTCTTCATACATATATATAACATAAAACCCTAGTTCACCACAGCAATTCAATCCCTCACCAGTTTCTCTCTTACAAGATAAAAGACAAAACAAACACTTTTACGGTAACTCTGTTTCTTTAAAAGGACCCATAAAAATATTGGGGACTTTCTTTTCTCCTCTCTCTGTTTCTTTCTTTTCAACAACGCAAACTGCTCTGTTGTTGTCGCTTAGCATCCAACGCAGCACCATCGTTAAGCATATCATTAGCATCAGTTTCCATCCCAAGCTTCGAAAGCGCTAAGGCCTGCATGTAAAACGCGGTAGGCCACTCCGGTATGCAAAGCTGAGCCTGCATTCCATCTCTCAGCGCAAGATCCGGCTCATCCGCCATTAAGAAAGAGAAAGCCCGTCTCACGAAAACCGACGGAGATGGAACAGGCATCATCACCACCAACTGGTACAACAGACAGTTTTACAAGGAAGGGCTTTGAGATTTAAAAAAAAACGCACTAATCAATCATTGCATTTCGTTGTTTGTTTGTGTTTTGTTTTTGTTTTTTGGTCTTACCTTTGAATAACAGTCAATAGCGTTCTTGAAGTCCTTGTCTTTGAAAGCAATGTCTCCGAACTTCTTTGTGTTGATCATTTCCTGCACTTGTTGTGTCCATTCTTGAAATGAAAGCTGTTGAGATAGATTCAGACAAAATCAGAAACCAATGGAAGAAACTCGGGGTTAAAGATTTGTCCTCGAGTAGTACCTCGTTATCTGCCCCTTCCTCGTCTCTGTAACCGGTTTTGAGCAAAATCTCGTGTACAGCGTCGAGATCCTCTTCCGAACAAGCCTTTCCGAGAGGAGAAAGCAGAGTTGGTAGTATAACTGTATTCTTAGGCAAACCCATCAAGACATGAGAAGCAACCTAAACACCCAAACAACCCAAAAACAGAAATTATTAATCTGCTATGGAAAGTATATTATTATTATTATTATTATTATTTGATTCTTGAAAACCTCTTTCTGCTTCTGTAGTGGTGCCGCTGCAGAGACAAGAAATTTGGTGTCAGGTCGATCTTTTGTCTCGGATTGAAGACATTTCGAAGCAAGATCAACAAGTTTGGTTGCGTCTTCATCATCATATCGCCCTTCAAGTGATGAATCCATAAGTAGCAACATGTTTTTCCCCCTTATAACATCAAGAGCCTGATATTGAAAACATCCATCACTCATTCCAGATGCTCCGCAAACATTGACAAAAAACACTAATCAAAAAGAGTGAGATGAAACTAGAAAAGTTGCAGTGACATTACATGGCTTGGTGGAATGTGTTTGCCGCTCAAAAGATCTAAGAGAATAGTTCCATAACTGTAAATCACACTTTCAGGGACGATGCTACCTGAAAAAATGGGGAAGAAAACCCTTTTAGATTCCACAAGAAAAGTTTATTCCTTTTATGTTCTTGAATGTTCTTGAAGTAGATTTTTTTTTACCTGTTCGTAAAAACTCGGGTGGAGTATAAGCTAAGTTGGTGCTATAGCTTTTCCCGTCTCTACTATTCTTCATAAGACCAAAAGCTGATAGACGAGGATCGCCTTCCTCGTCAAAGAGGATTCTGTACGCATTCAAATCATGATAGATCTTTCGGTTTCCGATGTTGCAGTGATCAAGCGCTTGTGCGATAAAACCTGCAACTCGAACACGCATATCCCAAGGAAGTGGCTCTTTATCCCCTACACAAGAAAGAGAGAGCATCAAGTCTCTCTAAATGAAGATCAAAATGAAAAGTAGTCAGAGAGAAAACATCAAAGGAACATTTTACTTACAGTGGAAAAGATGCTTTGAGAGGGTATCGTTGGGCATATACTCAGCAACCAACAATCTCTCGTCTCCTTCAGCGCAACAACCAATCAGATTGACCAATCTGTTGGATCTAAGCTTTCCAACACCAGTCGCCTCCGCCTGATTCACCAAGTCCAACATTGGTCAACTCAAGATCAACTATTCCAATTCAGACAATATAACAGACTGAAGAAAGTTCCAAAGAATCTTTTCAACTTTTTCATTCAAATAATTACAGGTAAAGACCATACCTTTACTAAGCTATCTACAACAATAAAGCTAAAAAGAGAATCTAATAAAACTATGGTCTATAAAATATAGTCAGAATCCTGGGATAAAGTAGCTTTTGCAACCTAAAGTTACCTACTTTTTCCTTCATTTCAATAGCTTAACAGACAGTGATTAGCATATTCTCTGGTCAAGATAGACACTAACTACAACTTAAAAAAAAAAAACCATTTCAATTCTTTGACTGGTCACTGATGAGCAACGAAATCAATGAACATGATATAAAAAATTGACCTTTTTTTGAAAGATTCTTACCACAAACTGCTGAGCATTAGGCCAGGACAGTCTAGAGAATCGCTTGATGGCGACGAGACGATTGCCTTCGAGCTTTCCTCTGTAAACCACATTGGGAGCTTTCTCTCCACCTTCAGAGACAATGCAACTGGGACTAAACCCGTTTGTTACTTTCTTCAATTCACTTAGATCAAACTCTTTGAAACCTGGACCTTGGTTCTCCTGATCCACTTGGTCCTCATTTACTGCAACACAAGAACAGTTTCATCAATAAAATCCTACAGAATAAGAAAAAGGCATCAAGCAGCTTAGGGAAATGATTGGAGATTAGTCCCCAAAAGGTATAAACTTTCCACCTCTCCCTGATTTAAACCAACTTTATTTTAACTCCAGAAGCATTAAAACAAACCCCACCAAGCAATTACACAGAAACACAAGCCTACATCTACACTAAGAAGCAAACACACCCATCAAAAAAACGCAGAAAAAAACAAAAACAAAAAAAAATTACAGATGAAAATTTGAGAGCATACCTGATTCTGGTTTGTGCGGAAGTGATGGATCATCAGGAGAAGGAAGTTTAGTTTTTTTTGAATGAAAACAACCCATTCCCTCGTTCTCTTTCTTAGATTATCTTAAGAAAAAAAAAAGAGAAATTTGGATGGGAAACAGGAAGTACTAAGTTATAATCAAGAAAGCTTATGCCAGCAGATTTGAGAGAGGATGATTGTGTCTGAGTGAGCTTGGATTTTGATTTGGGTTTTTGGCTTATGTGAAGGAGGTGAAGAGGCAGTAGATGAGTGAACGAATATATAAATTAGATTTCCCACAAAAAAAGAAAAAAGGCTAAATTTTTGAAAAGAAAAAGGAAAAACAAAAATTTATTTCTATTTGTTTTTGTTTTTTCTAATTGTAGAGATTGCGAAGAGATATAAATCCCACAACTGTGATATTTTAGCCAATCATCTTAAAATTTAGATTTTGCAAAATGTTGTTTTCTTCTTGGTATTACCGTAATTCAATATTTTCTATATAATATTTGAATATGCATTTTGAATAAAATAATTTGCACACTGTATTAAAAAGTTAATAAAAAGTATTGTCAAATAAAAAAGGTAAAGAATCTCATAGAAATTTTTTTTCTTTTCTATTTGAACATTAAGTTCATAAAATTTACGAAAAGATTTTAGACATCCTAAATTAAAATAAATAGCAGAATATAGATTTGAGTTAGAGAATTGCTTCAAACAACCCTATTTTAAGTTTTCAGTTCAATAATAGTCTCAAATTTTTTTTTAATAATTTTTAACATTATTAGGAAATCGTTATACACATTTATAAAGACTTTTCTAACTTTTAATGAAACCGTTAGGAAGCCGTTAAACACATTTAAGAAAACTTTCCTAACTTTAATGAATTTAGTAAGTCGTTAGACATATTTATGAAGACTTTCTTAACGTTAATGAAGGCTTTTTATGATCAAAATAAGCATATGAAGCTATTTTTTATTTAAAAATTTTATTTTTTGCTTTTTAAGTAAATTGCCATTTGATTTATAGTTAAAGTCTAAATTGAAAAAGGTGACGTACTTAAATTGATAAATATTAAGAAATTTTTAAAAATGTAGCTTACTAAAATTTAAAAGAAATCCAAAATTTATAATATTAATTTGAAATATACAAAAATAATGATAATATAAAATTTTAAAATCACAATTTTCTTCATCTTTTTCTGTAAAATCATACATCAAGTTCATATTCAATATTTTAACCAAGTTTTTAAACATCTTCTAACAATAAATAATTGGGATTATGAATTTCTTCTGAGAGAAAGAAGCTAGACAAATATCTTAAAACTCTGGAAAATTGCAAAACTAACTCATTTGACCATATTAATATGTGTTAATAACATTCATAAAAAAGTGTTAAAAAGTGTTTAAAACTAGCGTTTTAAACTAGCGTTTTAAGATCATTTTGCTTTTACTAGACGTTAGGTTAATCTTTGATAACATGTAGTGTTAATGGAAACGTTAACCTTCAAAGTAGTAATATATTATGTTGAAGGCTAACCCTAACATGTACATAAATAATTCAATAGCGCTAGCCTACACAACCAGTTTTGATATGATGCTACTTGCCGCTTCAGAAATTAATATGCCTCTTTTTTTTTCTTCTTTCTAATAGATTCTCTTTTATCGAACAAATAGAAACAAATCTTCCTTACTTTTTTTTTTCTTTCTCCACACGATTTTCTTTCATCGAACAAACAAAAACGAAAATCAAATGACCCAACGAAACACAAACAAGATTAATGTATTTTGCACTCACAAATTTCATCACAAAAGTATTTCAGATTAGTTATACTATAAAACAACATGTCTTTTATATGCTGACACGTGTAATTTCAGAAACTGATATGTGTCATTTTTTCCTCTCTCTACTGGATTCTCTCTTTCATCGAACAAATAGAAATAAATGTTCCTTTTTTTCTTTTCCCCCTTCTCCACACGATTCTCTTTCACCGAACAAACAAAGACGAAAATGAAATCATCCAACGAAACACAAACAAGATTAATGTATCATGCATTCACAAATTTCACCACAAATATATTTCTGATTAATTATAATACAAAACTACATGTCTTCTTTTTTTTTTTTTGAAAAGGGCATGACATGTCTTCTTGGGTCCTGCATCCTGATTTATAACGAGGTGCAAACATTATCTGAATCAACAAAGGACACAGCGAGAATCACGACCAGGAAAGTTTGTGGTGTTGTTCCTTATGCTGTCTCAAACACGTTTCTTCCTTATTCTCATCACGTTTCAAGATAGCTAAGTACATAAATGAATCCTACTTTTTGGAGCTAACTAAAGGGTCATGTACTCGTTTTAGATTTGTCAGATTCATCTGCAGCTTCTGAGCTATCAAACTGAACACAACTCCGATCACTATGCTCGCTAATTTTATGTTTATTGCGTGTGACAATAAAAATGTTATTAGTAGGTTTAAATTATTACATACATGTGTGTAACCAAAAAAAGAAGTTATTAGTAGAGGTTTAAATTATATATATATGTGTGTGTGTGTGTGTGATGTTATGACGATCAACAACATACATAAATTAATTATAAAATTTCCATTTTTCTAGTTATTTTTCCTTAATGACTAATGTAAAATTTCCAATTTTTCCTAGTAAATATTCCTTAATGAAAAAATGTAAAACTTCCAAATTTTCATTGATTTATTTATATTTTTGTATTGATGATACATGTATATAAGTATAATTTGCGCCCTGAGAAAGAAAAAAAAGGAAAAAAAAAAATTAGAACTAAATCTTTTTGGCGTGTCTTCTGGTGAAGAACACTATGGAGTTATACTTCATCATAATTATTGCAGTCGTGGCTGTGCTGATCATATCCGCCTTGGCTTGTTTTATTTTTCGCAATTGCGCCCAATGGTGGCTAGTCCGTCACTATTTCTAATATTATGTATCGCCTATTTTATGTTCAGTTTTATTCTATCAATTACTTTATAGAATAAGCATATCGTTTATGCTATGATGCATTAATATTTATCAATAATATTTTATTTATTTTGGTTTAATGATATTGTAACTCTCTATTCTACATATATTTTAATGGTTTTGCCATACTTTGCAGTGTTACATTACATGACTGTGATTGTCATTTTTATTTGACGGGTGTTATTTTAGGGAAAATAATCAGTACGATCAACAAAAGAAATTTTAACCTAAGCTGATCGATTTTATGTGTAAACGAAAGAAAAAAAACGAAGAAATAAAACAGAATTATGACCAAAACTACGGATAAAAAGACTTTGTAGCCGTATATGCTCTTCATGTTGTGCTAGCTCGTCGAGATACTCAGGGAACCAAAGAGCTTTGAGGTTATCAAGAAGAGGCCACACTAAACATCTTTCCTCTGGTTTTTTGCTCTTCTTCTTGTAGTGACAGTTAGTTATCGTCGTCTTTTTCTTTTTCTTCATGATCTTTTTTTATATATATATATAAATATACTTCATGATCTTTTTCTGCTCTCTTTCCATGGAATTTGAAAAAAAAAAAAAGATTTGAGCTTTGCATTTAGCAGAATTTCCACACACAAAAACGCATAGGCATTTAGCAGAATTTCCAAACAAACATTATGTCTTTAAAAACCTATGGTACGAATTAGAAATTAATTTACTATGGGCAAAGATACACAACTACTGTACATACGCTTCATATCCAAATTCAAATGTAGCAACCTTTATCTAATCCAGCCCACCTACAATTTTAAATTACTAAGTAATTTTATAGTTATTGCCTTTGACAAAAAATGTTAAAATATTTAGTAGGTCTAAATCACTATACGTACGTATATATATATATATATATATATATATATATATGTGTGTGTGTGTACATATGTGATAGTATGACGGTCAATAAAGTACCATAGATAAAATGTAAAAATTCCATATTTTTCCTTTTTAGTGATTAAATGCAAAATTTCCAATTTTTTCAAGGTAATGTTCCTTAATTGAAAAATGTAAAACTTTCAAATTTCACCGATTTACATTTTTGTGTTGACGATACATGTATATATATAAATATAATTTCCACTCGCTAAAAAGAAGAAGATACGAACAAAAGTTGGAAAAAAAAACTTGTTGGTGTGTGTGTGGTGAAGAAACAGTATGAATATTAATCATATCGCACTTATCGTAGCCATCGCTATGGTGGTCGTGTTCATCATCGGTTATCTTATTTATGAATGGTTTCGCGCTTACTCCGCCCGAAAACGGATTAATCCCAATTGTGGCTAAGCCGCACTATTTCTATTATCTATTATCGACTATCTTATGTTCGATTTTATTTTAGTTTCTTTTTGTACATTATTTTATGATGAAAGTTAAATTAGTTACCTATCGAATATGCAGATCGTTTATGCGATGCTGCATTAATATTTATCAATAATATTGTTTTTCAGATTGGTTTAATGATATTGTTTACTCTAATCTACATATATATATTGATATAGATTTTGTCAAACTTTGCATTGTTACCCTAATATATACTGTATATAAGTTGATCCATATTCCACAAGTTTGAAACCTTCGTTGGCAGTACATACGCTAATTTATAAGCGCTAATCGTGTTTTAACCCCAATTTATAAAACCTCCTCTCTGCCGCTATGAATTTCCTAACGGCAGAAAAAAAAAAAAACGAATCCGTCTCCGTCGTTTTTGTCTGCAAGATCTTTCGCTCACTGAGGTCAACGCCACACGATGTCATCTCAAAACCATAGAATACTTCTTTCATGTCTGCTTGCGGTTCCCCAATTAACCGTCCTCGTCCCTCGTGTTTATGATCCCAACAAAAGTACATGTAACGTTGCAGCAAAAGGATTCGCCAATTGTATGATAGAAAACGTATCGGAGATCAATTATTGCAAGATATTGCAAACCAAGATTGTGAAACCCGTGAAATTCGTAAAACTTATAAATGGAAAGACTTGAAAAGAAATATATTATATTACATTTATATGTTAGATTTAGATTAGTAAAATACTAAAGTTTACATTATGTGGTGTTAGCAATATGTTAATATTAATCACTATATATAATGTAAACTTTCAGAATCAAAATCTAACACATAAATGTAATATAACGTTTTATTTTTCAAGTTTTTCCATTTAATCTTTATAGATTTTACGAGTTTTACAGATTTCACAATTTTTGTCTGCAACCGCAAGATACACATTTTATTATTCAATTTATTTTCAATAGAACGTATGTTATTTTTGTTGATACAAAAAGAAAAAAAAAAATATATTCTTGCGGTATGACAGAGAGCGTACAGAGGTTATTCTTTTAATTTAGAGTTTTTAAAGATTTTTTTTCTCAATTGTTGGTTATTTAGCTTTCATATGGTTTTCAAGTCACACCAACAACCTAACCATTTTTATACTATATACACATTATAAAATTACGATTAGTAGATTATCAAAATAAAATCAAAGAAAATGAAAACAGTTAAAAGGCTCGTATACATAGATATAAGTAAAAGACTTTGGTTAGATTTATATATAACAAAAAAAAAAATATCAAACCCAAAAGAAATATTCTATGTATTAAAAAATCACATAAATTTGTTAATAAATTATCAATTTTTTTGCGAGACATTAGACTCAAAAACAAGGCTCAGGATGAACTGCAGAAGCGGCGGCGTTATTAACGTGAAGAGCTCTTTGAAGTTTCCGTTGATCGAAAACTTCAACTCCGACGTTAAATATCGAAGTCACCGGCCGGTGATCGGACATTTTTATCTCCGATCTCTTATAACACTCTTGTCTTATTCCTTTTCCCAACCATAATATTCTATCACACCTGTTATAAACACACGCACACAAAAAAACTCTTTTAAGAATCTCCCAAATTTTTCAATAATTCCAAAAAGACCCCATAATTCTTAAAATGTTCATTTTAGTCACTTACCAAGCCGGAGCTCTCTTCTTCTCTCCTTCTCTCACGTTTTCTCCGGCGTAACGGTCGGAATCGAATTCATATTTATATGTCGGAGGGAACTTAATCGGTCCTTCTTTCCATCCATCAAAGACATGCCCTCTTCGTAGTTCTCTAATCAACTGTTAAATTAAAATTGACTTTTGTTAGAGCTATAGTAGTAGTAACTTAAGAAATTAATATGGTTAATAGTCAAAACCGAACCTGGTCACTGTTCTTAAGCTCGTCCCATCGTTTCTGTGCGACAAGCTTTCTTACTTCACTGTCTGACATATTAAGTCGGTAATTCAAATCCCCAAACCAGAATACTTGACTGTTGAAGAGGAAAATTAACAATTTAGTAAAAAGTTTAAAGTTGCTTGCTTTGTGTTTTGTAATCTCTGATTGATTGCTTACTCGTGACTTGGAATCGTTCTGGGTTGATCGGTATCAAGAACCGATGCGAAACGAGTACGACGTATGATTTCGTACACGTCAGCATTCCGGCGTTGCTCAGCACCGTCTTTGTGACCGGAAGTTAAGTGTGAACACACAAAACACATTCTTGATTGATATAACGTCATGCTAATAGACACTGATCCCTGCAATTATCAAGAATATCAAGAAATTGCTCCATATTTATTAGGATTACTTGGCAAGGAAGATATGGCTAGGGTTTTTGTTTTTAGTTTTACCTTGTTCCCCATGTAACCCATCAAGCCAACTCCGACCGGTGAGACTTTCAAGTTGTTGACGTGTCTTCTCAACCGCCGTCGGATCCAAACCGATACATAGATCCCAACCATTTGCTTGCTCACTATCCTTACATACTTTTGAGAATCTCTCACCTTCTGACACTCCTCCACCAGATCTTCCGGCAATCCATAAGTATTTCCGATTTTGCCTCCTTCTTCCTTGTCGTCGTCGGAAGACGATTCTCCGTCTGATGAATCATCAGACTGATGAATTTTCGCAGCTTCTTCCGCGTCTGACGAGGAGGAGGAGGAGTTATTATCATTCTCTTCCTTGATATCATTCCAACTCAGCTTTAGCGTTTCAAAGCTCCGTGACCGTTTCAAGTTTCTTGCGTCCGAAGCAAATCTACTCGCTCCCGTTGGATTCTCCGGTAGCTTAAACCCTAGCATGGCGTTGCTGCTCAACACCCTCCTTAGCTTTCCCTCGGATCCAACGATCTGAGGATTCTCGTCTAGCGCTCGTTCAGGCCAGTCCATGTCCGGTTTCCCTACTGGTTCTAGACTCGGTAAAGCGGTTGCAGCATCGATGAACTCGTCCGTAGCTAGGTCTAACGAGCGGTCAGCAGCAAGATTCTCGACCATGACATCAGAGATAATGGAGTTTGCTTGTTGTGCTAAGACAGGAGACGAAGGCGCGCTGTGAGACCTGTGAAGAACGTTGCTGTTGCTTGGAGATTGGTCATAGTCTGGAGATTCTTTCTTGGATTTGTTCAGCGTCCTACGGATTATCGATTCCCATTTCGGAATCGGACTCCTATCTTCTGCTCCGAAAACGTTTCCGGCGTTTAACGGAACCACTTCTTGAAACCTATAACAGATTTTTACATCAACAAAAAGAAAAATATAGATTCATCAAAACGGAGGAAAAACAGAGGAGATAGATGTTTCTGCTTTAAAAGTGATTATTTTTTAGGATAATAGTAGAATTTTTGATGTGTCTTTTTTTTTTTTAACTTACCCGATGATGTAAATATCTGAAGGGTTATCAGTAGAAAGCCAATCGTCAATCTCGAGATCATCGGAGGGGCGTTTTCCGGCGACGTTCCATGTAGCCACCGTCACTCTATTTAAATCAATTTCACCGGAAACAAAAACGCGTCAGAGAGATATTTCACCGGAGAGAAGAGTAGGAAATTCCAGAAATACCCTTACTTGATATCCTTTGTGTTTATGTATTGTACTCTTAAAGTCTCCGATTTGCCTCGCCGGTGTTTCCTCTGATAACCCCTCACACCACCGTCTGAAGAATTAAAAAATAAAAAGAAATTATAAATTAGAAATTAGTCTGTTATTTCTGAACTTCTGATTCAATTACTCGAAATGTTTTTTAAAAAAATCAAGAATCTTTGCCTGAAATTTTACTGCCGTGAACAGCTTCGCTTCCTCGGCGACCGCTGCCATGGCTGTCTTCATCAGCTACACAGCAAGCATTAGCGACGTCTTTGACCGAGCATACTGTAAAGGGACCCAGAAAATCAGATTAATTTAAGATAAAACTATAGACCAAATTTGACCGAATTTAAGATGAATAAAAAGAGGAAAAATCTTGAGAAATAATTATACTCACCGTCGTCTTCGCTCTCAGGCTCTGTATCGATTTCGTCTTCGCTAAATTCGTAAACTTTCGGCTTTATGTTCAACCATTTATTCATCACAATCGACGGCCAAAACCTCTGTTTTAGTCAAACAAATAACAAAACTCAGAATCTTTGTAATCGATGGAGTTTGTAAAGAAACAAAAACAGAGAAGAGCATCTTTGTACCTCAGGGCGTTTCCCGCGTCTTGTTTCCATCTTTTTTTCCGATCAGACAAAGATATGAGCTTTTTTTCTTCTCTTTGGGGGGAATTTCGAGGAGAATTTGAACAGAAGAAATGTCAGAGTTTTGATATTTATAACAGTGACAGAGAGTTAAGAGATCAAAGAAGACTACACACGAACAAGAACAAGAAGAAAGACACCAAAAGAAAAGTGGTAGTCAGACAAGAAGACGTGTGAAGGCAAAAAAAAAAAAAAAAATTTAAAAAGTTGTAATGATGAAAATTCTCTGATATTATTTTTGGGTTTGTTCGAAGAAAAAGCTATAAAGCTATGGCTGTTATTTAACAGCCTCAGGAACCAAACTCCAACTTGCGGATCCACTTTTTTATTTATAATAGTATTTAGATAAATTTGGGCAAGACATATTATAGAAAAACTATAAAGACTATCAGATTTATTTCTCTGTTTTTTTGTTCTCTCACGTGTTTTCCGGTTTTTGATGTCTCCCAGCCGAATTCGGTTTTACTAGAGTGATTATTGTACCGGACACTTCTCTTTATGCTTAACTATACCGAACCTTTAATTAATGTCTCTTCATTTCTAATTTTTCTATGGTGGTTTTGAAGATAGTGTGGTGTTTAATTTAATTCGATTAAATCGAAATAATGTATTTTTAACCAAATCAAACAGAATTATTTTCTATAACATTTTTTTTTGTTAACGATCTATAACTTTTTCATATATCCAAAAGATTAAAATCTGAATCACTATATAGAATAAATATATAACCAGTTGAATAAATAAATATATAAAGTGTCAAAATCTAATTGGTTATAAAATATTACATGTGTCGAAATTTCAACCTTAAAGTTACACGTGTTAAAAGTTATGTGACGATATTCATGTATACGCGGATTTATAATACTAGATTTTAAAAATCGTTAAAATATATTTAAAAATAGAAAAGAAATTGGATCACCGCTGAAAAAATAACAATATTACAAACGGCAAATCAAAATCTATGAGGTATTTATTTATTTTGATTTGCATTTGTTTTCAATTAAAATTTATCCAATATTTCTAAAATATTTTGAATTTTCATATTCTTATGTGAATTATATTATTTTAATTATTTATTTTTCCAAAAACGTTAACGAATTGTTATCCTACTTTTATTATAATTAAATATATCTATTTGTACCAAAATTGACTTCTTCTTTTCTTATTGAAAATGTTTATTACAATATGTCAAAATTGGATCGATTGACTCACATGCGTTGTTATTTTTTAATCTAGAATAGGATTCAAATACTTGTTGATTTATAATTTAGTATTTCATAAGTTATGCAAAAGAAGCCATAAACATAAACAGAAATAGAAAATGAAATTATTACACTTATAAACATAAATGAAATAAGAGTAAAACCTCTGATGCAAAACTTTTCATTAAAAAATCTAATTTGATTTTCTTATTTAACTTATTTGATTTGGTTTTTAGCTAAATTTCGTCTAAATATTTGATATTTTAAGAGCAATTATTTACTCTGGAGAATGTATGGTCAGATTGATTATAATTCACACAATGAAATCATAGCACCGTTATAGTTTATAATTCTTAGTTTTTGTTTACAGTAAAAGTTTCAAGCTTCAACATTTTATTAAATTGACGGGGATTTCATGAAATTAAACTACATAAAATTATAAGAGACTTTTGTTGTTTATATAGAAGTTAGTAATATTTTTCTTTTTCTTTTAAAATTAGTATTTGATTGTATATTTTCATAAACTGAAGTTTTATTACTTTTTTTGTAGGATTAGTATTTGATTGAATATTTTTCTAAACTGAAGATTTATTTACTTTTATTTTTATTTTCATTTTATAATTGAAGTTTCATTTTTTACTTTTCTAGTTTTTTATTTTATTTTTAGGATAAATACTAAATTGTATATTTTAATTAACGTTTTATTTTTAATTTTCTTTTATAATTGAAGTATCTTTTCTTTTCTTTGTTTAGGTTTTTTCTTATTAGGATAAATAGAGAATTTTATAATTTCTCAAACTAAATTTTTATTTACTAATATATTTTTACCACATATGTGTCAAAATCTAATCGATAAACTTGACACTTGTCGCGATCATGTTAATTAGAAACTTTGATGCATCAAACTTTATTTTAAAAGATATGTTTTCTTAATTAATGTTTCTTCATTTCTAATTTTCTATGATGGTTTTGAAGATAGTATGGTGTTTAATTCGATTAAATCAAAATAATCTATTTTTAACCAAATCAAACATAATTATTTTCTATAACATTTTTTGTTAAGGATCTATAACTTTTTATACTTCCAGAAGATTAAAACTGAATCAGCATAGAATAAATAAATTAATTAAAAAACAGCTGAACTTTTTTTATATTTGATATATTTGTTTTAAAACTTTGACAACGGAAATTAAAATTTTGCTGAATATAATCTTTTTGGAGTCAGATCACTTTACTCACTGTTTTTCTTAAACAAAAAAACTACAAAAATACAAACCAAAACTAACCCAAAATCCGATTCAGCAATATTATAGGGATAATATATATATATTTGTATTAGGATAATATTTAATAAGCGGTCTTTTTGGTGAATAAAAAAAAGTCAACATGTCGTTTTCTTAGGATTAGTTTTTCAATATGAGTTCCAGCTAATATTTTCAGCCATACAGTCGGCGAAAAGATTGATTATTTATTTGACTAATGTTTGATTAAATAATATTATACGATAACAATGAATTGGAACCATTAAAAACAACGAAAAACATGAACATGCGCTTTATCCCCACTTTTCAGAAAATTTTACAATTTCTTTACCTTTTAGATGTTAAGTATGTTTCAATTGCAAAATTTTGAAAACAGAATTGTGTTTCCAATTTCCAAAACAGATGAATTTGATGGATATCTACTCTGCAGATAAGATTGGAAATACTCAAGTCCAATCCGTGGATATCCCAAATATATTGAAATGTTAATCTCCGACAGCGGATTTTAATTTATTTTAATCACTGAAAATTAGCGTCACTACTCACTAGATAACAATAATATATTAAACAATTTGACGCCCATGCAATGCAATTTGTGGATGCAGGACTTAACGAGAGTCATTAGGAAACTTTTGGTTGACCCCACTTAAATTTAATTAGTTTGATTCTTCAAATTGGCTATGTTTAAATTTATTTTATTAATCAGGTTAATCAACGAGTGGACCTTAAAACAAAAAACCGACGACGATGGTTGACTATTAAATAGTTAACGTGATATTTTCTTACCACAAGTTCAGTGGGAAATATAAATGTTTTACTTATCATCAACAAAAGCGACGGGATAACTAATATTTGGATAGATTAATTATCAATTTTAACTGCTGTCTCAGGTTTAAATTAAATTGCTTCTTATCATTATGCTATTTTGGTTTGCTTAAAAGATCGTTTGTTAATAATTATTTACTAGGTAGTAAAAAATTATAAGCTAATTTATTAAATATAATTTTGAAATTATTTGAAATATAAGTAACTTAATTGATTTTATGTGTATGTTAATAATATTTATGAGCAACAATAAGATTTGTATTAATAGTGAAATTGCAAAAGCACACACTGATTATAAAATTTTATAATCGATTTTAATATTTTTTTTTTTATAAAAGTACAATAGTATATTTAAAAATGATAAACCGGAATAATACATTCAATTTAACCAATTTCGTAATAAACTAATATATTATGCATGTTTTATCTGGTAAAAATTAAACATCAACTTTTGAAAAAAAGAAAATTAAAATTTATTTATAAAAATCAAAGTTTGACAAAAAAAAAATATAAAAATCAAATATAAATTTATAAATTTTTATATTATTGATCAATTATCTAAACCTACATATAATCGATTTATAAATTTTTAACTTTCTCATCAAATAAAAGTATTTATAATATTTTAAAATTTTGATTAAATTATAATATAATACGTTAACATTATAATATTTTAACTTTTTGATCAAGTTAAAAAATTATTATATTCAATTTTTTATCAAACTAAAATATTTATAATATTATAATTTTTTTACCAGATTAAACTATTTCTAATATTTTAACATTTTGATATAAATATTTTTTATTTTTTACCAAATTTAAATATTTATATTATTTATGTTTAATTATATAGTTCTATTTAAAACCATACTAAACCAAAAATTATTATAGATTCTTGGATGTTTAATTATATGATTCTATTTAAAACCATACTAAACCAAAAATTACTTATAGACTCTAATTGGTGACCAAACGAATGAGAAGGAACATTAAATTTCTTATCATTACTTAAAAATTACACCATTTACAAGTAATATATTGTACCTATAATTCCTTTTTATTCTTTATGTTTTAGAGAACTATAGAGTTAAAATATTATCTATCAAATTTGAGAAGGAACAATAATTCTCATTCTTTTATTCCTTTTATTTTTTTCCTATTCATTACTATTGTTATTTTAATGATCACCAATTAGAGCCATAAATTTCTAGATGCATATTAAAGTAAGCTTTCTACTATTAAAGTATCTTATCATTTGAGTTTTTTTTATAATAGGTTTCTAAACCACCATACATCTTCATTTACATTCAATACATACTATTATTTCTTCAGTAATTGCTACTCGTTTTTAAAAATTCAAATTATAATAAGTGTAAAAAACTGTATATTTTTTTATTATATGGATGATATGATGATTTGATTTTTATAAAATAAGTTCAACAAAAAATGAGAGAAGAAATATAGTATTTAAATAAATAATTAATATGATAGATTTTGGTATGAAATGCCAAAAAATATATTTTTATAAATTAAATGTTCAATTATGTATAAAATAAATGATATAAATTATTATATAACTAAATTAATATGAATGACATATATCGTAAATAGTCTAGTTATTTAAACCTTTTAGTTATTTAAACTCTTTTTAATATGTATTTTGAAAATGTCTCATGACACAAATGTAAATCACATATGTATTGGTAAGGTTAATTTTTAAAAATAGTTCTCAATTAATATATAGGAAAAGATTATACATTAATATATATCAATAAACATAGACATCAAAGCTTACCATTGTCTTAACTATCTTAAATTCCCTTAAATGTTTTTAGAAAGTGTGATTATAAAAAGCTAAGCTTTAACACAAGAAACAAATCAGACATGAATACTTTAATTTAAATTGATCAAATCGGTTAAATGTGGTTATTCTATCATGATATTTTAATTAACCAAATCCAACACAAAAAATAGATACGATTGGTAGGCCGGTCTAAAGGTACATTTGGACCACATACCTGTAAACGCACCCATATAGAAGGAAACAAATTATTCTCTAATTGTTATTATTATAACTAACTTGAATATTAACTTGATCGAAACTAATGGAATATCGTTATTAAAAAGATCGAATAGAAATCACGTAAGAGTTTTTGAGTAACGTGTTGACAGAATAAAGGAAGGTTTTATAACGTTGTCAATGTCATTTGCTTTTGCCAACGTGCCAATAGAATAACAACACGCAATTATGCGAATAATCCACTTCGTATTTTTGTTTTNTAAATTTTTATATTATTGATCAATTATCTAAACCTACATATAATCGATTTATAAATTTTTAACTTTCTCATCAAATAAAAGTATTTATAATATTTTAAAATTTTGATCAAATTATATTATAATACGTCAACTTTATAATATTTTAAATTTTTGATCAAGTTGATAAATTATTATATTCAATTTTTTATCAAACTAAAATATTTATAATATTATAAATTTTTTACCAAATTAAACTATTTTTAATATTTTAACATTTTGATATAAATATTTTTTATTTTTTACCAAGTTTAAATATTTATATTATTTTTGTTTAATTATATAGTTCTATTAAAAACTTTACTAAACCAAAGACTACCTATAGATTCTTGGATGTTTAATTATATGGTTCTATTTAAAACCATACTAAACCAAAAATTACTCATAAATTTCTAGATGCATAT
The DNA here is from genome assembly GCA_020283515.1 of Alliaria petiolata. Classification (NCBI taxonomy): domain Eukaryota; kingdom Viridiplantae; phylum Streptophyta; class Magnoliopsida; order Brassicales; family Brassicaceae; genus Alliaria; species Alliaria petiolata. The sequence continues at coordinate 214,564,913 of JAHZTW010000001.1, read as the reverse complement.
TAAAGTATCTTATCATTTGAGTTTTGTTTATAATAGGTTTCTGAACCACCATACATCTTCATTTATAATGTGGAACTTTCAATACATAATATTATTTCTTTAGTAATTGATATTCGTTTTAAAAAATTCAAATTATAACAAGTGTAAAAAATATTATATTTTTTTATTATATGGATGATATGATGATTTAATTTTTATAAAATAAGTTCAACAAAAAATGAGAGAAGAAATATAGTATTTAAATAAATAATTAATATGATAGATTTTGGTATGAAATGCCAAAAAAAATATTTTTATAAATTAAATATTCAATTATGTATAAATAAATGATATAAATTATTATTTAACTAAATTAATATAAGTGACATATATCGTAAATAGTCTAGTTATTTAAACTCTTTTTAATATGTGTTTTGAAAATGTCTCATGGCACAAATGTAAATCACATGTATTGGTAAGGTTAATTTTAAAAAATAGTTCTCAAATTAATATATAGGAGATAGAGTGGATTATACATTAATATATATCAATAAACTTAGACATCAAAGCTTACCATTGTCTTAACTATCTTAAATTCCCTTAAATGTTTTTAGAAAGTGTGATTATAAAAAGCTAAGCTTTAACACAAGAAACAAATCAGACATGAATACTTTAATTTAAATTGATCAAATCGGTTAAATGTGGGTATTCTATCATGATATTTTAATTAACCAAATCCAACACAAAAAATAGATACGATTGGTAGGCCGGTCTAAAGGTACATTTGGACCACATACCTGTAAACGCACCCATATAGAAGGAAACAAATTATTCTCTAATTGTTATTATTATAACTAACTTGAATATTAACTTGATCGAAACTAATGGAATATCGTTATTAAAAAGATCGAATAGAAATCACGTAAGAGTTTTTGAGTAACGTGTTGACAGAATAAAGGAAGGTTTTATAACGTTGTCAATGTCATTTGCTTTTGCCAACGTGCCAATAGAATAACAACACGCAATTATGCGAATAATCCACTTCGTATTTTTGTTTTTTTATTTTATTCATTAATAAATAGAGTTCTCACACAAGTCATTACCCCCAGCCCCCCAAGGTATACAAGTAGCGTACAAATTTAATTCATGTAGGTTTCGATAAACGTACGCGATTACACAATTATTTTATCAATTAAAAAATAACAAAATAACAAATAAAACGTATAAATGTAGATTTGCATTTAAAATTTTAAAAAAATACAAAAAACTTATGTTACACAGAACCGGAAATGGATACACGTAAGCGAAGTATTTCGAAATGTGAAAACGTCTTTTAAAAAAATATAGGAATAAAAACATTTTGGAAATATATATATATAAAATATTAAACATCTAAATTATATTAAAATTAAAATATTTAAATAAACAAAAATTCAGTACATAATTATTAAATAGTTTAACCAAAGATAAAAATTATAACGTTTAAAATCAAAAATTTAGAAAAAAATCATCATCAATTTCATTAATTAGTTCCATCAACTAAAACTATCTTCAATTCTAGTTGATGGAGAGAAAAAAATTCAAACTCAATAATACCAAAGTTAATCTTATCTAATGAATCAAAATAATTATTAACTTATTTTAAAGAATCAAATTAATTATTAACTTATTTTAAAGAATCAAATTAATTATTAACTTATTTTAAAAAAACAAATTAATTATTAATTTACTATAAAGAATCAAATTGATCACTTAATCTCATTCTTGTAATTATTTATGTATTACCAAAAATAAAAAGTAAGTTTTCATCGCGTTTCCAAAATAGAAATGAGAGTTTTCATCGTGTTTTCAAACTAGAATTTTTTGGAAACGCAATTTTCCGTGCTCCCAATGAATTTTCGAGAGTTTCTATTTCCGAAACGAGAAATGCACCTCAAACGGAGTTTCTATGCAACCTAGCAAAGAACCATCATTTTTTATTTACTGTACAAAGAACTATCTATTATTCAGTTAAGTGAGTTTTAAGTATATTAATTTTACAATTGGTTGAATTAAATCAAATTTTCATATTATTTAATTAAATATCTAATAATTTTTTTTAACTTCTTGAATAATTAATAATATGTTTAACTTCTTAAATCATATATATAATTAGGCAAATCTCTCTCCATCTAAGCTATCCACATCAGCAAATTTTTTTTTAGTGGGTTTTTATATATTTTTTAATGGGTTTTTATATATTTTGGATAAGTAAATTTTTGGGTTTTCACATATTAATTTAAAAGTAAAAAACACACTTATTCTAGAAAACACAAAAACTATAAATTCTCTACCAAAAAAAAATAATGCTATTCGAATATAAAAAAAAGGGTGGATGAGATCAATGGTAAAATAATTTTTTTCATCTCGCTGGAAATAAACAACTGCAAAAAATAAGAAGTCAATTGAACAGATATATTAAATGGAAAGACAAATATAAACTTACAATAGCGTATAAATATAAGAAAAAGTTTTTAAACAATTAGCATATCAAAATTTTTATTAGAAAAAGAATTTCACAATAGATTTACATATTTTGAAATTAAAAAAAAACTAAAACATTATTTAAAATTAAGAAAACAAACAAGAACCAAATTTAAAAGTAAAAATACACTTATTCTACAAACACANATCAAAAAAAATCCAGTACATAATTATTAAATAGGGTAACCAAAGATAAAAATTATAACGTTTAAAATTAAAAATTTATAAGATTTTTTCATCATCAATTTTATTAATTAGTTCCATCAACCAAAACTATCTTCAATTCTAATTGATAGAGAGAAAAATATTCAAACTCAATAATACCAAAATTAATCTTATCTAATGAATCAAAATAATTATTAACTTATTTTAAAGAATCAAATTAATTATTAACTTATTTTAAAAAATCAAATTAATTATTAATTTACTATAAAGAATCAAATTGATCACTTAATCTCGTTTTATAATTATTTATTTATTACCAAAAATAAAAAGTAATTTTCCATCGCGTTTCCAAATAAAAATAAGAGTTTTCATCGTTTTTCAAACTAGAGTTTTTTGCAAACGCGATTTTCCATGTTCCCAACGAGTTTTCGAGAGTTTTTGTATCTGAAACGAAAAACTCACCTCAAACGCAGTTTTCATGCAACCTGGCAAAGAACTATTTTTTTTTATTTACAGTACCAACAACTGTCTATTATTTAGTTAAGTGAGTTTTAAGTATATTAATTTTACAATTGGTTGAATTAAATCAAATTTTCATATTATTTAATTATATATCTAATAAAAAAATTAACTTATTAAATAATTAATAATATGTTTAACTTCTTAAATAACTAATAATAATAACTTTTTAACCCTATCTTTGATCATGCTAGTTACGGTAAGGATTTCCGCAAGACTGTTTTGTTTTTCGTAATTCATTTGTTAGCAATACATTTGTTTTAAGAAATTATTTGGATTCAACAAGTGGTAACCAGCAAAAAAATTCTCATACGTCAAAAGTTCAAGATATGCTGAAGATAATAGGTGTTCGCCTTCATCTATCCCTCAGAATTTATCATCAAAATGTAAATGAAGAAATTGATGATGTATAAGTTGATCAATAGTTTTATAATAATTTGATAGACAAAAACGGAATTGTCGTGGGAAGCCATCGTCAAACACTTTTGGAAAGGAAAACAATGAATCCATACAAGGCATGGGGTTGGAATTTTGGTCCCCTCCTTAGACAAATTTGCAATTAAAATTCTTCTCTTCTTATTTTTCATAACAAAAAAAAACGTTGTTTTTGTCTACATGTAATTTTTTCAACGATTCGTATTAGAGAGAAACTCTCCGACTGAGATAGAATCTATATCCATCTAAGTATAATACAAGTTGTACGTGCTAGTGGATTATTTTGATTTTGTTTGGATTCTTATTGAGCACGCACATCATCGGATAAACCATTTAATTTCGAATTAAACCAATGGAAAAAATGTTTAAAAAAATTAAAAATAAAATTATTAAAATGTAAGAGCATCTTATCAATGGTATGAGAAGAGTTTCTTAACATATATTAAACAAATAAAATATATTAAAGAAGAGATTTTGAACGAGTTTCTTAAGTTTTTAAGAAACCCATACATTATTATAATATATTTTATTTGTTTAATATATGTTAAGAAATTCTTCTCATACCATTGATGGAGATGGTCTAACGGTCTCACCAAAAAAAATATTGTATAACTTCGAAAAATTAATTTCAAAAAAAATATACAAAACTATATGTAATCATTTATAAAAAAGGTACGATAATAATTTCAAAATACTATTGAAAAACAATTAATGTTCTGCTTATTTTTACCTAATTCAACCCTACCTAATTAAACTTAAAACTATGTATGTCAAATTTAGTCAGATATTCTTACGATTCTTACTCAATCCTCTGCATTTGTTTTTAAATGAACGATCGTGTCGAATCGAGCGGGAACTGACAAACAAAATACGAGAAAAAAAAATGTTCGTTAGTGCCGCAAAATAACGCTCCTACACCATTTCAAATTTTGTCCCTTTTCATGATTAGAATAAATTAATGTATATTACCTGATTTTTTATAATATCTCTGATTTGCTTTTTACACTGATTATACTTTTTCTTAATTAAGAAAATAAGGATTTTGGTTCACCAAAAAGCGAGTAGATTCGTATGCAAAATTCGCTAGCAACATCACGAGATAAGCAAGCACGCACATCATCACGACCATACAACAGTATGAAACTTTCACGATGTGTAATTTATGTGGGGGAAAAATTGACATCTAATAATATTGTAGATCATATTGGAATTAACTATTATTTCTTGCAATAATAAGAAAAATACTTTTTCATAGTGGGGCGAACCTACAAAATCTAGTGACATACAAACAATGACTACTCTATTTGTCTTCACACATATACTTGAAATTTTATATTCTAATATAAATATATATGGTTTATATCAATGTAACACATCTATTATTATCTAGACAATAGAAATCTTATCTTATATATATAATGATTAACAAGAATCGATAGTAGTTTGATCACAATTATGAAATAGGATTTCCAATACGCTTCTTTCGTTAAAACGATGATTTTGTTGACTCGGATTTTCACGTTTAGCATTATTTTTCATTTGGGATTACTGAACTTTGATGACACTATATAATGTAAAACTTCGTTTATTTTATGTTAGCAAATTTATATATTAAAACGTAAATTTGAGTTTAAAACATTAGAAATTTGACATAGTAATATCATAACCTAATAAATTCAACATAGGTATGTTTTCAGGTATAGGTTTTGCAAATGAATTGTGTGATCCGATTTAAAATAAGCACGTAAAAGTCATCATTTTGAGGGAACCTGTTAATTAGACACTTAGAATTCTATATATCTAAAGTAGGATGAAACGTAAAATAATACATTTATGGTGTATTTTCATTTTAAAATCAATTGAGAATGAAATAAATGATACATTGATTTATAAACGTACATACTTCAACTACCAGCCTACCACCACCAACATTGTTTCCAAGAACAATTTATCACCATATATAAGACATATGGAAACGCATTTGATACATATATATCCTGGTTATAATTTCTGATAATTATAATTTGAACTTTGGTCTAGAGAGATTATATGGACTTAGAATCCATAATCGCTTTGCAAGAAAACCACCCAAATATTACACTACACATTTGATGCCACTAGATGCATACATGATACATGATACATGCAACTGCAATTGTGGTTGTGTAATATATAAAGAAGAGATTTGCGTGTGTACGGAAGTGTACCAACGAGGTAATGAGAAATATTGGCCCCTCGTGAGCCCAAAGGAGAACACTTAACGATAGATATGTTTGAGTTAAACCTTCACGTAATTGACCCCATAGGTTTTACGAAATCAAATTTGAGACCTCAACTTTCAGTTCCTTTCACAGCTCATTCATACTCATTAAAACTAAAAAGGTATGTGAACTAATTACGACCCACACAATAAGATTTATTACTATTTATCTCTTAGATGTAACGCAAAAGAGAAAAAGAGATACACACATCCTCATGAAGTGATTACCCGACCCTACGTCCGTCTTACAAGTTTACAACTATGCTTTGGCTTCTTTTGTTTTAAGGAAGAAAATCATATTTTTCTGAACAACAGTACCTTTGCAGTTTAATAACAGATAACTTTCGTATATTCGAATTTAGAACACGAGTTTTTTCTGTATATGTGCACATCGAATAAATAAATTTCTATAATATAACCCTATATTTTAACACAAATCTAAAAAGAAAAATAAAAACATTTTATAACTATTTATGAATTTTCTTGATAAAATATAGATCATGAAGAGAACATGAGAATGAAATGATCAATATCAATAAGGTGAAATAAAAACTAAACGCAATATTGTCAAAAGTTATAAATTAAAAACTTTAAGAAAAAAATATGAATTGTACTATTCAGATATCTATCAAATCTATGTACCAAAACAGTATATTTCTGTCCCACAGAAAAATAGTTGGTTCACATCAATCAAACATTTTTTTGTTAAAATAGTTGGTTCAAATCAAACTAAACATACGTGGAATATTTTTGATGAAATCATGTATTTTTTTTGTCGAAAGTTGTAATTTAAAACAACTTCTTAAGTGATAATTAACCTCAATTAGATAGGGGAAAAAAATGGCTCGTTGGTAGATGTCACCATGTCGGTTATAAAGTACCGTTACACACTACACAGCTGTGAGCCACTGCACTGACTCGTCACAACTCATCTAGCAAACGGCGACGTTTTTGTCCTTGATCGCTTACCTTACTTCCTAGACCTTTCCTGAATCAACAACTATTCTCTCTTAAAAATATTTGAAAAATCTATTTGCGTAAGAAAGCCACTTGTCTCTTGTCTAGACAGCAATGCAAACGATGTGAAATCCCAAGCCAAGATATTATAAATAACTCGAATATTCGTTTACAAGAGTAAAAGTAATATAATGTTTTTTATTTTATAAAGGAATAAAATGAGGGTGATGTGTGTTGTTCGTATACAAAATTACAAATTGGAAGTGGAATGTGAGATCTCTCTACATCAGAAATCACTATCTTTTGTTTTGGGTTTGGGGTTTTAGACCCTACGGCGGGTTTGAGAGAGTTGGAGATCCCACCATGCAAGAGAGTGGCATTATCATCACAATATATAACTAATGTCTTCACTATGTGAAAATGTATATCTGCGATGGACCAGAAACTATTGCGTTTTGAGCTGTCTCTGGTAAAATATTGCGTTTTGAGCTGTCTAATATTAGAAGTTTGTTTCCAATTAGATCTTTTGCAGTAAGTAACCCACCACCGCCCAAAAAAATATTAAAAAAAATACAAATTAAACATTGAATGGTGAGTATTTTTAATGTTTAAAGCCTTTTTTTATTTAAAGAGAGTAGCATGATCGCCATGAACGCCCTTTATCCGCTGTGGAAAACATAGTGTTCATGACATTTCAAAACGCTTTTTTTGTTTGACTGCGTTCATGGCTTTCACAGTGTCTTTGAGTGCATGATGTTGATGCTCATAAGTCATAACTATTCTTATAGACCGTTTAAGCGCTTTGAACGATCGCGTACGTGATTAGTTGTACTACTATTATAAATTTATAATAAAAGCCCTTAGAAGTTTACATAAGAAAAAGAAAAGAAAATAACAAAACTGGTTATTATATCTTGAGAGACATTTCATCCCCCATGTCAGCCCTTAGAAGTTTAAATGCAAATCGTAAAATGCCTTTACCGATCTCCATATTGCTTTTGTGATGTTTTACAGAAAAGTAGGCTATCATCCGCATAAAGGAGCGGTAAGATTAAAGGACTAGATGGTGGTATATGTATTTAACTATGTGTTTTTTTTTTAATTGACGAATCTTGTTCCATAAAAAATAGAGAGCTTTTAAAAGATGCTTTTGAAATTTTGTAAATTTCATCTGATATTTTATGGCTTGAAGAACAAACAAACAAAAAAAGCCTTAATTCTATTTTTATCTACATCATATTTAGCTTGCTCCATAAGAGTTTTGAAATGTCTTGCTCTCTCGGATTTTTATGCATTGAAGAAGAAAAAGCTGTCCTAGAAAAAAATCGGCTTGTATGTTTCTACTTTCTAGTGTAGTCTTTTATTTTACGATTTTGTTTTAAAAATATATTTTGTGTGTTGGGTACAATTGAAAAACAGCCAATTCGAATAAACTGAATTTTGTGATTTGAGAAATATGTTATAATTTATGACAATTCGTGCACTCCAAAAAAATAGTTGGTTTGTAGTTGAATTCTGCCAAATAAAATAACGTGTCCAAAAGTAGATATACAAGTTACACATGATTATAGTTTTTAAAAAATAAAAATAAAAAACAAATTGTACGCGCACTTTGAATAGTTGACTTTGACAACGTTGACTTTTTTCTTAAATGAGAGAATAGCGTTAAGTGATTTTAGAATTATAACATCCACTGGAAATTATATTTGTTAGATTTGTCTGTTTTCTAGCTCATAGGATCTTCTGTTTTTTTTTTCTTTTTGATACCATCTTACCGAATTTTTCCAAGTCTCTACATAACCCATTCAATTTTTTTTGTATCATCATATTAAGAACTAAAAAACATTAACATTATCACTGTAGGTATCTTCTGCGAATGTTAACAGCTCGAGATAAAGCCCAAGTTTGAACATTTCTCATTGCTAGGCCCATTTCTAGACACAACAACATAAATTGTAGGCTCTCTATTTGCCGATGTTTACTTTGATCATTTGTTTGCCATTATTTGCCTTTGAGTAATGCAGTGAATTAAATGTATATTTTCGGGGATTCACATTCCACCGAGTTTGGAATGCAAATACTGTCTCCTGAATATATTTGTCCTTATTGTAAGTGGTGGATTACGACTTAAGTATGAGATCGTCAAAGAGAAAACGGGTTCAGAGATTTTTGTTATTAAAAGTGAGACAAGCTCAACGATTACAGAGAGGGACGAGGTCATCCAAAAGATCGAGATCGTCTAAAAGACTAAGATCGTCTAAATAATTGAAGTTGTCGAAATGACTGAAGTCATGGAAAAGACTGAGATCGTCGAAATGGATGAACTAATAAAATACTATGAAATTAGAGACGAATTCTAAGAATGTCTCATCAATGAACAGTACAAATCCTATTTATAACAAATTGTGAGTGGTGGCTGCATTGGGCTTGATGGACTTTTTCAGCTGATTGGATCGAACCAAATGAGGGAGTGTTAAACCCAGTGACAAAAAGAAATGAAGAGACCGTTTGCGATGGTTTCTCATCCTGATATGTCTTGGATACAACTGAAAAAATGGTCTTGTGAGATTTTTACAGTTTTAATATTCAAAACTGCTATATAACCGCAAAGGAACTTTACCTACCATATCCAAATTTCTCTTCCCACACTAATTTTTGCTTTTTACTTCTTTAAATTTGGGTGTTCAGCCCTTCAAAACCTTGGTGAATCCCACAAAAAGGGTTTTTAAATGTATAAAAAGTGACATGCTTGGGCTATAACTATTTGTTCAGATCTACATAAATTATTGGTTTTCACTAAAAAAAAAAAAAAGATATGGAAGTAAATCAAATATACTCATTTTGAACATAACATAGATTTGCTAGCGGGGTTTAGCATTAGTAGATTGGTCTTTATTTGTTATATTTCATTTCACCTAAAAGAAGCCGTCACATAATTTCAAATTAAAATCCAGTAACTGGAATAAGCACATCTAAATACATTGTACAAATTTGCATGCCCGATGAGACCCAACAAATGATTTCTTGTCGCAATTAATTGAATTAGATCCCGTTACAAGAAAATATAATAATGTTCTTTTCTTGAATAAATTTGTTGTCGCTATTTGTTGTAGTATTTTCTTGGAATTTAAAGAAAAAAAACAAACAAAAATGTCATCACGGAATCTTTAAGTTGTACTTTATTTCTTTTATTTCATCACCTAAAAAAAGTGTCAACTATTAAATTCTTCAGTGGGACCCGCCTCGACAACCCACAAAAGCGATACACACGTCAGATTCCGACCTGTCAAAATCCCGTGTCCGAGATCTATTTACAGCCGCAGATTCCAATTTGTGGTCCTGAAACAAACGCCGTGGCCCACATCTCCACCGTCCGATTCTTCGTAACAATAATAACAACAAAAACAAATATTTTTATGATGACAAAAATAAAAATAACTTTTTAAACTCTCTCTCTCTCTCTCTCTATCTGAAATCAATTCCCGCTTCGGACCGTCAGATACGAGAAGGACGCCAAGCATGACGTCATCACATCTGCCAAGTTTTTGCATGGGTCCCGCTCGTGGACCCGTCAGCGGAGACGACGAGAGCCGTTGATGAGACGGGAGGAGGAAGAAGAAGGGACGGCTGGGATGCCTTGACGCGAAAGCTCTGCCAAAACGCTCTCGGCGGATGGCGGTTTCAGTCCGAGCGGTAGCGGCAGCCACGGTTTGCTAATCGCTTCTTTAACCACTTGATCAATCATTTCCTCGTCCTGACCCGACCCAAATACAACCCGACCCGACCCGGAAATTATTAATTCTGATGTGATTTATTAGTTATTTTCTAACGCAAAATACGAGAATTTACGACACTTACCAGCTGAGTCGCCGGAGGAGTATGAAATGTTCCGGTTACCGGAGGAGTATTAAATGGTCCGGCTACCGGCGGTCCAACCGGACAACCCCATGCATTACCGCTCACCTGAAACACGATTTATATAATAATATCAATCAATGATTTAGATATCAATTTAAACATTCGATAAATCTGATTTACTTTGCTTGTTACTCGAATCTTTTTTAACTTATAGAAGAGAGATTAAAAGGTTACCGTTGGATAAGGTGGTTTCCAATGCCACGGAGGTAGTTGACCGGAGGACTGCAGAGGCGGCGGCCACATAGGCGGGATTGCTCCTGGCGGTTGAACACCGGGAAGACCCCAAACGGGATAAGCCATTACGGGGGGACGGTGTTGTTGCTGAAAACCGTTATATTGCCGTTGAATTTGTCTATGGTTCTCTCTAGATTGTATCCATCTATGGTTATGATCCTCCTTCGGAAGAATATTCCTCCTATGCATCCGAAATTTCTGCTCAAAAAACCCCAAAAAGATTCCGTCACATAGAGCTCAAGAGAATGATCAAGAATCTCTGCGAAATATAGTCAAAATTAACCTGAAGGTGACTAGCTACATTGTGTCGAGTTAAGCCGTCTACTTTCATCAATTCAAGAATCCGTGAAGGTATCGCTTGATCGACTCCAAGCTGCTCTACCGCTTGCACAAACTTCTTGTGTAGCTCTTGTGTCCAATCCACCTTAAAAGGCAAAAGAACTCATCAAACGAGAGGCTGAATGAATAATTTAGCACTCAGAAGCATAAAGAGAAACCTGAGACATTACCTTCTTTCGACTAGCTTTGTTACCAGACAAGTTCTTGATCCCTGATGATTTATTATTAATAGGTGTACTACCATCTTCTTTCTTCTGGAGATTAACTGAACCTGTCTTCTCGCTTTTCAGATCTCCGGTTTCGCCTTCTCCTTCTTCTTCTCTAAGCTCTCGGCTTTCGCCTTCTTCTTCTTCTTCTTTTTCACTGTCTCCTTTCTCTTCTTTGACAATCACATAGTCGTCAACTAATCCGTGATTTGTAGTGTCGACTGATTTGGATTCACCCATGTCCTGATCTTCCATGTTCTCTTTCTCGGTCGAGGAGTTTATGTTTTCCATCGAGCAGTTTATGTTCCCGTCTAGTAACCGTGAGATTTGCTGTAACTGCGGGGTTGATGGTGCTGGATCTTTCTCATCAGTTGTCATATCGGTATCGGGATGAGGCATCGAGACGACGGATCCTTTAACGGGCTTAAGTGATTCCGAAACACTAGTTCCCCCATCGTTAAACGCCTAACAAACAACAACAACAAAATGTACACATTTCTTAGATGATTATTACTATTTTACCAAAGATGTATGTATAAAGGTGAAAAAAAAAAAAACTAAAAGGAACCTTGTGAACGACGTGCTGCCAAATATTCTTTAATTTCTCCGGTGAGAGCGGTTTTTGAAGGAACTCAACTGCACCAAGCTGGAAAACACTTGTCAGTTCTCATCACATAACCCAAACATTATTATACATCTAATGCAAATGCAAGTCGCCGGTCACTTACCGCTATGCATTTCATTGTAGTTGTGATGCAATGATCGGTCGAAAACACTGTAAANAAAAAGAATCGAAGAGAAACCAGATTAAACAGAGAACAAGAGCCTCTCACTGTCAAAAAGAACACTTAACCATAAGGACTTACCAAAAGCAACATAAGATTGCATCCTTTCTTTAAGAACAACACTTTGAGCAATGAGATGAGCTCCTTTTGTTTGATGGTACTCTATTTTTTTTTTTTTGCCAACTGGGTGATATATATAAATTTTTTAGGCAAAGAGTAACCACGGTATACACATTCGAAGCTAAAAAAAGAGAATACAAACCACCAGAACTTTACACAAAGCAGGGAGAAAGGAAGTTCAAAAAAGAATCGAAGAGAAACCAGATTAAACAGAGGACAAGAGCCTCTCACTGTCAAAAAGAACACTTAACCATAAGGGCTTACCAAAAGCAACATAAGATTGCATCCTTTTTTCAAGAACAACACTTTGAACAATGAGATGAGCTCTTTTTGTTTGATGGTACTTTATATGTTCGTGGAAATAATTATATATATGTATAGTGTTGGGAAAATCTTTTTGCAGAGGTTCCATCTTTCAAACTCACTTGCGTAACTTTTATGATGACATGTGGGTGTAATTTCAAAGCAACAATTAAATTTAACCAAACTTCCTATATATGTCTCACTTACACTAAACTTTGAATTCAACATTCAAAATACATTTCAACTTCTTCTTTTTTTGGAACTCTAAATACATTTCAACTTTAAAATCCAAAGTAAGCGAAAGCTGGTTTAGTGTTTATGTGGTTGTTGTGCCATTATCTAATCCGAATTTTTCTTGATTGTTATGTAACAACAACCAATCGAAACGTAGTATTTTTTCTTTTTCTTTTCTGTAACGGCAATCGAAAACCTTTAGTTTGACCATATATCCAATTGTGATTATTATTTTTTTAAAGAGAGAGTAAAGTTTTTGGTTTTGTATAAATGTTAAGAGAGAGTAAAGTTCATAGTCATTAATGCGATTTTCTTTTTTCTTACTATTTTTGAATATATATATATATATATATTTATTTTTTATTAATAATATAAATATACGGATTTGAATTCGGATTAGATAATGGCACAACAACCACATTAACACAATACTACATATATTGTAAAACGAAATTCCTTAATATGATTATTGTTAATATTATAGAAAACTTTTGTTTTAGATGTGGGAAAGTCCATTGTTATAGAAAACTTTTGTTAATTGCTTTCGCAATTCATTCCACCATGATCATAATTGTTTTTTTTGTTTTAACACAATTTGTTAATTATCTGAGCTTCATCGTTTTCCTTTCTTAAAAAAAAATAAGCAAAGTTGATGAAGAATTGCTCTAAGTAATTAAGTTTACTTTTACCGTCTTTTTCATGGAAATTCGATTCCATAATCTTTTTTAATAAAATTATAATGAGTAATCCAGATTAATAAACCCTTAGAAAAAAACAAAATTGGTAATTATTTATTTTTAATAATCAAAATAGACATATTTTATTACTTATACGAAACCGTATCAACATGTTTACAAATTTACAAGTTTCCATTTAAAATTAAAAAAAAAAAATACAAACATAGAGAAAATTAAAAGCAATTATCAATTATCATATGGTCTATTACTCTATTAATATGTAAACGTGATTTGAGCCAATTTATGCCATCTAAAGTTATATATGAAATATGTTATGCTTCTTGTTCCAGTTTTTGATATAGGTTAATGTTATATATTTAATTGTTGATGATGGAGAAAGTTTATTAATTCTAGAATAGTTTGCAATGAGATATGAAAAACTAGCCAAAGATTAACCTACCGCATATCTTAAAACATAGGGCTATCTATTATTCGAGGTTTCTGTATAAGAAACCGTTGTGTATAACCCACTTCTGTTTCGCTCTTGGCTACATGAACAAAAGTTTCCCCAAAATCCTCTTATTCGATCTGTTTATTTCCAAATGCTACAAAACATGTTTTGTATCTTTTCGCAGATCCATCGGAGTTAAATTTTATTTTGTATACCCTTATAAACCCAATCAATTTCTTTATTTTGGGGTAGATCTTCAATTGTCTAGGTTCGATTTTCCTCCAAATCATCTACTTCGTTGCCCATAGCACCACACCATTGTTTATCTCTAATGGCTTTGTTTGTACGTATGTTGTTGGTTTTTATTTATAAATAAAAACTTTTCTCGTTATTTCTTTAGAGACATGAATCAATTTTTCGCACAACTATACTCTTGATATTTTACAAAATTTGCTCTAGTCTTGGTCTCTCTGTATAATCTTTCTAAATATCTTTTTCTTGGTTTTAGACCTAGCTAGTCACACTCCTTCAACAATTTTCCGATCATTTTTTTCCATAAAAGATCTATATTTATATATATTTTTTCTACTAAAATGTCTTCTAAACCACTAAATACACTATGAAATGAATCTCTCATTTTCTTTCCGACAAGAATTCACTTAATTATAGTTTTTCATAGTTTCTAATTATTTCTGGTTTCTGATTCCTCGGTTCCGTAATTTCCAAAATAGTGCAAGGTATCAATATATATGTCCACTTGTCACAGTTTCATATCTTTTAAATACTGTAAGAATTTAGATGGGTTTATCGTGAAGTATAATAAAATAAATAAAATTGTAAAGTGTAGTCCAATGATGATGAAATAGAAAAAAACTAAAAAAAAACAAAAAGGCAATAGGAAAACAAAAAACTGGTCGACCTTTGTATTGAACGAGTTTGTACGTAACGGACCAATCGAGGTAAGCTGTAACAGGTTATTTAATCGAGCCAAAAATAGAAAGGAAACAAAAACATTTATATGAGCCTCTGATAAAACAAAAACAAAGGTGAGAAATACTAATAGCACATAGTTATTGAAAGCCCACAGCTTCTCCTTTTTTTTATTTTGGTCAACAGTTTTAACTTATTTTAAAATAGTGGGTTTTGTAACTTTTTTTTGTGTGTAAAATAGTGGTTTTCGTAAATTAGATACAATTGTTGACAAAAAAAAGATACAATTTCTCATTTGCACAAAAAAACAAAAAAGATCACAATTTCTCTACAAATAGAAACAAAATCTTACAACCGATAAATACAATAAGTTGTTTTGTTATATATTGACAGTAGCGTTCCATACAAATTTCAAATTTTGTTGTTGTTAAACTACAAATTTTAATTTAGTGTCAGTTTGAATCTTTTAGTTTAAAAATTTAAAATGGTATTAAAACAAAATTGACTCTATACATATCAGTTTAAAAAAAAACACACACACATATATATATTTATAGATCAGTTTTATACAATTACGATTATGGTTTCGGTACAACTTTAGGTCTTAATCAAATATATATATGTTGGTTGATTTCGGTATGAACTTGGGCTATCAGTCAAACATATACTTAGAAAATAAGTTGAAGTTTTATTCAGTTTTTAGTTTTTAATATGTTGGATTCAGTTCACTTTGATTTGTGTAGCTTTGTTCTTTTTCTTTTCCGGCGATTATTTTGGTCCGTTTCCGCGTTGGTCCTTCTGCGCGTTGTACTGCAAATCCATTTTTTGTTTTGGGGTTCAAAAAATTGTTTTGGTGTCTAGGATATAAAAAAGGTATGACTTAGTTCGGTTTAGATGTTAATTCAAATTGGTTGGGTTATAAATATTAAAACACCTAATATAAAAGTTATATCAAAGTAGACATGATAATTAGAAATTTAAAAACCAAAAATTAGATATATATATAATATATATATATATATATATCTACTCTTTATGTTTCATGTGGAACAGACAACTAACATTTGTCAAATTTTCTGTTGTATAATACTATATGTATGTAATTGAATGAAGTTCTGACTTTTCGGTGTCCCAATGCTCTTGTTGAGTCTATAGTCTCTTTTCTTTTAGTTTTAGCCACACATTTTTTTCAACTCCCCCCTTTTTTTAACTAAAAAATATACGTTAGTATTATTTATCTCAGTGGGGAAGAAACTAATTTTAAATCTCTTTATTTTTTTCTGCTAAAGAATATCTTGCGCTATATTTTGATAAAAAGAGATTGTAATAATTGCTCCTAATTTCTTAACTTACTATGATTAATTTTTTTTAAAGTAGTTAGTAGTACGTGTTGAATCATTCAATTTTATTTGTCCGACACAAGATAAATTTAAGATCGTGGTGGTGAAAACGCTTTTCATTTCACGTGTCTTGTAAACTAAAAGCATTCTTTTAGATAATTAATGTATTTTGAATATTATTTTATTAGTGTTTTGGCCGAAAAAAAATATTAATCACGACTCCTCCTCCCTTACATGTTGTGTACCAAACTAACCATATGGTCCATATTGATGATTTTTTTCTTTTGTTAGAGTTGATTTCTTTTCTGACCTATAATTATATCAAACGTAAATTAGCTATATAATTCTCGTTTAAAAAAAATTCACATATATTTAAGAAATATGATGACAGTTATTATAATTTCAAATTATGAAATAACGCGAATTGAAGATATGAAAAATATTCTTTGTTTGTAAAACATATATATAAGATTTGAGACCAAATGACAAATGTTTTAAAAATCATCTTTGGATTTGAAGACCATTGTTCGAGCTATCTTGCTGCGAGTTCAGTTATAGTTAGTCGTCACTAGAGGCTTTAAAGGGCAATAATAAATGAAAATCCTTGATCCCCGGTTATAGAAAACTAAAAGAAAATTCAAAAGTGGCTATATTAATATGTTTTTCTTTGCCTTGGAAGAACAAGCCAATTCAAATATGTATCAGGACATACACACGTACCTTTATTTTTTATGAAAAAGTTATAATTAAAAAAAAAACATGTATATTGAACTTGTAAATAATATAATTGAATGGGAAAACTAGTTTCCTTTATAGACTCATCACTTAGACGAAAGTGATTGTTGGAACTTGGAAGCTGATGGTTGGTTTTGTCGAAACTTGATTGAGCCTGTGTTGGTTTTTACTTTAACATTGGTCCTTTTATTCCATCCATAGCTATTTCCTTCTTCCTTTTTTTCTTCTTATTCCTCATAATAATTTGCCTCTTTTTTTTTGTTTATAGCTGAGAGGAGCTTCCAATTTCACAATCTGTAGTCTTTTTGGGTCGGAAACTAAAATAGATTAATGTTTCGGACTGAATCGCTTTGTTTTAAATCTCACATGTTATAAGTTGGGTTGTGTTTTTAGAGACACATCGATTCGCATAAACATCTATGATATATCAAGGTTTGTAAAATGTTTTCATCTTTTAAATGGTATGATAATGTAATAACAATAATATAAGTATATAAATGTAGCTATATAGAGATTTATATATGTTTGTATATGCTTTTATTAGTGCATGATATTTGCATATATGATGAGGTCATAAGACAAAAGGTGCCCCATGACAACTATAGCTTTGTTCCAAAACAGTAATATCCATTTACGTACAACATATCGACTGACATATATATGAATACTACTACTTTTCCCTACAATAATGCCACTGAACTATTATTGATATTTTCTACGATTTATATTTTTGAAATCATTAGAAAAATCATCAAGAAGTTTCCATTTAAATTCATAAGTCTTCTTTTATATAAAAGGGTCTATTATTAAAACAAAATGTCAAGATCACATCATAACAAATTCAAGGCTTCAACTATCTTGGGAAACACATGGAACTACATTTTTCCTTCAAAAATAAAAACAAAAACTATATTTTTATATTAAAAATAAATATATAAATGCACATCTATATTGTATTTCATCCTTCGACCCCTTTCTTTCATGGAAATTCTGTTTCCTTCCTTTGATAAGAAATTTTCAGGTGCCGTAAAATAGATCTACACTTCAAGCTTACAAATCATCACCTGAACAAATACCAAAAACAAAACTATTCAATTCGTATATTAATCTCACACATGATAATAATAATAATGTATTTTGAAACGAAGGGTTCGAACTGTAGATTTTCACAGTTCTTGGGTTGGAACCAAAAGTCTACAATACGCATTGTGGGTTTAATTGATCTTAACAAAACCTCGTGGTTAAATCGGGTAAACATGTAAACTTACAAGGACTGTAAAATCCAATCAATACCTGAGTTTTTTTTGTTTTTACTCTTCTTCACTATTATCAGCAGACGATGACGGACTGTTCCCATCGCCGCCGGCGACCCAATACTGTTTAACGGCGTAGAGAATCTTCTCCGGCACGAGAGGACCATCTTCATGATCCATCAATTTAGTGTCCCATCTCATTCCATCCGCGATCTTCCTCACATCGTTCAAAACATCAACCTCATCCCGGAAAATCACAATCCCTTCCGGCCGTAAAATCCGATCCGTTTCAAGAAGAATATCCTCGATTTTGCAGCTGCCACAAATGAAATCAAACCATTCATTCATTAGTTTCTCAGAAAGTTCTTAGCTTCACGGTTGCATTAAGGGTTGCAGATTCTCAGAAAGTTTGTAGCTTTACTGTTAAGTTAAGGATTGCTAATTCTCAGAAAGTTTCAATCTTTAGGGTTTGCTAATTCTCCAAAAGTTCATAGCTTTGAAGTTTAAATTAAGGGTTTATAATCTTTACCTGTGCTGATACATGCTGAAGACACCATTAGCGTGAATGAAATCGTATGTTCTTGGATAAGTTGAAAACCCTTCACACCTGCAGAGATTTGAAAATGAAAAGACATTGAGAAAATGGAGAGATTCATTGGCATTGATGGAATGAAGAAATCAGATTTGTGTTTATAGATGTTGTACCAGTCATGGTAGATACCAATGAGACCTCTCTCATAGACAACACTCAATGTGTTCTTCGTAATGGTTGGAATCACATTCATAACCCAAGATTTAGGCGACTCGAGCGCGGCAGCGAATCCGCCAAGACCGGCATTCATGTCCATCACATTACGGTACCTAGTGGAACCGATCAGCCTGTTGATCCTCTTGTACGCGGTCACACGCTTCTTCCAAAGTTTGATGTCTTCTTGGTATGATTCCGCGTCGACGCCGTTAACCAAACCTTTAGAGATGCTCGGAGGCACCGCGAATAGCCTCTCGGGGAACTTCTTTAGCTTTCCTCCAGCGACTTCTTCTTCGCTTGATACTTTAGGGAACGGTGTCACGCACGTTTCCATCTCCTTGTACCAGACATCATCGGTGTCTTTTCTCTTGCAGGTGTTAACCGGCGTTGGTCTATCGCAGGATCTATCGTTTATCTTCTTTCTGAAAATCGCAATGTCACCCTTCTCGTACTTCTTCTCCCAGCATAAGGACTCTGCGATATCCTCTATTCTCTTTTGCTCGGCCTTGAGGTCTTCTCTAGTCCGGTTCCACGTCTTGTAATAGGTCTTCCAGTTGATCGGAGGTCCCGATAAGACCCAGTAACCTCCCGGTCTCAGGACTCTGTCAACCTCCATTAAGTACGTTCCCTCTGTAGAAGCAATCAAGAAGCAAAGACAAGAACATGATGAGTATAATAAATTGGTTAAGAAATGTGGAATTTGACTGTTGATACTTACCGTTTGCAGTCCACGGTATCAAGCATCGAGAGCATTGAGCCATGTCAAAGGCTCTTGGAGGATAAGGAAGAAGAATTGATCCAAGAACCGCGATAATCGCTGGAACGCCTCTCTCAAGCGCAAACTGGACTTGAGCTTCGTGGTTGTCCCGTGGCGCAAAGGACATAGTCAAAACATTCCTCTTAAGCATATAAGCACCCCAGCTTGCAACCTAGAGATTGGAAAACTAGAATCAACAAGATTTCAAGAAACAGATATAAAAAAAAAAACAGAGCGGAATGTAACTAGACTTACCCCACATCCAGTGTCCAATGCGGTTCTAACAGTTCCATCTTTGATTGGGATAACGGAAGCTAGCTCATCGATATACGCATCAGCGCCTTGAGGAAACATAGTTCCACCGCCGGGGAATTTGAACACATTTCCTTGAAACTGAACCCAATTCTGTCCTGCTTTCTCGACAGTCAAGCTCTTGAAAGGAGCATTAGCGTAGTGAACGTAATCTCTGCTTTTAGGCCAAGGGAATGGAGTCATGTACCCTTTAGGAGCTGGAACAAGACAGCGAAGCTTCTCGTTCTCGGGAGGACAATGCCTCTCTCTGTAGATCATGTTCTCTCTCGGGAACTTCATGGCCCGGTCTTGCTCTTGACAAGGCGTGTAGTCCTTGAGCTTCACATCGCACGGCTTGAAAGAAACTGGTTTGGGATCAGCTAATCTTTCAGGGATCTTGACTGTGTTGTGATGGGGTTCGAAGTCGAGCTCAGTGACGACGTCTGTGCATTGAGCTTGCTTCGTTATCTCCATCGCTATGCTGTCTCCTTTACCAAACCCACTCTTTTGCCATGCTCCAAGAAGGTAGAAGAAACAGCATAAACCAATCACAACGATCAGAGATAGTGAACTTCTCGATCTGTTACTCCCTGGTGGGTTATGCTTAGAACCCATGATTATTTTTTTGGGAAATCTCCTGAAGAAATTGAACAAATCATAAACTTGATTCTCAGTAAAACACACTACTTTGAGCTAAAATAGAGATCAAGATCTGTTATAAGGAACTAACAAATTCAAGCTAAAAACCGAGACTTTAAGCAATTGAAGAATCTAGGGTTTATCGATTCAAACAATAATCCCAAACATAAAGGGGAATAAAGACTCTAACTTTAGCATTGAAATCGAAAAAAAAACCAGAACGGATCTCGTTCAAACAAGACTGAGTTTGAGAGCTAGAAAACGAAGCTAGATTAGAGAAGAAATATTGACCTGGTCGATGTAGATCTTGTAGCAGAGAGACTCTAAATCACTTCTCCTTTCTCAGATCTCTGGTTTTTAGCTCTTTCAGTGATGATGAGCTTGCAGGAAATGAGGAAAGTATAAAGCTTTGAGTGTGACAGAGAGAGAACTCACTAAAGTAATAATGTCTTCTTCTTCGTCTTCATTAATCGGCGACACTAATTGAGATTTGATTTTAAGATAAAGGCGCGTTCGATTAGACCGATTTGAAAATATTTAAAGAATGATTGAATTAAATGTGTGTAGTTTCGCAGCAAGATCTTGACAGTCTTCTTATTACAATAGTCATAGATTTAGATCTAATCTGCACATGCATCCATATGGTTTTTCTCAACCCCTTTTGTATGCGTGTGTGTGTAAAACTATACTTTATTTGTTTTCAATATTTTAAGCTTCTTGGTAGTTGATTTACCATATCATGTAAATTCAGGTTCTGGTTTCACCATTAAATTCAGGTTCTGGTTTCACCATTATTGGAAGAAAAAAAAAAAGTACTTGAAGATACATAACCCAACGTCCCAACCCTTATGTTAAAAGATTGCATAAGAATAAAACTTAATGAGTAATCTAATTTTCTGCAAATAATTAAGGGTTACACAAGTCAAGGTTTTTGTCGTCCCAAGTGGTCCTTTTCAGACAGTTGACGAATCTCTTACTTCGATCTCCTACCGACACTCACATTTCATCGGTTACTTAACCGGCCACCGTCAAAAACCGAGTTAAATCGGTTCAACGCTAAACAAATATTTATTGGCAGCTCTCGAGAGTAACCTAGAAGAACCTCAAGAAAACAACAGGAGCAAAAAAGGGCGCCAGCCGCCAACTCCTTGGCCTCGCCTTATTTATTTGCAAAATTTCTTAAAAATCCTACAAAAATGAAATTCCCAAATTTTTTGAAATCATAATGAATTTTCAAGAGTTGTAAAAACAAAAAGATAGAAAATTCAGATGTATAGACAATAAAGTCTTGAGAGGAAAACGAAAGTACATCGATAAGCGGTTTTATACAAAGGCACCATAAATTTTATGACGACCATACTTATATATTAATGCTAAATGAAATGTCAAAGACAATGTCAAGTCATGTTTTGATGATATAAATAGAGATCTCTCACATACAAAACTGTAATTGAAACGGCGCAAAGATTTGAGTGGTTTGTTGGGTTTTCAAGCGGTGTAAGCGCTCTTTGCGGCTCTGTCCAGCTTCTTCGCATCCTCCTGAAGAGAAACCAAAACCAAAACAGACAAAGAACAAACAGTGAGAGAGATCCAAAGAAAAGACTTTTGAAATTAGCATAAAAAGAAGCTCTCTTCTTACATGGATGATGAAACCAATGCTGTTGTTGTAATCAAGAAACTCCTTCCATTGTCTCCCAATGCTCACCTAAAACACCGAAGGAAACAGAATTTTCATGTCTTTTTCTAGCAGAGAGACAGCTTAATGGGTTTTTGTTGAGAAATTGTGTTTTTTTTTTTGTTTTTACCTGAGCAGCTTCGTTGGAAGCGTTTTTGGTCCAAATGGATATCCTCTCTTGCTTTCCTCTAATGTTAACAACAGCTCCGCAGATTTCATCTCCATGATCAAACTGTTCTCCAATCAATGCAAGCAACTACACATCGTGAAAAGAAAAACCCGGTTAGACTCGATTGGATGGTGAAACAAGACTTATGGGTCAAGTAAAAGTAAGAAGAATGAGAAAAAAAAACCATACGGTGTAAAGCCAGCACTTATCAGACTTCTCCTTAGGGAAAGTCATAGTCCATTTGCCTCCGTTTGCACAAATAGGATCCTCCCACTTAGGTTCGATGTTGTGTTTGAAACAGTAGAAGTCAGCTCCCTGAGCTAGCTTGCTCGGATGCCGCATGTTATTGTACAAACTGCAAAAGCAGAGTAAAATGTCTTATATAATTAGAAGCCGAGAGAAAAGATATACAAGCCTCTGTTAAACCCCATGGAAAGATTTCACAACCAAAAAGAAATCAGGACAACACGATAGCATCACAAAGTAACCCAAGAAACTGTTTGTTCATCATCTGTTACCCACAAAAGGAATTAAAAAAGAGTTGATGATTTCAAAAATCGCTCTCTTTCTCACATTAACTTTGCTTGACATTCTTAAACCATAATTCCCTAAGGTCTCTCTAACATTAAGGAAAGGTAAGAACTAGTGTAACTCTGGTTCAATGTTAAGTTCTTATGAGTTATGAAGCAAACAAGTGAAAAAAAACAAAAAGTGAAACTTTAAGATCTAAATGTTGCTTTAGATTAAACAGAAGATCTTAGCTATCTAGCTTAAACCCTAACATAAGCTGTAGCTGCAAATTCAAATACCAAAAAAGCAATTCTTCAGAAACAGATAAGAAAAGTGACTTCATGGGATCTAATCCACCAACAAATAACATAGATTTCCTCCAGAAATCGAATCTAAACTAAACCAAACCAAAACCCAGATTGCAGAATTATTGTAAGAAGAGAAGATTATTGCAAAAAACCAACCTCCAGAATTCCTCGACGGTCGAGAAAGTGAACACGGATCGCAAGGAGCTTCCCCAAGTGGTCTGCTTAGATTTCACAGAAGGATTATCGAACCAGAAAGTCCACGAATGCTCCAACGGATGCGATTGAGGAGCGGCGGATTTGCTCGATTCGTCTACGTCTCCGTCTCCTTCTCCGCCGACGATCTCTCCTTCCTCGGCATCATCACCTTCCTCATGGTACCGATCAATCGGCTTCTCTGTAGAAACAGGTTTCGCTTCTTCCGTAACAACAGGCTTGGGAGTATCTTCTACCGCCATTGTTTCTCCGTCTTGTTAAAAACTGCCCTCTCTCTCTCTTTCTCTTCTTCCCCAAACTGTGTGCAACTTCTTCTTGTAGGGTTAATTAACGATACGACGCTGTTTTCTGCGTTGCACACTCTTAGTTTTTGGGCCAACGACATAAATCTCGCTTGTTCCGTATTAAAAATTAGTAACGGGCCTTTTATACTGGGCTTTCACTTATTTATTTGTCGATATCTCTTCGATTCAAGGGAATGTTTGAGTGGTTTTTAGTTTTTAGTTTTTGGTTTTTGGCTTTTAGTTTCTGATTTTGGGGCCTTGAATGTTTGCAGTTTTTGAAATGGTTTTTAGTTTTTGTTTTTCCAAAACTACCTTTTTAGCCATTCAAATTTTTCAACAAATAGATTTCCCTAAATTATAGGGAAACTAGTTTTTCATGGTTTTTAACACTTTACAAACAAAAACCAAAACCATATTTTGTGAGTTTTTCAAAAGGTTTCAATCTTTTTATTTATTTATAATTTTTTTTCTTTTTTTATTAGCATTGCTATTTTATCAATTAATATTTAACTAAATACCAATTTTTATATGAAAGTAAAATTTTCATACTTCTACACATACAAATCTCATCTCCACTTGTGTTAATTTTAGATTAATTATGATATATTTCAATTAAAAAAAATTTAGATGCTATTGATATGGCATTAGACGATGATGAACTAAGTGAGAAGGAGGATAGCAAAAATCATGTAGAAGGAGGATGGCAAAAATCATGTAGAGAAGCGTTTGATGCGAGTCTTGAGAAGCATAATTTCTTTAGAGAATAGAGAGATCAGATATGAGAGATGAATGTGAAGAGAATGAAAGACTTTATTTGCTTGAAAAGAATTAATGGGGAGATCATTAACATACTCGAAGTACTCGAATTGCATACCCAAGTTTTTAACGCAGGGAACCGAAAAAGATAGTTGATAAAGTGTGTGAAATATATGAGAGTTAATGTTGCTTAGGATCAGCAACAAATTTTGTGTTTTGAATAATTTAATTAAAAATAAATAAGAATTAAAATAAATATATTTGTAACTCTTACATTTAGATTTTGTGTTTTTCATATATTTTTTTCAATAGTGATTCGATTTTGTTTTATATTTTTTAAAAAATTATTTTAACGGGTTTTAAACTTTATTATTATAAACATGCGTTTATGTGGTATCTAATATAGATTTTATTTATGATAAAATTAGGATAAATAATCGTTAAAATATTAGAATAAATAATTATATCTATATATAGATAAGTCATTAGAAGTAAACATAGTTCATATAAGAATATTAAAACATATATATTTAGAAATATTAATAAAATAAAATAAAATTTATTTTATAAATTATCCGATTTTGTTTTTAAATTATTTTTACGAATTTAAAATATCTTATTAAAAACCCGCAAATGCGAATATATCCTATTCTAGTACACTATATATACACAGGAGCAATGAATCAGTTAGCATGCGCGTGGACAAGTGACAGCATAATGGTTAAATCGGTGTGTCCATGGTTCATAGCAACTCGTTTAGGGAATAAATAAATAAATAAACAATTACAACGTTTTTCTTAATGGTAAGGAAAAAGAAAAAGATTAAAACTATTTGTAAATTCTATTAGAATCACTACAAGAAAATAAGCATTTCGCGACTTCGACAATAGTGGCTAACTAGTCGCAAAATAAAGATTTACGACTAAGTTGCGACTAAAATAAGTAGTCTCTAATCTTTCGTCGCTAATTCCAGTAGTCGCGAATTAGTCGAAAAGTTGCGACTAATTAGCGACTATTAATATGTCGAGTAAAAACAGTCGCGAATTAGTCGCTACATTTAGCGACTAAATTGTGACTGTTCGACGACCAAATTGCGACTGAATATACACGTTATGAAGTTGTAAATTATGTAGTTGCTAATTAGTCGCTAAATATTGCGACTGCTTTGCGACTACTTTGCGACTATTTAGTGACTTTTTAGAGACTAAATAGCGACTAACTAAGGCACTGATAGTTAATTTGTATCCGTATTGCCACCAATTAGCGACTGTTTTGTGACTGCTTTTGCGACCAATTAGCGACTAATAACTTAAAAAAAAAACAATATGGTAAACGCATTTAGGCTATTTTGGTTTTGGTATTTGTTTGTAACAATGAAATTTGAAACTTAAAAAAGGCTTATTTCACATAAATTACTAATAAGGTACTTAATAAAAGGTAGTCTTACAANAGCATGCGCGTGGACAAGTGACAGCATAATGGTTAAATCGGTGTGTCCATGGTTCATAGCAACTCGTTTAGGGAATAAATAAATAAATAAACAATTACAACGTTTTTCTTAATGGTAAGGAAAAAGAAAAAGATTAAAACTATTTGTAAATTCTATTAGAATCACTACAAGAAAATAAGCATTTCGCGACTTCGACAATAGTGGCTAACTAGTCGCAAAATAAAGATTTACGACTAAGTTGCGACTAAAATAAGTAGTCTCTAATCTTTCGTCGCTAATTCCAGTAGTCGCGAATTAGTCGAAAAGTTGCGACTAATTAGCGACTATTAATATGTCGAGTAAAAACAGTCGCGAATTAGTCGCTACATTTAGCGACTAAATTGTGACTGTTCGACGACCAAATTGCGACTGAATATACACGTTATGAAGTTGTAAATTATGTAGTTGCTAATTAGTCGCTAAATATTGCGACTGCTTTGCGACTGCTTTGCGACTATTTAGTGACTTTTTAGAGACTAAATAGCGACTAACTAAGGCACTGATAGTTAATTTGTATCCGTATTGCCACCAATTAGCGACTGTTTTGTGACTGCTTTTGCGACCAATTAGCGACTAATAACTTTTTAAAAAAACAATATGGTAAACGCATTTAGGCTATTTTGGTTTTGGTATTTTGTTTGTAACAATGAAATTTGAAACTTAAAAAAGGCTTATTTCACATAAATTACTAATAAGGTACTTAATAAAAGGTAGTCTTACAAAAAACCATCTAAACAATAAAAGATGGTACAAATAATATTGTTGATTTTGAAATGATAAACCTAAGAAGAAGAGTGAGTTGGAGCAGTTGGAGCAGATTGGGCAGCGCGGAAGTCAAGGTATCTCGGGTCAGTTTTGCGAAGATATTGCTCCATCAAGCTCAAGTCCTGCTGCTCAGCCGCTTGACGGGCTAGCTCTGTTTCAAGCCGCGCGTTATGAGCAGCTTGGGCTTCTATTTGGCGCTGAGAGCTGTTGTTGGAGCGAGTGATAAGACGACGAAGAGCTACCTGGGTACTTGCGCTTGCCGCTGACGTGAGACTCTCCAAGACTTCCAAGACCATAAGCATCACCTCTTTCATTCACGATAGTTGACTGTGAAACGAAAAAGAAAGTCGGACACTTAGCAAAGGTGTAAAGAATGAAAACACAAATGCTTATGAAAGATCAGATGCATAGTTACCTGAAGAAAGAGGTCGTTGTACTCGTCCGTCGTTAGCTCTCGAGGTCGCGAAGTCCCATCTGAAGTTTCTGCCTCGAACTCGGACAGCTTCACTTGCAGGTTCTTCTCATACGTCTCTGCAATTGTCTGCGCCTTCTAATCAACATAAGTCCCATCTGGTCTTGTGTGGGTCTTCAGGAAAACTTCACCAATACTAACTGGTCTAGCCAACTGTTCTTCCTAAAAATGTAACAAAAAGAAATAGCCAAGTCAAAAATATAAACTTATAAAAGCAGTAGTTAGAGGAATGTAAATTACCATTTCTTGGTGGATTTGTTGAAAAGACGTTTGACCTGTAAAGTTCTTGTGAGGACCAAGACCGCCACGGTCAGAATTCCGAGCAGCAGATGTGGTCTGACTCCTCTGTATAGCACCATCAGTGTCCCAGTAGGTGCACATTTCAGTCCAAAGAGTCTCGCTGATCCAGGTAGGTCGCACACCAAGTGTGTGAGCTTTGCTGACCATATCTTTCATCCTCCTCTTACAAATCGCCTCAAAATGTCTTTGTACTGTCCCTGTTAATATGGGATCCCAAGTGTGCTCTTTCTACAATACAAGAAGCGATCGATGTTAGTAAAGAGAAGAGGAAAAAATAGTACATATAAATGTAACAGAGAAGAGATACTTAACGCAAATTCTATGAAGTATCGCTCCGCTCGCTGTGGAGGCACACAACTCCAACTGTAGTATGCATCATCAAATTTGTTTGTGAAGATCTTTGTAATCTTCCGGACCAAAACAGACTTGTCACGACCAAACCTACACACATAGAGAAAACAAGCAGAGTAAGTTCTGAAACTAACAAGCAGAATCAGAAGAAAAAAAAGAAAGCGTTAAACTATGAAAGTTAGGAAAAAGAAAAAGCTTTAAACTATACAAATGAAATCTCCGACAAGCAAGGTGAACGTAAACCTTAAACTAATCACAAAAGCAAGAATTAAAGTTGCTTTTCACATTACAACTAATACTATTTGTTAAATTATTATAGTTATCGTGAAGAAAATAAATCTATATTGTGGTTTTCTATTTGCAAAAAAAAAACGAAAAACTGGTCTTTTAGGTTCAAGATGATCACAGTTGAGTTGGCGATAGCCGATAAGTCATTACAATTCACAGTCCTATCAAACAATCAAGCACCTTCCAATAATAATCTGAATATAAGAAACAAAGATTATCAAAAGACTATTTAATTTTTGAGATCAAAGCAATCAAGCAACTTCCATTTGACACCATTTAAGCTAACATCGATCGTTTGACACAATAAAAATAGTTGCAAACCATTTGATACAATTTACACCTTCTATAGAAATTTAAACCTGTGACTAAAATAAAATGCTTTAACATTTAGAAAACTTACCACGTGGTATCTGGTGGCTGAGGTTTTTTTGGAGAGAGGACAGTTGTCCACTGATGACGATTTGGCGTCCGTAGCAGCGTCTCAAGATAGCGGAGTTGGTCTTCCTGGAGATTGGGTTCAATATATGCATCGTCGTCAATCTCGTCTTCCAAATCGTCGTTGGAATGTTGAGCTTCAGACGCCTGATTACTTTGTGCTTCAGAGTTGTGCAGCGGAGTATTCGGATTGGAAGAGCTTTGCCGTTGAGGTTGAGGGTGTGGAGAGGTTTGTGGTTGAGACATCTGTCCTGAAAACATGATAAAAAAAAGATTGAACCGCAAACCACAAAATCCATAGAAACACTAAAAATGAAGAACTCGGATATGATTAAGCAAAAATCATCTAGCATAAAGTGAAAATATCAGTTTTTGCAAGCAAAACTTCAATCTCAGTTTCTCATATAAAGAGCGACAATTTGGTAACTTTCAGAAAACTCATCTCAGGTTAACTTGAAACAAAGAAACGAAGAGCTTACCTTGAAGATTCGAAGAGGGACGCGTGGAGTTGTTTTCGAAAAGCTGGATTGGCGGTGGAAAGTGGCGGACGTGCAGCTGAGTTTGGGTGAGAGGGGCAAGCCGTGGCGCAGAGAGGTCTGCCGCCGGAGTGAAATTATACTGCGGCGGTAGCTCCGACGGCGTAATCGGCGTAGATGTGGAAGGATTCGGCCGACTTCCGGAGGCGACAGATGCACCTCGCCCTCGACCTCTTCCTCTTCCTCCAGCCATCGCACCTCTTGCTCTCTTCCCTCTTCCGCCGGCCATCGGAGAGAGACAAACCTGTAATCCGTGAGAACGAGGTGAGGAAGCAGAGAGAGAGAGGGAGAGAGAGAGAGAGAGATAGAGAGAGAGAGACGAACCTTGGTGTGGTCGGATTGAAGAACAATCGACAATCGGCGGAGAAGAACAAGTAAAAACGTGAATTTGAGAATTGCAAAGGAAGTGAGAATTGCAAAGGAACTGAGAATCGATAGAGAGAAAGGCACATGAAGAACAACAAATTGAGAAGAGAAAGAGAGTTTGTGTCTCACACTTAGGCGGCTAGGAGAAGAAGAGAAGAAGAGAAGAAGAGAAGAAGGGGAATTTAGGGTTATTGCCCGATTTGTTAAAGGGAAATTGAAAAAATCATAAAAAATCACACAGGGAAATTGAAATTTTTTATCGGTTTTCACCAAACCAATTTGCCTAAAATTTGAACAAAAAAAGTAGACGTGAAATTTGGGGTTTATTATGTTGTCTTTTTTTTTGGTGAATGGGGTTTATTATGTTTTGTTACTAAGAAAATCAAGTTTTGGATTTTAGTTTAAATTGTTACTAATTTAAATAGGGTTAAATTTTGGGCTTACTTTAGATTGTTATTATGAAAATCGACATAAGTTTGCTAAATTAAGAGAAAAAAATCAAAAATCTTTCATAATTAATTTAGTGATTTAAACACATTACTACGGTTCTTCATCATCTTCATCATCATCATCAGAAGACGATAAATTACACTGAAATTCGTCTTCTCCTTCAGCATCTCCGACATCATAATCGAGATTGATTGGGTTTACTCTTTGTACCAAATTGTCGACTTCGAGATCTTCAATTGTTGTCATCATTACAGGATCATCATTTTCTTGCTGTAAAAGAGTCGGTTCAGTGTCGACATATTCTCCAGAAATATTTCCCCTCGGGTTAATTTTAACAACATTGAGCCACAAATGCTTCGGTTTCTTCGTGTATGGGTACGAGATGTAACAAACTTGATCCGCTTGAGAGGCTGTGCAAAATAAATATGTAGAAGTTACACTTGAATATATATATATATATATATATATGATATCCATAAAGTAATATATATATAGAGAGATATAAGAATGTACGGACCTAGAATAAATGGTTCGTATTTATTGTACTTTCTCGATGAAAGAACGTCTACAATGCCATCATTGTTTCTCCGAGTGCCTCTACCGATAACAGGGTCGTACCACTTACACTTAAAGAGTGTTATTCTCAAATTAACCATCCCCTCGTACTCGAGTTGTATTATATCCGTTAAGATCCCGAGGAAATCAGCTTCATCAGATGCATCACTATAATTATCTCCTTTAACACATACACCATAGTTACATGTTTTTCGGCCCTCGCTGTGATTGTGCGTATGAAACAAATATCCTCTTGTAAAATAGATAGGCCAAGTTCTGGCCTTGTTCACGGGTCCATGCACTATCTCTTGAACCCAAGTAGGAAAAGGATGTGTGGCGTTCCAGTAAGTAACCTGCATATAGATAGACAATATTAAATATATAGAATTATTGATACATAAATATTTAATATATACATACTTAAGAAAATTATTCAGACATACATAATCTTTCACCCATAAATGATATTCGTCAGCTCTTTTCGCGGCGAGTTCTTTTTCGGAGAGATCTGGATATTTTGCAGTAATAAACTCTTCGAACATACTGTTTAAGACCAACACGTATATAAGACACATTGTGGATTATGTTAAAACTGAAGTTAAGTACATTATGTCATATTTTACCTCTCAAATGGCTGAAAATAATCGCAATTTCGCAAAACATATGCATGTGCGCATCGATAGTCTTTCTCTGAAAGCCAGAGTTCATTCATTTCTCCACTTGGATGACCAATATGAGTAAATATATCAGGTACTCCAGGGACATGATATTCGGGGACTTCACCTTCATCGAATCTTGTTAACCTGATCAAATTAGTTAAATGAAATTTAGAATAGATAGCACTTGTCTTCATATGTAATTTATTATAGCTTTTACGTACCTTGATTTCGTTTGTATATTTGAGGCAAAATAATGCTCTGTGAAATAAGCTACCTCCTCATTTAGATATGATTGAACAATCGATCCTGCTGCATATCTTTTGTTCTTTGCTTTCCCTTTCAACTTTTTGAAAAACCTTTCAAAAGGGTACATCCACCTGTATTGAACGGGGCCTCCTAATTCAGCTTCCTAGGGGAGATGTATAGGCAGGTGCTCCATCACGTCGAAAAATGATGGTGGAAAGATCTTTTCCAAATTGCATAGGATTAAAACAATGTTTTGTTTTAGAATTTGGACTCTACTTTTCTACAAAGTTCTTGAGCATAAGTCTCGAAAAAATCCTCCGACCCCTACAATATATATATATATATATATATATATATATATATATGAAAACAACAAATGGTTAATATAAAATACTATAATCATATTTATGTGTCGCATATTCATAGAACTATAAGTAATTTGTACCTGATAACGCGAGGTGGACGTTTCGGTCTAGGAGTTCTGCAAAAATAAATGGAAGTAGTCGCTCCATAAAAACATGGCAGTCATGATTCTTCATCCCAGAAAACTTTCCATTAGCCATATCAGCACAACTAGCTAAGTCTGAAGCATAACCATCTGGGAATTTGACCTCATGTTTCACACATTCCAATAAACTTGTTCTGGCTTCGTCTGTCAATGAGTAGGCGGGGAAAGGAGCTCTACCCTCACTATCAATATGTAAGTGTGGCCGAGAACAAAATTGTTCTATATCCAATCTTGACGGGATTGTGTCTTTTGATTTATCCTTCACACGCATAAGAGTATTCATGATGTTGTCAAAATAATTCTTCTCTATATGCATCAAGTCGAGATTATGTCGAAGATTGAGGTCCCTCCAGTACGGTAACTCCCAAAATATGTTTTCTTTGTGCCAGTTATGCTTCTTTCCAAAGCCAGGCTTCTTCTTTTCATGACCGTTTCCACCAACATCCTTAGTTTTCGATGGATTTATACGACGCAACCGGTAGGAATAAACTTGCTCACCGTTCAAAGACTCAGGTGGATATTTCCTATCGTCTTTTCCCTTCAAAAAGTCTTTTTTATTTTTCCTCAATAGATGATCATGAGGAAGAAATCTTCGGTGACAATCAAACCAACATGTTTTTCTTCCATTCGGCAGATAAAAAGACTTTGTATCTTCCATGCAAATTGGACATGACAATTTACCATGGGTGCTCCATCCTGATAACATGCTATACGCCGGAAAGTCGCTTATCGTCCACAACAGCATTGCTTTTAGATTAAAATTTTGATTCAAGGACACATCGTATGCATCGACTCCAGTAGACCACAATTCTTTTAACTCCTCAACAAGAGGTTGGAGAAATATATCGAGACTACCTCGCGGATGATTTGGCCCAGAATTCATAATTGTAAGAAACAAGTACTCCGTATTCATGCACATACCAGGGGGTAAATTATATGGAGTCAAGATTACCGGCCACAACGAATGATTCCGAGACATCCCAAATGGATTGAACCCATCTGTACATAATCCAAGATAAACATTAAGGGTTTCTTGGGCAAACTGGGGATGTTGAGCTTGAAAATATTTCCACTCCGCCGCATCAGACGGATGACACATTTCTCCCTCCTTTGCTTGGTGCTCGGCATGCCATCTCATTGTCGCTGCAGTCTTCTCGCTTTGATACATTCTCTTTAATCTGTCAGCAATAGGCATATACCACATACGGCTATATGGTACATTGGTCCTACGGCGTTACTCGTTAGGCCTCCATCTTGGTGCATCACAAATCCGACACTTATCTAACATTTCGTCATCTTTCCAGAATATCATACAATTGTTGATGCAAACATCAATTGCATGACATGGGAGGCCTAAATTGCGCATCAATTTTTCCGCCTCGTANAATCCGACACTTATCTAACATTTCGTCATCTTTCCAGAATATCATACAATTGTTGATGCAAACATCAATTGCATGACATGGGAGGCCTAAATTGCGCATCAATTTTTCCGCCTCGTAATGTGAACTGGTTGCCTGGTTTCCTTCTGGTAAATACTCTGTAAACATTTCGCATATCGAATCCACTAACTTTTCACTCATATTATGATCTGCCTTATTTTGCATGACCCGAGCAGCTAAGTATAACTGCGAGTGACCTTCACGACAACCATCATATAATGGATTTCTTGCTCCTTCTAACAAGTTGTAGAATTTTTTTGAATGATTACGTATAGGTTCTTCTACATTTTGATAACTACCATTTTCTTCTACATTTTGATCACCATGATAGTTATCAAAATTAACGCTATCACGAAATGCATCATTCACCATATCCACATATCTATCTTCTACATTACCCACTTCTTCACTCCCACTAACCCACGTCGTATCAACATAACTCGATCCTAAACCCATATCGAGTTCTTCTCCATGCTTATACCAAACATAATAATCTGGCATAAATCCATTCTTATATAAATGCTTCCAAATTCTACTCCCCGTCATAAATTTGTCGTTCTTGCAAACACTACAAGGACAGTGAAACTTACCCCCATTGCTCTGCGCAAGAGGTTGGCTATTTGCATATGTCATGAACTGATGATCCACCCCCGCTATGAAATCTGCTGAGAAATTTCTCGTCGCTTCATCGAACCTCTTATACATCTACTCTCGACCATTCGTAAAATTGTAATTTTCCGACATTTTTTTGACTTGCGAAAATTTTTTCTTTCAATTTTTTTTTGTTTTTACGAGTGAAGGAAATGAAAATGCGGTGAGGGGAAGGAATGTGTGAGGTTTGTATATATAGAATTTTTTGCGACTGATTTGCGACTAAATTATGACTATCTTGCGACTAATTTGCGACTGCGCTTTTGAGTCGCAAAAAACAGTTACACCAACCCAAAACGAATAACACGTGTTTTCTGACAACTAAAAAAGTGAGGATTTAGCCACCCACCGAATTGAGTCGCAAATTGGTCGCTATTTTGCGACTGTATTGCGACTATTGTTTTGCGACTTACAATGAGTCGTAAATTAGTCGTTAATTAGCGACTAATGGACGACATCCGTATTTGGTCGCACATTTGCTACTATTTCGAGTCTAATTTTATTTAGTCGTAAAGTAGTCGCAAGTGAGTTGCTAATTAGTCGCTAAATTTAGCGACTGTATATGTAGTCGCTATATGTAGTCGCGAAAAGCCTGTTTTCTTGTAGTGAATGAAAAAATGATTGGTCTTGAATGATTATGACTCTATTGGTCGACTAATACCAACCGAGCCAGACTGCACAATATGTCTAGAAGGGTTATCATCAGGTGGTCCGCAGACGATCATGCAGTTGCGTTGTGCCCACAATTTTCATAGGGACTGTCTTCTCCCGTGGCTGCGCCGCAACCATTCCTGTCCCACTTGTCGTTACGATATCCACATGCCCCCACCCAGAAACGATCTCCCGAGGATGGTCATTTTGCCAAGAGAGAACTCACAAAAGCAAGTGGTGTTTTGTTCTTATTCCAATTTTTAATAAATTAGTATTACTTTGTAACAAATAGTATAAATAAAAGTAAAAGAGAGAGAGAGATCCCTCAATGTTATTCAAAATCTCATCATTATGCTTAAATCGTTATATATTACACGACGATTAAGAAACAAAAAACCGNCCTCAATGTTATTCAAAATCTCATCATTATGCTTAAATCGTTATATATTACACGACGATTAAGAAACAAAAAACCGGTGAAATTGTTGCACTAAGAGATAACTAAAGTTGTTTTTGCGTTGTTCTTCCCCGTATGTGTTATGTGATGATCTTCAGCTCATTCTCTTTCATAAATGTTTTTTTTTTACTAACAACAAAATGTCACCAAACAGGATTCCGGAAACTTTTTCTTGAGGCACATCCATGTACTATTCCACACAAGAGAGCATTGTATTGGTTCATGTATTAACATAATGACACGAAATTAAAGAATGAGAATCATTACCTGGAGTACCCTTTCAACAGAAACCATTTCCTTCTCTGTTTCGGTACAACTTGTTAAAGAAGATTCCTAACAGAGAAACCAGTGGAGGTGCATATGAGACCGCCAATCATTGCTCCTAACAACTGCACCAATTAACTCCACTGATCAAAGCCTTTTAGAGATTTCCATCCTCATACATTGCACAACACACCAAACTATAAACATGAATGAAAACGATCCAAAAGAAAGTTAAAGGATGAAGTTTTCAAGGAGAACCACAAGCTTGCAATTGTCTCAAGTCCGCTGGTATAATGTCAAGTGCTCGATAAATCTAGCTACGAAATGCTCCTGGAGAAGCAAAACCTGACATTCATTTCAATCAAAACGATTGGAAATGTCTCAATCATTAAATGTCTCAATTCCAGTCAATTCCATAGATTGTATTATAGATCATAGGAAAACCTGAACAATAACACACATAACCCAAAGAGTTTTCTTGTCTCTAACCTGTTAAGTATTCTTCCACTTGCTGTCTGATCAAACAACTGTGTAAATGCACTTATAAGCTTACAGATTAGTGCACTGTGAACACGCACTGCTGCTTTTAGTCCTCCAAATGCAAACGATTATGCCCTCACCAAAGTTAATATTGAGTTAATGATGCAAAAGATACAGAGAACCATCCGCAAGATTAGCAGTAATTGAACTCGATAGCATAGGAAACAGAGTTAAAACTCATGGTTTTCTGATAGACTCTAGCACCAGGTAAAACGAGGTAGAGTAATGTGTTACTCCTCTTCCCGTTTCATCAACCCAGAATTTTATAGCCGTAGATCATTCCCATTACAAGAAGCATGCATCAAAACCGCTGAAACCAATATTACAATTGTAATGAACCAAGCAGAAAACACAGCGCAGGTCTTGTAAGAACAGATAACAATTACGTACTTATATATAAGCAAGAAAGGATAAGCAAACTGTTTACCTTTTTTTTTTTTTGTGCAACCACTTAATTTTATTAAATTAAGCTTTGAAAATACAAGATCTTGAGGGAATTATCCATCCTCTATGAAAACAGGAGCAAAGCATAAAAACATGAAAGATTAAAACAGATAAATCCTCATAATAGCATGACAGCGAATAGGAGACATGTCTCGAATGCGTCGCAAGAGGTTTCACGGCAACGCCGGAAAGTTGTAACCTCGTCACTTTAACTTGTGACTTTGAACACCAATCCTTTCCTCGGAGATTCATCGGGACGAACTCCGTTGCATCTTCAGGCTCCGTACAAGCCGCTACACAAGATGACAAAACGGTTAGGGGGTTGGAATGTTTCCTCGGCTTTGACTCCGAGAATAGACCACCTCTCAAAGAGAGGAAGCATGGTAAGGTTCTCTCCCCAGAAAGGGAGGACGGTGGAAAAAAGCTCTCCTCAGAAGAGGAGGAAGGTGGAAAAGATCTCTGCCCGAGCAAGCAGGAAGTTTGTGAACTGCTCATCCCCAACATAGCAGAAACCGGAGCAAAAAGAACCGGAGCCATTGATTGTGAAGAACAAGAGGATGGGTCACGCTCGAAAACAGCCATTGAGCTGAACTCTTCAAAAAGCAAATTGGGCCAAGCCCACAATTTAACATCGTTTGGGAAGATACCACGAGACTTTTGGAGGGTGGAGGAAGGGAGGCTGAGTTTTTGTGGCTTGCGGCGGATGGGCAGCGGAGCGGTGGGTAAAGGATCTTGCCGCGGTGGAGGTGATGGAGGCAACCGAGGGTGAGGAATGGAGAGCAGCGGTAGAGGTGGATGGGCTAAGACGAGAAGGTGGAGGGAGAAGGGAAGCAAACGATGACGGAGAGCTTTGAGTAGAGGCGGAAGTGACGATAGATCTGGAGGATCTGGCGGATCCGGCGGCTTTGGAGGTGGAGGGAGGTTCTTCACCACCAAGGAAGGCTTCACCGGAAGTCGAGAGGCAGCGGAGATCCGTTCTGAAGAACGCAGCTTACCGGCCGGGCAGAACGGAAGAGCTTCACGCCGGTCAAACATCACGGTGGGGGCGGAGGAGCAAAGACCGGAGACAACAACGATTATTCTCGGTTATGAAGGGAGCGATTCCGTTCCGGAAGAGAAGAGATCGGAGCTTGAACGCCGGTGACTGTAACTCATTTTCCTTTGGAGAGCGGCTGTCTCGATCTCCGTGTCAGGGAGAGAACGAAACTAGGGCGAACCTCGTTTTCCCGTTTGGTTTTCAGTTTTTTAGCAAACTGTTTACCTATAAACTGTTAATGTACACAATATCTGCAGCTTCACAAACTTCATCCTTCTACTAGAAGCAGAACCAAAAAAATGCTACTCTCAGAATCCAACAAAAACATCAATATTCTTCTAACAAATAGATAAACTTCATAAACTTTAAACTTGAAAAAAAAAAAAAAAAAAAAAAAAAAAAGATAAACTTACTGCAAGTATCATTGCCAAAAGACATTTCACAAGCTCCCCTGTAAATCAGAAAGTTAAGCAAATGGAAAACAAAAAATCAGTCAACACATAACTATTATTTGGAGCGCGTCTAACGCAACACTTAACTCTATGTTTCAATTCATTTGTATTTTACCTAACATGAGACGATTCTATAAGGACAATTACACATCAAATACAATATCTCTTGGGGCATTTCGTCGAACATTTTGAGTGCTCCTCGTAGAGTATTTGGTTCGTTAAATGGTCAAATATATAAACTATGTTCCCAAAAATGTAAAAACCATCGATGCTGTTTTAGAGGAGAAAGGTCGAAACTTTCTAATACCCAAAAGGCCAAAATACATTTCCCTGAAAATATCTCCCTCAAGAGCACAAGTCGAAACTTTTCTAAAAACCCAAAAAGCCCAATAAGGCTGCAAAATCAGTCATCGGTTTTTTTTTACAATATTTTTCCAATTAGAATCAAAGTATGAAACAGTGACAAAAAAAAAATCAAAGTATGAAATGTCGGAAAAAAAAAAAAATCAGAGTATGAAATTACAATATTTCTTTTTTCACCAAAAAAAAAAAACCAAAATAAGAATCGAGTCTTCGATTTTTCCTTCATGGAATGGCTACTACGCCGCCAATAGTCGTCACGGTGTGGCTCGCGCCGCAACCACACCGGATGGTCGCCGTCACCAACGAACAGCTAGGGCGAGCGTCGTCCACATCCATCGCGGCTCCTCCCACGGCGTGCACTGTGAACACGCATTGCTGCTTCTAGTCCTCCAAATGCAAACGAGAATGCGCTCACCAAGGTTAATATTGAGTTAATGATGCAAAAGATACATAGAACCATCTGCAAGATTAGCACTAATTTAACTCGATAGCATAAGAAACAAAGTTAAATCTCATGGTTTTCTGATAGAATCTAGTACCAGATAAAACGAGGTAGAGTAATGTGTTACTCCTCTTCCCGTCTCATACCCAGAACTTTATAGCCGTAGATCATTCCCATTACCATTTTAATTTGATAGATTTTTTTTTTTAAATAGTTCATTCATTTATTTTTCACTTGATAGTTTAGATAAAAAAATATTTTTTTCTTTTCATAAAAATGTATGCATTTTCATTTTTTTGCTTGTATTAAATGGATCAAACTTAGTATTCGTAAATATCCGTAAATATCCATAATATCCATAAATTATTCGGATATCCATATATTTTTGAGCAAATCAAATCATAAAATTAAATATCTTGTAAAAACAGAGCAAACTACAAATACTGAAAATTTTTCGGATATTCGCTCCACGTCCAGCTCTACTTTCTAATACCCAAAAGTTCAAAATACATTTTACAAGGTCCCCTGAAAATATCTCCCTCAAGAGCACAAGTCGAAACTTTTCGAAAAAACTAAAAAAGCAAAAAAAAGCTACAATATCAGTAATCATTTTTTTTACAATATTTTTCCAATTAGAATTAAAGTATGAAATTACAATATTTCTTTTTGGACCAACAACGCTGGAGGGTTGTCGTGACCAAACAACAATTAGGGCGAGCGCAAGAGACATCCATGGCCTTCACACCGTCGCCTCCTCCCACATCGTTGACATCCATGGGCACCGTCGAGTACTCCACCTCTCTGAGGTATGTGCATTTTCTTTGCCTCAGATTATTTTTCAAGAAAAAAATATGTGGCGAACTCTAATAACCAGATTTAAGCTTCCAGTCAGCGAAAAGTCAAGATTCAACACCAGCAGTCGAAGTTTTATTAATATTGACAAAACGTAATAAATGTACAAGTTATGTACTTTGCTCTTGGGATCACCGCTGACGATACCGTGCTTCATTGTCATGTAGAAATGTTTAAGCTTCCCGTCTCTTTATCCATCTCCCGCCTTTGAGAATCGAGATTATCTAAAAAAAATGGCAGTCAAAGAAAACTCTCGCCGAGCTTACTATGACCGATGTACGGACCATATGACGCACCACAACATGCGAGAGCGGACAGATGAAAATTTTCCATTGCTTACAGTGAAGAATCAGAGACTCTCTGAGGCTTCTCGCTCGAAGAAGAAATTCAGATCTCCACATCGTATGAGAAGAGACATCGCTTCCTGATGTCGCTTAATATCTCAGCGTTTATACGAATTTAAAATATCTTATTAAAAACCCGCAAATGCGAAACCTATTCTAGTACACTATATATATATACAGGAGCAATGATAGCAAGAAATTTAGCATGTGCGTGGACAAGTGACAGCATAAGGGTTAAATCGGTGTGTCCATGGTTCATAGCAACTCGTTTAGGGAATAAATAAATAAATAAACAATTACAACGTTTTTCTTAATGCTAAGGAAAAAGAAAAAGATTAAAACTATTTGTGAATTCTATTAGAATGAAAAAATGATTGGTCTTGAATGATTATGACTCTATTGGTCGACTAATACCAACCGAGCCAGACTGCACAATCTGTCTAGAAGAGTTATCTTCAGGTGGTCCGCAGACG
The DNA here is from genome assembly GCA_020283515.1 of Alliaria petiolata. Taxonomy (NCBI): domain Eukaryota; kingdom Viridiplantae; phylum Streptophyta; class Magnoliopsida; order Brassicales; family Brassicaceae; genus Alliaria; species Alliaria petiolata. The sequence goes on along the minus strand of JAHZTW010000001.1, from coordinate 214,524,369 downwards.
ATCATGCAGTTGCGTTGTGCCCCCAATTTTCATAGGGACTGTCTTCTCCCGTGGCTGCGCCGCAACCATTCTTGTCCCACTTGTCGTTACGATATCCACAGGCCCCCACCTAGGAACGATCTCCCGAGGATGATCATTTTGCCAAGAGAGAACTCACAAAAGCAAGTGGTGTTTTCTTCTTATTCAAATTTTTAATAAATTATTACTTTGTAACAAATAGTATAAATAAATAAAAGAGAGAGAGAGATCCCTCAATGTTATTCAAAATCTCATCATTATGCTTAAATCGTTATATATTACACGACGATTAAGAAACAAAAAACCGGTGAAATTGTTGCACTAAGAGATAACTAAAGTTGTTTTTGCTTTGTTCTTCCCCGTATGTGTTATGTGATGATCTTCAGCTCCTTCTCTTTCATAAATGTTTTTTTTAGCGAATAACTAAGAAAAAAATGTTTCTTTTTGCAGGACAGTCCAAAAAATAATCTGAGATTGATCAAGTGGAGGTGGTGCTTCGGATCCTTTTCAGAAACTAAAAGCCAAGTGGAGATGAGATTTGTATGTGTAGAAGTATGAAAATTGTACTTCCATATAAAAAATGGTATTTAGTTAAATATTAATTGATAAAATAGCAATGCTAATAAAAAAAGAAAAAATTATAAATAAATAAAAATTACGGAACTTTTTGAAAAACCCACAAAATATGGTTTTTGAGAAACCCACAAAACCCACAAAAACCTAAAATTTAGGGAATCTATTAGTTGAAAAACTCAATGGCTAAAAAAATAGTTTTTGAAAAACAAAAACTAAAAACCATTTCAAAAACTGCAAACATTCAAGCCGGAGTATTCTAACATTATCACGTGTGATCGTTTCCATTAGAGTATGTTGCAGGTTTTGTCTCGTTCATGATTTGTTGCAATCAAAACACTCGATCTCTTAGATACACAAAAAAAGGATTATGAATCTTTTTTTTTTTTTGAATTATATGTTAAATTAATTCAAAGAAAAAACCGTTTTACATCAGATGCTTCTGTCTGTTTTAGGGGGTCATATTGGATTGATGATTTGGGAGAATTTTTTTTCTTCAAATCTCCCCTTATTAGATCTAGTATTTATAAAAATTATTCAAAATTCAAGGTTATTGGATTAGTCATTTATAAAAGTTCTTTCAAATCTTAGCTTATTGGAAATTAGGGATTTCAACAATAAAATATACCAAAAACAATTTGGGATGATTTGTAAGGTAATTTTTAGTTAAAAATGATAAGTCCAAATACCACCTTATGAGATGGAATTTGAGAAAATAAAAAATCAACTAATTTTTTTTTCTTATGAATTTTTACGACAAAAAACCGAATCTGTGGAAACCCAGTTTCATCCTCGCCTGCTCTCTACCTTCAATCGTCTTGCGTACCAAATCGTCTTGAGAAAACCCAGTTTCATCCTCGGTAAATTTTTGAAGAACCAGAACATGATTGGCGGCTCTTTCACTCTTGGGAAAAAGAAAGTGAAAAAGAGTTTTCTGGGTTAAAATCCAATTTCATCATTCGTCGCGTGCTCTCTACCTCCAATCGTCTCTAATATGCTACACATGTGTCATTTGAGCAGGGATAGAAGGCTGTGATTACTTTCCACGTATGATCAACTTCTACGTGTAGGAAGATTTTTGCTAGACGTCTTGGAGAAGGATCGATCAGAGGTCTCTTTCTATACTATTTTAAAATTGAAAAAAGTCTTGCAAGCCTTCGCAATGAATAATATTATACCAAAAAAACACACTCACTCGTTACTCATGTCTGCTCCATGGGTTAACAATAATGGGTCTAAAGAAGTTAAATTTCCGTCTAGCTCCGAGCAGAAAATTCGAAATTCAAGTTTCGATAATGATTTTAGTGTAAATAGATATAGAAGGGATAACGATTCTGGTTATAGAGCTGTAGATGATTATGATATCAGTAGTGAAGCAAGAGATTCAGATTTAGATGATGATGATGGTCATAGATGCCAAATAGGGATGGTAGATTCAGGAAAAGACAATGGAGTATGGAGAGGGAGGAAGAGTAATACGGTAGAAGCCGAGAGAGTCGTACCAGAACATGAGCTGAGAATGGTTAAGAGTTGCCAAAAAAACGTTGCCAAAAAAACGTTGTAGAAACTATATTGTTTTTCAAAAAAATTTCTCAAATCCTTTCTAATCATCTTAAAATTTATAACAATAACTTTACAAAATTTTCTCAAATCTCAATTCCTTTTAAAATTCCCTAAAATTTAGGTGATTTTCAAATTATCTCAAATCATTGATCCAATATGCCCCCCTTAGTGTTTGATAGTAAATAGCAACAACATTTGAAATCTAATTTGAAACAGCGAACCAGGCTCGGAGCCCTTCCTCGTATCTCCGGTCACTCCGGATTGCGAGTAGTTGGTTCCGCACTTGCTTGTCAATAAAGTGAATGATTTTGCTCGCTAGAGTTGGTGTTTCTCCATGCATCCGAGCATTCCTTTCCCTCCAAATGGTGTGGATCGAAGTTTGGAAAACGTACCTTACAAGAAAACCTTGGATACGATCTAGATCCTTTTCATTGATGTACTTGACTATCTCTTGCCAATCTGTAGAATATCGAGTGTTGAAAAGCTTTCTTGCTAGTTTAGGCCAGATTTCAGAGGTGAACCTGCATGAGAAGAATAGATGATCTCTCGTCTCCATGAGATCATGACACAGACCGCAAGTCGAGCTTGCACCATCATTCCAGACCCTCAAGGATTAGGAATCAATAACAAAGAAAACCTTTTTTAGCTTCTTTTCACTAACAGAATAATATAAAAGATTTGTTTTCTTTTCTTTTTATTATATAAAAGATTTGTTCAGTTGAGTTTTTTTCTCTGCTTTCTCTCCCGAATAGAAGACGCCGCATCCGTCTCTGGTTTTTCCGATCGGCAGTCGGAGGCTCTCATAGCTCCGATGCCGGTCGGATTTTCGTTCTTCTTCGTATATTTCTCTTTGTTTTCTTCTTTTTATGAAGATCCTTGAAGTTTTTGAAACATAAATTTTTAGATCTGGTTTTTCTAGATCTAATTTTTGTGTCTCCTTCCTCTTGGATTTTTTCTTCGGTTTAATTTTGGATTTCTAGCCTTTATTCCGATCCAATTTTGGATTTGTCGAAGGGATTTTGGGTGGTGGTCGTTTCCTGCGGTGGTTCCGTTTTCGGGTTGATCTGATCTCAGCTTCCTCGGTGGGTTTCAATATCGCTTTTCTCCTCTTCTTCGGTAAGCGTTTCGTTGGTTGTTGTGTGGGTTGGTGTTACCTCTTTGTCTCTCTCCTACTCTGCTCTATGAAGATCCTGTTTCGGATGGGCCTTTCTTGGTGTACTGGTCAAGAGTCGTCTCTTTTGACAGTGTTTGGTACGCCTCTCTTTGCCGTTGGTGTCTTCGTGTTTGTTTTTGCCTGCAGCTCCTACCGGGTTTCTTTGCTGCTTTAAACGACTTTGGGCTGGAGTGGTGGTTCTTGAAGGTGGCTTCAATCCCGTCAAGCTTTGGGTTTTCTGGGTGATTGATTGCGGCAGAAGTTGTTGGCTGTTCGGAGTGTGCTCATGGCTTTGCAGGTCGCGCGTAGTCGTGTAAATGTGCCGGGACAAAGATGAAATGAGTTTTGATTTCTGATGGGTTTCTTTACCTTAAGATCTCTTTAGTTTGTCTCTTCCCTTCTTGAATGATTGGTTTGGTTTTAAGCTTATTTCCAGGTTTAAGTTTTCGTTTTCATCTTTGTATTAGATCAAAGTATTTCAACCTTGTATTCCAACTTTGTATTCTGCTGTGATCGATAATAAACTTCAGTTTGAGAAAAAAAAAAGATTTGTTCATTGGTTAGTGAGTATAAGAGACTTCTCGAATGACAGTGACACTAAAAGTGTAGTACTTTTGGTTTTTTAACCATCGTTCTTTGTAGATATTTATCACAAGATATCGTTTTAAACTTTTGAAATGAAGAAAGTTTAGACGTTAAACAACCGGATTCTAAATTTGATTCGCTTAATCACCATTATATATCATATTTCAACACTTTTGGCGATTAAATGTGTCAGAGGGAGTTTTGTCTTCACCTTTTCGGAGATTGTAAGCTACCCGTTATAGTATTTTAACCCGATATTGGGGTTTTTATGTACTGAATTTTCAGTTAATTAATATAAAGTATCTGTTTTAAAAAACGGGTTATACCTTATAAGTAAAAATAATAGTATATATTTGTGTTTGAATTCCATGCATGTATATATAAAATTATAAATCTGTGGATATATACCACAGCCACAAGAAAAAAAAATAATTCATAAATGAGATTCGTTTTCTCGGTCAAACGAAAAGAAAAGAAAGGAGGAAACAATAGATTTCATAAAGTTTTGCAGTCGAATGAATTCCATTACTTCCTAGTTGATGGTGACGTATAACCGAGTGAATCTAATTCTATTCCATTAACTGTCAGTTTTTTTTATTGTGCATCACTGATTAATAAGTATCTATATATATAAAGTTAACTTTTCTCTCTTCTCATTCTGCCACCTCAGCAATCATTTTATTAATTAATTTATTAACTTAAAATTGTTTATTTTATTTATTATGTTTTATGTTATTCAATTTAATTTTTATAATAATTAACGTGCATTAACATTAGAATTTGAAAAGACATGTATTTATAAAACATATAATTATACATTTTGATTTAACATTATAAAAATAATTTCAAAAGGCATCATTCATATTTAAATTAAACCAA
>JAHZTW010000001.1:214294952-214518411 GCA_020283515.1 Alliaria petiolata | reverse complement strand
CTACATAAGGGGCTGTGACCATAAAACAAGAAACGTGACCGTTTATTAATTTTAAAAATTATTCATGCATTACAATGATTACCCTTTAGAATAAAGGGAAAACAAAATTAATACAAACACTCTTCAATTGTCCGCTTCGAAATTAACTTGAACTCTACATAAAAAAAATGCAAATTCATTTCCATATAATTTAAATAACACAACACAATGAGTAAGAAAATAAATCAAAACATGGCCATAACATCAAACACATAAGAATATTCGAGAATTACCAAGTATTAAATAACATTAAAACACAAAACATAAATAATATATATATAAAAAATTCTGCTGCAAAATGAAAGTAAGAGAGCATAGATCAAGATTTGACGTGAGCGAATATTATAAGAACTAAAAGATATATCTAAAGAATATAGAATGTATAATTAATCAACACAATAGTAGAATAATTATATTATGGAAAAAATACAACTAAAGATTAATGACAAAAAACTCATGCGCGAAGCGCGCACCGACCACTAGTAATAAATAACTAACTTGAATAGAATATAATTCATATTATTAGAAATTTAGAATAGTCATAAAGTTATTCTTCGCACCAGTTCGAGAGAGACTTTGTAAATTTATATGTTATTCTTCAGATTTTATAAGAAATAAGATGATTTGATTCACTGCAAAAACATATAATTGCATGGCTTGTTATATGCCATAAAATCAAGAATCTCGAATTTATATATATATACAATACACCTTTCAAGAATATAAATATGTATTTGATAACGTTTAATTTAAGAATTTATCTGATAGTACATAATTCACGAAGAATAATTTTAGTTTGTTTTAATTGTCAACCATTCGAAAGAGAGTATTAACGATTTGTGTATTTTAATGAATTTGAAAATACAAACCAAATATAATGATATTAGTTATATGATTTTAACATTGGATTTGATCATTAATCTCACAACTACTCATTGTATATGGAATAGTTTATTATATTGTTTTCGAAAATATTTTATTTTCTAGGATATATTAATTAGTATTAATCTTCTTAAAAACAAGATCAGAATTGCAGTCTCTTTAATATTTACTACCAATCTCTAATATTGAAAGGAGTGACTAATTTTCTTCTTTTACGTCTAGAAGTGACTTACTACATAAGTGATAATTGATAAATAATGAGTTATATGAGTATGACTTATACTAATGCTTAATGCGTCACGGCTTTCTTCCATTATTCTATAAAGATTAGAATCAAATCTCTCTTTTAAATTTCTTTTTCCTTTTAAAAAAATTCAACATTAATTTTAGTTTCAAAAAGCAAACTCACAAAGCATTCCAAAGAACAGAAAAAATGAACTCCATGGTAGATGTATATTCTTTTTTTTTTATGAAAGAATATGCACAACTTATATATTTTTCTAAGTTAGGAGATTTAAACAGGGTTAAGTGTATCCTTGCTTTACCTATCTTTTTTTGTTTTGTTTTTTTCTTAATCACTATACTCTCTGGACTTTTCTTTTCTTTGACATTGTTCTAAGAGATATATCCCTTATCCTAAATCCTAATCATATATATTTGTTTAAAGTACTAAATAACAGCTTCAGCTCTAGTAAAAGCGATGTTAAGCAATGCATTCATCCAATCAAAGGCGTTCATATCAACCATTTGAACAAATATTAGTCTTTTATTATTGTAAGTTATAGATTCATTTTCATNGGGTTAAGTGTATCCTTGCTTTACCTATCTTTTTTTGTTTTGTTTTTTTCTTAATCACTATACTCTCTGGACTTTTCTTTTCTTTGACATTGTTCTAAGAGATATATCCCTTATCCTAAATCCTAATCATATATATTTGTTTAAAGTACTAAATAACAGCTTCAGCTCTAGTAAAAGCGATGTTAAGCAATGCATTCATCCAATCAAAGGCGTTCATATCAACCATTTGAACAAATATTAGTCTTTTATTATTGTAAGTTATAGATTCATTTTCATTTGCTTTTTTAATAGACAGATAGCTAGTACGTAAATTTCTTTTCTCTTTTGTTGCAATTTCAAAAAATACTGCTCAAATAAAAACAGAAATATTTACAAACAATATTAATTTCTTCCTTTTTGGAACTTATAGTATTGTTATACTTATTATCAATATTTATAACTCGATAAGTACATACTCATTTTAGGTTTTTCTAAAGTAATTAGTATAGAATTTAAAAAATGCCCTTAATCAAAATATTTGTTCTACTAGGTGTCTCGTACTAAATAAACTTCTAGATCTGCCACTGTATATACTAAATTTTTGGGGTCCTGGGAATAAATAAAAGAGAGAAAATAGGTAAAAGTTGGAGACATTTTATGTTTAAAAGCTTATCAAGCATCTAAGATAAAACGTTTTCACTCGTTTTGTATGTATATTAACAAAAAAATACTGCCAAAATCGTGTAGTAGAGAAATACTAGTAAGAAGCGACATCACGAGTTATATTAGCCACCTTTGAAGATATTTCTAGGTAGGTTTCGCCATGATTAATTAGTTAAAATGTTACAAAATGGCAAAATAATATGTGCTTCCTCCTTTTCTTAGCATCAACATAGTTTTTAGTTATAATTGAAGGCCAATAAACAGTTTGATGTGGACATATATATAGTGTAGTCTTTTTTTTACAGGTAATAAAATTTACATCTCACCCAAATGGTGTTGTAAATGCATATATTTTCGGTTAGTAGTTGTCGAACACACGAGTCTGATGATCCCGTTGATTGTTTCACCTTCGGAGGCTTTATTAGGGCCCAAGAACACAAACTTTTAACAAGTTCAGCATTGAGAACTTGTTATCAACGCCAAATCCAATCATTGAGAAGCTAACTTTCTGATTTGGTCACAGCTTCGTGGTGTGGATGACGCCATTGACAAGATGAGAAGAGCAAGAAAGTGTTGACGGCTATGCCATGAAGAACTAGGTGGTGTTTGCACCAAGGCAACATTTACTATCGAAAGGGAATGAGTAATACTATTTATTAGTTATTAGTTATTAGTTGCACACATAATATACCATATTTCTCCAAAAAGAAGTTTTCACACAATTTTGCTGATCCCCTATACAGTAGAAACTCTATAAATTAATAATGTTGGAACTATGATATTTTATTAATTTATAGAGTTATTAATTTATCGGTTTTGAATAAAATAAATTATGTATTAATAATTAATTAAAAATAATATTTTTTGTAAAGTTTATAATATTTTGAAAATTTTAATTTTAAATTATAGATGAATTGTAACAACATTTCAATTTTAATATAAGAAAAACAACAATATACTCATATTTTAATAAACTATCATAATTATATATTTGTATAAGATTATTTTTATGGTAATTATTAATTAATGATATTAATGGGACCGTATATTTACATAGGTTTCTTAAAAAAATCATTATCTTATTATCTTATTGATTTGTATTATATTTTGAACCGCCCCGACTTGGGACCGAAGAAATTTATTAATTTATAGAGTTTATTAATTTATCGAGTTTCTACTGTATATTAATTGAGAAATATTTTTAGAAAGTATGCTTATTTTTTGAAGTATTTACAGTGGTGTCATTTTGCTGATGTGTCACCACCACACTTATTCTCTCATTATTTTAATACAAAATTCATTTTTTGATTAGACTAATTACATTATATGTCTTTATCCATTTATTACTTTTAATATAACCATAAAATTATGTTTTAATTTTTGGATTATTTAAAATCGAATTTTAGGTTATGTGATGATTTATTATATACATCTTATTACACAATACATTTCTTAAAAATGAATAAAACAATAACTTTCAAAAATATTATTTAATGAAATATAATTTATACACAATAATTTTTTTGATTAGGCATAAAATATGTTTACAATAAAAAAGACTTTGATATGTTTGATTTTAATTAAAAAAAAAGAAAATTATAACAAATTAAAACTATAATTTAGGTTACAATAAAAATACTTCGATATGTGTGATTTTAATAGATATTCATATTTATAAATATTTTTTGGTTATATGGTTTGTTAATAGAACTATATAAATTAACCAAATAATATACATATTTAAACTTGAAAACAAATTAAAAATATTATGTCAAAAAGTTGAAATATTAAATTATATTATTCACATATATATATATAAAACAGATTAAATTATTTTTATTTTAAACAATTTCAAAATCATCTTTAATAAAATTATTGATACATTTTTTATCCTGCGCATGGCGCAGATTATCACATAATATAAATATGTTTGATTCTCCACTACGGATTCTACTTGTAACTAAATTATGTTTGATAAGATTCTAATAAATTTTAAGCCAATCAATATATTATATATGTATGTGTTACAGTGTAAGTATTCATTCAATCTTAATAACGAAATTTTAGATTTTGAATAGAATAAGTGAATAACAAATTAACAAATAAAACAAATTAACAAAAAAGGGAATAACAATAATATTTACACTTATATATATATATATATATTTTTTGAACAAAACGTTTAGTTAGCCCCACATTTTGGTGGAGCTGAATAAAAATGAAAAGTTTAGATATATTTATATATTAAAAGTGTATATTATGTCTTAAAATATTACATGTTTTATATTAAACTAGATTAAAATCCACGGGATTTATAATAATATATGTAAAAATCCATGAAAAAGAAAATAACAAAGAAATTAAAAAACAAAATCAGATCACCCATAAAAAAATAAAATAATGATTTAGCTACATATATATATCTATGTATCCTAAAACTTTTAAGTATTGACTATCATATTCTAATTGAAATTAGAATTATTTTTAATATTTAGCTAAATTTAATTAAAGTTCACAAAAATATTAAAAAACAAAATTAAATCACATACGAACATAAAAATTAAGATTGAGAATATTGACTCAAAACCACTCATAAAAAACCCTACTTTGATTCACTTCTTTTTGTCTCTTTTATTTGGTTTTAGTTAAATTTTGTTCCATATTTTTAAATATTTAGTTATTTCTTATTCCTAGTTGAATGATAAATTGTTTTTCTCTAGTTACTCATATACCCTTTTTTGAGGAATTGCATATACAATATTTCTATCTTAATTAGATCTTTTTATTATTATCATATTTGACTATTTTTTCTTCTTTTTAATCAGCATATCATCATCTAAAAAAAAAATATTTATTTTATAATTTTTTACAATTTTTATAAACGTAACATGAGAAACTTTCAACATAAATTTATTTTTAAACATCAATGTGTCAATTACGCATCAACATAATGAAAATTAATATTTTATATATTTATTTTTTTCTTTAATTTTATTTATTTTCTTTTTGATACATGCCAAATGTAGTTCATAGATTTTTTTATACGTGTTAAAATCTAATCAATAGACTTATCATAATCATGTTAATTATCAACTTTTAAACATCAAACTTTATGTATTTCTTTTTCAGTTTTATTGACTGATTAAAAAGAGAATTAATAGTTTTGTATTTATTTATTTTCTTATTCAATTTAATTTATTTCCTTTTGTTAATATTTAGTTTTTATAAGTGTCAAAATTTAATTGATAAAAAATTAATATTTTATAGATTTGTTTCTTTCTTTAGTTTTATTTATTTCCTTTTTATTTATTCCCTTTTTGATACGAGTCAAAAATCCAACTTTTCTTATAAGTTTATGATATTATTACTCTTCAAAAACTTTATTCATCTCATTCTCATGTTATTAAATGATTCGATAATTCTGCTATTCTACTATTATTATTTTTTCTCATCTGCCATTCTATTATTCATCTGTTTCAAACCGATAGATAACGCCTAATTTCTTAATGCCCTGACAACTATAACTTATTAAACGTCAAAGAGGATGAAGTCAAAAAAATAAAAAAAAATAAAAAAAACGTCAAAAGAGAATATCAATTGATCTGAATTAATTAAAATAGTATTCAACTATATAGCTCTAAATTAAGGAGAGACGAACACAAAAAGTAAGTTAAGGGACTTTATATATAAGTGAGATCTAAAAATTCGATAACGGTATTTATCTCTAAATTAAGGAGAGACAAATCAGCGTTTCCTCCTTCCTCTTCGTTGTCTCACTTCTGTTCAGGTCTCTCTCTCTCTCACTCTAGAAGCTCTCTAAGATTCTCATATTTTTTACAGTCTGGATTTTTTTTAGTTTTCAGTTTCTTTTTGTGCAACAACAACACGCATCAAATTTCGATTTCACTTTCTATGCAATAAACCTTATATAAAGCCTTACTCTTCTTCTTTTGTTGTTGTTGTTGTTGTTGTTCTCTCTCTCCTCATAGATCCCGTGAAAGTTTCGACTTTTCCTATAAAGTCTCGACTTTTTTCCTGGGAAAGCTATGAAGAAAGAAGAGGAGAGAGACGAAACAATGGAGGAGAAATCGAAGAAGAAGAATGGTGGGGAAAATCAGAAAGTGTCGTTTTTCAAACTGTTTTCCTTCGCCGACAAAACCGACGTCGCATTGATGGCCGTCGGGACTATTTCCGCCGTGGCTAACGGCTTAACTCAGCCGCTCATGACTCTAATCTTTGGCCAGCTCATCAACGCCTTTGGTTACACCGATCCAGATCATATGGTTAAAGAAGTGTGGAAGGTTAGGGTTCTTAAATCTAGATTAATATCTATCTTTTATTTAATTTGGGGTTTGATTAGATCGGGACGGATCAAATTTTCTCTGATCCGGAAAGAAGAAATTCCTTTATTCCATTTAGGGATTCGATCGGATAATTAATATTCTTGGTTTCAGTGATTATCGAGTGTTCCATAATAATAACGATTAGGATATTTTTGTCATTACATTTTTTTTTTGGGTTAAAGGGCCATATTTGTGTCATTACTTTTTTCGGTTTAATTATTACAGTTCTAGAGGCTCCTAAATTCTATAGTTTTGAATCTTTTGATATGACAAAATTATGATGTTAACTTAAAATAGTATACACGCTTTCATTTCTGCTTTAAATCACATCGATTGATCTATTTTTTTTTACTTTATTCCTTTATATGTTACATGTATTAAACATGATAAACAAACACATATTAATGGAGTTTACTGTTTTCTTTGTTTTGAAGATATAGAGACAAAGATACTGTTTATTTAGCCTTTACTTTAAAGTTAAAGATTTAAAGCAACTTTTGTTTTTGGAATTTTTGTTTGTGTGGCAAATATTATGATTGATTAGTAACTAATTTCATCAAACTTCCTCCGACCTTATGACTTTTACAGGTTTCTGTACAGTTTATTTACCTTGCAGTATACGCTTGTGTCGTCGCCTTTCTCCGTAAGCTTACTACTCTCTGTTTTTCTTTGCCCTAACTTGTGCTCCAAGTTAACAGATCTTTTTGTAATTCTTCAACAGAGGTTTCATGCTGGATGGTAACTGGAGAACGCCAATCCGCCACAATTCGTGGTCTATACCTGAAAACGATACTAAGACAGGACATTGGTTTCTTCGATACAGAGACCAACACCGGAGAAGTCATCGGAAGAATGTCTGGAGATACAATTCTAATTCAAGACGCCATGGGAGAAAAGGTCTTTTTTTATTATATTAATTCAATCACAAACAAAGATTTCTTGCGACACAAGATTCTGAGAAGCTGATGATATTGATGCCTCAGGTTGGGAAATTTCTACAGCTCGCAGCAACCTTCTTGGGAGGATTTGCGATTGCCTTTTATAAAGGCCCACTATTAGCGTCCGTTCTTCTCGGTTGCATACCTCTGATTGTGATTGCAGGTGGAGCAATGTCTCTGATCATGTCTAAAATGGCTGGTCGTGGTCAAGTCGCTTACGCAGAAGCTGGAAACGTAGTTGAACAAACCGTTGGAGCCATTAGAACAGTGAGTTTACTCTGTTTTTCTTCCTCCTTTTGGGAAATGCGTTAGTAAACCACTTCAATCGCGGGTATCTTTTCTCAGGTTGTAGCGTTTACGGGAGAGAAACACGCAATGGAAAAATACGAGACCAAGCTAGAGGTCGCTTACAAGACTGTGGTTCAACAAGGTTTGATCTCTGGTCTAGGCCTCGGTACAATGCTAGCCGTGATCTTCGGCAGCTATGGTTTAGCGGTTTGGTATGGAGCAAAGCTGATAATTGAGAAAGGTTACAATGGCGGACAAGTCATCAACGTGATTTTTGCGGTCCTGACGGGTGGAATGTGAGTTTGAAATCCTAGTTCCCTCAAATTGACTCATCGCATACGATCTTACTTATTCCTCAAGCTACCTCGTGTTGTCAGGTCTTTAGGGCAAACATCGCCATGTTTGAATGCTTTCGCTGCAGGACAAGCTGCAGCTTTCAAAATGTTTGAAACGATCAAGAGAAGTCCAAAGATTGATGCGTACGACATGAGCGGTTCTGTTCTTGAGGAGATTAAAGGAGACATTGAGCTGAAAGATGTTTACTTTAGGTATCCGGCTAGGCCTGATGTTCAAATCTTCGCCGGATTCTCGCTTTTTGTACCAAACGGCACGACAATGGCTCTGGTGGGACAGAGCGGAAGCGGGAAATCGACGGTTATTAGTCTAATCGAGAGGTTCTATGATCCTGAATCAGGAGAAGTGTTGATAGACAACGTCGGTTTAAAGAAGCTTCAGCTTAGATGGATTAGAAGCAAAATCGGTTTGGTTAGCCAAGAACCGGTTCTGTTTGCGACCACAATTAAGGAGAACATTGCTTACGGGAAAGAAGACGCGACTGATCAGGAGATTCGAACGGCGATTGAGCTTGCAAACGCTGCCAAATTTATTGACAAACTCCCACAGGTGCCTTCAAATTTTAATACAATAAACAATTTCAAAATGATATGTTTGTGTTTGTTTTTTTTCATGAAATTATCTCGGTTCTTTAGGGCTTGGACACGATGGTGGGAGAGCACGGGACGCAAATGTCCGGCGGACAAAAGCAGAGGCTAGCAATCGCGAGGGCGATTTTGAAAAACCCTAAAATCTTGCTTCTAGACGAAGCGACAAGCGCGTTAGATGCTGAATCGGAACGCATTGTCCAAGACGCGCTTGTGAACCTAATGTCGAGCCGGACTACAGTTGTGGTGGCTCATCGATTGACAACAATAAGAACCGCTGACGCAATCGCTGTGGTCCACCAGGGTAAAATCGTCGAGAAAGGTATTAAAAGCTACCGTGTGCTAAAAGCAACTTATTTTGAAACAATGTCGTGCATTATAAGTAATCGTTTGTGAAATGTCTTGCAGGGACTCACGATGAGATGATTCAAGATCCAAGTGGAGCTTATTCACAGCTCGTTCGTCTTCAAGAAGGATCAAAGGAAGAAGCTAGCGAATCAGAGATACCTGAAACGAGCTTAGACGCCGAGAGATCAGGAAGCCATAGGCTATCATCGGCGATGAGAAGATCGGTAAGCCGAAACTCGTCGAGCAGCCGCCATTCTTTCTCTCTTACTTCAAATTTCTTTCTGCCCGGACCGGTTAACGTTAACCAGACTGATGATAACGAGCTAGAGACGCAAACCTTGAGGCACAAGAAAGTGTCGCTGAAACGGTTAGCTTACCTAAACAAACCAGAGATTCCAGTATTGCTTCTAGGTTCCTTGGCCGCAATGGTTCACGGAACGGTGTTTCCCATCTTCGGTCTGTTGCTTTCGAGCTCGATCAATATGTTCTACGAGCAACCAAATATATTAAAGAAAGATTCGCGTTTCTGGGCGCTGATTTACATGGCTCTCGGTTTAGCTAATTTCGTGGTGATACCGATTCAGAACTATTTCTTTGGTGTCGCTGGAGGAAAACTGATTAAACGCATCCGGTCGATGTCGTTTGAAAAAGTGGTTCATCAAGAAATTAGTTGGTTCGATGACGCATCAAATTCCAGGTAATCTAAATCAACTCCCATTTCCAATCGCCAAACGCGTTTTCAGTTCACATTAAATCAATGTTTTGTCTGAGTTTTGTTTTCAGCGGTGCGATTGGAGCGAGGCTGTCCACGGATGCTGCAAACGTGAGGAGTTTGGTTGGTGATGCGTTGGCATTAATCGTGCAAAATATAGCGACTGTAGTCGCCGGTTTGATAATAGCGTTTTCGGCTAATTGGATATTGGCGTTAATAGTTCTCGCTCTGTCACCGCTTATAATCGTGCAAGGATATCTCCAGACCAAGTTTCTTACCGGTTTTAGCGCTGACGCTAAGGTTTTTGTGATAACATTATAAAAAAAAAAAATAGAAAAATTCCGGTTAAGTCAGTTTATTTAGGCTTATTGATTTGATTTAATTTCGGTTTAGGTGATGTATGAAGAAGCCAGTCAAGTGGCGAATGATGCGGTGAGCAGCATAAGAACAGTTGCATCTTTCTGCGCAGAGGAAAAAGTTATGGATTTATACCAACAGAAATGCGACGGACCGAAGAAGCAAGGTGTCCGGTTAGGTCTCAAGAGCGGTGTGGGTTTCGGTTTATCTTTCTTTTTTCTCTATTGCGTCAATGCTGTATGTTTCATCATCGGTGCCTTGTTGGTTCAGCAAGGTAGAGCCACATTTGGTGAAGTCTTCAAGGTAAGAAGATAAGAAGAAGAAAAAAAACCCGGTTTAATTTAGAGCCGGTTTGGTTTTATTGATCTTGAGATGTTTTTTTTTTATACTACTTGATGTACAGGTTTTCTTTGCGTTGACGATCATGGCGATTGGAGTGTCTCAAACGAGTGCTTTGGCACCTGATTCAAACAAAGCTAAGGAATCTGCAGCGTCGATTTTCGATATTCTCGATAGTAAACCGAAGATCGATTCGAGCTCAGATGAAGGTACAACGTTACATAACGTTAATGGCGATATTGAATTCCGACATGTTAGTTTCCGGTACCCGATGCGACCGGACGTTCAGATTTTCCGGGATTTGTGCCTGACTATTCCTTCCGGAAAGGTTAAAAAAAACTGAGACTTTCTATCTTCACCGGTTAAATCGGATTCACCGGTTAAAGATTGGTTTTTGGGTTGTTTTTCAGACCGTTGCGCTTGTTGGAGAGAGCGGGAGCGGGAAATCGACAGTAGTAAGCATGATTGAGAGGTTTTACAATCCGGATTCAGGCAAGATTTTGATCGATCAGGTGGAGATTCATACATTTAATTTGAGTTGGTTAAGGCAACAGATGGGTTTGGTTAGCCAAGAACCGGTTTTGTTCAACGAGACGATCAGATCAAACATAGCTTATGGTAAAACCGGTGGAGCCACGGAGGAGGAGATAATCGCAGCCGCACAAGCCGCAAACGCTCATAACTTCATAAGCTCGTTGCCTCAGGGGTACGAAACGTCGGTTGGAGAACGCGGCGTTCAGCTATCTGGCGGTCAGAAGCAGAGGATTGCGATTGCGCGCGCGATTTTGAAAGATCCCAAGATTTTGTTGCTCGATGAAGCTACGAGTGCGTTGGACGCTGAATCTGAGCGTGTGGTTCAAGATGCGCTTGATCGGGTTATGTTGAATCGAACGACTGTGGTCGTGGCTCACAGGCTCACGACCATTAAGAACGCAGACGTGATCGCGGTTGTGAAAAACGGCGTTATTGCCGAGAAAGGAAGGCATGAGACGCTCATGAAGATTTCAGGTGGAGCTTATGCTTCTCTTGTTACTCTGCACATGAGTTCAAATTGAGAGCTTTTTTTTTTGTTTTTTTTGGTTTTTAACTGAAAGGGAAAGAAATAATTTTTGGATTTGATTCGTTATTTTTCCTTCTATTTGTTACATTCGTAAATTTGAGATAAATAGATCTTTTTACCAATTTCTATGATACTTACGGGTTAATTAAATTAAAGAATAGAAAGCGTCAAGGGTTTAATTGAACTTAAGCAAAATTGTGGTCAAATTAGAAACTTAAAAAGTGAATGTAATTGGAAGTTTCGTATCATCAGATTAATTTCACTTTTAAAGCTTCAAATTTCCGATCTGCAATAAAAAAAAAAAGCCAATTCAAAAGATTCTAATTAAGATTTTTGGGAGATACACGCTATTTTGGATCAACAAAATATAGAGAAATGTATTGGATATGGTCTCAGATAGGAGATCTGAATCCTTAGAATTGACCGGTCTAGTAATATTCGACGTCGTTTATGATCAGCATGCACGTCTCTGGTCCGGTTCTTGCCTTACGTTTCACGCGTGCGTTCCGGTTCAATGTTTCTTGCATAAGCATCGTTTCACGTGTACGTTCCGGTTCAATGTTTCTTACAACGTCGTCTCTAATATGAATGTTCCCCGACTTTTCAAGAACCCTGGTTTGATGCGGCGTCGTTTTCCTGAAAAGTCACTGGCGTAGTTATTGACCATATCTAATTAATAGGGTGGCTATAATTTTATTCGTTTGACAATTACATATTACAACTGCATGGTATATATATAGAGAATCAGATAACGCATCACTCGCATTAATAGTTTAAAATCTGATAAAGTATTTTTTAAAAAACTTTTTAATATTTAATCAGTAACATTATGAATCAATCCTTTTTTTATGAAGTATAATTAGTGAAAATACTGATGTGCCACACTCATAAATCAAATTAAGTACATTTAAAAAATGACATGAAACTGTGATAATGTAATTTTGCTAAAAAAAGAGAGGTTTTGATTGTTGGGTTATGATTACCTAAACACACTAAAATTAATAAAGTTGAATCAAGCCAATGTAAAAAATACAATGATTTCGAAAATTTTGCAACTATTCATAATAGATTCTATAAAATATAAATTCATAAATGTTACAACAAACATGTATTATAATTTTCATAAAGAAAAAAAAAAGAAAATTAATATTATATTACCCAGTTGACTACATTTATCTGCTATACGTAAAGTAAAATAATATTTTTTACAACAAAATAATAATTACATTGTCGATTAAATATAAATTGGTTATTTTGTACAAATATTATACTTACATATGAGTTTAAAGTATCATTTGCTAAAAAAAAAAATATATTATTATACGAAATGTGATGATTCCATTTCAGAGAAAGGAAGGCATGAGACGCTCACAGCGATTAAGAACGCAGACGTGATCGCGGTTGTGAAAAACGGCTTTATTGCGGAGAAAGGAAGGCATGAGACGCTGGTGAAGATTTGAGGTGGTGCTTATGCTTCTCTTGTTTCTCTGTACATGACTTCAAATTGAGAGCTTTTTAACTGAAAGAGAGAATTTTTGGATTTGATTCGTAATTTTTCCTTCTGTTTATTTCGGAAATTTGAGATAAAACAGATTTTTATCACTTTATATGATACTTGCGGGTTGAATTAAGGAATACACAGAAAGCGTAAGCTAAGGGTTTTGATTGAACTTGAGCAAATTTTTGTGGTTAAATTAGAAACTTCAAAAGTTAGTAAAATTGGAAGTTTCCTATAACTAAACAGATTAATTTCAATCCAAAAGCTTCAAAGTTAAGATTTTTGGGAGGTAAGAGCTATTTTGGATAAAACAAATATGAACAAGAGTAGTATTTTCTTGGGGGAAATGACAAAACAGAAACAAAGTATATCAAACACATTTGTAAAAGCAAAAAAAATGAAATCTTTGAGGAAGAGTCTCAGTAAACTTCAGCAGCAAAGTTGCTAGTGGGAAGTCTCTGTCGCTTTTCAATGTAAGCCATAGGAAACCAACCAGCTTTGCCTTTGCATTCTCCTTCAGCCCAACCGGTTTGGCTCACCTGAGAATGTTAAAAGAAAACAACATAAAGACTTAGGTTTGATGCTCTAACCAAAGACTAGTTCTTTGATCTTGGTAATAATAATATATGAACCTTTCGCACAACGACATATTCTCCTTTGTCCAAGTCTAGCTCTTTCTCTGAAGCAGCGGAAAACGGATGAATCACCTGTCGAGAAAACAGATATGTTGGCTTATCAAGAGTCTTTTTTTTTCTCTGAGATATGCGATGATGATATCACGCAAGATAAAACTTACTTCAGCTAGAAAGTATGATGTTTTCTCTGAGCCGTTCTCTGTTGGAATCGCAGGAGGAGCAGATTCTTTGTGTTGTTTCTCTGTTACCATCTAAGAAACGCGGTAAGGGAGAAAAAGTGTGAGCTTTTTGATGAGAATCAGATATGAGAAAGATTCATCCATTACTAACCTCGGCTTCAATGTCACTGAGTACGGCGGCTATTCTTAAGTGATAATTCTTCTCCCCTTCGACCTGAAAGTTGAATAAGCGATATGGTTAAAATAGTAATCAGCATAGAACACGAAAACGCCGAAATGTATGTGTGTAAACTTAACATACCATAGCCACAAGCCTCTGGAAAGTAAGTCTATGTTGCTGTGATTCAACAGCAGCCAAAGCAGCAGTTGCTTCTTTACCGAGAACCGCCATGTTTGCTTTAAGCTCTTGCATCTTTGCTTCCGCTAGTTGAAGCTTTGCGACGTTCTCTGGAATCGGTGCTTCTCTTACACGCGCTTGCCTTCTAGAGACTTCCGTTGCCTGTTTTGCTTTTAGAATTTTAACTCACATTACAATATAGCCAACATCATTAAATAACTGAGATTTTTAAGATGATTACATGAGTCTCTGCTTCTTGTCTCATGCGGCTGTAACGCTGAGCAAGATGACGAGCATCTTCAAGAGGAGAACCGGCAACCATAGCTCTAAGAGGATCCAACACCTTATTGCATTCGGAAAAAAAAAAGAGTTTCCTTTTGTTATCTTCTAGACTCAGTTTTAACTTTTAAGCAATAAACCAAGATTAAAACAGATAGTTTCAAGCCAAACCTGAGAAGACAAAAGCTTGTTAAAGTCTTCTTGTTCTTTCTCTACATGTTTCCGAGCATCACCGTATATAGCTGCAGCCTTGGCTAGAATATTCTCATCGATGCTCTGACTGTTCTCTGTTCCATATCTGCAGCAGTCTTCAGCCAACTTGGTTCCTGACATTTTAAAGATTATTAAAATCCCCACAAAATGTGTCATAAACAGAAATAAACAACAAAAAAACAGCTCCTCATAAGTACCTGCTTCAATGTGTCTGAGCCCGATTGAGGTAAACGCCTCTGCTGCTTTAACGATCTCTCTCTGGAACTCCTGAGAGGTGACAATAACATATGTTTGAGGATATTATGGTATAACTGAATCATGCTGAAACCTACACAGCGAGATGAGGCTCAAGAAAATGCCATTAAAACAATAAGTAAGTTTCTGAAGTAAGAAAGAGTCAATTTCAGTCCAACCTTTGCGGAACGAGTAGACCGGTAAAGCTTGTCGAGCTGATGATGCCTTTGCATTTCAAGCTCATCAATCACCATTACATCTGAGCTTTCGTAGCCAGTCCCACTGAATTGCTTGATCACAGCCTACACTCCCCATTACCACACACACCAACACAAATCATCACCTAAGGTTTGTGTAACCAAACAGCTCTAATATACAAATCAAAATGCTTGAAATTAACATCGATTCGGACTACTGGGAAATTGGTACACAGCTTGAAAAATGAAACACCTAAGCAGATTTATTTTCCCCAGATTTTCTCCAAATTAGCAGAGTCCGATAACGCTATACTCGAAATCGAAGAACCAAAATTCGGTAAATCCGTAAAGATGAAGAGGAAGATAGAATTTCTCTAAGAAGTTAAATGTCCATTACCAGTTGTTGCTTTGCCACTTGATCCCTGAGCTTACTCGCTTGTCTTCTAAACGCATCCATTGTCACTTCTCCTCTTGATTCACCCAAATTGGACACAGAGGAAACAAACGAAGCAAGATTTAGGTTTGTGAGAGGAGCTGGGAAGTCTCACTTCGATCAGACCAGCTTACAAACTGACAAAACAGATCAGATCTGATTCAGAGACTGTGTCATATATGTTCTTCTTCGTCTCGATCTCTCTGATCCTCGGAGAAATCACAGAGCACACAGTATCGATCCGGGTCGGGTCGGGTCGGATAAAAGGTCGCGAGAAATACTTACATGTTCAGTCTGAAATTGAATTGAACCGAACCAGTTCAGTCCGGTTAAAAAATGAGCGGCTCACGATCGGAGATTTGGAAGCTGCAAAATAATATGCCAAACGAGGCCTTACCAAAGACCTTTACGTGACCCTAATTATTATTGATTACTTAATTATCTAAATCCGTTTCGCATAAAAGATAATTAAACTATAGGTAATAACGAAATATCTGACATGGCCACCCTCACAACCACTTGACTATTGTCCCCACTCCCCATATCATTTGTCCTAACTGCCATAACATAATAATAATAATCTGAAAAAGACAACCTTTATCTTATTCTCTTATTCACATTGGTTCTTTGAATATATAAATTCCTACATTGCCAACTTACAACTTCGGTGAGATATTTAACCATGTTCTTAAAAGGTTTAAAATTATTGAATTTTGGCACTATGCTTACCAAAACTAATGTTTCTGCGTCCTTCGGTAAATAATGCAACCGACTCAGTTGCTGTAATGAATCCGATGATCAGTATTAGCCCTGAAAATTTCGGGAATCAGGACGGGAATTTACGGGTACGGGACGGGAGCGGGAAATTCGGAAATTGAAGAACAATTCTCAAAAGGGAATCCATAAAAACAAGACGGGAACGGGACGGGTTCGGGAAATTCCCTTACGTAAATTTTTTTCCCAAACGGATAATTATTTTGGATAATTCGGGAAAAATTCGGGAAAATTCGAGAAATTTTGGGAAATTTCGGGAAAATTCGGTAAAATTTGGAAAAATTTGGAAAAATTCGAGAAAATTCGGGAAGTTTGGGTATTCCCGTTCCCTTCCCGTACCCTTCCCGTACCCGTTTGAAAAATATAAATGGTCCCGAACGAGAATTTTTTTGAACGGAAACGGGAACGGGACGGGAAATTCGAAACGGGTACGAGTGGAAACCGGATACCCCTTCCGAAATTTGCAGGGCTAATCAGTATCATCTAAAATTGCAAAATTATGTTGTGGCTTCAAATCCAAAGATAGACACTAGTTAATTAATAATCTACCAAAACCAAATTAAATAAATTCACGACACAACAACACATGATAACTGAAAGCCCTTCACATGCGTTTGGTGTCTATTACTACACAGTTTTTAAAGATTCATTATATGGAGTTAATACATCAACATTGTTGTAACTTAGAGAAGTTTTTTTCTTTTACTATTTAAGTGTAAACTGGCAACGATTATTATTTTAGCTTTCGTTTTATTTTTTTAGGTATCTCACCCAATTAAGACCAGAAATGTTTGGAGTTTTCAGAATTGTTTATGGCTTTTGGTTTTGGTTTTTTTATTAGTAAATCTAAAAGTTATTTTGGTTTTTTCTCAGAAAACTAAAAACTAAAAAGAAAATCTTAACAGAAAATAATCTCTATCCATTATGGTTTCCTTGTTGACATCAACTGAAATGACTAAAAATTAGTAAAAACGGAACAAACGCGGAAAACAAATGAAACAAACGCGGAAACAAATACAAAGAAACATTAATGAGTGATTTTTGCAGTAAATGTCAAATAAACGAGAAACCCCTTCACATGTATAAATAAAAAAAAAAATCACACACAACTTTCCCACTTATATCATTTGATTTTTGAAACTTTACGGCTCACGACAAAAAAGAAGAAAAACAAAGACGCCATTTTTTTTTTTCCTTTCCTAATTTACAGAGAGAAAGGGAAGAGACAACCCACGATCCTCCGCCATAGCTGTAGAGATCCCCCACAAGAAAAAAACCCTAATCATGCCTCCAGGTGCTAAGAAAAGAAAAGCTGCTAAGAAAAAGCAGGAACAAGCATCTTCTACTCAAATCAATCTCAAATCCAACAACCATGGTGAAATTTTTGATTTTTTTTAACAGCTCATAATCCCACTAACCTACCTTGTCTTTTGCTTTTTTTTTGTCTGTCTCTCTGTCTGTATCTCAATTATTCAATCACGCACACGTTTAGGCGACCTTTCTTGTTTGTTGAATTTGGTTTATTCTCTATATAGATTCTTCAAGTTTGGATTTTGATTGTTGTGCTCATTGATCCAAACAAATGGGTATTACCTCTGTTTTTATTTTTTATCCCTCAAGTGTGTTTCGAATTGGGTTTTTAGGCTTAAATTTTAGGGATTTCCAAGCTGTAATTTTTGTTTTCCGGCTAAATTTAGCATGTTTGTAAATCTTCTGCCTTGAATCTAGGTTTCAGTTTCAGATCACTTGGGGGATAGTTTTATTTGTCAGATGCATGATTATCCTCTTGAAATTTTTTATCTTTTGCTGATTTTTGTGGATCTCTGATTTGATTAATAGCTGTTCCAGTCTGGTCTTTTAAGGTTTTTGATTCTCTGGATGGTAGATTTGACTTGAACAGTTGTGATATTATTATTTGTTTGTATGTTCTGAAACTGATTGGATTTTTTAAACCGGTGTTATAGAATCGAGAAGCCAAAACGAAAGGGAGGGTGATGATGGTGTTAGCTCCCAGGAAAACTACAAGAAAGCAGGATTCGCCGAGGAAGATGATGCTGTCAGAATCGAAAAGGAACCGGGATTGGATACAGATGAGCGCATAGAGATCACTGATTCAAGCCATGATCATGACAAGAGCTCTAACAGCAGCAGCAGTAGCAGTAGCAGCAGCAGCAGCAGCAGCTCGGATGATGAATCCAGGGAAGTCAAGAAGAAAGATGATAGTAAGGAGACTGATGATTCGGTTTCTGAAGTTATCACTGTGAGTCCTGTGCCAGATCAACCTATTCCGGTTGCTGGAGATGCTCCGTTTATGGGGTCTACTGCTAATGTGATTGTAGAGAATACCGGTTTGATAGATTCAGCAGCTACGCATAGTGATCCAAACTCTGAACAAACGATCGAAATCTCGCCTGTTGTTGACACAACAACCTCAAACGAGACTCCTTTGCCTAAACCAACTGAGATTACCCCTGAAGCTTCTCTTGCATCTGATGAGATTAGGCAGGCGTCTTCTTCAGGTGCAACATTGCCTCTTCAAGAATCCAACGGTGTTCCTCAAGGCAGAAAAGAGTCTGAAGTTGTCATTTCTCATGAAGAAGAAGAGGTCTTCGTTGTTAACTCATTCGGTTCATATTTTTCATTTTGTCGCTTATCTTTACCAAAAAAAAAGAAGAAGACTAAACTCAGTTTATTCTCTCAGGCTCCCGTGAGACCAACACATGGAGTTGCGGAAAGGACCTCATGGTTAAGTTGTTGTGGCTTGTTTGATGTGATGACCGGATCCAAGTAGATAAAACTCAGGTAACAACCCCTAACTTAATTCTTTATATTTCTCTGCCTTCCTCTTTGAAGCATTGTTAGTTGCATGATCTCTCTATTTATGAGCTTCATTTGTATATGAGTCACCTAAAACCGAAATATAGAGTACCATACGAAAGAGAATTAGCCTAAATCCTTATTTTCTTGCTGATGAGGTTATTGACACTTTTTTTTTGTTTTTGATTTATTCATTCGCAGAAACTTGAGTCCCCTATAAAACTATGAAGCTGCAGAAGGGTGATCACAGACAAGGATTCTCAGTTTTTTTTCTTTTTTTCCAGTACTTGTGATGATACAATACGCGGAAATTCAGTAACTCAGATGAATATGTCTCTCTTTCGTTTAAGAACACAAAACACACGTTCTCTCGTATGAAATAGTACTCAGCTTCTAGTAGTCTTCTGCTCTTTAAATAAGTCCTTACAGGTTCTTTTCCCTTTCGCTATGTACGATTCCTTGTATGTTGTTGTTTTTGTTATCTCAGATTCTGAGACTTTGAATACTCTTGTTGGCCAACTTAGTATGATTTATGTATGATTATTTTCGCTACACATGAGCTAATAATATGTTTATCTAGTATTAGAGTTTCGAAAAGCTACATTGCTTGATTTCAAGAAAACACTACCAATTCACACCAAGTACACACCAATCAGATTCTTGAAAAAAAAATCTCTATTTTTTAAAATTCACATCGCAAAATCTGACCGCCTAAAACCCACAAACTAAATTTTATACCACAAACACAGAAAAATTCAGTAATATTTCGGCCTTGAATTTGGTATGTCTTATCACAGTCTGATTCTGCAGCACATACACACACGTATAATGCTGGTGGCTCGATTTGCACCTGAGCTTCCAACATTTCTTCATTGCGGTCTAATCCCACCAAAGTTTCTATTATTTCTTCATGGCGACTGATTGGAAAGTCGTCTAACCAGCTGGTGTCTGATACTTCCACTGTAATTTAGGCGGGTACCCGCATTTTAGCCGCATAGACCAACTAATTCCTGCTAAACCAATTTTTTATATAAATAATTATCTGGATCTAAAATTTGACGAGTTTATATTATTTTCAAAGTTTTAATGAAAATCATAATATATTAGGCATAAAATTCATATTCATATTCATGTGTTTTATACAATACTAGAATAGGACCCGCATATATGCGGGTTTTTAATAAAATATTTTAAACCCGTAAAAGTAAGTTAAAAACAAAATCGAATAATCTGTAAAAAAACTTTACAACGAATAATCGAATATTTTTATTTTTGTATTAGTAATCGAAAAAGAAACTTAAATGAATAACAAAATTTAAGAAAATAATAAAATCTAAAACCCGTTAAAATATTTTTTTAAGAAAATAGAAAGCATAATCTGATTACTACTAAAAAATATATAAGAAAAACACAAATCGAAACAAAAAGTTATTTATTTATTTTAATTCTCAATTTTTTCAATTAAAATATTTAAAACACATAATATGTTGCGGATCCTAAGCAACATTAACCCTATTTCTCATATAATTCACACACTTTATCAACTATCTTTTTCTGTTCCGCTGCGTTAAAACCTTGGGTATTTAATTTGAGTCATTCGAGTATGTTAACGATCTAACCATTAACTCTTTTCAAGCAAATAAAGTCTCTATTTCTCTTCACATCCATCTCCATTATATGATCTATCTGCTCTCTAGAGAAGTTAAGCTTCTTAAATCTTAAGACTCGCATCAAAAGGTTCTCTACATGATTCTTGATATCCTCCTTCTCATTGATCTCATCATTGTCTAATGACATATCATTAGCATCTAGAATTTCCTTTTAGTATTAGTAATTGATCATACAATTTCCTTAAGTTAAATAAAAACATAAAAGAAACTTATTTTTCTTTCTCTTAATTTTCTTATTTACCTTTTCAATTTTTTATATTTCTTTTGGTATTAGCAATCGAAAAAAACTTATTTTTCTTTTCTATTTTTAATAATAAGATTTTGATTTTCCTTTTATCTTTAGTAATTGATCATACAATTTTTCTAATTTAAATTAAAAACATAAAAAAACTTATTTTCTTTTTTCTTAATTTTCTTATTTACCTTTCCGATTTTTTATTTTCCTTTTTGTATTATTAATCGATTAACTTGACACGTGTCACGATCATGTTAATTATTAACTTTGATGAGTCTTTTATTTACCTTTTCGTTTTTTTATTTTCGATTTTTTATATTTCTTTTGGTATTAGCAATCGAAAAAAACTTATTTTTCTTTTCTATTTTTAATAATAAGATTTTGATTTTCCTTTTATCTTTAGTAATTGATCATACAATTTTTCTAATTTAAATTAAAAACATAAAAAAACTTATTTTCCTTTTTCTTAATTTTCTTATTTACCTTTCCGATTTTTTATTTTCCTTTTTGTATTATTAATCGATTAACTTGACACGTGTCACGATCATGTTAATTATTAACTTTGATGAGTCTTTTATTTACCTTTTCGTTTTTTTATTTTCCTTTTTTATTTTTAAAATTAATTTTTAGATTTATGTAAATATTATGTTAAAATCTAATTGGTTAAATTTTTTAACACGTGTCAAAATATTATTGATTAATTCGCCACGTGTCACGATCATGTTAATTATCAACTTTGACGCATCCAACTTTATATAATAAGATTGAACACAATATTATATCAAAATTATAAATTGTAATGGATAAACATGTTAACAAAACATTAAAAAGTCCAAAGAATAATTTCCAATCAATCTCTGATTTATTTTTGCTAGACCTATTTCGACTACTCAACTCACACTAGCAAAATTTTGAACAAGACTTGCACGGTATATTAATCAAACTGATTTAGCAATGTAAAAAAAAAATCTTTCTTGAAAAAAGTAAACAATTTGAATTTTTCCATCAAGATATTAATCCAAAAAGTGAAAACACCCGAAATTTTGATATAATGGATAAATCAAACTGTCTATTTTTAATTTGAAAAACCAAATATTAGAATACTTATAACTCACAAACAAATAGGTCTCTTAAAAAGGTAATTTAACAATAGTTTATTAATATAATTTAATAATTTAATTAAACTTTAAATATAAAGAAAATGAACCAATGAGAAACAATTATAGGTTTAGAAACGGTTCTCAAAGTTGTTATATAAGATACGTTTCTCTCTCTTTCCTCTCACTTTTTATTATTTTTTATTTTTTTAATCCTTAAAGACCCAACTGCATACTCCCGATGGAGATGCTCTTATGACCTTAGTATAAAAGTTTCTAGCAATTGTTTACCATAGTTTATGAATCTCCGATCTGGTAGCATCATCCAGTTCACGTGATTGATCGGTTCTTCTAGAGAGAATCTTGCACTCGTGCGTGCGCTCCGGTTCAATGCCTCTTCTTACAACGTCGTCTCGAATGATGGAAGTTTCAAGAACGATGCGGCGTCGGTTGCCGTCATTGTCACACGCGTAATTCATCATTGTCGTCTAACATATACGGTGTTGACTTAGGGTTGACGATGACAGAATAGGCAGTAACGGGTAAAAGAGTAAAGAGTATTTGCAATATTTTTTTTTTTAAGTTATTTGCAATTGATAGTAATATATAATATGGTCCTATTCATCATGTAAATAACTGATACCATTTGAAAAATAATAGAAAATTATGTTCTTTTTTTTTCTTTCTTTCCAAATACCTATGTTATAATCAAAAGCAATCATAAATTTTATTATATAGTAAAAGAAATACTCTTTACGTTCTTGATAGTTTGATGTTTTGAGTTTTATTTTTGTTTTCAAAAGATTGATGTTCTAGACTATATTTAATGTATTCCACTCTACAAGAAACTTTTTTGTATCTTTTTCTATTTTTTCTCTTTCTAAAAACCAAATGAATCAAGAAACAAACAATTAAATTAAATGAAAAAATAAAAAAAAGTAACTTATAAAGGTAGGTAATTCAATTAACTTCCAGCATAAATTTTTTTTTTTAGAATATCGTGCATTTGTTTTTGACAATAAACCAAATATGTTTGGTATCGATACATTACATGTAAGAAAAAGAAAAAAATCTATATACTATAAAAAAAAGACTAAGTAGGCTTCTCGCCTTCTAGCCATTTCTTCTGCTCTTCCTATCTTACTCTATCAAAGAAACTAAACAACCTGAATTCTTCTTCCTCTCGCTTTCACCGCCGCAAGTCATTTTTTCAGGCAGAAGGCAGGGCCTTCATCCGTGAACCGAGCCCCCTGTCCAGCGACTAAGCTTACGGCGTAGCCACGAGAGAATACAATCTCTATGAAAACTGTGAGAACACAACAACTTCATGATCTTCTTCTGGCCATTCGACATATCCTCTAGACAGATATTATGCAGTCATGTAATTCAATTGGCCTCCGAAGACGACCATCAGAGTCAAAATCATTGACGCTTACAAAGTTATTAAGTGACATCTCAACGACAACTTCAACGAAGAAACTTCCAATTTTAATCGCTTCTTTGGAGATCATAGGAGCTATGCGGTGCTGAAACCAACTATCCATCCTTGTCTTGGACAACACGCAAGCCACATATCGACTACATATCTTTCTTCTCCGGCAAATAGTATAGATGGAGTCGCACACACGAATTCTATTGGTTCTTTCGCCCACTCTCGGTATCCTTGTCGGATTAGGTTTTCACGGACTCCTGTAAAGTATCCGTTCAATTTTTCGTACCATTACTGAAAACGATCCTGAAGAAGTGGAATCGACGGGTTGCTTTTCATGTACGTCCCATGTTGTCGAGATAAGGTCCTCCATTGTTATTGAGACGAATCCTATCTATCTAGAGCCTTACCTGTCAAAGAACAACGATTTTGTTGTTTTTTTTGTTGACTTTTGAGAGATTCTTTCTCTATGTTTAGTTTTATAGCGTTTCATCTACGTTTCCAAACTCAACTAGGATTCAAATTTTTTTATATATAACTCTTTAAATAAAATCGTTTGCTGTTTTTTGTTTTGTTTCTCCATGATAGAGTCTGATATGAATGATATGATAGCTGTTCCACTTTGGTGACTATTAGTTCATGTTTGATCTCTAGAAAGAAAAGAGAGGCAGATTCAACACAAAGTCAACCAATCAAATTCTAGAAAAAAATATATGGTCCAAAAACACTAAAAAATATGGAATCACTCTACTTTGCTCTGCTCTTGTAATGCCTCTCTGCCTTAAACGTAGACTTCCATATCTCAGCTAAGTAAGATCCAATCACTGATCTCCTGAATCTACTATCCGCATTGACCCTTTTCATGAGCTTCCTTCTGAGAAAACTATCAAACCTCTCTGACTTCGAAAACGATTCATAATCTGCAGAAACCGATCTGTATATCCCTTGCTTCATCACTGCTAGCTTCAGCTCTATCTTCATCAACACTTTTTGGAAATCATCAAACAGAGAATCCACATAAGAAACCTTGAGTCTTTCACTTTTGTTGCTTCTCATAGCCCAAACAATCTTTCCCAAGATTTGGATTGCATCTACGCAGAGCGGAATGTAATCATCAAACCGAACAGATTCAGGGAGGTCCACATTATGGTGCTCCTTGTTCTCCTTCTTCCTAATCACCATCTCAAAGACTTCCTCGAGCTTTCTTATGATTACACTTGTACCCATATCATCTTCATTGACCCCAAATCGCCTTAGACAGATCCAGAAGTCTTCAACTTCACTAGCAAGAAGCTCATTAGGTATCAAAAACATATATTCCGCCACAAGAAACGAGAACTCCACGCCACATCTAACAGCTTTACCTCTCCTCTTCTTCAGATTCTCATCTAGTTCCCTCAGTTTCTCAATCAGAAACAACCGTCTCTCATACCCGGAGCAATCACGTTTAGTCACACTTGATTCTTGTTCACTCCTCTCCAGTCTCACCTTCACTGGACTCTTCTTCTTAGCATCTCTCCTCTCTTCCTTCTTTTCTTCTGCAACTCCGGTTTCCACTTCAGGCTCTCCATCAGTGATCCATGAAGAAATCTCCTTCTCTTCCTCCTCAGCTTTCTCTCTCAATGTATTTCTTAACAAGCCCTCAAGAAAATCTCCAAACTCGTAATCGTCTTTGATCCGCTCCAAGTAACTTCCGTCTTTCTCAATCTTTTCTAACATCTCATCGATAATCTCATCAATGCCACCGCCTCCTTCTGCATTATTCACCTGTTCGTTTTCATCAAAATTCTCGAGATTGTTGTCACCATCTTCTGGTTTGCACACAGAATCTTCAGCACCAGTGGCGGAGATATCGGATTTAAGGTCACCCCTAGAGATCCATTCTAAAACCTCATCCGCAAGATACTTAACTTCTTCACGTTGTTCTTCTACTTTCCCCTCTTCCACAAAATCACATTCTACATCGGAATTAGGACTACGAGACACAAATCGATCACTCGTTTGACCTTTATTCTCCATTTCCGATTTCAGAATCTTCAGTTCCTGATTGAGAATGTCGACCAAATCTGAACGGGTTAGGGTTTGTGATACCGTACGAGCGAAGTCAATTGGGGCCTTCGTTGATCTTCCTCTTCTGGTCTTCTTCAACTTCTTGTTCTTCCTACTCAGAATCGCTGGGTTCTCTCCGTCAATATCAGCGCGAATTGTTGTAAAGATTGAGAATTCAGAGCTCAAACTCTTCTGCTTCTGCAATATCGTTGGACTCTGTTCAATATCAGCGAGAATAGTTGAAAAGATTGAAGATTCAGCACTCGTCTTCTTCTTCTCCGCATCAGAATCTTCTTCTTCTTCTTTGGTTTCTTTAATCGTTGTTCTTTCCCCCATCTTCTGGTTACAGCAACCACAGAAACAGAGAGAGAGAGAAAGGTAGGACAGAGAAAGCCAAAATGGATGAAGCGAGTGTGTCTAATCGCGCAAGCCGAGTTTTTATACGACAAGCCAACATTTTTCGGATTGATAAAACAAATCTCTCTGTTTCTTTCTCAAACCCCCTGTCGAACGCAAACAGAAATTCACCGTATCGCTTACACACACTCGCAGAGTACAACAAATCTCACAGGCATTTCGTCGAACAGGTTCAGTGCTTCGTCAGTATAAAAACTGTTCTTCCTCGTTTAACCCGAGTTCGACTCACATGGTGAAAAGTTTTACACTTTTGAAATTCCCTTCCCTCGAGCCGTCTCAGCATTTGGTTCTCTTAACTGATTAATTTCAAAACTTTGCAACTAAGGAACCTGAATCGTTGAGAATTGACGCGATTCGCCATCCCTAAAAGCCTCAATCAATGTAAATAGCGTTTCAAAGGTCGAAAACAATCTTAAAACAAAAATTTGCTTTATGAGAAAAATAATACTACGTAGTTATATTTATTTTTCAAATTTTTAAAGATATTATATTTTATGTTTATAAGAAAATATATATTTAGAGTTCCAAAAAAAAAATCGTATGAAATACTAAATTGCATAATTTTTAGCTGATATTGGTTTTTTTCGAGCTAGTTCAAGAATCTGGAGATAACATCATTCGGTATTTTGTACTACGTTAATTAGTTCTTTTTTTTTATTATTGTTATTTGTAAATCGGTGTTTTATTCCACGAATCATTTGAATTTCATGAAGAAACTTTTTGTTTATTCACGTATTTACATTTTTTTCGGTCAACTTTATATGATGTAAAAAAACCACGTAAATTACTAATAAACTTTTCTATTTTCTTAAAGCCGGATTGGATTATACAAAATCTTGTGTAAAATCTTAAATTTCCATATTTTGTAAATAGCTTAGATATTTTTCCTTTTAACAAAAATTTCCTTTTTTATCCATTCCACACAAATATATATATATATATATATACCACATAAGAAGTTAAACCCATCCCATTCCAATTTTCAACCCACACTGCTTGTTGATTTTGACGGAGAGAGAAGCTATGAATAGAGATGGGAGGAGATGGATGGCGGCGCCGAGGATGTACCGTGAATTTTTCTCCGAGATGGAGGATCTCTCAGATTCGTCGTTTCCGATGCCGATGGACCTCGATCATGACTTTGAATCCACGGACACGTTCGGCGGCGGCGATGACGGATTGCGTTTCGAATTCCCGAAACAGCATAAGCCCGTTCACGTCAATTTCTTCAACAGCTTCGAGGATGATTTCGACGATTCCGATATCAACTGATTCCGTCTCCTTTTTCTTTCTCACCTTAATTTTGTCTTTAGGGTTACTTTTTCAGTTTTTTTTTTTCTTTCGTAAGTTTTTTTTTATCTCTCTCGATTTCGATTGGGGAAGAAACGAGATTAGTGTTTTATGGTCTTTTGTAATCAGCAATTGATCAAACCTTCCCGTTCAAATTACGTCTTATTTTCTGTGTTGATTACTTGATTGCTCCTAAATTCACTGTCAAAAAGAACATAAATATATTCACCAGCTCTTTTCTAATAATCTAACCTAAATAAATTTGGTTCTATTTTGGAACTATTTATCAAATATTCCGGTCCATGAAAAAAAAGAAGAAGTTTTTCTATAGATTTTACATCGAAT
This sequence comes from Alliaria petiolata, assembly GCA_020283515.1. Taxonomy (NCBI): domain Eukaryota; kingdom Viridiplantae; phylum Streptophyta; class Magnoliopsida; order Brassicales; family Brassicaceae; genus Alliaria; species Alliaria petiolata. Next base: position 214,490,596 of record JAHZTW010000001.1, on the reverse strand, counting down.
ATTCCAACGCAATTATCGATTTCAAACTTAACCAAAATATTACTATCAAATTGATGAAAACCTAAAAAAAAGTTCTAAACCAATAAAGATGTTTAAGAAAGGAGAAAGAATATAAAAGAAACACAATGACCGGTTCGATGTAATTGGTAATTTGACTTTTGACAGGTTCAATTGGATTGGTTCGTCGACCGGTTAAGATGAAATCATATACAGTACAGTCATCAAATCCCAAGGCATTTTAGCATTTTCTTGGTGGAGGAGACATGACCTCTGTGTTTCCCCGTTGTTTGGTCTCTTCTTCCTCTTCTTCTTCGGCGTCTATCCGTCCTCCTCTTAGGTTGGTTCTGATCTTTTTTCTTTCTCTCATCTTTCTCTTCTTTGGCATTTGTAAATGTCTTAGGGTTTCTTCTTATGCATCAAAGGTACGCCGTGCTTGGTGCGGGTTTTGCAGGAATCTCTGTAGCGTGGCACCTGCTTAATGTACTTGTTGCTTACTCTCCCTGAATCTCCTCTACTTCATTTTCGTGTGGTTTCAATACCGACTTGGTCCAAATGTAACATCTTTTGGCTAATAACTAAGAAAAAGACTGTTTCTTTTTGCAGGACAGTCCAAAAAATCTGAGATTAAGTGTTGATGTATACGATGAAATTGGCATCGGAGGTGGTGCTTCTGGAGTTTCTGGAGGTCTCCTCCACCCTTATTCTCCTAAAGGTAATTGAAAAATTGCTCCTTTTGAGTTCCTCTTCGAGACTTTGGTCAAATGGTCATAGTCTCTACTCTGAATTTCAAATTTTAGTTTCTTAAGACTCTTTTACTTTATCTAGGGAAGCTACTTTGGCATGGTGATGAGTGTTGGAGAGAATGTTTAGAGCTCTTAAATGTTGCCGAGACAGCTTCTTCTTCTTCTTCTTCTTCTTCCAGTTACACATCTGCTGCGGAGAAGGGAGACTCTAACGAGAGTTTCGGAAATTTTATTGTTCGAAGAAGGTACACTCTCAATAACTTAACTCGTCTTATAATCAAGTATATGAAATAAGGATTCATTAGACATTGTACACTTCTGATTGTATTGTTGATTCTTTAGATTGACCAACTTCTTCTTTGCTCCAGGGGAATCTTGAGACCAGCAACAAATGCCAAGACTTTGGGTTTAATGAGTGATGTAAGCTCTCTTCGACTCAGATAACCCCCTCACTGACATTTAAACTAAACCCATTAGTTTTACTGTTTCTTACTTATGCGATTAGAATGCTCGAAACTGCCTTGCCAGTTGTGTAGTAGAGACTATTGACAAAGATGTTGCCCAAAATCTTGTCCCCAATCTTTGCTTGCCTTTGAACCGCGCCTTCTACTATCCAGGAGCTATGAATGTTAATCCGCAGCGCTATCTCCAGGTTCGGAGATACATAAGTAAAAACAGTTTCTGAAAATTTTCTGTTGGCACCAAAGCTTTTGCGTTTATCTTTACTCAGTTTTGTACTCCCTTCTGTAGGCACTCTTTCTAGCATGCCAGAACTCAGCAAGAGCATCACTTGGAAGCAAAAACATAACTTTGGTGAAGAAATCTATAGTTGATGTGCTCGAACTTGAAGGTGAATGATTATCTCAGGTTTCTCATCCTTCGCTCTTACTATTTGGAACAATATTCTTCTATTCTTAACCAATTGTATGAAAACATCCTCGAAAGACAATCTGTTTTACAGTCAGAAGACGTTTGTCTTGTCCCCTAAACTGATGTAACAAACTTATTTCTGGATAATTCTGTTGTGAAAACTTTATGTGAGTCCATGAACACAGTTTAGATAGCCGTTAACAATCCAAGAGTTAGTGTATCCGTGCTTTTACTCTTAGGTCTTCGCCCGCATTATAGTCAAAGATTTAGTATGAACAGCTTCCATATTGTTTATCTGCAGGAGAATATGATGCTGTTGTAATATGTCTTGGGTCAAAGGTAGACTTTCTTCCTGGGCTTACTGGAAAGCTCCCTTTGAGGACATGCCGAGGTGTCATTACTCATTTGCAGTTACACGAGAGTGCGAGGTAATTCTTCTCTGTGCTCAATAACCTTTCAAGGGTTTTAGAGACCTTGAGCCTATTAGTTATCCATTCCTAGTTTTCTCTCTCAAATCTGAAATCTACTCTCCCTCATGTCAACTTTACATCCTCATTCAGTGTACACTTCTTGCTCAACAACATTGTCTTATTCTTCGGTTTACTGCAGGGGAAGTTACCCGGAAGGTGGACCTTCGATCTTGTCAGATGCATGGCTCGCGGTTCAGGGACCCCGTGATCTACACATGGGATCCACATGGGAATGGCAGTCAAGAAACTACTCATCGGATGTCTCAGAAGAGGAAGCTTCAAGAGCTCTCGCCGAGCTTCTTCCGAAGGCGAGTGCAGTTTATCCAGACATAGAGAAGTGGGAGTTTGCAGGAGCGAGGGCGGGTCTGAGAGCAATGCCACCTGTCACAAGCCATGGGTCACTGCCGCTCTTGGGATGTATAAATCAGCTTATAGGAGGTGGTGGATCTTGCAAGTTCTGGTTGTTTGGAGGGCTCGGATCAAGGGGACTACTCTATCATGGTTTGCTCGGGAAATTCATGGCTAAAGCTGTTTTATCTTGCAATGAAGAACTAATTCCTTCTGAACTAACTTCTTGGAAGATAGATAAATCAGTCAATAAATGAATGTGTAAGAGGAAATCTTTGTGCAAGACAAGTTACTACAGTTGAAACTAGTTCTGAATCATTTTCTTTCTAATAGTATCATTAAAACATGACCACAAGGCGTTTTATAGCCAAGATGAGAGAAGTTACTCTTGACAATCAGTTCTCACTTTGAAGCTCTAACGAAGCTTGAGAAAGCTGAGGAGTCATCTTGCAGAAGATGCTGAGGTTCTCCTTGTTCAACAAGGATTCCGCGATCAAGAATTAGGATGCTGTCCAAATCAAGAACCGTCGAGATGCGGTGAGCGATGGTAATGACGGTTACGCCTCCGCATTCGCTCGAGATTGTGTTGTGCAATAGAGAAGCTGTGTGAACATCGATGTTGGCGGTGCATTCGTCGAGGCACAGGATCTTAGATGACTTGAGCAGAGCACGTGCAAGGCACAGAAGCTGTCTCTGCCCAACAGAGAAGGAACATCCAGATTCCTTTACATTCGAATCTAACCCTCCTGCACCTTCAACCTCTGCCTTAACTTTACACTTCTCTAAGATCTCCCAGAGTCTCCAGTCCTCACTCAACCCAAGCGGAGACTAAAAATCAGTCAACACATAACTATTATTTGGAGCGCGTCTAACGCAACACTTAACTCTATGTTTCAATTCATTTGTATTTTACCTTACATGAGACGATTCTATAAGGACAATTACACAGCAAATACGATATCTCTTGGGGCATTTCGTTGAACATTTTGAGTGCTCCTCGTAGAGTATTTGGTTCGTTAAATGGTCAAATATATAAACTATGTTCCCAAAAATGTAAAAACCATTGATGCTGTTTTAGAGGAGAAAGGTCGAAGCTTTCTAATACCCAAAAGGCCAAAATACATTTCCCTGAAAATATCTCCTTAAGGAGCACAAGTCGAAACTTTTCTAAAAACCCAAAAAAAAAACCAAAAAGGCTACAAAATCAGTCATAGTTTTTTTTTACAATACTAGTGGTTGGCCCGCGCTTCGCGCGGAAGTTTTTTTATCATTAATCTTTAGTTGTATTTTTTCCATAATATAATTATTCTACTATTGTGTTGATTCATTATACATTCTCTATTCTTTAGATATATCTTTTAGTTCTTATAATATTCGTTCACGTCAAATCTTGATCTATGCTCTCTTACTTTCATTTTGCAGCAGGATTTTTTATATATATATTATTTATGTTTTGTGTTTTTAATGTTATTTAATACTTGGTAATTCTCGAATATTCTTATGTGTTTGATGTTATGGCCATGTTTTGATTTATTTTCTTACTCATTGTGTTGTGTTACTTAAATTATATGGAAATGAATTTGCATATTTTTTCAGGTAGAGTTCGAGTTAATTTCGAAGCGGACAATTGAAGAGTGTTTGTATTAATTTTGTTTTCCCTTTATTCTAAAGGGTAATCATTGTAATGCATGAATAATTTTTAAAATTAATAACCGGTCACGTTTCTTGTTTTATGGTCACAGCCCCTTATGTAGCCCAATAGCGCAAGAAACCCAACAATTGATCATTATTTTAACCCGGTTTTGTTTGGGCTCGTAATTACCTGAAAAGAACATGAATTTCGACCCAATGAGTTTGATTCAATTCCTAGATACCGAGCGAGAAGCAAATGAAGACCACCAAGAAGGTCCTCCGCTTCACGCCGTGATGATAATCAATGGATACAACTTCTCAACCGTCAACAATCCAGACGATACTCTGGATCTAAATCAACTTTCTTATCCCCAACAAACTCTCAATTGCCCTATCCTTATATAACTGTACTTGAACTGTATTTAATCACTTGAAGAAGGAACCCAGATCATGTTGTGCTATCTTATGCAGTTAATTTTGTGTTCAACTACAGTTGTAGTCTAATTTTCCTTTTCTCCTGCATATTTGCAAGGCCTGAAAATTCAAAGTAATTAATAGTCTATGAATTTGAGAAAAAAGATTTGAGATGATAATTTCTATAAATATTACATGGCGGCACCGTGATGCTATCGAGAAGGCCTTCCATGGCTGAAGAAGGAAGCGGAGATTACGACGGAAGAAGAAATCAGAGTGATTTTAAATTGGACTGAGTGAGGTTGGTATTGAAATTTGTCCCAATTATGTGTTGTCAAATGTAAGAGGATGAGGTGGAAGGAGAAGTGAGGAATAATAAGCATGATTTCTCAATTTTATTTTTTAAAATTATTTTGTTAAAAATTAACCAATCATACATAAATTATACTAATTTTACGTTTCATTCTATACATATTTTTATTAAAGTATGAGATTTTTAACAGCTTAATTTTACTTATTTATACCTTAATTTTACTTATTTATCTTTTTATTAGATGTTAAGATTTATAAACTTATATTTTTCTTTATAAATTTAGTTCTAGGATAACTTATATTTTTAATTGTTAGGAATTTTTTGATATCGTAGTTTTTTTATAATATTACCGATACAACTTAACCTAATTCTTTATAAATTTAGTTCTAGGATAACTTATATTTTTAATTGTTAGGAATTTTTTGATATCGTAGTTTTTTTATAATATTACCGATACAACTTAACCTAATTCTTTATAAATTTAGTTCTAGGATAACTTATATTTTTAATTGTTAGGAATTTTTTGATATCGTAGTTTTTTTATAATATTAGCGATACAACTTAACCTAATTAAATATTTATAAAAGTTGAAAAATATTAGTATAACCATTTTTAAAAACTTTTTATTATTTATTTCAATTATATTCATATTCATTTTTGGTTTAATTTAGAATATGAATGGTGTCTTTTGGAATTCTTTTTATGTTAAAACAAAATGTATAATTAGTATGTGTATTAAATTTGGAATTAAAAAAATTAGATTAAAAAATATGATGTGGCAATGATGTTGAGGATGAGGTGTCTTCATGAGAAGAGAGAAAAGTTAACTTTATATATATAGATTTCTCCAATTAGAATCAAAGTATGAAACAGTGAAAAAAAAAAATCAAAGTATGAAATGCTGAAAAAAGAAAAAAGAAAAAAAAAGAAAAAAGAATCAGAGTATGAAATTACAATATTTCTTTTTTTCACCAAAAAAAAAAACCAAACTAAGAATCGAGTCTTCGATTTTTCCTTCATGGAATGACTACTTCGCCGCCAGTAGCCGTCACAGTGTGGCTCACCCCGCAAACACACCGGATGGTCGCAGTTACCACCGAACAGCTAGGGCGAGCGTCGTCCAACTCCATCGCGGCTCCTTCCACGTCGTCCAACTCCATAGGCTTCACACCACCGTGTATGGTATGATATATAATATTATATCATCATAATAACTACTTTAATGAGATGACTCACTTTCACTTCGCAATTCGCATCATGTATATAAATTTTGTATTACAAACTACACGAATCTTAGTAAAAATAGTTTTTTTTTTTTGAAAAGGTATCTTAGTAAATAGTTATTGTATAGTTTTCATTCTTTTGGTTTGTATTTTTAGTTTATGATCTTTCAGAAAAAAAAAGAATCCTACTACATATTATTTGAGAAGTCACTTTAGTTAAAAAATCTGATTTGTCACTTCCACTTTAGTGTATTTCAAAGATGACATGTAAATGTGACATGTCAAGTTTCCTAAAATAAACGAAATGTTTTGATTGGTTGAGTTAAAATTAAAAATTATAAAATTAAAACATGAATACACTATATTATAACATTAAAATAACAAATTTAAATTAACAAAAATAATACTTACTATGATTTCAATTTTTTTTATATATATTCATAATAAATTTCATAAAATATGATTACAATTTTTTTACAACAAATATATATTATACTTTTATATAAAATAATAATATATTATCCAATAGGATAGTAAATACGTTATACCATTTTTATCTTTTATTCTTTTTTAAATAAATAAAAAGTTTATATCATACTCATATACAGTTTCATTGTATATTGAGAATTTGAGATAAGAAATAAAATAAAATGTAACCGGATAAAAAAATAAGAAGTAGAAATAAAAATAAAAATAAATCACTAGAGTTTTGTTTTTCAGTAACACTCTCGTGATTTGTTTTACGGAGTCATTTAAAATCTTAAAAAACAAATTTTATAATGCATATATGTGCATGCCAAGTTGCCAACTATAAGAAATTTATTTTATTAATCAAACAAATTCTTCAATATTGGAATCAAACCAATTCTTCAATATTAGATGAAGAGAGGAGCGGAGAGCTACCAGAGAATTTAATAAAATATGATTTAAAAAATTTCATAACAAATATATATTATAATTTTTATTGAAAAGTAAAATTACTAATAGATTATCTAATGTACTATATTTATTTTCATGATAAAGTCAAATATTAAATTTTAAATTTTTAAAAAATTCTTTGTAATTTTTGTTAATATTTAATATAAATTTTATTTTGAAACCATATATCATGAAATGATGAAAATAAAAAATTTTGTTTAAATAAAAAACGATAGAAACAGTTTTCCTCATTGTTCTTAAAAGGCAAAAATTGCATCGTAAAAACATAACGTTTGTTAAACACTAAAACTGTATATTTATAAAAACATAATGTTTACATAATATATAAAAAATTAATCAATACTTAAATATTATAACTATTTATGCATATAAAAAAATTATACATGTACATGCGTGCAGGTCAAGCATAAAAACTAAAAAAATTATTATATGTTTTAATATTTTTTAGTTTATTTAGTTATCATATTTACACTTTTTATCTAAAGAAGTATTTTATAATCTTTGATAATGACTTTTTTATCTTCAATTTTTATTGAAATATATAACATTTTTTATTTGATCTATCGTTATTTTTTATTATTAAATATTCATATAATGTTATTATTAATACATAATTAGTATGTACGAATTGATTAACTTTAATATACAATATTAATTATATATTAAACATATAAAATATTTTGTAGTCCGCACAATGTGCGGGCCGATCACCTAGTTTTCATTATGGGGTATCAAAATTGTTGGTTGGAAAAGATATAATAATATTTATTTACAATTTTTATGCAAAGCTTATAACTTTGAAGCTAAATCTAGATTACCTTTTGATAACTATGAGTTTTTTTTTTCTTTTCTAAAAGTTGAGGTTTAGATGTTGTGTGCGTGGTAGTTGGACAAGTGTCAGAGATGCGTTTCTGGAGACAGCCGGTACCAATAGAGAAGTTAGTTATAATCCATGATGAGATTTGTCTTTCAAACAATGGGAAAAGAAGATTCGAGTTTGAAGGCAGGGCCAAAGGAGTTTCTTTTGCGAGAATAAATTTAAGTTATTAGAGCCGTGAACACAATTGAAGAAGCCTAAGACCATCTCCAATGGAGGCTCTAAAAATGAGATTCTTAGAAAAAAAGGGGAAAAAAAAAATCAAAAACAAATTAAAACATTAGAATCGGTTCTCTGAATATGGAGATTTTAGAATTGGTAAGAACCCCTAGATGTCTCATTTCTATTGGTTAATGTGTTTTAGAGAAAAGGGTAAAAAAAATATCCTCAATTCTCTCTCTCACTCGGCCTTCTCTCTTTCTCCCTCTTTCTCCCTAAGTGTGAAGATAGAGAAAAACTCCGATCAATCAAACAACGAGCCGGGATCTGATTCGCTCCGAGGCTGCCGCTGAGAGATCCAACGGCTACGACGTGGGTCCGGTGACAAGGAAATCGGGATCCGCCGCGACGGGGACTAACACGACCACCACGCAGCGTCGCACGCGGAAGGCTCAGGGGGCCAAGACGGAGAAGACGCAGTGGAAGAGAGTGGTTAGGGTACTCGCGAAGCAGTTTGGGGCTCTTCTGTTACTCGTTGGGTTGATTCAATTGATTAGGAAAGTGGCTCTGAAGGATACGCCTCTGTCTTCCTCGACTTTTCCAATTGAAACGGAGATGGTGCTTTCGGAATTGGAGAGCACCATTTCGGCAGTCGATGGTCTAGTGAAGACCACGACGAAGATGATGCAGGTCCAAGTCGAGTTTTTTGATAAGAAGATGGAAAGCGAAACAAGAGCAATTAGGCAGAAAATCGATTCCACATCTTCTGCGTTGCAGACTGAGTTGAAGAAGATAGAGTCTAGGACAGAGACACTACAAGCTTCCGTAGACGAAGTCAATGCTAAACCTTTGGTGTCTAGAAAGGAATTAGAGAGGGTTTACGAGGAATTGAAGAAGGGTAAGGTTCATGATTTCTCTGTTAACGATGTCGACATTGATGAACTGAGGGCATATGCTCGTGACATAGTGGAGAAAGAGATTGGAAAGCATGTGATGCTGCAGATGGCCTTGGCCGGGTAGACTATGCATTAGCGTCTGGTGGGGCTTTTGTGATGGATCATTCGGATCCTTATCTTGTTGGAAGTGGGGTTAATTGGTTTGGGACAAGCAGGCGACGGGTTCATAGCAAAGCGGCTAAGATGTTAACTCCGAGTTTCGGGGAGCCTGGACAGTGTATCCCTCTGAAAGGAAGCAATGGCTATGTTCAAGTCAGGCTAAGAACACCAATAATACCAGAGGCTGTTACCTTGGAACATGTCTCTAAGGTAATACTAACATCTCATACCATACTTTCACATAATCATCCCTGGAAGTGTTTGGATCTTCAGATGCCAATTTAACAACTGATTGAATTGCTGGTGATGTTGTGTTATTGAATAGAGGGAAAGAATCTAGTTTTGTAAATTTGATCTTTGTAGTTCGATGTTCAATTTAGGTCACTAGCTTTGGAAGTATGCATTGATGAGGCTCTAGATTTTGATTAACCAGTATCTGTTTCCATCACCAAGGAGTAGGTTTCTATAAGATACTCTTCTCTGCAAACTTGCAGCTTTAGGAGTTTCTTTGAATCTACCATTTATGTTCTCTTGTACTTTGATTTGGAAAATCTTCGTGATTTCATCAGGTTACAATATTTTTTAATAGCCAGATTGATTACCAAAAAGCCTTTTGGGATCACAATGCTCCAGAGAATAGGAGCTGGGATGGTGCTCGCAAGCCTCAACATGGTGCTCGCAGCATTGGTAGAGGCCAAAAGGTTGCGAATCGCTGAGGAACACGGGCTCATAGATAAACCGGACGGTTCCAATGACGCAACAAAGAGTGACAACTTTTGTTGACTTTTTTTCATATCAGATTTGTGTTTCCAACTTTGTAAGTTAACGTGTTTGTAATTTGATTTGTTTTTTTGCGTGTCAACAAGAACTACACACTTCATATATCATTCTATTTAAAAGATAATTTGGCAAGTTAAATATGATTGCATGGGCTTGGATAGCTTTTATGTTTTGGTTTCACAACTCCAAGAGGTTGTCTAAGAATTCAAAAGACAACTTTTTTTAGTGATATGGTTCGACACTCTTTGTTTTTTTGTATGTGACACTCTTTGCTATTCCCATGTGACACTCTTTGTTTTTTATATGGTTCGACACACTTTATTCATTATATATACCACAGTTTTGACACTCTTCATCAAAAACTCTCTTATTCTCTTCAATCGTTAGAACAAAAATTCTCTTTAATCGACACTCTCTTTCTTTTATTTTTTCCAAACCATAAAAGAAATGAACAAAAATTCTCTTCAATCGTTACTTGTTATTCCAGGTAACAAAATTTTTTTCTTTTCACTAGTTTCTCAAAATAAGAAACACAACATTCTTACAACAATCTATCACACAAAATGGCATCTTCTTCCCATAATAATTTCGATGAAACGTTGGATGAATACTTCGATCAAGTTTTAGATCAAGCATGCGATAATATTTTCAATCATCATGGTGCTCATCAAGAAGCAGTCAAGTCAAAGAAAAAACGAGCCTACATGCGATAATTTTTTCCGTTTATGCTTTGTACTTCTTTTTTTAATATGCTTTCATGTAATGTTTGTTTACAATTTTATAAAATTCAATAATTTTAAAGTTTTATAAAATATAAAAAATATTTAATAAATTAAACAAAATAATTTTTTTTTATTCTTAAGAACCTCAAGTGGGTTGTACCATTGGAGCCATCCAATTTTAATTATTCTTAATGAGGTTCTTAACTTCAAAATTTTCAAAATATATAATTAAAATAATCTTAAGAAACCATTAGAGATTCTAAGCATTGGAGATGCTCTAAGGACTTTAAGAGGAACTAATTAAATTGCACTAAGCACTTTAGAGAAACTAAATTAGCTTTACGACCAAAATCTGTAAAAAAAAACACAGAATCTATAATCAAGGTCTAAAAGGTTACAAACAGGGGGAGAGGAAAGATGCAATCGCATCCGAGATCCCACCTGCTTTCCTTGCTGGGGAAGAAATTTGCATAGGGTTTGTGGCTAACGTACTCTCCAGGGCAAAGATGAACAGCTGGGCCCAGCAAATCATCCTTTCGAAGATAGAAAAAAAGGTTTCTTGGTTGAAGCCGAGGTTGAGGTTGTCAAAGAAACATCACTGGATAAGTATCACCTCTTGAATGATTATGACTCTATTGGTCGACTAATACCAACCGAGCCAGACTGCACAATCTGTCTAGAAGAGTTATCATCAGGTAGTCCGCAGACGAACATGCAGTTGCGTTGTGCCCACAATTTCCATAGGGACTCTCTTCTCCCGTGGCTGCGCCGCAACCATTCTTGTCCCACTTGTCGTTACGATATCCGCAGGCCCCCACCCAGGAACGATCTCCCGAGGATGGTCATTTTGCCAAGAGAGAACTCACAAAAGCAAGTGGTGTTTTGTTCTTATTCAAATTTTTAATAAATTAGTATTACATTTGTAACAAATAGTATAAATAAGAGTAAAAGAGAGAGAGAGATCCCTCAATGTTATTCAAAATCTCATCTTGGCGTTTTATAGCCAAGATGAGAAGTTACTCTGAGAATCAGTTCACTTTGAAGCTCTAACGAAGCTTGAGAAAGCTGAGGAGTCATCTTGCAGAAGATGTTGAGGTTCTCCTTGTTCAACAAGGATTCCGCGATCAAGAATTAGGATGCTGTCCAAATCAAGAACCGTCGAAATGCGGTGAGCGATGGTAATGACGGTTACGCCTCCGCATTCGCTCGAGATTGTGTTGTGCAATAGAGAAGCTGTGTGAACATCGATGTTGGCGGTGCATTCGTCGAGGCACAGAATCTTAGATGACTTGAGCAGAGCACGCGCAAGGCACAGAAGCTGTCTCTGCCCAACAGAGAAGGAACATCCAGATGCCTTCACATTCGAATCTAACCCTCCTGCACCTTCAACCTCTGCCTTAACTTTACACTTCTCTAAGATCTCCCAGAGTCTCCAGTCCTCACTCAACCCAAGAGGATCAAGATTGTCCCTACGAGAAACCTCAACATTTTTCTCATCATGGAAACTGCAAGCAAGATCCTGATTACCGAAATGTAACATGAGTATAGTCCTCACCTCAATGATCCTTGAAACAGAAAAGGGCTTTGAGGAACAACAGCGAGGCGAGAACGAAGCTCTCTTACTGGAAGATGGTTTATGTTAACTCCATCCACCATTATATCTCCACTACAAACAGGTGTAAGCCGGAAAAGAGCATTCAAGATCGAAGATTTTCCGGCACCAGTTCTTCCGATTACTCCCACCTGAGTTAAAACTGTACTTTCGTGAGACAGAAAAACTCAAGTCTGTTTACAGACTGCTACACCGCAAGACACGTACCTGCGTTCCACCTTGGATTGTAAAAGATATGTTGTTGAGCGCAGGAGGCAGAGTTGAGATGTACCTCATTGTCACATTATGAAACTCAACCAATCCTTGAACCGGCCACTTACCGCTGAGAGTTTGGCTACCCGAAACTTCTTCTTGAGGCACATCCATGTACTATTCATACAAGAGAGCATGGTTCATGTATTAGTTAACTAACATAATGACAAGTAATTAATGAATCGGAACCATTACCTGGAGTACCCTTTCAACAGAAACCATTTCCTTCTCTGTTTCGGTAAAACTTGTTAAGAAGCTTCCTAACAGAGAAACCAGTGGAGCTGCATATGAGAGCGCCAATCCCACCTGTGATTCAAATTATAATTTTTATTTGTTATGCTTTCACTTGCCGTAGAATTTATGAAAACTGCAACTCCTTACCAATCCAGGTGTACCAAAACTGATTGGAAAGTTTCCTCGGGAGCCAATAACAGCCATTAGAGCGACAAATAAGACAATCATTGCTCCTAACAACTGCACCAATTAACTCGAATGATCAAAGCCTTTTAGAGATTTCATACTCATTTATTGCAGAACACAAGGTCTTAGTGTACCTGAAGACGCAAGGAGAGCCACAAGCTTGCAATTATCTCTGAGTAAGAAGTCCGCTGGTATAATGTCAAGTGCTCGACAAATCTAGCTACGAAATGCTCCTGTCATGCATAATATAACCGGAATCAGCATACAGGTTTGTCAATTAGTGGAGAAGCAAAACCTGACATTTATTCAATCAAAACGACAACTCCTCTAGAAGCAGAACCAAAACTACCTCAGACTTAAAAGCCCTGATAGTTGATGATCCATCAAGCGTCTCCGTGAAGGAAGCATAGATTGGTGATCGTGAAACACTGTCCAACCTTCGTAGTTCTCTTGATGTTGACCTGTAGAAGAACTGAAACAATCTTCAGTTAGTGAGAACTTGATATACTAAGAGAAAACCAAATATGGTATCAATTAAGCTAAAAACAGCTTTATAATCAGATTAGCTAATTTGTAATACCACAGGAGGCAAAAGTACCTGAAGCTTGCTGTATATATACCAAAATGGCAGAAGCAGAAGCAGGAATAGAACCTGTACACATTTAATATACTAACGTTAGTCTCATGGCCAACAAAACACAAGAGTATTTCTTAGACGTGCAAAAACAAAAGAGAGGAATTTGTGAAGAAACCTGAACATAAGACAATACTACAACAATCCCTAACAAGCCAACAAAATTTGCTAGAAGAATGTTGAGAATGAACGGGAGAGAGTCATCGATTGTATATAGATCAGAGGAAAACCTGAAACAGAGGAACCAAAAACGAGGTTAAGATGAAGAACAATAATACACATAATCCAAAGAGTTCTCTTGTCTCTACTAACCTGTTAAGTATTCTTCCACTTGGTGTCTGATCAAAGAACTGTGTAGGTGCATTGATAAGCTTACAGATTAATGCACTATGAACACGCACTGCTGCTTTTAGCCCTCCAAATGCAAACGAGAATGCCCTCACCAAGGTTAATATTGAGTTAATGATGCAAAAGATACAGAGAACCATCTGCAAAAATTAGTAGTTAATTTAGCTCGATAACACAGAGAAACAGAGTAAAATCTCATGGTTTTCTGACAGAATCTAGTACCAAATAAAACGAGGTTGAGTAATGTGTTACTCCTCTTCCCGTCTTATCAACCCAATATGATAGCCACAAATCATTCCCATTACGGGAAGCTTGCATCAAAACCGCTGAAACCAATATTACAATTGTAATGAACCAACCAGAAAACACAGCATAGTTCCTGCAAGAACAGAACACAATTACTTACTTATATATAAGCAAGAAGAAAACAAAAAATGGTTCAGCAAATTATCTACCTATAAACCGTTACTTCAACTCGACCCTCTTTTCTCTCCTCCACTTTGACAATATCTGCAGCTTCACTAACTTCATCTACATCATCTTTCTTGATAGAAAGAGATTCTTTTCTTTTGTTCAAGGGCTTTGAGGAGGATGACATATCAAATTCATTTGATACAGAAAATGTTGGAGAGATGGATTTGGGCATATCGGTAACAGTTCCTGACCATTTCACTTTTCCTTTGTCCATCACAACAACCATATCCGCACAAGATATCGCCTGTCGTAATAGAAAGAGCTCGACGGTATGAGAAAACAAAATAATATAGGTGTCATCAAATCAATCCGCTTTGTTACAATATTTGGATATGATGAGCTGTTAGGCTTCATTTAGACAACGAACAACTCCTTCACATTGATCCCATCAACATACATTGAATCTTGATAAATTTGCATTGTATTAGAGATTTGAAACCTGAATGTTGTGAGTGCACATAATGCGAGTCTTTTTGCTCAACAGAGGACCCACAAGTGCTCTTTGCAAAATCCAACAGCCTACTTGTGAATCCACTGCACTCAGTACATCATCAAGCAGATACATGTCTGAACCTTGATAAATAGCCCTGTTGATTATGCGCACACAAAATCATCAGAAAACACTCAATCTGTAAATGCTGAAAGAACAAATGAGAGAAAGCAAACCTGGCCAAAGCAAGCCGAGCTCTCTGTCCTCCAGATAAGTTAATTCCTTTGTCGCCTATAAATGCCATGTCACCTCCGACCATAAGTGAAATATCCACATCTAGTGCGCAAGCACTCAGTGTGTCGAAATACCTAGTTTAGCAAAGTTACAAGAAGGTTAAAACCTTGCATTGCGAGATAAAATACACCAGCTAGCTTTGTGTAATTGTAAACTTGACAAATGAAGAACAAAAAATTTAAGAGTAGAAGAGCATAAATGTATTGATGAAGCAAATTACTTAACCTTTTGTAGTCAAAAGGCTTTCCAAATAAAATATTTTCGCGTACAGTTCCAGATAAAATCCACGGGACCTAGCAGTTGAGTGAGGTAAATGTGAAGAAGTCTCAAAGTTGAAACCAAAAATAAGAAAAGAATCATAGAAAGTATTTACAAACCTGTGGAACGTATGCTACAGACCCATTTAGTAGAATTGATCCATGAACACACTGCATTTCGCCTAATAGTGAATTCAACAAAGATGTTTTACCTGAACCAACCTGAAAATGAAGGAAAGCACAAAACAGTTCCAAACATGAAAAGACATCTATAAGAGACACATAATCATAGATGAATGATACTACGAATATAGAAAGATATAATAAATTAAACAACGGTGGGGACGATTTCTATACCTCACCGATGATTGCAACAAATGATCCCTTTGGCACTCTTAGGCTCACATGTTTTATTGTCAAGTTATGTTCCTCTTCCACGTTACTTGACCAAATACAAGATGCATCTTCGACAAGCACAGCTAAGTCTTCAGTGATCAAACCAGAATCTATAGATGAATCTTTATTATGCTCCAAACAACGGAGAAACTTGCTCACACGCCTGGTGGATATAAAGGCCTGTCACAGGGTAACAAAAAGCTAACTAAAACAGTAGACAAAAAATGCTACACTCAGAATCCAACATGGTTGAGGGATAAGCTTACATCAATGAGCCCATTGATGACCCATGGAAACGAGTTTAATGGAGAGATTAAGCTATTAAACAAAGCAAGACAGGTAAAAACCTGAAAAAAGCAATTCAACTATCAGATTGCCAAGACAAGTTTATTCTATTCGAATCAGAAACATAATTGAAAACGATTCAAAAAGTACCGTCGCCGCATCAAGTTGGTGACCCATCAGTGCAAATAGACCAAAAGTGCAAAGAGAAAAAAGATTTGGTGTCGTTGCCCAAAAGAAAACACACCAAGCATCCAAATACTTCCGCGTCTGGAAAAGCCAAACAAAGACTTAACTCTTAATACAAAACACTTGGGAGATAGAGAAATTTTTTTGTTAAGACGGCAGCTTCAATAGCAAAAGGAGGGATATGAAAATGAAACCGCTAGGTGAGTCACTTCGGTGGCTCTTGTTTCCTTCAACCAATCAACAAACCAGTTATCCCACGCATACATTTTTAGTGTGCGGATGTTTGTTAGAAGCTCTCCTGTCTTTCTAATCCTGATAGATAACAAAACCTTTTTTCAATTTGAGAGAATACACAACACAAATCCCTCATAGGATTACAAGCGGTGACAGGACTAAACATTAAGAAATTATACCTCTCATCTTTTAGCTTCATCATTTTCTCGGTTGCAGACGCAATCAGCACAGATATCCATTTATTGACTGAAAAAAGAGAATATGAGAAAAGAGGACACTCCAGGTTTAAAAAAAAAATGTAATGTAAGCTCATACCTGGTATCAGTAAGATGGTAATTGCAAGTCCAGACAGAAAAGCAAACTTCACTTGAGTATACAAAAGATACAAAGCTATCCCAATTTGCAGAGGCAGGCTGAGACAAATATGTCGAATGAGATTGCAAAGAGTGACCATTTTCTTTATAATCGATATCGAAAATCAACACATTCACTGTGTTCACAAGCAGATGTTGTTACCTCCACATATCATGCAAACTATTGCACAAATTGACAATGCGGTCAGCATCTACCGACATAAATGTTTGAATCTCTCCCTCAGAAAATCCTGACCGGTTCGCTGTGTTCACCCACAAACACTGCATACAATATAATTTCATAAACAGAACATCTTTTACCAAAGAACCAAAATGTTTCATACACCAAGTAGCTATCTATCGTATAAAATCCTCAAAAGGAGCCTCTTAGTTTGTAGTCACGGCTAGGAGATTTAGATATCATGAATCGAGTACATGCTGAAGTAACTAAAAAAGAAGCACAAGAACCTGAAAATTTCATATACTAGTTCCAAAACCATATTCTATACAAACTTCTTGTTTGATAACTAGTTTACTCCAGACGGGTTAGTTTCAAGGGACTTAAGGAACCAATTACCACTTACTATATCATTTTCACTTTTCACATGTGTTACCTTCCTGTAGATGATACTCATTATACTAGATCGGAGCTTCAGTTTAAGCTTTGAAAGACGAAATGTGTATTGTGTATCAAGAAATGACCTACAAGACAGGATGCATATATCAGAAGTGCCTTTGACTATTGTTACACTTCAAACCACAATCCGCAGTTTATTTACTTAAAGATAGATATGAGGCCCAACGAGATGGCGAGGGTATAGCCAACGGAACTTCCTGAACCTGTTCAGTTAAACAGTGTCAAATATTCCATCAGTAATCATATACATATACGAACTCTTTATGAAGAATGTAGACCTTTTTCAAGATACTTGATAAGCCTGTTGAGCAATAAGGGGCCTGCAAAGCCGATGCAATCATTGAACACCTGCAAAATTTTATGTTTTTCAGTAGAAATATTAACAAAGATTACCATGAAAGTCAAATAAACAAATGTGTACCTTCAGGAGTCCAAGACGAAAATATGGCCATCCATACACGCCAGAAATTGACCAGATTAGTGATGGATTTGAGCACTCGTGAAGTTGCCAGCATCTCAATAAATTCTCACAACATGTAGAAGGATCCATATCATGTGGAAGTGGAAGTAGATCCTCAAACTCGAGCTGCTTTATCGAGCCATGTTTCATTACTAAACTGATGTATCCAAAAGTGAATAAATCCCACCAGGTGCTAGTTCTCTCCTTCAAAAATGAGTAAATCTATTGGTTTAACTACTCTGTAAAGAAGAAAGGAAAAGATAACGGGAAATCACGTACAATGCGCCATTGATCATCACTTTCCTCAATGAGTGGATCTTCCAAAGAACTACAAGGAGAAGAACGAACTTGCAGAAGAAAAATGGAAATAAATTAAAGAAGAGAATCATATAAAAAGCTTATATACCTGATCTTGGGAGGTTCCTGATTTATCCTAAGGACGTTGATAGAGATACCAAAGGCAATGTCCAAAATGGTCATGCAAATCTCCAAGGTCTGTTAATTAAAATTTAAAAGGGTCTGTGAATTTTCCCATCCATTGCTATGTCCACCAACTACTTATATGGAAAATGTAACTCAAACGGTAGCTATTGTGAATTTGAATACCTGTAAAGTGAAAATCATGTTGAGACGAAACGCTTCCATTAGGAATCTAAAGATCCACCAGAAACATAGGATACGGCTACTGAAAACGCAGCAAGCACATGAAAACTTCGATGAGAACATGACGGCACTCTGCAGAATAAAGCTGATATAGTGAAGAGGAGAATATAAAAGAAAAACACTGAAGGAAATAAGAGACGTGACTTTTGTTCTTGTTTCACCAGATTATCTCAAAAACAAAACCCAACATACCCTACTGCGCTTGCAAGAGCTTAGTAAATAGGAAACCAATGACTAACCAATTTAGAAAACTCTCATCATTCCCTTAATTCTCTCATAATATTTATGATTCTAATCAATCAACCCAACATCTCTTAGTCTCCATGATTTTAGATTGTGATTGAAGGCTATCAAAAACAACCTTCAGAAACAAAAGAGGAAGACGACGAAAGGGATTCTTGTTTGATATCAAAAAGCAGATGTACAAAAAAGGCTTACCCACATTGCGAAACGAGACAGAGGGAGAAAGCAAATAATGAAATCTCTCCTAGGCATTGTCCTCACAACCACCACAAGGTCCACGCAAGACAAACATGCTCCAAGTGCAGGTATTACATACAACACACTCTTCTCGATGTAGCTTTTCTAAAATAAGAAGTTCAGAAGAGAGTGGATCACTTGTGAAACTACCAAAATCAGAACCAAAAATTAGGCTTTTGCTTACTCACCCTTCTGTTACATGTACCACTCCTTCTCGTTACTGTGAGTATCAAAATCAGAAGAAGAGTAACTACATTTGCTCCCAACCCTAAAACTGTAAACATTCTTAAGGAACCAAAATCAAAACTAAGAAACTGAAAACTCTTGAGACAAATCCCTATAAACTCAACAAGCTCAGGGAAGGATATATGTCGCCTAAACGTTTCAGGTTTGCGTCCATATAGAACAGCTGAGACCAAGACAAAATAATTATCTCATCATCATCATCAACAAAAACCCATAGAGAAAGATTTAGTAGCAAACAAAAACCCTACTTACAGCTGAACTGGTGAGAGTAATACCCATGGATTCTCTAGGTCCCAAAGCCTTCCGAGGAATTCACCAAATTCCCTTCGTAGAAAAGCGTTTTAATTTAATCAAACCAGAAATCACATTTTATTCTAATTTTGGAATATCAATTTTATGCAAGACAAGTGTGATACAAAGCTGCCATCTTTAGTAGTGACCATGATAAAAAAGTTAAAGTTAAGGGAATGATGGTCCAATGGTTAAAATAATCACTTTGGAAATGGTCGTAATGGAAACCTAAAGTTTCTTTTACACACATACACAGATACACTAATGAAATCATGCGTGCGAGGATCACTTTTAAGATGATGACGTGGATGCCACTCATCTCTTCGGTTTTCACCCAAGTGTCTCTCTAGTAGAGACTACCCACCCACTTTCATTTTTATAGAAAAGTTGCTCAAATACAATTATCATTAAACTATATTAAGGAGCATGTTATTATGATTAGGAACTCAAGAGGAGACATATTAACTTACCTACTCCAAGCGATTTCCCTATTTTCATTGGCAAAAGAGTGAATTAAAGCTCCCCTGTAAATCAGAAAGTTAAGCAAATGAAAATAATAATGCCAACCAAAATGGAAAACTAAAACTCAGTCAACACATAACAATATTTGGAGCGCGTCTAACGCAACTCTTAACTCTATTTTTCAATACATTTTCTATTTTGCCTTACATCAAGTGAGATGAAGCAATTTGGTTGTCTCATCCTCTTTGTCTCCTTCACCTCTATTTTGTACTGCTTCTGCATATAGAACAACCTATATGGATCCAAAAGAAATGAGAAATTAACGGCTATAAGGCTACACAGAGACAGAGGCTGAGATTACAATGTTTAACGATTGCTTCAGAGTTGAGTGGACTTCTACCTCGCCTTCCGATGAGCTGGAAACCGACGGCAGATATGATCCCAAGAAATGGTATTTACACTGTCGAACTGTAAACACAATCTCTCTTGTTGGGCATTCGACAAAACAAACGATCGGATATTCGGATTCCACAGTACAATATCTCTCACGGGCATTTCGTCGAACGGTTTCAGTGCTTCCACTAAACTGATCTTCCTTTAAGTATCCCGTGATCATCCTGCACTCTATTGAGAATCCCTCGAGCCTCGTCGACTGTTTGGTTCTCTAAATGGTTGAATGTATAAACTTCGTACCCGACTCGCCATCCATGAAAAAGCCCCGATGGTGTTTCAGAGGAGAAAGGTCGAAGCTTTTCTAATACCCAAAAAGGTCAAAACACTAAAATCTCCACCAATTTGCAAAATCAGTCAAGATCCTCTGGTTAAATTCTCTTAATCTGGTAACTTAAATTAAACCATCAATCATGAGAATTATAAAACCCAAAGGCTCGATCTTTCTGAATAAGTACCAAATTGTCTCGACTTCTGTGTTATAATAACTCAAACCACACAACTCATGATAAAGCATACAGCTTTTGATCATTGGAGTAAGATTTTCACTAAAGTACTAATTAGTTAATTTGATTCGTCGTCATTAGAGTCAAAAATATGAAATCAAAAGTAGCGATGTATTAGGATATACATGTTAACCAAACCGTTTAACAATATTTCTCCAATGAAACTGATTACAAATATGATCTTTCTTAAGCCGCACGAAACTATGAAACAAATGAAAACTACAGTTAGCGAATCGAAGGTTGAGACGCAGTGTCTTCCTCATCTTCTTCTGGTCTCCCTTGCCTTTCTCTCTCGACTTCTGACTGAAACAGACAGTTCCATAAATCGATGAAACTTCCCTCCGGATTTTCAATCCAACGCACCGAACGTATTTCCTCACGAGTACCCAAGCCCTTGAAACAGAGCAGCTTCACCGTTGTGATCGCCCCATCAACCTTCCTGAGCTGTCCTTTGCAATCTTGGATCGCCGAATCTAAAACAGACAGTTTCTCTGGCTCTTCTTCCAAGATCTTGGTGCGGGAAAGATTGCGAATACCTCGTATAACCTCTTCCAAGAGTGAGATTGCGTCTGAGAAAAGCTTGAGGAACTCCACGAACGGAGACTGTTCAACGTCAATCGTATGTCTGTGGAAAGGAAGTTGCGTCTTCAGAGACTTGAAAACATGTGTGAGATAGAATACAACTATGCCGTTCACATCCAACGGTCCGTTAACGATTTTCATAAATCTCCGTAATGTTTTCGCTGGGCAATCAAGAACTCTGCTTTCAGAGAGATATATTGCCTCACCCACGAGAGAAGAGAGTTCTACTCCTAGCTTGATCGCCTCTTGTTTCCTTCCTTCGAGAGACTCTGGCTCATGACTGTTCTTGTTATTCGCAGCCTGAAGCATGTTTGGATTCTCTTTAATACCAGCAAAGATTGAAGATCCAGCACTCAACATTCTGTTCTTCACCTCACCCGCAACGTCGCTTGCTTCTGTTTCTTCCCCTTCGGTTTCTTTGACGGAGTCTTGGTTGGTTCTTGATTCCAAGGACGATGATGATGATACAGGCGTCTCTTTATCTGCATTTTCCTTGTCAATACATAAACCCTCGAATCTCTTCCTCTCGATGGAGCCAATATCAGAACAAGGCTGATGGTCATCACTTGTTTCACCTTCGGACTCCATCTTCTTGTTTCAGCGATCACAGAAACTTAGAAAGAGGAAATGTGAGAACGAGAGAGAGAGAGAGAGAGAGAGAGAGAGACTGAGAGAGAGAGAGAGAGAGACGAAAGACTTTCTTGATGAATTGTTGAACAAAACGAGTCTGTGGTCGCGCGAGCCAGTTTTATAAGACACAGCCCCAACATTTTTTAAACGGTCTCCAACTCTAGATAACCACATTAATTTAATCGAATTCCAAGCGAGCAGCGATTATATCTTGTTTTGAGTTTGATTTAAAAAAAACAATGTCTCTCTTTGTTTTCGTCATCAAACTATTCTCAAACGCAAACGGAAACGCGAATTCACTACGGCTAGCCAAGAAAACGTTAAACTTTCTTGGTTGCGCAAAGCAGTAGCCACTTTCTTGAGACAAACATCTCAAGAAAGTAAACTGTCAACGGTTATCTAGTATTTCGTTTTTTAAGTGAGTCAATGTCAAAACATGGCAACTAAAGAACCTCACCGATTGTAAAGTTACACAAACAGGCTCTCGATAGCGTTTCAAAGTTCGTAGCTTTTCCCACACCCATAAGGAGGCAACAAGACTCAAATCAACGATCAAAGTTATACACTGCGCAAAAATCTCGGACTAGTACGAGGTATTAGGACCAAAATGCTAAACGGTTTAACAAAATGGTTTTTCACTGGAGTCTGATCCATACTAAAGCCAAAAATCATGTTTGTTCACTCAAAACACAAAAAAGCGGTAATCAAAACCGTCTTATAACAAAAAACGAAATGAAACAAGACAGAAACAACTAAATATCTCAAAGTGGCTTGTTTCTTCACTCGTCTTCTTGGCTGCGGAGCCTAGCAAGCTTGTTGGTGACAACAATGTCAAGTTGAGAAGCTCTCTCGACAATGGACTTCCTCAGCCTGGTGGAGACGTTGTGGGCGATCTCTGCGCAGTACGTGCGGTTGTGCATCATCAACAACTCGAGGTCACTTGTGTTGTGAACGACGAACTTCTTGAATCCATTGGGAAGGTAGTGGCGAGTCTTCTTGTCAGATCCGTATCCGACATTTGGCATCAAAGTCACACCTTTGAACTTTCTCCTGACCCTAGAGTCAATACCCTTGGGCCTCCTCCAGCTTTCCTGAAAAAAATCAATGAACCACAATGTGTAAATAGACGAGCATGGAACCAAGAGCAACAAGAAACTTATCTTAAGACCTCAGATTCATCTTCTAAACAACGATGGCTCAAGGATTATGAAATTTTATTAGTATTCAGAAACGTGAAAACAAGAATCATGTTCCAGTGATCTTGACATTCGGTAAAACGTGTTCATGATACTACTCGAGGTTACACTAGAATCATCATTTTAATGGTAATTGGTAAAGCCTTAAAACTGGAGTCAATAGACTGAACCAATAACGAAAACTGGACTCAAGCTCAAACTGTTTTGGAGTTTCAGTGAATGGTATTTGCGAAAGTAACTATGTTGACTATAACCAGCATTTTCAAGGAATATCTTCATAAATGCGACTTGAGAGACTAGAACCAAGCTCAGACAAATCTAAATCTAACGAATGGTGTTGAAGACAGTACTGAGGTTAACAAAAATCATCATTTTGTTGAAAAATCTTGATAAAGAAGAGACTGGAACCAGATACTTAAGTAAATCAGCATACTGCATCCGTTTTTAAAGCTAAAATATTCGATAAAACCCAGAGATCGATCTTCAAAAACCCTAAGATAATACGTATAGATTCTGTGAATTTGAATGAAAAAAAAAGTGGTTACCTTGACGGTGATTCTTCGGTCGCTTTGGGGCCTGATGAACTTGGCAGACCTCTTCTTCACGACCTTCTTGGTAAGCAACGGGACCGCCATTTTCTCTGCTGCTTCCTAAGATCTCTCACTGCGACGCCGTAAACTGCAGAACCAACCTAGAATCCATTTTTTATACAGGCGTTACTAGGGTTTCTGATTACACAAAAATGGGCTTAATTTTAGGCCCAATAAAATTATTTCCCGGCCTTTAAAAAACTGATAAGAAAATATATCAAATATTTATTTGTTTTGGTGCCACGTATAAAGTTTAACCAGATGGTTAATTCCCAAACACTTATACGAAAGACTTGAATTTTAGACACAATTTGGTGAAAACAACCATACAGAGCTCGGCGCAAAATTAATAGCTATCTTATTTTATCATCAATTTCATTCTTTTTTTTGGGATAAAAGCTCATCATTTCATTCATGCGAAAGAGAGAAAATATACATTATAACATCAGTGTTTCATTTATCAATCATCAGGCTTTTTTTTAGGGTTGTGTTACTTAACTAAAACATTGAAATACAATGACAGACCATATATAAAAATCCATGATTGAAATGAGAACTCAGATTATTAGGAAAGTACGAGGATTACTGACCCAAGGCCTTTGGAGCCACCAAGCGCTCATGCCTCCAAGGCTCCATCGAGACTTGTCTCTCAAGTTCTCTCATGTACCTTAGCTATTTCTGGTTTTCAGTTTCTTCGACAAATCACAAATATCTTATTTGACCATGGGAATTTTACGTGATTGTTTTGAACTTTGAAACCCCTCATCTCAAAATTTCACATTATAATGATGCTAATTTGTTTTGTTCAATGGGAATCGTACACAAATGGAAAATCTTATGATAATGACTTTTGTTTATATACATGATGCGAATTGCGAAGTGAAACTGAGTCACCAGACCTCATTAAAGTAGTTATTATGATGATATAATATTATAATATATATACCATGCAAGCAAAATCATGAAGCTTTGCATTAAAATTGTAAATAAATATAGTATTACTAGGGTTAGGGTTGGTCCGCGCTTCGAGCGGGAGTTTTTTGTCACTAATCTTTAGTTGTATTTTTTCCATAGTATAATTATTCAATTATTGTGTCGGTTCATTATACATTCTCTATTCTTTAAATATATCTTTTAGTTCTTATAATATTCGCTCACGTCAAATCTTGATCTATGCTTTCTTACTTTTATTTTGCAGCATGATTTTTTACATATATATTAATTACTTATGTTTTATTTTTTAATTTTATTTAATACTTGATAATTCTCGAATATTCGTATGTGTTTGATGTTATGGCCATGTTTTGATTTATTTTGTTACTCATTGTGTTGTGTTTACTTAAATTATATGGAAATGAATTTGCATATTTCTTCAGGTAGAGTTCGTGTTAATTTTTAAGCGAATATTGAGGAGTGTTTGTATTAATTTTGTTTTCCCTTTCTGCTAAGGGGCAATCATTGTAATGCATGAGTTATTTTTAAAATTAATAACCGGTCACAATTCTTGTTTTATGCTCATAGCCCCTTGTGTAGGCCAATAGCGCAAGAAACTCAACAATTGATCATTAATTGAACCCAGTTTTGTTTGGGCTCGTAATTGCCTGAAAAGAACATGAATTTCGACCCAATGAGTTGAATTCAATTCCCAGAGACCGAGCGAGAAGCAAATGAAGACCAAGAAGGTCCTCCGCTTCACGCCTGATGATAATCAATGGATACAACTTCTCACAACAATCCAGACGATACTCCGGACCCAAATCAAATCTCTTATCCCCAACCATCTCTCAATTGCCCTATCCTTATATAACTATACTTGAACCGTATTTAATCACTTGAAGAAGGGAGCCAGATCAGGTTGTGCTATCTTCTGCAGTTAATTTTGTGTTCAGCTAAAGTTGTAGTCAAAATTTTCTTTTCTCCTGCGTATTTGCAAGGTCTAAAAACTAAAAGTAATTAATAGTCTATGAATTTGAGAAAAGAGATTTTAGATGACAACTTCTATAAATATTACATGGCGGAACCGTGATGTTATCGAGAAGGGCCTCCATGGCTGTAGAAGGAAGCGGAGATTACGACGGAAGAAGAAGTCAGAGTGATTTTAAATTGGGCTGAGTGAGGTTGATATTGAAATTTGTCCCAATTATGTGTTGTCAAATGTAAGAGGATGAGGTGCAAGGGGAAGTGAGGAATAATAAGCATGATTACTCCATTTTATTTTTTTTAATTAGTTTTTATAAATTAACTAATCATACATAAATTTTACTAATTTGACGTTTCATTCTATACATATTTTTATTAAAGTATGGTATTTTTAACAACTTATTTTTACTTATTTATCTTTTTATTATATTCATATAAATGTTTGGTTTAATTTAAAATACGAATGGTGTCTTTTGAAATTCTTTTTATAATGTTAAAATAAAATATATAATTAGTATGTGTATTAAATATTCATTAAAAATGTGTATTAAATTTTCAGTTGTTGGTTCAAGTATACCTTAATTTTACTTATTTATCTTTTTATTAGATGTTAAGATTTAGAAATTTATATTTTTCTTTATAAATTTAGCTCTACGATAACTTATATTTTTAATTGTTGAGAATTTTTTGATATCGTAGTTTTTTTATAATATTAACGATACAACTTAACCTAATTAAATATTTATAAAAGTTGAAATATATTAGGATAACCATTTAAAAAAAAAATTATTATTTATTTTAATTATAGACATATGTTTTATAAATATATGTCTTTTCAAATTCTAATGTTAATGCATGTTAATTATTATAAGAATTAAATTGAATAACAGAAAACATAATAAATAAAATAAACAATTTTAAGTTAATAAATTAATTAATAAAATGATTGGTGAGGTGGCAGCATGAGAAGAGAGAAAAGTTAACTTTATATATATAGATATCTCATGGAGTCACCAATTCCGATACCCATAATGAAAATTCTCTTTTCTGAAAGATCACAAAAGCTAAAAACATTTTCACCCAAAATTTTTTTGAGATTCAACTTTTTCAAAGATTTCTATTCGTTAAATTTTCCCCTGTTTGTGACCTTTATACCTTGATTATAGATTCTCTGTTTTTTTTTGTGTACAGATTTTGGTTGTAAAGCTAATTTAGTTTCTCTAGAGTGCTTAGGTGCAATTTAATTAGTTCTTCTAGAGTTCTTAGGCTTCTTCAATTGTGTTCAAGGCTCTAATAACTAAAATTTTTGACAAATTTTTTGAAACCCAAAAAAAAACATTTTTTCTTGAGATCCAAGGACAAATTTCAAAAATTATATTTTGCTTGAGAGGAAAGTTTAACAGAAAGCGTATAGATGAATGTCGAGATGATAATGTTGTCTCCCGTATAATCACTATAACTCTTCAATTGTAACTATTTTTCGTTTTTTTTTTGAAAAAAAATGCACAGACCTCAAGGAAGTGGAGCACATGGTGGTGCCGATGGACGTCGACGATGTGGGAGGAAGCAACAGTGTGAAGCCGATGGACGTGGACGATGTGGGAGGAGGCGACAATGTGAAGGCGATGGACGTGGACGATGTGAAGGCGATGGACATGGACGATGTGGGAGGAGGCGAAGGTGTGAATGCGATGGACGTGGACGGTGTGGGACGAGGCGACGGTGTGAATGCGATGGACGTGGACGATGTGGGAGGAGGCAACGGTGTGAAGGCCATGCATGTCTCTTGCGCTCGCCCTAGTTGTTCTTTAGTCATGGCAACCCTCCGGTGTGGTTGCTGCGCCAGCCACACTGTGGTGGCTATTGGGGCCAAAGTAGTGCTTTCATGAGAAAAAATCTGATGCATTGGATATATATATTTATATTTATATTTATTTTTTTTGGGTTAAATTCTGATTATAATGAATTTAAATTCGAATTAAAATAGCAACAAGTAGAAGAAAACTCAGTGCCAAAGAGTAGAAACTACTTGTTACAAAAAAAAAAAATCAAAGCAATAACTGGAATAGATTATGCAGTTTAGGTCAAAAACAAAAACTAGAAGTTTCTTCAAAAAGGCTTTTGTGATGATCGTTCTGAAAACGATGTGAAGTTCTTTTGTCATTAAAGACAAGCGAGCAACACTAATAGCTCGAAATACCGTGAAAGCTGAGCATTTGAAGACGTTTTCCACAAAAGAGAAGAGCAAGTTTAGAGATATGTCGGTAAGTTGGCAATACTCCAAAACAGCATGTGTGAGGTCGGAGATACGTCGGTAAGTTGGCAATACTCCAAAACTCATATCGAGTTTAAAAATATGCCAATAAATTGGTAATACTCCATAATCCATGTCAATACAATCCGACGAAATCTCGGCTTCATATATAGTTAGTTAAAAAAATTTAATGCCTTGGATAACCTTTTAAATATCATCTCTATAGGTAGGATTTGTTGGTCAACATATATAACTAAAAATTTGATATCAATTGAATAATGTTGGATTCTGAATTATTTTAAATTACTTAAAAAGAGTTTTATAAAATCTTGTTACACAAAAAAAAATTGCATTGACTAGTAAATCCATAATAAATTATAATATTTCAGGATGATAAAAAGTATAATATTTCTAAAAAATATTGTAAACACTAACTAGTAAAACATTGAAAAGATAAAAATTAATTGTTTGCATATTATATTGCTCAAGAAAAAAATATTACAATTATAAATAATAGTCTCCAGATCTCCAATTTCAGTCACACAAACAACTCAACACAACAACAAAAAAATACAAACTTGTTCAAGAAAAATAGAGAAATCATCTTTGATATTCATCAGTCTTCTACTATTATCAACATGTAAGATGTTTTAATATTTTGTTTAGTTGCATTCATCACTATCTTCATCGGTATTATACATCATCATGATTAATAACAGAATATCATGTTACGTTACTATCATTTCTTTTGGTGTATAAAGTTTAACCAGCTCGGTTCTTTAAAAAAATAAATTAACATACCAGACACTTATACGAAAAACTTGAATTTTAGCCACAATTTGGTGAAAACCATATAGAGTTCGGCGTAAAATTGATAGCTATCTTATTTATCATCATTTCATTCATGCGAGAGAGAGAAAGATAAAATCTAGTTTAGAAAATCATGATCTTAACCTGTAATTTTTTTTATTTACCGTTAGTAACCCAATTTTTTTTTTAGTAACCCGATTTAATACCAAAAAAATCAAAATGCTCTTGAATCTGTCACCAAAACACAAAGATATAAAGAGACACGTTGCATTATGTAACACTAATACCTTGCCAACGATTCCAGAGGCCTAAGGCTGAATTTAAAATGTGGCCTTTTTAATCATTAAGAAAACATTTAGAAAACAATTTAAAAGTTTGTTAAAGTTTTATTTTCGACAAAAATAAAATAAAAAGTGTTTTAGGATTCGGGTCAAATACAAATAATAATTTCCTGTACTAAATATTATTTATAAAGTCATGTAAAATAAACTATGAAACCTTACAAATAAAATTGGTTCTGACTAATAAGTACATTTAGTTATCGAACGAGTAAAGACATGTAAATAAATCGAAATGCACTTGATAATTGATATGAAGAGTAATTTCCAAACAAGACACAAATTTTATATATTCTTCTTTCAAAACTCATGAATTTATTTTATTCATTTTGCTGTTGATGCAGTAAGATAGTTACGATGGAAAACGTTGTTGCGCTAAGCTTTTAGTAAATTTCTATCTACATTTTGATTACTCTACACCAACCACGTGTTGTATAATTGTATTCCTTTTTTTTCTGCTATAAACATGTGAGACCTAAGTTTTAAAGAAAGAACAATTACGTTTTAAAGTTCAAAAAAAAAAAAAAAACATTGAATACTTCGATTAGAAACACCAAAAGTTGGCACAACCTGCAAACATTGTTTTTAGAGAACATAACTGCTAAAAGGGAACATTCAGTAAAGTTCATCACCCAAACATGTCAAATGACATCGTTCTAATTATCTTTTATTCTCTCAAATGAACTATTTGATTAAATTTATATCAGATTTAACGAATATAGATATATATGAGATTAAGCGAAGGTGAATAATGTTTAAACAACAAAACAACCATTTTTTAGAACAACACTTCCAAATTTTTTTGTAATTACGCATCTCATATCAAAAACAAGATTTCCAAAATAAGGTTTTGAGGTGATACGAAACATGCTATGAAAAAACCTTTTTTCAATTTTGAGTGTTTTAATTGAAATTTTGAAACATTCTTTAAGTACAAAAAAGAGTCCAATAAACATAATTAATCTATAATGTGAACTTCTAATCTACTTTAGATCATCAAAACTATGAATTTCAAAACTTCTATTAATCATGATATTCTTTAAATTTAACTATTTAACATTAAGCCACTAATTGGTGTTGTACTAAATTTATTTTATGTTATTTTAACTTCAATAAGTTTTAAATATTTTTAAATTTATTATGGTTTATATCATTATATTTTCTATTAAATATATGTTATCACGTAAATTATAAGTTCTTGAGAAAGACAAAGAAAGTATGATATCACTAAAAATTAATGCAAACATAGTAAAAAATTGAAAAAAATTTGAAAATTAATTGTTTGTAGATTATATTGCTTAAGAGCAACTCCAATGTATTATTGCATATTTCATCCTAAAATAGAATAAATGGAAAATGCAATTGGATTTCTTTTTAAAGGAATGNTTTTTTAATCATTACAAAAATCATTTAGAAAACAATTTAAAAGTTTGTTAAAGTTTTATTTTAGACAAAAAAAAATAAAAACTATTTTAGGATTCGGGTCAAATACAAATAATAATTTCTTGTACTAAATATTATTCATAAAACCATGTAAAATATAACTATGAAACCTTACAAATAATAATGGTTCTGACTAATAAGTACATTTTGTCATCGAACGAGTAAAGACATGTAAATAAATCGAAATGCTCATGATATGAAGAGTAATTTCCAAACAAGACACAAATTTTATATATTCTTCTTTCAAAACTCATGAATTTATTTTATTCATTTTGCTGTTGATGCAGTAAGATAGTTACGATGGAAAACGTTGTTGCGCTAAGCTTTTAGTAAATTTCTATCTACATTTTGATTACTCTACACCAACCACGTGTTGTATAATTGTATTCCTTTTTTTTCTGCTATAAACATGTGAGACCTAAGTTTTAAAGAAAGAACAATTACGTTTTAAAGTTCAAAAAAAAAAAAAAAACATTGAATACTTCGATTAGAAACACCAAAAGTTGGCACAACCTGCAAACATTGTTTTTAGAGAACATAACTGCTAAAAGGGAACATTCAGTAAAGTTCATCACCCAAACATGTCAAATGACATCGTTCTAATTATCTTTTATTCTCTCAAATGAACTATTTGATTAAATTTATATCAGATTTAACGAATATAGATATATATGAGATTAAGCGAAGGTGAATAATGTTTAAACAACAAAACAACCATTTTTTAGAACAACACTTCCAAATTTTTTTGTAATTACGCATCTCATATCAAAAACAAGATTTCCAAAATAAGGTTTTGAGGTGATACGAAACATGCTATGAAAAAACCTTTTTTCAATTTTGAGTGTTTTAATTGAAATTTTGAAACATTCTTTAAGTACAAAAAAGAGTCCAATAAACATAATTAATCTATAATGTGAACTTCTAATCTACTTTAGATCATCAAAACTATGAATTTCAAAACTTCTATTAATCATGATATTCTTTAAATTTAACTATTTAACATTAAGCCACTAATTGGTGTTGTACTAAATTTATTTTATGTTATTTTAACTTCAATAAGTTTTAAATATTTTTAAATTTATTATGGTTTATATCATTATATTTTCTATTAAATATATGTTATCACGTAAATTATAAGTTCTTGAGAAAGACAAAGAAAGTATGATATCACTAAAAATTAATGCAAACATAGTAAAAAATTGAAAAAAAATTGAAAATTAATTGTTTGTAGATTATATTGCTTAAGAGCAACTCCAATGTATTATTGCATATTTCATCCTAAAATAGAATAAATGGAAAATGCAATTGGATTTCTTTTTAAAG
Organism: Alliaria petiolata; assembly: GCA_020283515.1. Taxonomy (NCBI): domain Eukaryota; kingdom Viridiplantae; phylum Streptophyta; class Magnoliopsida; order Brassicales; family Brassicaceae; genus Alliaria; species Alliaria petiolata. Next base: position 214,458,595 of record JAHZTW010000001.1, on the reverse strand, counting down.
GAATGTATTATTCTATTTTTCTATTTTAAAAGAATATTCTTAGTATATTCTTTTTTCTATGTTATTATTAATTGCTAACTATAAATATATTTTCTTAATTTATCATTTCTCTATTTTAAGTTGAGTTAAAACAAGTGTAAAATAGTTTTATTGCATATTTCATCATAAAATAGAATAAATGTAAAATGCAATTAGATTTCTTTTTTAAAGAGATGTATTATTCTATTTTCTATTTTAAAAAAATATTCTTAGTATATTCTTTTTCTATGTTATTATTAATTGCTAACTATTTAACATTAAGTCACTAATTGTTGTTGTAGTAAATTTATTTTATGTTATTTTTAATTTCAGTACATTGTAACTATTTTTAAATTTATTATGGTTTATGTCATTATATTTTTTTTATTAAATATATGTTATCTGTATTTTAATTTTAGAGATTATAATGTTTTAATGTTCATAATCATCATTCAAAACAAATCATTATCAAAATAGTTATTCATAATTTTAAAAGTAAAATTATTTAAAATTTGAAGGACTGCTTTACAAAAAAAAAAATTCAAAATAAAATAGAAAATGTGAGTATTCCATATTTGAAAGCAAAAATAACATTATCCTATTTTAAAATTAAAAATGGAATAAGATTAGAGTAGATTTTATTCTAAAATATAATTTGACACCAGATTTCAAAAGGATATGGTTAGAAATACTCTACGAAAACATTCTTACAATTATAAATAGTCTCGAGATCTTCAACTTTAGTCACACAAACAACTCAAAACAACAAAAGAAAATACAAACTTATTCAATAAAAATGGAGAAAGCAGCATCTTTGATATTCATCGGTCTTCTACTATTATCAACATGTAAGATGATTTAATCTTTTGTTTAAAACTAGTTGTATTTATCACTAATCCTCATCATCATCAGTATTATACGTAATCATGATTAATGACATATTAAATATAACAGGTACTCAGATTTTGGCATATCAAACTTGCAAAAAAGACTCCGATTGTATTGAACGAGAAGGTGAAAAGTTCAAGTGTATCCACAACATATGTATACCCATTAACGAAAGACACGTGGTTTTACTCCAAACTAAGAATAATCAGCAAGCTTGCTTTGAGCATTGCAAGTCAATAGGCCAAGACGTTCTTGCTTGGACTACAGAGGGTTGTTTTTGTCGCGTGCCTCCTATGTAATAAAAATAACAAGCTTAAATATGCAGCAGATTATAACATGTAATATCATTTATATCTAAGAATAAAATAAGCCATCTTATAAAACATGCAGTTTCAGAATTTAATTATTATCTTCTACTAAACCATCAGTTGTTTTACATTAATTATTTACGAGTTATTGTGAAAAATACAATAATATATAGTTCTTGACTGACAGTTTATTTATTTATTTATATACATCTAGTTCTATATAGCTTTCAGGCTTGAACGGTGAGTCTTTCAATTGCCAGATCTTATAACCATTTTCTAGTCTAGATTATCTAGTTTTGTTTTAGAGGTTTTAACAAAGAAACCACTCAACCAAAGATAAATCGAGAAAAAACCTTTCAACTATTAATTTAACGTAAAAAAAACATCAACTATAAATCCGTTAATGAAAAAACCTCTCTGTCTACAGTAACGTTAAAACTTTAAAGTTTTTAATAAAAAAACCTTCAACTAAAGATGAATTGAGAAAAAATCTCTCAACTATAAATTTAGTATAAAATCCCCTCAAGTTTAGATGTATCAAATATTTACCACTCAACTATAAATTTAATGTGAAGACCCCTCTATTTCTGTCTACGATGACATTAAAAAATAAATACTCAACATTAAATAAAATACGATTTTGATTGTAAAAATTGGCATGGATGCGATGTGATAATGAGATTCTCTGTTTAGAAAGTTGATTGAAGAATACATACACATTAAAAAAATTATACAATTTAATTTATCTAGATTTTTGAGAAAGTGAAATAATTTATCAAGTTGTACAAAAAATTTGATATTTATTTATTCTTCAATTAACTTTCAAGCCACATAATCTTACTATCTGAAATTAAAATTTGATAATTTTACCGTTTATCATATTGTAGATTTTAGAAATTTAAATATTTTTTCTAATTGAGTTTGAGATTTTAAATACCTTGTTGGTTTTGAAAGCTATCACATTATTTTAAAATTATCTGTCATTTTTACAATCCAAATTGCTTACATTTGATTTATCGTTAACCGTTTAGATTTTAACTGTAACTGTAGATAAAAAGGTTTAGGGGGTTTTACATTACATTTTATAGTTGAGGGGTTTATTCCCAATCATTATTTACTTGAGGGGTTTTTTCATTAAAATCTTTTGAGAATTCGCAAAACACGTGTCACCGTTAAGGTTTTAGTATTGTAGACGGAGGAGTTTTTTCATTAACGGACTTATAGTTGAGGAGTTTTTACATTAAATTTATAGTTTAGGGTTTTTTTCTCGATTCATTTTTAGTTGAGGGGTTTCTTTGTTAAAAACCCTTTGTTTTATGAAAACTTGAAACCCCATTTCAAAAATTCAAGTGCGAGTTTTGTATCCACGGTTCTACACCTACCGCATTGGTACAAATTATGACCACATTAATACAAAATTATGACCACTAATCGAATATAGAAGAGATACACATGCACCAATAATATGCTAAGATATATTATTGCATATTTCATCCCAAAATAGAATAAATAGAAAATGCAATTGGATTTCTTTTTAAAGAGATGTATTATTCTATTTTCTATTTTAAAAAGAATATTCTTAGCATATTCTTTTTTTCTATGTTATTATTAATTGCTAACTATACATATATTTTTTTTTAAAATTTACAAATTGATCTATTAATTTAATTTTTATGTTATTTTTAATTTCAGTACATTTTAACTATTTTTAAATTTATTATGGTTTATGTCATTATATTTTTTTATTAAATATATGTTATCTGTATTTTAATTTTAGAGATTATAATGTTTTAATGTTCATAATCATCATTAAAAACAAATCATTATCAAAATAGTTATTCATAATTTTAAAAGTAAAATTATTTAAAATTTGAAGGACTGCTTTATAAAAAAAAAAATTCAAAATAAAATAGAAAATGTGAGTATTCCATATTTGAAAGCAAAAATAACATTATCCTATTTTAAAATTAAAAATGGAATAAGATTAGAGTAGATTTTATTCTAAAATATAATTTGACACCAGATTTCAAAAGGATATGGTTAGAAATACTCTACGAAAACATTCTTACAATTATAAATAGTCTCGAGATCTTCAACTTTAGTCACACAAACAACTCAAAACAACAAAAGAAAATACAAACTTATTCAATAAAAATGGAGAAAGCAGCATCTTTGATATTCATCGGTCTTCTACTATTATCAACATGTAAGATGATTTAATCTTTTGTTTAAAACTAGTTGTATTTATCACTAATCCTCATCATCATCAGTATTATACGTAATCATGATTAATGACATATTAAATATAACAGGTACTCAGATTTTGGCATATCAAACTTGCAAAAAAGACTCCGATTGTATTGAACGAGAAGGTGAAAAGTTCAAGTGTATCCACAACATATGTATACCCATTAACGAAAGACACGTGGTTTTACCCCAAGCTAAGAATAATCAGCAAGCTTGCTTTGAGCATTGCAAGTCAATAGGCCAAGACGTTCTTGCTTGGACTACAGAGGGTTGTTTTTGTCGCGTGCCTCCTATATAATAATAACAATCTTAAATATGCAGCAGATGATAACATGTAATACCTAATTTATTTTATCATTTTCATCTGAGAATAAAATAATAAATCTTATAAAACATGCAGTTTCAGAATTTAATTATTATCTTCTACTAAACCATCAGTTCGTTTTACATTAATTATTTACGAGTTATTGTCAATAAATACAATAATATATAGTTCTTGACCGACGGTTTAATTTATTTACTGTATATACATCTAATCTTATATAGCTTCTAGGATTGAACGGTGAGTCTTTCAATTGCCCGATCTTATAACCATTTTCTAGTCTTAGATTATCTAAAACTTGAAACTTCATTTCAAAAATTCAAGTGCAAGTTTTTGCATCCACGGTTCTACAAATTATGACCAAACTAATACAAAATTATGACCACTAATCGAAAATATAGAGGAGAGATACACATGCACCACGGTGCCTCGAATGTTTATTTGACTAATTATAAAGTAAAAAAAAAAGAATTAAGCAGATAAATGTTGTCGGACTCCAAAAAGAAGTTAAATGGAGTTGAATTTGTTCCTCCCACTTGGTCCTTTTGTGACTCGATCTCAATCATTCGCCGTTCATCGGCTCATTACTCTCTCTCCATCCAATTTTAAGATTCTCCTTTTAATGCTTTGAAAAGAAAATCTAAAACCGAGAGAATAAAAATCATATTCTGCTTTACAAATTGTATATATACAGGGACATAGGAGAGAGAGAGAAAGCGTTTGGGTGGGTACGTGTGATCGTGAGAGAAGCAAACAAAACAAAGTCTTTAAGGTTTCTTATTTTTTTCCTCCAATGTCTTCTACTTCTAACTTTTCCTCTGCTGAAGTTTCGATATTTTAGGTTCTGCGTTTTTCAATAAAAGTTTCGATTTTTAAACAAAATTGATGATATTTTCGTTCCTTTCGCTCCCGCGGAAATTAGGTTTTTCGTGATTCTGCTAAAAAAGTAATGGGTGAAGTAGAAAGTTGGTTTCTTTTTTAATCTGAAAACAGTTAGGATGATCACTGTTAAGCTTCTTCGAGATTGAAATTAGGTTTTTTTTTTAGTTCTCTTTTCAAGTTCCGTTTAGCTTTGCTTTTCGATTGTTGCAGTTAGATTTCTCCGAATTAGCTGAATGTGTGTATGCATGTATAACGTCTCTGATGATTGATCGATCCCAAATTAGATTTTGATTAGGGTTTAAACTCAGCAGAATCAAAGTTATTGACTCACTCCTTGTGGATTTGTTGCTTTACTGGATTTTGTCATCCCCTGTTCTTGAAAACTGTATCCAACTTGGCAAACGATACATAAAAATAGAAAATTTGATTTCTTGGTGCACTGCAATTTCTTGCTCATCTCTAAACTAATCAACCAGGACAATTGAATTCATCAGGTTTTGGAAAAGAAAAAAAAAAAAAAAAAACTCTTTCTTCGTTGTTGCTAAGAAGCGGAAGTAATACAAAGTGCTGCAGGTTTTGTTGATACTATCGCAATGAATATCCCAAATGGAACTTCCTCAAGATCTGACAATGTCCATGCTTCAAGTGATGCCTTCCTCTTCTCCAGCTCTCTACCTCTTCTTCCACACCATAACTGTATGTTACCACTAATCGCCTTTAAACTGTCATACATTTGCATCATGTTCTAATAGTTATCTCTTGCAGTCAATCCTAGCGAGAACGACCATCAGCCTGTCGATGAAATTGCTTTCAATGGAGGGATTGATGATGATCGTGACTCTCATCCATTCGAAAACATGCTTCCTGATGATGAGGAACAGCTCTTGGCTGGTCTGATGGATGATTTAAACTTAACTTCACTGCCAGCTACATTGGATGACTCGGAAGATTATGACCTGTTCGGTAGTGGAGGAGGTCTTGAATTGGAGACTGACTTAACCAAGGGTGTAACAAGAACGGATTTTGCTGATTCCAACATTGACAACGGCATGCTTCAAAACGTTTTCCAAAACGGAGCGGGATCGATTGCTGGCGAACATCCTTATGGCGAACATCCTTCGAGGACTCTGTTTGTTCGGAATATTAATAGTAACGTCGATGATTTGGAATTGAGAGCTCTTTTTGAGGTAACTTCTCTTTTTTGTATTCCATAGATCAAATGTTTATATGCGGAAAGATTGGATCTTTATGTTTTGTTTTTGTTTTCATTCTTGGCAGCAATATGGAGATATCCGAACTCTGTATACAGCCTGCAAGCATAGAGGTTTTGTAATGATCTCTTATTACGACATCCGTGCTTCTAGAGCAGCTATGAGAGCTTTACAAAGCAAGCTTCTGAAACGGAGGAAACTTGACATACATTTCTCAATCCCCAAGGTTTGATGTTCTTGCACACTCTCTTTTATTTACATTATTGTTATTCTGAGCATTCTCTTTTTAGTATATGATTCTTCTTTCATTTTATAGGATAACCCATCCGACAAAGATGTTAATCAAGGAACCCTTGTGGTTTTCAACTTGGCTCCATCAGTTTCCAACAAAGACCTCGAGAATATATTCGGGGTTTATGGCGAGATCAAGGAGGTGATGCGTTATTCTTTGTTTTTTTCTGTTTGTTTTTGTTTCTCTCTCTGAAGACCTGCATAAATGGTTAACGTTTGTGTAAGTTATTTGTTCTGACAAAGCAGATAAGGGAAACACCAAATAAGAGGCATCACAAATTTGTTGAATTTTTTGACGTTAGATCAGCTGATGCAGCTCTCAAAGCTTTGAACAGGACCGACATTGCTGGAAAGCGTATAAAGCTTGAACATAGCCGTCCTGGTGGTGCTCGTCGAAAGTAAGCAGTGTTCTCAGTGTTACCAGTTAAACGAAACTGACTCTGAAGAAAAAATTTAACTTCCTGTTTTGATTTGTGCAGCATGATTATGCAACTGAATCCGGAACTTGAGCAAGATGATTCCCGCAGCTACCTGAGTCATGTAGATTCGCCTTTAGGCAGTTCTCCTGTAGGGAGTTATTGGTGTAACAGCCCTATTGATCACAATCCTCTGCAAAGTTTCAGCAAGTCTCCAAGATTTGGGAGCTTGAGCCCAACAACAAACATGCGTTTTCAAGAACTCTCTTCGATTCTGCATTCTCAAGGAGCAAATCCGACAAAGGCTGCATCGGTGAGCAATGACCAAGGAAGAAGGGCCAGCCATTTGGATCGTCTGTTTTCAAGCAGCAGCTATACTAATGCAAGCCACAGAGCTTCTGCCTTTCAGCAAACGCAGTCGTTTGGATCTGCTTCCTCGTTTGGTTCTTTGAACTCAAACCCGGGTCACGTGGAAACATTATCTGGATCAGAGTTTCTGTGGGGAAGCCCTGGTTCCTCAGCCTGGTCTGTGAATCCATTCTTTTCGGACAGGAAAGCTCACAGGTTTCCTTACTCGGCTCAAAACGGATCCCTCCACCATGTCGGATCTGCCCCATCTGGATTCTTCCCGAGGTCCCCTGAAACTTCATCAATGGGTTCAGCAGCTTTCCGAGGAGCAAGCGTTAATGTGAACGCTCCAAGAAACATGCATGAAACTGGATCCCCAAGTTTAAAAATGTTATCTTCGCCAAGACACAGTCAGTTGTTTATGGGTAATGGCTCTTACCCATGGCCTGTTGCAACAATGGCTTCCATTGACGGCCCATTGGAGGATGGAAGGAGTCAACAGTTTGATGGTAGTAACATTAACCAAGTAGACAGCAAGAAACAGTTTCAGCTTGACTTGAGTAAGATTATGAGCGGTGAAGATTTACGGACAACCTTGATGATAAAAAACATCCCTAATAAGTAAGAGTTCTCCTCTGACTTTGCTATGATCCCGGTCAGTTTTTACTGTCGTGGGATCTGAAAGAAGTGATATTTTTTCCTTGTTCTCAGGTATACCCGGAAGATGCTGTTAGCTGCCATCGACGAGACAAACAGAGGAACTTATGATTTTCTCTATTTGCCTATTGATTTCAAGGTAAAGACCATCTTGGTTGCGTTCTGAATCTTTGAGATCATGTGATTGAAATTCTCTTCTTCTTTTTTTCTTGTGTGCAGAATAAATGCAATGTGGGTTATGCATTTATCAATATGGTGTCTCCTACTTTCATCATTGCATTGTACGAGGTACAAAAACTGATTGAGTCTTTAATGTTGTTTCTGAGATATTGAAATTTTTAGGGATGACCTTATGCTTCCTGATCTGTTTCATAGGCCTTTAATGGGAAAAAATGGGATAAGTTCAACAGCGAGAAAGTTGCTTCCTTGGCTTATGCACGGATCCAAGGTAAAACCGCACTCATTGCTCACTTCCAGAACTCAAGTTTAATGAACGAAGACAGGCGATGCCACCCTATTGTCTTTGATGGACCAGAATCTAGTTATCCGGTAAACAATCTCTTTGCAACAAACACATGACCTTGAAAATGATCATTTATACGTTATGTGTTTAGCTGATGAAATGAAATAGTTGACTCAAAGATTTATATCTGACTAGATCATCATGGAGCATTCACAGCTGAGGGAATCAAATTCGAAAGCTGCTCATCCTCTTGCCAGCGAGAGCCCGCATTGAAGCTGGCATGCAAGTGAATCCCTTTATTGCCTCTAGTTAAAACGTAAATATACGGTTTCTAGGATGAGATGATGATGATAATGATGATGAACAGAAGCAGTCAAAACACTACATAGCAGTTAGAGAGTTTTTTTCCGGTTAAGTTTGGCTTTTTTCGGTTTGCTTTAGAGTTAGGAATTGAAACAGGGTCCTAAAGGCTTTTGTGTTTTCTGGAATCAGATAGGATCCTCTGATCTAGACAAGTAAATTGATGGTTGTGTTTTTTTTTTCTTTATTGGTCGACTGAATCATGTACATAGTGATGGTTAAGAAACGTCTTATTATATTGGTAATAAATAATGGAAACTTTGTTTGATTGATACATTTAGTTACATTCAGAACGTAGAAGGACCAAAATTCATCATATTTTATATGCCTTGTAACTCAAAATTTCTTACTTTATGCTTGAACCAGCCTCTGTTCCTCTGGTCTCAACACCTAACCTTGTCTTGACTTGAAGATCCACTTGAAAGAAACAACGTTCGTCTTCTCGGACATAACTCACACTGCCATTCATCTGCTCCAGCAGTTTCCGTGAAAGATTAAGTCCTAACCCATCAGGCGTGACCCATCCATCTCGAGTCTCAAACATATCACTAAGCATCTCTGAAGGAAGTCCTTTTCCAGGATGTATCAGCCTATCCCAAAAACAACATCGAACATTTAGTTAAAAAATTACTCAGAATCTGCAAAAGATGTTCCATTTTTCTGTGGAGAACACAGAATCTGTAAAGAAAAAAGTTGGTTGCATTTTTCAGCTGTTTATGTGGACGTTTACCTGAATTGTAGATGGAGATAGCGATCGTTGTCGCTTGCAAGCTTGTGGCCTGGTGAGATCTTGATTCCTACCCAGCTATCTGGAAACGGAGCATGATTCACAATGTTGCGCAGAAGATCAGCAAGAATGAGCTGAAGCTTTACTTTGTCACCATAGAGAGGCAGAGTCTTGATCTCCTCGGCGACTTCAACCGTGATTTGTAACTTCCTCTCTCTCAGCATAATCATCACTTGGCTAACGATTGTGTCCAAGATGCTTTCAAGTCGAAACTCCTCTGTTTCCAATTGCAACTTGCTGATACCATAAAAGAAAAACATTTGATTTTCGGATACAAAATGTAAAACAAAACAGTTAGATTTAGATTCAAAATGTTATGTTTTTACCCTTCCTCTATGCTTTTCAAGTCCGTGTCTTCGATTATTGTCGCGATCTGCTTCTCGCAAGCATCGCTAGTCTCCAGAAACTGCCTTTGGCTCTCTGAAATCTCTGAGGATTCAAGAAGCTTATTTGCAAATCGGATACCGTTGAGAGGATTCTTGATTTCTTGCCTTATGTAAGTTAATTCATTGAGGCTTTGAGCGCTCTCTTTCAGTTCCGCGCTGCTCAAATCCGATTCTTTATTGATCATCTGCAAGAAGAAGAAACATCCAATGACTTTCCCTTTGGTGTTTGTACTCTTGTTCGCGGTTAAGGATGCTTCTATGTACTTCCCTTCCTTGTTAAAGAACCCAACCAGTGAACTCTCTGGAACATTATGATCAGCAGCGATTCCTTGGTACAGAGAGATCAAGAACTTTGTGAGTGAATCTTGGCATTTCACTTTACAGAAAACTCCAAAAACTTCACCCGGTAGCATTTTCCCAACCACCTCGTGCTTTGACCATCCGGTAAGCTTTTCCATGGCTGCGTTCCACTCTGAGCAACAAGCATTCTCATCCGAGGCAAATATCGGTGGAATCAACGGATTTAAGCTCTGAACTATGGTCTTGTAGTCTCCTTGCAGTCTGATGAATCTATCTGTTATTGCTTTCTCACTGGTGATGTCTTGACCAACAAAGCAGACACCAACGATGTTTTCTGTATAATCCCGACTCGTGCAGGAGTTAACGAGAACACACACATCAGTAGAAGGATCCCGATGATCGCTGCGCCTGTTACCAAACCTTCTCAGTTTAAGCATTACGTTTTTCTCCTCCTCACCTGAATAACACAACAAATCAATGTTTTCGTTAGTCTGATGGCTCTCATTCCAAGAACATAACATGAATCTTGTATCAAGAACATCTTCTTTATATAACCTCGTAGGGCTTTGCACAAGAGACTTTCAAGGGCTGCGCGTGATTCCTCTTGAACAATCTCATTGGCAAGTGACTTCCCCATGGCTTCACTAGCTTGTAATCCCGTCATCTCAGCGGTTTTATTGTTCCAACCATTGATGCATCCAAAAGAATCAACCCCGAAGATAGGCGCAGTTGCCGTTTCAATCACCCTAACCATTTCACACACAAAAGAAGCAAGCTCATTTGCATCTCTTGCCACAACGTTACCAGACAATACCGGCCTAGAGCTGGTGAATGACTCTCTCATTATAACCCTCAGGGAATGAATAGCATCAATTTCGGAGATTTCCCACGGCAAGCTCCTGCTCTTCGCAACTTCAAGAAAGGCATTGAACGATGACCTCGGATGCATTCTTCCGGTATCATCTTTATCCTTTGGATGATGTTTAGCTCCTCCCCATTTGACTGTACTTGCAGTATTGGACCTGAACCAAAGTAGGTAATCTTTCGAAGAAATCCCCGCGGCAGCCACACCGCAAACCGCATCTCCAAGTGAGATGGCACCAGGATACCCTGCATCCACCAGACTATCAGTGGTCAAACCCGTCGAATCATCACCGTGATTCTCCTCCAGCCAGTTCACCAAGTCTTTAACTTGTGACTCATTAGGAGTAACACCAACCAACCAACATTTCCCCTTGTAATATAAAGCGGCTCCATCGCACTTCACAAGGTCCATAATACCCGGAGATTGTGTCACAATAGCCGAAACAGTATCACAGAGAAGCATATCGCACAATAGGGTCTGCGTCCGCATAGCCTTCTTCTCGGCTAACTGTTCGGCTAACTGTAGCTCCATTTGAAGCTGAAGCCCAAATGCTTGCATCAGAAACTCACAAGCATACCGTAATGGGAATGGAACGTATCTAGGAGAACAATGATGACCCACGACTAATCCCCAAAGCTTGCTTGAACTTTTGGTCTTGACCACAATTGCGAGTACAAGAGAAGCCATAGAGCCCATATTAGCCATATACTGCGTGTGGCAGCTATGAGGAGATCTTAGCGTAGAATTGACTAAACAAAGTGGTCTCACGAGTTGCTCACTCTGAACAACCTTAACCGGAGTTGCATTGCAATCACAAATAATCCGGACACGGTTCTGTTTGAACAAGAACCGAGCAGCCTGAGGAATATCTGTTGCAGGATAATGTAAACCCAAATAAGGTTCTAAATCAGATCTTCTAATCTCGGAAACAACTTCACCATGATCATCTTCATGAAACTGATAGACCATAACACGGTCATAACCCGTAAGTCTCTGAACATCTTCCACAACAGTGTCACACAAAGCACCAATATCTCCCCCGGGAAGTGACTGCAGCCTAGAAATGGCCCTAACAGCTAGCTTCTGAGACTGAACTGCACCGGCAAGAGTCAAAGCCGGGTCACCAGATTTAGCAGGCTCCAGATCAATCACAATCCCTGCATCGATCCTGTGAAGTATAGCGTAAAACGGCTTCTGGGTCGTCCTAGAATGGACCAAAACCGGATTCAACAACGAAATCTCAGTAAAGGAAGCAGCTTTAACCAAAGAAGCTCCTGAAGGAGGAGTAAAAAGCGTCCTGGCGTCGATTCCAATCAAGCCCTTGATCTTAAACTCGCTAGAATGAGAGCTCGAAGCAAGAGACAGACCAAGAAACTCGATACAATTCTCACTAACACCAAGTATCCTAAAACTAGGCTCCTCCACAGCAATCAAACACCCAAAGGGCTGAACAAGGCCGCCTCTTTGGATGTTAGACAAATAAGCAGTGATGTGTTCATCAGAAACGTTGTTCGTGGGCGAAATCACAGATTTGGAGTAGTTAAAATACTTGCCGGAGTGCATGGAGTGATCGAAATCAGCGAAGAGGCCAGCATCGACGGAGTATTGAGCAGTACTGGATTTTTGAGGTCTTGAATCGCCGCCAAGAGGCTTCATGTTGCTTGCAGCTGAAGAAGAGCTGCCGAATCCCATAATTGCAGAGTGAGGAGTGAGTTTCGATCAGAAGAAGAAGAAGACGAAGCTGATTCTTTCCATTTGCAGGAGAATGAAAGCCAGAAGAAAAAAAAAGGAAAGGTCTTTTTTCTATACTTTGATTTTTGGGATTCTTTTTTTTCTTTCAACTCTCAGATTCTTTCTCTCTCTCTCTTTTCTTTCAACGTTTTGGTTTTTTCTTGCTCCACTGCTTTTTTCTACTCTGCTGACTGCTTGCATTCTCTCCCACACGTACAACAGATCGTCTTGTCAGGTGACCACCGATAATAAACTCTTTTTAAAATAAAAAAGATTACTTTTTAATTATTATAGATTCAGAGGCTTTAGTTTAATGGGCTTTAGGCCCATTTTAGGTGTATTTTCTAAGTAGGCCCGCAACGACGTCCTTATCCCAATACTCACTCCCCCGTTATTCAATTATTAACAATTTTAAAATTCTCAGATTCTTTCTCCCCACGCGTTTGTTTCGGCGCGTAGACTTTATTTCTCGAATCTAAAATTCAAATCTCAGACAACAACTGTTTCATCATTATCCAAACATTAACTTTGTCTTTAAATGAAATCTGATAAAAATATATGTAAAGTTATTAAACACATTTAAGAAGTAATTAACCTACCAAAAAGAAACTTTGTTAATTAAACAGTATTTATCTCCAAATTACCATTTTTCATTACATAGTTTCCAAAATTTGAATCTTTTCCATTTTCCCAAAACCATTAGCCCCAAACCCAAAGAGCAAAAGCATAAAAAGAGGGTTTTTTTTTTCTTTCTCCGATACTCGAAAGCCAAGAGCGATAGAGATAGAGAGAGAGAGAGAGAGAGAGAGAGAGAGAGAGACATCGTCACATCGAGAATCCTTGTTGTTTGTCGAATCGCGACCTGTGGAGCTCGAGAGAAGGAATCGCGACTCGAAGAAGTTTCCTTTTCAGATCTGATTCGTTCTTTTTTTCCCGGTAATCCGGAGAGAGAAAAAAAAATGGGCGGTCGAGGCGGTGGCGGCGGCGGCGTTAGTAACGCGAACGCGGGTATTCCGGCGTCTTCGAGAAAGGTTGTTCAGAGTTTGAAAGAGATCGTCAACTGTTCTGATTTAGAGATCTACGCGATGCTTGTGGAGTGCGATATGGATCCTGACGAAACCGTTAATCGTCTTCTTTCTCAAGGTTTTGTTTCGTCTTTCTTTCTTCAAGCTTTCGTTGCTTTTCCTCTGTTTTTTTTCTTAAAAAAATTTGCGGTTTAGCTCCGAAATTTGTTTAGTGGAAGCAGCAAAAAAAATCCCCAAGTAAATTGACAACTTCGTTGAGCTTTATGACGAGTTTTTCTATCATGTTTAGAATTAAAAGCTCGTGTAAGAGAATGTCAGAACGTTATTTTTTTCCGTTTATGTTTCTTGAAATAGTAATGTTTTTTGGGATTTGGTTGAGTTTTCATTGTTACCTGTTTCGGGAAAGAACATAAAAATCAGTTTTTTCTCCCCCTTTTTTTTTTTTGCCTTCTCTTATGTTTGTTCTTTGGTTGTACTGATTATTTGTTTTTAATATTCTCGGCTTGTTCATCTGACAATGCTGCTTCGTTTTAAACTTTTCAGATACCTTTCACGAGGTGAAGAGCAAACGAGACAAGAAGAAAGAGGTTAGTTATTGGAGATTGCTTAATCTAATGCCTTACAGTATCAGATGATGAGTTCCTTTTTGTCTTATTCTCGCTTGTTTTTTTTTTTGTCTCTTTGATCAGACCAAAGATCCAGCAGACTCCTGGACACGCAGCGTCCCGAATCGCGGAGCTAGAAGCAGCGGTAATGACGGTTACAACGCCCCTCGAGGTGGCGGAAACAGATTTAACTCCAATGGTAATAAGTAGTTTGCAATTTCTGTGCAAGAGAGTTTCTGTTTTTCATTCATATAGTTGTGGTAATGTCTAAAGCTATCACTGCATTTTTGGTCCAGATGCGGGAAGTGTTCAAAGCGTACCTGCAAACAGAAGAGAGAACGGAACACGTAATCAATGGTCTGGCTCTTCTTCAACACCTGGTGTCCTCGGACGACAACCTCCATCGAACAGGTTCTTGTATTCATATTGTCTTCTGATGTATTATTTTCACTAGATATCATTGCTTTGTGTGTTAGCTTAAGTGTATCTCCTTTGCTTTGCAGTAGTGATCCTACAAACGCTGAAGTCAAGAAAGCCCCACCAACGGGTTCGAGCGATGCGGTTACCTCGTCTTCGCTGCCGTCCCCTGCGTATCAATCCGCTTGGGTCAATGCCAACCCCGGGCGGAGAACCATGGCTGATATCGTGAAAATGGGTAGGCCTCTCCATCAGAAGAACGTCGCTGCGCCTCGTTCATCATCAGAGGCTCAAGAGAGTGGAAGCAAAGCCCCTCTTAAGGATGAATGGCCTTCAATTGAGAAGCAAGATGTCTCTTATCCGTCATCGTCTCTCTTGAAACCATCTGCTGAATCTAAAACATCCGCCGAGCAGTTCAGCGAGCCTCAGCATCCTGATGAGACACATTCGGATGACGAGGTCCCCGAAACAAAAGAAGATCCAGTTGAGTCTCCTCCTGACGCGGAGCAGGTCCCGCCTGCTTCGGTATCCAGCAGAAATTATCTTGATGATGATTCTAGAGACTCTGACGACGAGAACAACAAAGCGGAGCGACATGCTTTTGAGGAAAACGGAGGTGAGTTCTGAAATGTGTGAGTCTTGTTTTATAGCTCTTTCTTCATCTTTGTCCATGTTTTCTGAGTTTTTTTTTCCTTCATCCACTATTTTCAGCCGAAGATGTTTCCGCATCTGTTGCTGCTACCGGTTTTCAGCAACTTACTATAGAGAATGATGAAGAGCATGAGGAAACGTTACCGAAAGAAGACAAACGCGGAGTGATAATCCCAAATCACCTGCAAGTCCATACTCCCGAATGCTCCCACCTAATGTTTGGTAGTTTTGGCCCCGGGATAGGATCTGGCCAAGCCACTGGCGTGAACGATAACATGGAGGAAACACTAGAAGCGCAGGACGATTCGTCTTTCAGGCACCCCGACGCTGACTACTATGGCGTGGAGGAAGAAGAAGAGCAGCAGCTCAGGAACGCTGCTGCCGATGAACAATCATCCTATCAGATCGATTCGGCTGCCCGGAACTACCATGCTTCCTCGGAATCCGAGACAGAAGCGGCGCAACACGAGCCTCAACAAGAAGATCATCATCAGCAGTACAAGTTTTCATCATCCCCTGCAGATTACGGATATGAAAACAGCCAGCAGTTGAATCCTCCATCAGACACGAATCCTCAGATGCAGAATCTCGATACCTTCCCCAACGCAATGGTAATAATCTAGCCTTGAAATATCCATCACGCTATCGAAAGTTCACTCGAAAAGATCTTAACCATGTCGTTTTTTTTTCTTGATTATGTTTCAGCAGCAAGGATATACAAGTTCATTACCCAACAATCTGCTACCATCAGGCATTCAAGATACAAGAGAAGCCGATCTTCACTACTCGCCTTTCCCAACAAAATACAACACTGCCACTCCCTCTTCACTTAGCGGTCCAGCAATATCCATGGCAGAGGTAGTCCATAGAAACCTATTCCTTTGCTTTCCTGTTAGTGTATCATCTCTTGCTTACACAAATTTTTTTGTTTGTAGGCACTAAGAGCTGCGAGTATTTCTCCTCAAAACGCAATGCCCAGTGCAGGACAACAACAAGCAGCAGCTCTTGCTCAACACCTCGCCTTAAACCCATACTCTCACCATCCTGGGATGCCTCTAGGGCATTATGGTAATTTGATAAGCTACCCTTTCATGCCACAGAGCTACAACCCTTACATGCCTTCGGGTTTTCAACAAGCGTTTCCCACTGGTAGCCACCAGTCTTTAGCTGCTATGCTTCCGCAGTACAAAACTCATGCGACCGCTCCTCCTGTTCCGCCTCCCTCCGCCTACGGGTTTGGCGGTGGCGCTCCCTCGGGTAACAACTTCCCTTTGAATCCTACTACCGCTGCAAACTCCTACGAAGACGTCTTGAGCTCGCAGTTTAAGGACAGCAATCACTTGGCGTTATCACTTCAGCAGCAGGTAAACCAATAAATCTCTTCTCATATTTTACTCTTGTTGGTGTGAGCATTTGATGGTTCCATTCGGTTTTGTTTGCAAAAATTCAGGTTCCTTTCTAGGTTTGGTTTGGGTTTAGATGTGTTTGGTTTGGTTCGGTGTATACCGAATTAGAACTGACTTCATGTTTGGATCGGTGTTGGTTCTCTGTTTCACAAACCTTGACCGGTGGCTTATTTATTTTGCTTTGAACCGCAGAACGAAAACTCAGCAGCATGGCATCAAGGACAACAACCCAACTCGCGTGTGGTTCCAGGAAGCGGATATTACAGCTTCCCGGGTCATCAGAATCAGCAGCCTCCCGGTTTCCGTCAAGCCCAACAACTGCAGCAGCAGCAGCAGCAGCAGCCGTCTCAACAGCAACAGCAGCAGCAATTTGGAGGACATGGCTACGTGAGTCCTTACCATTCACAAGCTGCAATGTCATTAGAGCATCTCCATCACCAGCACCAACAACAACAAAACGCTAGAGACGCGTCTAGACAGAACCAACAACAGCTATGGCCCAACAACTACTGATCCAAAGCAATCAATCAAATCCCTCTCTCTCTCTCTTCTCTCCATGCCCTGCTTCTTCTTTCCCCTTGCTTACCATCTTTCATTCCCGAGAAGCGATGGAACGATTCCGAGGTGTGAAAATGGCGGTGTGTGTTTGTGTGTGTTTGTGGTTCGGGGTAAGGTCTTATGAGGGGATTTGGGAGAGACCTTCAATGGCTGGCTTGTTTACTTGCTAACCTTCCTGTATTACTAAAAACTCTGTTTTCTTACCATTTTACTCTTCAGTCTTCTCGACTCTTGACATTCTTATATTAGACCAAACTCACAATAAAGATCGTAATGTCCAAACCGGTCCTGGATTGGATCTGGGCGGACCGGTTTGGACAATGTTGCTCATGATAACGTTCCTACGTTTACATGTGTTAGCATTGAATCTTATATCAAATTAGTGGCAAAGAAAGAGACCAAACTACTTGGAAACGGAAAAGTAAGATTATTACTATATAAAACCCAAAAAACTGATAACTAACTTTGTTAAAGAAGTTTTGTATCAATCAAAATAATATGAATTTTATAGGTTAAACTATAAAGACAGCTAATCATGTGTTCATGTTAGGTAATAGTCTCTAGTCTCTACACTTAGTTAATTGAGAGCTGTACTTATCTAATCCGGGAAACCACGTCATGTGAGATTTTTGGATAAAACGACACATCTTGCCGTTTGATCGTTTTTTAGCTCCATGAATCGAGATCTAGTCATCTTCCTATTAAATAAGAAAGAGACGCCGTGCCGTTTTGTCAATCAGAGCTGACCCTTTTTTCTTAATTCGGTCAAAGTGTGTTTAATCATTTTAAAACTAAACTTTCTCATCTAGCATGAAGATAATACACATAAATACAAACAATGAGAGAAAATTAAAAATTCACATACGGCTAATTTATCCATTACAAGGAGTCAAACTCAATTTAGACTTAATAAAGGGCATTTTTTTTCCAAATACTTACAAGAAAATCCAATTCAAATATCAGTCAGCATGGGTATTTTGTAATGTGGAAATATAAAAATAACAGTCTGAATATATTAGTGAAGAAGATTCCCTATATTTCGTAATTAAATAGGCTTAATAACAATATAGCATCATGTAATGTTTCTATTCTTTGTTAACACGATCATATCATTTTTTTTTGTCGTGATCATATCATATTTAATAACAGGATCATGTCATATTTAATGTGTGATGGAATATATATATAAAAACGTAAAAAACCTTTGATTTCTCTCTAAAATGTAATAGCCACAAGAAGAAACTAAGAAAAGCGCCATTTCTGCTTCTACTTGGGTCCTTGTGATAAAGTTTCTTCCTTTTTTCGGTTTTTTTCCACTCTTTACGTCCCACCCCTTACCTCTTTCTTAGCTTCAAGCCCTCGAATCGCCGAGTATATACCGAACAGGAAACGATTTTCCGATCAATTCGTTAGCTCAATCGGGAAACGACAACCGGTTTTACTCTTTTCCGGCGAAAAAAACTCAGATGGCAAACGACGGAAGTGGCGGTAACAACAACAACAACAACGTAGACCCATTACTCCAATACATGATCAGCCCCCGGATGAGAAAACCGTCTCCGATTCTATTTCCCTTTCCGGAAGACGGCGGAGTCGCGATTCCGATGCCGATGACACCGTCGGAGTTCAAAGACCGTTTAATCTTCGGACCCTTTTCACGCTCGCCGCGAGATTCGTCTCAGTATTTCGATTCCCTCTCTCAGAAACCCTCACCGTCGTCTTCCTCCGCCGCCGCCGCCGCCGATACGTTCCCCGATTCCTCGACCCTAGAACCTCTCCTCCCGCCACATTATCCCGAGCGAAATTCGAACCAGTGTCACGGCCACGCACTCCACCGATCAAAAACCGCGCCAGCGATGGCCGTGATCAATGATCTTCACCACCCGATTCGCCAGCAGAAAGATCTCGAGTCGTCACGCTCCGTCGTAAGACAAGCTTTTGCTCTTCTCATCGTCTATCTCTCCTTAGGTGTGCTTATCTATTGGCTGAATCGTGATCACTACGTAGTGAGTCAGACCCATCCCGTTGTTGATGGGTTATACTTTTGCATCGTTACAATGTGCACGATTGGTTATGGAGACATCACTCCGAACAGTGTGGTCACTAAGCTCTTCTCGATCATGTTCGTGCTCGTTGGGTTTGGTTTCATCGATATCTTGCTTAGTGGGATGGTCTCTTACGTTCTTGATCTTCAAGAGAGCTATATGTTTGACTCTGCTAGGCGGAGAGACGAGCCAGAGAAAGGGAGGTCGTATATAATCGATGTGAAGAAAGGTAGGATGAGGATTAGGTTGAAAGTGGCTTTGGCATTGGGCGTTGTGGTTTTGTGCATCGCTGTTGGTGTTGGGATAATGCATTTCATTGAGTAAATCGACTGGCTGGATTCGTTTTATCTCTCGGTTATGTCGGTTACTACTGTTGGTTACGGAGACAGGGCTTTTAAGACGTTGCCCGGTAGGCTTTTCGCTGCGATATGGCTGCTTGTGTCTACATTAGCCGTGGCTCGGGCGTTTTTGTTTTTGGCTGAGGCAAGAGTGGACAAGAGGAACAGAGAGCGGGCGAAGAAAGTGCTTTGTGAGACAATGTCCGTCTCTCAGTTTTTCGCTGCAGATATCGATAACAATGGCTGTGTGAGGTACTTTTACTCATTTCCCTATCCATTGTATATGCTTTGAACTCAGACATATTGGTTCATTTGTTAGATGGATCATACACCATTAGGCTTAAACTCAGCTCCTCCTTAAGAGATATAAGCGAATTAGGAAAGTTATCATCATTAGTAGAAACTTAAACAGGAAGATGTAAAATATGCAATTTTGACACCAAAAGCTTTTGTCCTTGATGTTAGTCCTCCCATTTTCGTTCTGTGTTAAAAATCTTTGAAAACAAAAACATCCCTAGGTCATAAGTTTATTAGATTCTTGAAGGTGTTAGATTTCTGAATTATTGCATCTTTTGCATATCTTTTGTGCAGAAACATAGTTTATGTTCTTAGGCTAAGTTGAAGATCTGTGAATGTGAGATGCCAAAGCATATTTTATTTTTTTCGCAGTGATCTTCTACACTATGATGTTTTCAGCTTTATCTAATGTTTGAATGACTGCAAAAGGGGAGGCTTAGTTGCATTTTCATCGATTCAGAACATGTATATATATGCTTTGCTTGCTGGTTCTAACCTGAGATATCTTCTGGATTTTTTTTGCGGTGTGTTTGCAGTAAAGCGGAGTTTGTGATTTACAAATTGAAGGAGATGGGGAGAATAACAGATAAGGACATAAATCCAATCTCCAAACAGTTTGACAAACTCGACCGATGCAGCAACGGGAAGATTACTCTTGTAGATCTCTTGGATAGTAGCAGTGACGTTTGATCATCTGCAACTTTTTGGTTTAGCTTAGTTTTACAGTCGCAAATCACATCCTGATCAGACGATGCTGATGATGATGCTAATGAGATAATGCTGAGGAGTTCAGTCGCTGGTTTACTTAAACCGGGTTTGGAACCATCTTAATTATGCCGTTGGCATCGTCTTGCATAATTGGTTCACATCACTAAAAGTTACCCTCTCTCCTTTCACCCTAGACGATGAGGAGGAATTCTGGGTTTTTTCTTAACCGGTTTGATCTTGTGCCAAATGGTTATGTCATCGGTTTACTTTGGTATGATGGTTAGATATGTTTCTCATCTAGATCAGAGTTTTACTTTGGTACGATGGTCAGGATCAAGATTTTTAATGGTTCAATGTATATAATAAATCTGGATGCCTAAAGGTCTGATCGAACTTTTTTTGGTTCGGTATGGAATATATAACACAGTTAACTTCTTTTCCAGCAAAAACAAATTGTTCTGAAAATTCGAGTGAGTTTTCTTCTTCAACAGTTTTAAAAGAATGTTACTGTCAAATTATCAGCCTGATCAAATTAGTTAAATTCCCAATTAAACAGAAATTTTATTCGGATGGTATTGGTAGCCAAAGTGGAGTTAATCATGTAGAGACTCAAGATATGTATCTTAATAATGAAAAATTATTTTCTATATTCTTGATAATTCCATACCGAACATGATTATCTTATTAGAAATTTTATATTTATCAGCTCTAACAACTCAAATTTCAGAGAGAGGGATGTGTGTGAAAGAACAGAAAATACAAGAGATTCCTTTTTATTCATATATATACTACCAAATTTTAATAATACTGCCACACACCTAACAACAAACCTGCCCCAATTATTCTTTTAAAGGTTAATTAAAAGTCAACAATTTCATTCTCTTTTCCTTTATTTTCTTACTACTAATATTTAAAATATAATAGTAATAATAATTATGTATTTTTTTACTAGAATACTATTCTGTAAATATCTTTGTGAGTTAGGCACATATCCCCAAAATAGGTCAGACATTTCAACTGCAGACAGATACAGTTATATATGCCTGTGTATATGTGTATATATATAGCCAAAAAACTGTTCTCAGGTCCACAGTCTAACTTAGGGTAATTAAGGAAACAAACAAAAAATCACAAGTAAATAAGAACTTTAGTAAATGTGAGGAGGCTAAATCAAATGATGCTTTATGGATATGACAGCAAACGATTAGGCACCAATTACGGCGTTCAATTTGTGCCTAATTAAACTATAAATGTGTATTTAATTATGTATAATGGATCTACCAAGTACATTTTATGTGGATAGGTACGAGAAGCAGATACACACCATTATATATGCAATAGAAGATTGAAATTTAACTACATGTTAGAGACTCTTATATTAGTCTGTAATCCGATAATAGTTACAGTTTTTTTCGAAAGAAAGAATAATATATAAGATTTGATGATTTTGGTCAAATGAGAATAGTTATTAATGGCTCTTTTGGTTCACGGAGAAGTATTCACTCTTTTTACATTCGACAAAAGATAACTAGATTGGGTATTGTTTTTTCTCGAAAACGTTTTTCATCATACTTTGTTTTGACCAAAAAGGGGATATATAGAAACATGGGGATTATGGTTTTAACTTTTGGGAAAAAGAAAGTATTATGGTTTTACTATTTTTCATTGATAATCATCATTATACACCTAAGCATAGTTCATTTGCTTCATTTTAAAATAATATACTCCATAATTAAGATATATGAGTATATATCATAGTGACACTATCTGTATGTATGTAATGTCGGGCCATCCATAACATTTTAGATATTATATAGAGATGATCAAACGTAACACAACGTACATAATCCAAAATCTTAGGCGTGACCGTGTGAGTCGCACCAAAAAAAAAAAAAAAGCTTTCATGTAGGAACATGAAGAGAATGAGTTGAACCCTTGACCTACCAAAGAATTGGATTGTGGGCAAAACCACTTGAACATGAAATATCGACTGTTTAGTACTGATTAAAACGAATTTATCCAAATTATTATTATTATTATTATTTATTCTTGCCATATTTATAGTGATTTTTTGTAGTGAATGTTTTACTTTGACCAAACTAATTAA
Source organism: Alliaria petiolata (assembly GCA_020283515.1). Classification (NCBI taxonomy): domain Eukaryota; kingdom Viridiplantae; phylum Streptophyta; class Magnoliopsida; order Brassicales; family Brassicaceae; genus Alliaria; species Alliaria petiolata. The sequence goes on along the minus strand of JAHZTW010000001.1, from coordinate 214,435,958 downwards.
AGTTGAAGTATGTTTCCTTCTCATTTGTCATGTCGGTTAGCCATTATACATGTCTATTTTATTTCCTCATATCACGTTTCTGTCAATTTACTTGATGAAAACGATTACTAGCTAGCTATATCAAAGATTTTGCCCCCCCCCCCAACAAAAAAAAAAACTATATCAAAGAAAGAAAGAAACAATCTCTATAGCATAAGGTTCCCCACAATTATCGCAAATAAAATTGTACGATTATATATAAAATAAGATTCTGACTGTGTATAAAGCGTTAACTTAATTTACATAATGTAGCATTTAATAATATAGGTTTGACCATCTTTAGGATACTTTATACGTTTAAATGCTGCTTTACTAAACTTGCTAGGAGAAAGTTCTAATGTGAAAAGAAATCGGTGCAGCGTTACGATGATCTCACTTACCCGTCAGCATACCGATCCACTCCACATAGCTACGTACGTAATCAAAGTCCCAAACATAACTAATTTTCCTTGAATGTTATTACAAATTAGCTATATAATTTATTTTTTCGTCAAATTATTACATTATAATATTTTAATTTAAAAAAAAATCAAGAGATTCATACATTTATACCCCAAAAAAAATGTAGGGTCTATATATTATTGCCTCTTGACTAAGAATTTTTTAAAATTCACGTATGAATAATTTATTAAGGTTCGTGAAGCAGTAAGGGAAGAAGAAGAGAGGGACAGTCTAGCACGTGCCAGTCATGTGTCGGCGACGGTCAAATGCCGGTGCCAGTATTTACACGTGGCTGCCTAATACTCCCAAAATCTATTTTTTTTTATTTAAAAAAAAAAAATCTTTTTAACCTTTTTTCCGTTTGAATCTTTGACTGCCTCCTTCCTTCATTCTTCACAACAGGCGACCGGTGTCTGGCTGTTTCCGGTAACCCATAGTCTTCGCTGACTGAGACTCCTTCAATTGCGTCGCCTTCCTTCACGCGCTTAGTCGTAGCGCGCGTGTTCCACGTCCTTTCACTATTCCACGTGTAGAGTGGAAAAAAAAACGAAGGTGTGTGAACTTTTCATGTTCTTACTTTTTAGCCCCATATTTAAAAGGCAGCACACCAGACGAACCCAAAGTAGTGTATACATGTTTATCAAATGTGGCAAAAACAATATAAGAAGATTTTGGGAAATTTAAAAGAAGATACGAGTTCAAAGACTCCAACTATTATATAAGGACTTGCAATTAAATATCCGATCTTCTTTATTTTTAAAAAAATATATATATATATTTTTTAAATAATATTTTAAGCATTGTACAAATTTAAGGCCAAGTATATGTTTCCTCACTAGAAGCCACTTTTGCAGCTCTCTTTTTTTGTCAACTTAGCTTTACATAAAGTGCTTATTGCCAAAAACTAAAAAAGTCATTCAAAACTCAAAAGGCACAAAATGATATCACAATTTAATTAATTTGTTGAATGAGTATATACATTGTCTTTTCCTTTTAACAACCCTGATATACAGAATTAACTTATCTTTCACAATATTTAATTTATTTTGTTTTCCGTGGACATTTTGATTATAAATTGCATAGTTTATATGTATGTATTTATTAAAGTCAATTTTATGTTGATAAACTTGAGAAATTACTGAATTAATAAATTAAAAAATGAAACATTTAAAAGAAAAAAGTACTTAAAAATAATAGATACAATTTAATGTTGAGAAATCTTTTAAAAACAAAGTTCACAATAAAAGTAAATAGTACGATTGAATTAACATAGCTATGGATTCACACACGTACGATTGAATTATAATATCCTCCCATTATAGTTTTAATTAATTAACTCCTTCCCAAATCAATATTAAGCCAAAAGCATATTCTATTCATCACTGTCTTTATCTCTCTTTCTTTTTTGAGTTTCAAAATGCATAAATACGAGAAAGAGAGACGAAGACCCAATTAAAGTCCAAGCACCAATCTAGACCTCTTAGGAAAAAAACCTAATCCCCAAACCTAAAAGGTTTTTCTTTCTTCTCTCTTCTTCTCTATCTTCTTTACTCCTTTTTTTTGTCTTTCGCTTTTCTTCTCTTCATTGTTCATCACCATGTCTAATGAAACCAAAGATCTCTACAATTACCAATACCCTTCATCGTTCTCTTTGTACGAAATGATGAATCTCCCTACTTCAACTCCATCTTCTTATGGAAACAACGGCTTCGATCCATCTTCTTACTCCTTCACCGATTGCCTCCAAAGTTCTCCGGGAGCGTACGACTCTCTACTTCAGAAAACTTTCGGGCTTTCTCCCTCTTCTTCAGAGGTTTTCAACTCTTCGATCGATCAAGAATCGAACCGCGATGCTACCAATGACGTTATCGGTGAGACTCCGACTAGGGTTTCTGCATCTTCTTCCTCTAGTGAGGCTGATCATCCCGGCGAAGATTCCGGTAAGAGCCAGAGGAAACGAGAGTTAGTTGGAGATGGAGGTGAAGAAGATCAAAGTTCCAAAAAAGTGTAAGTCATAGTAATTTTTTATGAAAGTTAATATGGAATATCAAATGATCCCCTCATTTAGAAATTTAATCTAGTATGAGGGAAAAAAAAATATAGCTAGTATGTGTGAACTAATTTTATAAATGTATGATTTCAGAGGTAAAACAAAAAAGAACGAGGAGAAGAAACAAAGAGAGCCACGAGTCTCGTTTATGACTAAAAGCGAAGTTGATCATCTTGAAGATGGTTATAGATGGAGAAAATACGGCCAAAAGGCCGTCAAAAACAGCCCTTACCCAAGGTAAATTTATTTATTTATTCTTATGCAGTTGCATCCAATTACTAAATTTTTGTTTTTTTTATTAATGTATGGTATAACTAATAATTGCAAATGCAAACGATAATAGGAGTTACTATAGATGCACAACGCAAAGGTGCAACGTGAAGAAACGAGTGGAGAGATCGTTTGAAGATCCAACGGTTGTGATTACAACTTACGAGGGTCAACACAACCATCCGATCCCGACTAATCTCCGGGGAAGTTCCGCCGCGGCTGCTATGTACACCGCCGACTTCATGGCTCCGAGAAGCTTTACACATGATATGTTTCGGACATCAGCTTATACTAGCGACGGTGCTGGAGCGGCGGCTTTGGATTACGGATATGGACAGAATGGTTATGGTAGTATGAATGTCAACCCTAATGCTCATCAAGGAGGTGAATACGAGCTCTTGAAGGAGATTTTTCCTTCCATTTTCTTCAAGCAAGAGCCTTGATCAATCATCCCTATAACTACATATATGACTTATATACTACATATATATATAGAAAGAGACCTTCCATTATATATGTAAGTTATCTATTTTTGTCTCTCTTATTTGCATGTACATATATATCTTTTTTTTATGAGAGAATGAGACAGAAATTGGGCTTGGATAATATATTTGATGATGTTTAATGTGTTAACATTAGATATATCTTTTCCTTTGATTTTGTGTGAGTGTGTGTGTGTGAAATTGTAGTTCCTATTTTGGGTAGTTTTATGACATGATCTATGTTATTATGTTGTGCATTGTGTACTATGTAGAAGCGAAAAAGACATAATTTTAGCTAGGATATAGTATTGATTATATTCTTATGCTTTTTGAGAACAGGCTCACAAGAGATGAAGAAATTACAATCGAAAAAATTAAAATAATAGTGCTTTAAATAAGATATATACAAAACAAAAAAAAAAGTTTTTTAAGTTGTGGACGGCGAATATCTATGTGTGTGAACAAATGAAGAAATTAAAAAAACAAAACAAGTTGAGTCCTTCCTTGTGTTCTAAGAGAGAATGGACCCAAAGAAAGATTTGACTGCTTCTGCTTTCTATCTTATCCACACACATGGAACACATAGACTGTGGACCAGTAGTATTACCCCTACCATTAAAACTGAAAACAATATTTATTCAAGAAATAAAAGTAATAAAAAGAAGAAGAAAACAATTCTCTTGGAAATTAATCAAATCTCAAAAGAAAATTGCAAAGAGTGCTTGGTTTTAAGAAAAAAAAAAAAAAATCAACTCGGAAAGTTGATAGTTTATTAAAAAAGCACATAATATATTCGGTTATTTCAAAACATTATCTCAGTAAAGCGCCTGATATTGTAGGGTATGTCCTGAATGACTAAGTTTGGGAGAAGAGTCATACATCCGTGATGAGCGTATTCGATTACTGTGCAAGACGGTTTGTGATGTATAAGTATAACATATTAATCGTGGAAACTCTATGCGTGTGGTCGTCGAGCCTTTAAGTAGTGTTGTGAAAATCAATTTGGAGGGTCAATCTTTTTATGGACCATGTTTCTGCCTTTGTTTGGCCCGTAATTTTAGATACGGATCGGAGGCGAAGAGCCATTTCTACTATTTTGGATTGCTATAAACGATCAAAGGAAACATGGTCCATTTTTATTGATGGCATTTGGTAAGATTCACCAATACGTGATGCTTCTTGAGTTGAAAGCTCTCAATCTTTTGGCTCATATCTTCATCACACTTGTGATAAAAAAAATAAAAAAACAACGAAGAACACGAACATGCTTCTGCCTTTTTTCTAGGATATAAATTTTGATGAATCTCATAATATTAATATTTAACTAATAATATCGATAATTTTGTAAACAGCATATACATATCGAAATAAGAAGAATATGTATAAAAATTCATAGAATAACGAAGTTACACCAATCACATATCGTTAATTTAGTATTTAACCATAAAAATTTTATGATGTTATTTATTCATCAAATTATCATAAAATAACGAAGATGTTCGGATTGCAAAAAGGCTTTCCAAAATTCATAGTGGTGGACGAAAAACACTAAAAGAAATGAACTATATAATTTATTTATGAATTTATTTACATCAAAATTCATATATGAATTTATTTACACAGTCGAACCTAAGTTTTGAAAATATATACAAATAATATAGAAAAATATTATTTGAGTTAAATAGAAGTTAGAAAGGTCTTCTTTCCTTGCTTCGCGTTTATGCAACTCACTTTTCAGAAATTACAAATCCCAATAATTTATGAGATGCTTTTACCACTATAACTAATTATCATTTATTTATTTTGCATGGTGGCCACGGCCTTGGGGAGGAGTATATTTTTCTTTTATTGGTCTGTATTTTTCGGACTGACTCGAAGGTTTGAACATCTAATATAATTTTTATGTTGACAAAAAGAAAATCTAATCTAATAAGAAAACGAAAAAACCTTAAAAGAAATATATCTCTTCAACATGTAAATGAGTTTNAATCAATTTGGAGGGTCAATCTTTTTATGGACCATGTTTCTGCCTTTGTTTGGCCCGTAATTTTAGATACGGATCGGAGGCGAAGAGCCATTTCTACTATTTTGGATTGCTATAAACGATCAAAGGAAACATGGTCCATTTTTATTGATGGCATTTGGTAAGATTCACCAATACGTGATGCTTCTTGAGTTGAAAGCTCTCAATCTTTTGGCTCATATCTTCATCACACTTGTGATAAAAAAAAATAAAAAAACAACGAAGAACACGAACATGTTTCTGCCTTTTTTCTAGGATATAAATTTTGATGAATCTCATAATATTAATATTTAACTAATAATATCGATAATTTTGTAAACAGCATATACATATCGAAATAAGAAGAATATGTATAAAAATTCATAGAATAACGAAGTTACACCAATCACATATCGTTAATTTAGTATTTAACCATAAAAATTTTATGATGTAATTTATTCATCAAATTATCATAAAATAACGAAGATGTTCGGATTGCAAAAAGGCTTTCCAAAATTCATAGTGGTGGACGAAAAACACTAAAAGAAATTAACTATATTGTTTATTTATGAATTTATTTACACAGTCGAACCTAAGTTTTGAAAATATATACAAATAATATAGAAAAATATTATTTGAGTTAAATAGAAGTTAGAAAGGTCTTCTTTCCTTGCTTCGCGTTTATGCAACTCACTTTTCAGAAATTACAAATCCCAATAACTTATGAGATGCTTTTACCACTATAACCAATTATCATTTATTTATTTTGCATGGTGACCACGGCCTTGGGGAGGAGTATATTTTTCTTTTATTGGTCTGTATTTTTCGGACTGACTCGAAGGTTTGAACATCTAATATAATTTTTATGTTGACAAAAAGAAAATCTAATCTAATAAGAAAACGAAAAAACCTTAAAAGAAATATATCTCTTCAACATGTAAATGAGTTTATTCGAATGAATATACATAGCCAACAGATTATCTAGCTAAGCTACAGAATTTGTTACTAACAAGTAATAACTAACTGAGTGTATAGTCAGTTATGTTAATCAAACTAACCACGATCTAATTTGATTGTTGATACAATATATTTTGAAATCAAATTTCTTATCGCCTCATTCAGCGAAAAAATATTCCCACGGAAAGAGTTATGGTAATATGAAAAAATCGATAGAGGAGATTCTACAATGCTCCGAGTATTAACGGATTCTATGTAAATGTATTTTCTGTCGCAAGCAATACCAAATTTTCGAAAAAAATCAGTTTTTTTTTTTAATAAATGTATATTATTCCGATCACCGGATCAGCGTATATATGTGGAGCGCATTTATGTCATATACCAAAGTCACTGAATGCATGGAAATACATTTATATCTCAATGATATGATTCAGGAGCGCATCATTGATCACGTGGCGTGGCTTGTGATCTTCTAACATGCGCTCCGATGTAACTTCATTTTCCTATTTGAAATTTTATTTCAGTTTTGAAATTCAACTGATACGTCCAATCCTAGCCTGTTCATGATGATCAATTATTATTTGTTCTCTTTGTATAAAATCACTTCAAATACAGTAGTTGTTTGGAAGACGACGTTTCTAAAACCTTTAAGTATTAGTTTTGAGATATACTTTTTACTTTCACAATTTTCACTGGTTAAATTTGAATTGGAATTTTCTTTATAAAAATCTTGAGCATACTATTCTATCAATAGAGCAAATAAAAACACGTATGATATATAATTCTTCCAAAGTTATACTATTCAACATAAACAAACATAATAAAGAAAATGAAATCATTTACATGTTCTACATTTTGACCAACTTGTAGACGTTTTGACTGAGAATTAATGATTTGGCCTAGACATATAAAAATATAGATGATATCAAGTCCAATCATATGGAAAATCTATTTGACACATATCTACATTAGCTGAAACATTTTTATTTCTAAGTTATATGTATTATTAATTTTTTATTTTATTTTTAATAAAAAGGGCTGTATTATTATTAATTTTTTGATACAAACAAATCTCGTGATAATGATATCCTTATTCTTTTTGGGGGGTCGTCATCAAATTTACCTAACAAAAACAAAAGGAAGCCAGAATGTTGGAAAGAGAAAGAACTTAGAGAAGCAAAGCTATAAAAGATCTTCCGGGAGAATCAAAGTATTTGCCAAACCCCCTAGTCCCTAGACAATTATAGTGACATGAAGATATATACAAATCAAAAAAGAACTGTACATACAAGTCTAGAAAGCTCCCTTTAATCTAATAACGAAATTTTAATAAAACAAATAAAATCAGTAACGAATTTTGGATCTAAACCTAAGCAATTTAATATGCTTTTTCAATTCTTAGGAAGAATTTATATACCATTCTTCAATAGTGGTTTCAGATGGACTGAACCGAATACAAAATATTATTTAGACATCAAAATAATTTTTGAATATCCTTTTTATTTTCTAATTCTGAAAATTGGAATGTATAAATTGTCAGAAGTAGCAGCCGATTCATAAAAATGAAAAATTTGTGATATTATAGAACTTTAAGGTTGTCTAGTTATATTTGTTACCACCTCCTTTTTGACTTGCATATTAAAAACACTAGCGTATAGAGAAAGTATATGTGGATCAAACCACCTCTCTTCTCAATCAATAATTGGGTTTACTAGTAAATGTATTTATTATCCTCGTCATATATCTTTGATACGTCTCTTCTTATTTAAATGTCTATCCAATTTTTAAGGCACGCCATTTTTTTTGTTTGTATCATATTTAGGAATCAAGAAACCAACCTAACGTGGTTAAATACGTCTAGGAGTAGGACTATGTTAAATTAATAGTTATAACAAAATTTAACTCTTGATCGTTGATATAACATAATTTCTTAAATATAAAATAACATAATTAATTAACATGCTAACCCTAAGTGGAAAATGGACATATATAATCTCACTAATGATAATACAGCTTTTATCCGTAGTTTTGGTCAACCTCATTAGTGATTTTAGAAAACGAAGCTAGAGTTTAATATTAAACTTCCCGAGGACAGTGTACGGAAGAGATAATAAACTCAGACACAAGTCATATACTTCTCTTTTGTTTCTTCGTTTTTTTCTTTCTTCTTTCGTTTATACTTTATACACTGAAAATCTATATCAGCTTAGGTTAGAATTATGTATCGCCATATTAGATTTCTTTTGTTGATCGTATTGATTATTTTTTCCTAAAATAACGTCCTGCAGATTAAAAATGATAATCACCTAGTATACTAGTAACCATGTAGTGTAACACAGCAAAGTATGGCAACACCATTGAAATATCGATTAAATATATGTAGAACAGAGTTACAATATCATTAAACAAAAAAAAAGATATATATTATTGATACATATTAATGAAGCATCGTATAAACGATCTGCTTATTCTATATGTAACTAATTTAAGTTTCATCATAAAATAATTCATAAGAAGAAACAAAAATAAAACCAAACATAGAATAAGCGATACATAATAGAAAATTAGAAATAGTGATGGATTAACCACAATTGGGCGCAATCCGGTTTTGGTACGAGAGTTTTTGAAACCATTCATAAATAAGATAACACAAGATGAATAAGATCAGCACACCAATGACTGCGGTAAGTACGATGAGAGGTATAATGAGATCAGACTCCATACTGTTTCTTTACCACACACACACGGTAAAATTTATTTCTAACTTTTTTTAAGATGTTTTTCGGATGAAAATTAAACTTATATACATGTATCATGAACACCAAATTTTACATTTTTGTAAATAAATCAGTGAACTTTGGAAATTTTACATTTTATCGTTAAGGAACATTAACTAGGAAACATTGGAAATTTTACATTAGTCATGAAAGAGAAAAAAAGTAGAAAAATGGAATTTTTACAATTTATTTATGGTATTTTGTTGATCGTATACTATCACATATGTACACATGTATGTAGTGATTTAAACCTACTAAAAAAACCTACTAAGAACATTTTTGTCACTTCAATCAGTAAATATAAAATTACGAAGTAATACTATAAGATCATTGTCTTTAATGGGCCAGACTTATACGATTTGAGATTTGATTTGTAAATGTCCAACTAGAACTTCACGAATAAACATAACTGTAAATAAAATTTCGAAAGAATATGCTCTCGGTTTGGATTTTCATTTGCAAAACTAAAATCCTTTTTCTTCAATTTCCATGGAAAGAGAGCAGAGAAAGATCATGAAGAATATTTATCTAAAAAAGTATATTGCTTTTTCTTTAATAACCGAATGATGGATACAACATATATAGTTTGATATAATACCATAGTGATTTTGGTTTGTTCGGACAAAAACTCTTCGAAGAGTTTATGAAAAACATGGATCACAGATATCAAATAACCTTGTATTAATTAAGTAGTAATTACAAGAAACAAACAAAGATTAAAACATTACGATTATACAAGTCGTGGAACTTGCAATTTTTTTCACCTTCATGAGCAAAGCGGAGATGGAGTTCTTGATTTTTCATTACCTCATAGTTATCTTCTTAAAGTTTTGTTCTTCGTGGAGACAACATCACTTCCGCAGGAAACTTATCCCTGAGAAACAGAGTCCAAAACAGAGACAAAAGCTCTGTTCTTCTTGTTAATGTCCATAGCTTTGGTTCTCGAGCTAATTGACCACAGAGATGACACCAAATATCTTTTTCTCTTTCTTTTAGGGTCTGTTCGTTTTTGTATCTAGATGCTGCATCTGGATGCAAATGCTCAAATGTTGTTCGTTTGAACACTTTGGAACCAGCATCCGGATGCTGCATCTGGATGCAAAATCTAAAAAATCCAAAAAATTTGGATATTTGAGATGCTAGAAAAAGCAGAGTTTGGATGTAAATTTTGCATCTCAAAAGCCAAAATACTAAAATACCCCTTATGATATAAACCTAAATAAAGTTATGTTTATCCCCTATATATTAATTGAGAAACATTTTTAGAGAGTAGACTTATTTTTTGAACTATTTACAGGGGTGCCATTTTGCTGATGTGTCACCACCACAATTATTCTCCCATTATTTTAATACAAATTTCCTTTTTTGATAAGATCAATTTCATTATATGCCTTTAACCATTTGTTACTTTTAACATTTAATTTATGACTAATTTCGTTTTATTATTTATTTATACATAATTCAACATTTAATTTATGAAGATATTCTATTTCTTTCTATTTCTTTCTATTTCTTACTAAAAATATATCATACTAATTATTTTTTAAAATAGTATATTTCTTCTCTTATTTTTGTTTAAATTTAGGTTTGTAAAAAAATAAATCATCACAACATCCATATAGTAAAAAAATGTATAGATTTTTTTATACATGTGTTATAATTCGAATTTTTTAAAATGAATATAAATTACTCAAATGATTAATAAATATGAGTATGTTTTAAAAAATCCCACATTAGAAATGAGGATGTGTAGATGGTTCAAAACTCATTATAAAAAGAACATAAATGATAAAAAAAAAAAGCTGTACAAGCAAGATGCTTGATTTAATAGTCATCGATATTTATAAATATTTTTTTTGTTTTAATATGGTTTGTTAACAGAAACATATCAATTAACCTTATAAATATGAGTATGTTTTAAAAAGTCCCACATTGGAACTGAGGATGTGTAGATGGTTCAAAATTCATTATAAAAAGAACATAAATGATAGAAAAAAATGTAAAAACAAGAAGCTTGATTTAATAGTCATCGATATTTATAAATATTTTTTTGGTTTAATATGGTTTGTTAATGGAACCATATAAATTAACCAAATAATATAAATATTTAAATTTGATAACAAGTTAAAAATATTATATCAAAAATTCGAAATATTAAATAGTTTTATATGTTAAAAACAAATAATATTATAAAATTTTTCTTTCTTTATGAAGAAAACATCATTTAATTTATGAAGATATTGTCTTTTTTCTATTTTTTATACCAAAAATATATCATACTGATTGTTTTTTTAAACACCATATTTCTTCTCTTATTTTTCTTTAAACTTAGTTTGGTAAAAAAAAAAATCATCACAACATCCATATAGTAAAAAATATATAAATTTTTTTATACATCTGCTATAATTCAAATTTTTATCATTTATATAAATTACTCAAATGATTTATAAATATGAGTATGTTTTAAAAAGTCACACATTGAAAATGACAATGTGTAGATAGTTCAAATATCACTACAAAAAATATAAATTATTAAAAAAACTGTAAGAAGCATAATTTAATAGACATCCATACATATTATTCATATATATATATATATATACATATATAACTTTTTAAGTTATTTTTAATTTAAACAATTTTAAAATTATCTTTATTGAAAAAATTTATTGATTTCTCATCCTGCGCAGGACGCACGTTATCACCTAGTTATTCTTATTACATACTAATATTTTATATTTATTATTAAAATATCATTTTTTTTTGCAAAATTATAATTTTTCATCAAAACCGGAAAATCACGTTTTCCCGCTAAAATCGCGTTTTTCCGCAAAAACAGTAAAATCGCGTTTTCCTGACAAAACCGCAAAATCACGTTTGTCCGCAAAAATCGTAAAATCGCTTTTTCCCGCCAAAACCGTAAAATTGTGTTTTCTCGACAAAACCGTAAAATCGCGATTTCCCGCCAAAATCGCAAAATCGCGTTTTCCCGCCAAAATCGCAAAATCGCGTTTTCCCGCTAAAACCGTAAAATCGCGTTTTCCCGACAAAACCGCAAAATTGTGTTTTCCTGCTAAAACCGTATAATCGTGTTTTCCGCCAAAACCGTAAAATCGCATTTTCCCGACAAAACCGTAAAATCGTGTTTTCCCGACAAAACCGCCAAATTGCGTTTTTCCGCCAAAACCATAAAATCACGTTTTCCCGACAAAACCGAAAGATTTCGTTTTCCCGCCAAAACCATAAAATTGTGTTTTCCCGCTAAAATTACAAAACTAGAAAATCACGTTTTCTCGCTAAAACCATAAAAACGTATTTTCCACCAAAATCATAAAATCGAAAAACTGCGTTTTTCTCTTAATTTTTAATGTTTTATTTTTTTGTATTTAAAAATTTACTAGTGTATTTTTAAAAAAGACATTAAAATTAAATAAGATTATTAAAACTTATTTCAAAAAAATATTTAAATGTGTTAATTATTTAATTTCAAACGCTGCATCTGGATGCTGTTCCAAAATCAGAAACGAACATAATAGCTTTGAGATGCAATATCTAGATGTAAAAATCAAAATAAAAAACGAACAATATTTAAATGCAGCATCCAAATGTAGCATCTAACTACAAAAACGAACAGGGCCTTAGTCTCATTTTGATAGATTCATCATTGTTAAATCAAGAGAATCAGCTTATCCAATGGAGATGTTTTAAAGGCCTTTGTAGCAGCATGGGACAAGGCATGTAATGTAATTAAACAGAACAGTTGTAAGAAGGAGAAGCTCAGTGAATAGCAAGCTTGTGGATAATATGTTTCTTAAAGGGTGTGTTCCTAATCAAGTGACTTATAATACGCTTGCTTATTCACGGAAATTTGTAGAAGTAATTTCTAATAAAATTTAAGACTTTTATGAAAGCAAAAAAATCAGATATGCACATGAAGATCAAAATTTGAAATCAAGCTTATGAAGAACAATATAACCTGTCTTAAAATAAAGATCCATCATTTATCAAACAATTTCCGTAGCATTGATATTTCATCAAAGTAGAATGAGAATCCAAAGAAAGAAAACAAAATATGTAACAGACAACTCAAATGAATTGGATCTTGCACTTGGAAGAAGCTGTATGGAAGAGCGTCTTTAGTTTGTTGGTGAGTGACAAGTTATCTTGCATATCCACCTGAACCTTAACTTTCACAACTTCGAGACACCTCAAATTCTCCATGAAATGTCTCATCTGTTTCAATTCTCTACAACTTCCTCCGTACTCATAAATAGTTAGCACCTTCACTTGACACGACAATAAACAACTTTCCTTCTTCGTCACAGGTTTGCAAACGCATACATCCCCACATCCTTTTGTAATCTTGTGCACAAGACCCTGAAAGGATAATAACAAACAGCACAGTTAGAAGAAGAAGAAGAGAGAGAGAGAGAGATTATATGTTTGTTAGTTCTGCTTTCGTTGCCTTGATGACTAGAGTTTCTAGGTTTGGAGCATTCTTGAGCAGAAGTGGCAATACTTGCCAATCGCGTTTCTTGTGGCTCTCAAAAGATAACTTAGAAAGGTTGTTGAACTCGGGCATAGATGTACAGCAGCAATGAAACACCTGATGATAACACAAAACAGATGTTCAAACAAAGCCATGGCTACAACAGAAAAGCGAGAGAGGGAGTAGGAAAGTGACCTCAAGAGAATCAGCAGACAAGTGAAGGGTCACAACATTGCTTATCGTTGCAATGAGTTTGGTTGCATCACCCCATGCATCACCCTTTGTAGAATCATACCCATAATATGTATCCACTGGTGGGATATCGTCATTATACTTCCACAATACAAGATCCAGTCTAGCCTCGACAAGCGAATCCAACTGAACATCATAATCTTCAAAAACATAACTAGGGAAGTCAAGGTACGCAGGATTGGGCGTCTTAATGGAAACCCCTGAGTGGGCTTCTAGATCATGACGACCGTAAAAAATGGATATTCTCTGGATTGATGAACTACACACAAATTTTACCCAACCACCTCGAAGAGGATCATCATAACATATGTTAAATTCCTCAAGCAAAGGGCTAGAGAGGAGGCACTCATATATATCAGCACCTCCAAACGCAGCAAAACACACTCGAAAGAGAGAGAGACTTTTGAGTGCAGGAAAAAGCAGACCGCCCGGAGGAAGCCTTTTTCGGGCATAGAGTCCATCGGATAGAGTGAGTTTAACCAATGTTTTGCTAAAGAAAAACTCAGGCTCTATAAGTTGTATGCTTGATGATGACAAGTGTAGTTCCAAGGTTCCACGTCCCAGCACATTGCGGATCAGATGGTTGTACCGAGAATCTTCCATTGATTTCCATTTCAAAGAGACTTTCTTGATGGGGTAATCACCCATCGATACAAGGGTTCTGTCCACGAAATCAAGGAAGCCACTTGTTGATCCTCTGTTTGGAGGCCCATCGAAATCAAGGTTTTGACCCAGTGGCAACAGATTCCTCCACCGCTTAGAGAGAACGGATGTGGAAGCAGCAAGTTTTGTAGGGCGCTGAAATCTCCACCATCGACATTAACTACGGCCGAAGTTGCTGACTCCGCTAGAGCTACGGCTGAGAGTACTGTTCCGTTAGGAACTCCTTCTGTTGTGATTGAAAGTCCGGTGATAATCTTGCATCCTCCAGAAGGTTCGATTGAGAAGGGAAACGCTGGCAGTGGTCTCCCAATCCCACTCTCGGTAACTCCACCCTCTAATCCTCTTCACTCTCGACTAGGAGCGTGGGCTAAACCCATAAACTTCAATTCTCACCCAGCATCATTCCTTCACTCGTCTAATCGAGTAGTTGTTGGTGGAGTTGACGCTGGCCTCTGGCCGTCCTTAAAGGAATCACAGGAGAGACAAGTTCTAAACGGGAAAATCAACGCTCCTATCAGTAAAACTCTCTCCGCCGTGGCACAGGCTCAACAACCTTTAGACAGGAAAGAAGATGCTCTCCGTTTTCCCTGGGCAGCAAAAATGAATCCGGCTTCTAGGAATCTCTACAGAGCGACAGAGCCAGAATACTTAGATGATGGTACTCCTAAGGTAACCATTCCACAACACGTTCTTCTTCGAGGTTTGGAAAATCAGAAAGAATATATCTTGGGTCAGTTCTATAGATGCTCGCCTCCTTCCGGTGGTATGATTTATGCAGTTTTCAATAAGTTGTGGGGAAGGAATTGCAGAATAACTATTAGAAAGCTTGGGGAATCTAATTACTTGTTCCATATTCCGGATGAATCCACCAGGACTTGGGTTGTCCAAAGAGGATTATGGCATGTTGACGATTGCTTAATGTTTGTTGCTTCATGGACTCCAGAAGCATCATTAGCTATCCCTGAGATCAAAACAATTCCGGTGTGGGTTACTCTAAAGGAAATTCCCAACATTTTATATTATATCCCTGGAATAAGTCATATATCCTCGGGTCTAGGTGCTCCTATGGCAACCCACAAACCCAGGTTAGACCCGATCCTAATGGGTGAAGCTAAGATTTTGGTTGAAATTGAGTTGAGTAAAGCTTTTCCTTCAAGAATTGCTGCTGATGATGAAAACGGATTTATTTCCATGGTTGATGTGGAATACGCTTGGTTGCCTTCTAAATGCGAAAGATGTGGTCAGCTTGGACACAAGATCAAACGTTGCTTACAAGCTGCCGGTGAATCCCATATAGTTGCTACCGAAGCTACTGATGTTGCTTCGAATGTTAGCATTGTGGACACTGCCACTGCGCCTAACTCTATCTCCAAATCTGCTCAAGCTAGTACTACCTCAGCAAACAAGGAATCAAACTTGATGGATCCAAATACCATTGCCAATGCGGACGATCTCATCTCCCTAGCTACAATCTCGGCCCTTGAAAACATGTATGCGTCTATGACACCGCAATCTGCTCCTGCTTCTGTCTACATCAACGGAACTATGGAGTCTCCTATTTTGGAGTCTGCTCAGACTACATCAGTCAACGATACTTCTATTGCTCAGCCAAACTCTACTGCCCGAAAGGAAAATAGTAGAATAGCTGAGCCCGATCTTGGTTCTAACAAGTTTGGCTCTTTGATCTCTCTGGAAGAAGAAGAAGATCCTACGGATTCCGATAAAGAAACGGATTCGGTTGATCTTATGACACCTTATGGGAAAAGAATTCTTAGAGAAAGACCGGTTAAGCCATCAACAAAGGATATGGAGATGCATTTGCAGTCCACGGGTCGTGGACGAGTAAACCGAGGTCGTGGAAACCGAGGTGGACGCGGCTAAAAGCATTGTTATCGTAGCACTAAAGTCAGTCGCAGCGGAAGATGCGATTGTTTGTTTTGGTTCATTATATGTTCCTCTTTCTTTTTCTCTACTTGTAATAGCTTGTTAAAACTGTATGACTACGGTCATAGCTTGTATCGGTTTCGTATTAAAAAAAAAAAAAAAAAAAAAAGTTTTGTAGGGACAAGAGACAGGATCTCAGAGGCGGACCCACCTTATGAAAAGGTGGGTCAGTTGACACCCCTAAAACAATATAAACATTCTTTGTAGAAAGAATTTTAAAAACTTTGACAGCTCAATTGGTTTAAATATCAATTGGTGACCCTCCTAACCTGAGTTCAAATCTTCATTTGAACCATATTTTAGTTTTTCTCAATTTTTATTTGGGCTTAAAGCCCAATTTGTGTTATATATTTTGTAACCTAGACTTCGAAATTCATATCTATTTGAACTTCTCATATTTATTTAGACTTAAAACCCAATTTGTGTTGAATATTTTTTAGTCTTGACCTTAAAATTTTATTTTATTTTTGTTATTTTTTAATTTAAATTAAATATTATAATATATTAAAATAATTATAAAATAATTAATTTACTTTATGACCCCGGTAAAAATAATTTCTGGGACCGCCACTGCAGGATCTGACCCAAAACCTCGTAGGCTGTTTATTGATTCTCCACAACAAGTTTCCACCTTTTCGGCAGCTGTAGCCATAGAACTTTACCTGAAAAAAACAGAGCCAATTTTCAGAATCGACCCTCTTACAACAAACAAGCTACTTACACAGTTTATGCTTTGATTATCACGATTCACGGGCAGAAACAATCAACTTCTGACAATCAATCGAACATAAACAATCTGGATCCGAAACAAAACCAATAAGATTTAGATCCAGAGAGAAGAAAAGTAGATACCTTTAAGGAAAGAGTCCGGGAGACAACACGAACACAATACGGAAACTTGTTGATGACAAGAAATCACTTCAAAGGAAGAAGATATCGAAAGTTCAGTTTTTTTTGGGAGTTTTTGACAAAGGAAAAAAAAAAAAGATTTCAATTGTTGTTCTTTACCAGCATAGCTTTCCTTTTCTTTTCTTATCGTGAACTATATCGTTTTTATAATAAAATTGATAAACCAAAATCTAGAACTGATTTCCTTTGTCACGTAGGAAAAGGGGAGATATATATATGCTGGTAAAAAAAAAGGAAAACAATGAAGAATTTCCTTTGATTTTCAGCATGACATTTGTAGGAGCAGGAATGATCTGTTAACGTTTGGTTAATCTTTCTTTGCTTTTAGGAGACGTCCTATCTCTTATGGCTTATTAATGTGGCCTCTTCTTGATAAGCTCAAAGGTTCTTGGTTCCCTGAGTATCTCGACGAGCACAACACGATGAGCATATACAGCTACAAAGTCTTTTTTTTCATCCATAGTTCGAATCCTCTGCAATGGTCTCTACACTTCCGTTATGATCCTCTGCGTCACCATATCAATAATCCAATATTAACGCAAGATTGAAGAACAAAACCTAATGATCTTGATGACGTGGGTCACAAGAAACAACGGAAAAATCTCGAGGAATATGAGAATTTCCTCGGAGAAAAAAAAAATCCTGATGTGGATTGGACGTATATTATTATCTTATCGTCGTGGTTCCTCTGATGTTTCCTCTGCTCAGATGGTACTACGTCTCGCGTCTGCTCTTGCTCTCTGTAACGCCTATATGGCCTATGGGGCTGCGTTCTCGCGGCTGTGTACGGTAGGGATAAACTCAGACTTATGTCTTAATTCTTCGTTTATTTTCTCTTTTGTTTATACACTGAAAATATTGCGTTTACTTGGAATAATGGTCGTACATATTAAAATAACGTCCTTCACATTAAATATGTATATCACCTAGTATACTAGTAATTATATAATGTAGCATTGCAAAATATGACAAAATCATTGAAATATCAAAAAAAAAAAAAAAATATTGATAAAAATTTGCAGTACTGCATAATCGATATGTTTGTTCTATAGATTACAATTCTAGAAATTTCATCATAAAATAATTCATCAAAAGAAATCAAAATAAGACCAAAACATAAACTATGCCATAGAATAGATGATAATATAAATAGTTACAGATTAATCCACAATGGGCTGATCATGAATCCGTGTTCGGTTACAACAACACCATACTTTAATAATAAAACCCAAGATGAACACGACTAATGCTGCGCTGACTACGATAACCAAAATCTCCATATTATTTCTTCACCTCACACACACCAAAAAAATTCTTTCTTAACTTTTTTTCGTGTCTTCTTCTGTTTCTCGGATCCAAATTATACTTATGTATACATACTTCGTCAACTCGAAAATTTACATTTTTTGTAAATAGGTGAAGTTTGCAAAGTTTACATTTTTTTCATTAAGGAATACGTACTAACTAGGAAAAATTGGAAATTTGTTAGTCATTAGAAAAAAAGCTAGAATTTACTTTTTTGAAATTTAACTAAATATAGGGAATATACATTACTCTAATCAGATACTTTTTTTTCTTAATCAAAAACTCTAACCAGATACTTATTATTGTTGTGAATCTAATGAATTGTGTTATATTATTGCTGAGACCAATGGTCTATATTTATAGTGATTACACAAAGGAGAGAAAAGAAAATAGTCCTTTTACTACTCATACATGAAATAGGAAAACTTCTACTAATCCTATTGGAAAAAGGAAATCCTATCTCTAATGGGACTTGGTCTTCACGCCGAGACTAGACCACGAATTGGGCCTTATGGACTGAGCCGGTTATGGACATCCAAACCTCAATGGTTTATAACACTCCTCCTTGGATGACATAACCGTATGTGATGATGATGGGATCTAAGTAATACACTTGGGGAATGCTGCCTCATTAAAACCTTACCAAGGAAAACCCAGTGGGACAAAACCTTAGTGAAGGAAAAAGAGTACAACACGTATTACTCCCCCTGAAATGAACATCACTGAAGGTCCTTCAATTGGCGCATGCCAATCTGATGCATAAGCTTCTTGAGCATGGAGGTTGGAAACGACTTTGTGAAGAGGTCGGCTAAGTTGTCACTTGAGCGGACTTGGAGCACCTGGAGTTCACTTTCCTTTTGTAGGTCGTGAGTGAAAAAGAACTTTGGCAATATGTGCTTCGTCCGATCTCCTTTAATGTATCCATCCTTCAACTGAGCTATGCATGCGGCATTGTCTTCGTACATGCTGGTCGGTTCTTCTTTCCCTTCTGTCATCCCACAATCTCGTCTAATGTGTTGAGTCATTGACCGTTGTGTGGATCCGAAAGGTAACCTGCATCAGCAAAACCAACTAATCCTTCTTTGTTAAGGTTAGTATAAAATAGACCCATGTCTTTCGTCCCTTTCAGCTAACGAAATATGTGTTTGATCCCATTCCAGTGCCTCTGGGTCGGACAAGAACAGAATCTTGAGAGGAGGTTCACGGCAAAGCATATGTCTGGCATAGTGTGACTAGCCAAGTACATTAACGCTCCTATAGCACTGAGATATGTCACTTTGGTACCAAGGACCTTTTCGTCCTTCTTTACTGGACCGAATGGATCGTTGTCCAGGCCAAGGCTTCTCACTATCATTGGGCTAGTCAGTGGGTAAGCCTGGTCCATATTAAATCGCTTGAGTACCCTTTTGCGATAGTTACGAATCCCTTATCGAATTTCTTTATGAATATGCATGAGATCGTCTTTATAACCCTCTTTCACTAAGTACTCGCTTAGTCTATTGTTTCAATCCATAGAGCGATTTATTCAGCTTAATACAATGCTGGTCTCGAGAACTTCTTTTATCTTTCAGCTCTATCCCCTCTGTGACTTTCGTATAAATTTTGTTATCCAGTGGACCATAGGCTGCTTACTATATCAATTTGATTTCTTTCTTATGTGTCCAGACATCATAAACTTTCGAGTTTGTAGCAGCACCCACCACATTTGGAGTATATCTCCTTATAATTTATTCCTTAGTCTCTGTGAGTATCCTTGTGTAACCAAGCTATCTCGAAATGTTTGTAAAACATGAACACTTTAGATCATGTGGTCTCACGATTTTCTTTTCTTCACAGGACTTATTTATCCACTGGTTTAATCATTTGATGTCGCTTTCTTATGTGGCTAATACGCCTATCACTTTCATAATCCCACGTTTCCTTTTATCTTATGAATGCATTCTTATTCGTGGGTTCTGATCCTCGCTTGTTTCTTTATTGTTCAAGTGCTACTATCTTGTACGCGCTTTCTTATACATTTTGGGTGTTAACACTCTTATGTAGTTCCTATTTTGATCCATACATTATTTGATCGATCTGAGATTTCATAATCCAGGACTTTTATTACCTTGCAGCTTGGCGTCCTAAGCTACATGGTTTTGTACCTTAGATGTTCAGCTGGCCAGCCTTATATCTCTATGTCTGGACTGGTTTCTTTAATAAACCCGGATTTATATTATGCACCCTTTTTCCGATGTTTCTTATCTTATGAAACTTATTGGTCTATCTTGTATAGACTCCGTAGCAACTTGATTGTGTCTCTATGACATCAATTTCGTGGTGCTTAAGCTGATATGACTTAGTCATTCTTTTCTTTTCGGGTCAATGTGTCTGGCATCTGATTATGCTAGCTTTATATGATCTTTGTATTTGGACGTCCTTAAATCTTTATCTAGTCCGAGGATCTTGCCAAGACACCGATGGTTGATACCATTTCATTTCTCTTGTCAGCTTATTACGTTTCTCCTTATAATGTTGGATATTCGGATTCATTAAACTCATGTAATCCGTGTTCCTTGGCCACTAAATAGTTCACCCATATTTGGCTCAAGGTTTCTTTAAAATTCGTAGGAGAAACATTTCTTATCCAACATATATATATTCCCAATCTCCTTATGAGATTCCATCTTAAACGGCACATATGTATGTGGTGGTTTTATTCAAAATCTCTTAAGATGGTATATGTCTGGCTCATTACCCGTATTCAATCTGAGATGGGAATATCTATGCTCACTTATATGGCCTGATGCATATTGATCTTATATACATGTAAAACTTGTGATGTCTCCAAGCTGATAAACTTTAGGGTCTAAACCTTATAGGTAATGACTTTTTGTTTATAAAATTCGGCCGAGTCTTATTATGATCATCGAATTTGTAGTATAGTCATGGACCACGGTTTTGTCCTCACTCCCCCTCATGAATATACTATAATTTCGTGATGCTTGAGACAATAAATCTGATGAGTTTCCCTTGTGCACATGTAACACAACGTGAGACTCTATGGGATAACTCTTTGTGCCGTTTTCATAATCAATCTTTGCATCAAGTTTTGGACTTGGATGGCTAGTCCAGTCATGCCATATAGTGTAAATTTCGTGGGGTATACCAATTGTGGTTACCATGGCTTTTGCCTCTATCATACTGATCTTTGGCATAGTCTAGATCAGTAGAGTATAGTCTCGACCATTTTCTTTTAATGCCTTATGCGATCTGAAGGAACTTTCATTTCCCTTTGCCCATTGTTTCTATTTGGAAACCATTCTTATAACTCAATGGGCTTTGTATGGGTGAGAAATTCATGCCCTTTAGGCAATGCCTTTTTGTTTTTTTTTTTTTTTTTTTTTTTTTTATTTTTTTTTTTTTTTTTTTTTTTTATTATTTTTTTTTATTTTTTATTTAAAATCAAACAAGATAATAACAATAAACTCAAAGTAGTTCTAAAAAGTCAAAGCAAAACATGAAAGCAACAAAATTTTAATGCCTATTTTAAACAATCTGATGTCTCCAAGAGATCATTATTTTCGTAATCCAGAAGGTCATCTCGTTTATGATCGAAGTCGCCTTCCTTATCATGCTGGATCATTTGGGCTTCTGGATTTTTCCCTTTAACACTTCCTTGGTAAAGATCCACAAGGTGTTTGGGAGTCCTACATGTCTTGGCCCAATGATTGTCCATCCCACATCGATGGCAAACGGACTTAGTCGGGTCGGACTGATGTCCGGTTTGGTTCGCGTGGCCACACCCTCAGCCACGACCTCGACCGCGGTTAGAATCAAATCCGCGGCCATTACCTCGACCATATGGGTGGTAGCGACCACGCCCTTGTCCCTTTCCACGTCCACGACCATTATCTCTTTGGTATCTCTGGACATGGATTGCCTCGGTCTTCATCTTAGTGTCCTCGGCCACGTGGGCTTCAGGAAGTGGGGTTGATCCAGGAGGTCTCATCTCGCTGTTTCTCATCAGCAATTCATTGTTTTGCTCCGTAAGCAATAAACAAGAGATCAAACTTGCATAGGTCGTGAAGTCTTTCTCACGATACTATTGCTGTAGCAACACGTTGCTTGAGTGGAAGGTCGAGAAGGTCTTTTCAAGCATATCCTTCTCTGTCAAAATCTCGCCACATAGCTTCAATTTTGAAACTATCTTGAACAGGGCCGAGTTGTATTCATCCACGGACTTAAAGTCCAGGAGCCTTAAGTTAAGCCAATCATATTTGGCCTTAGGCAGTATAATCATCTTCTGATGATCATATCTTGCCTTTAACTCCTTCCAGAGATCAAGAGGATCCTCAAGCGTCAAGTATTGATCTTTGAGACTCTCAACGAGATGGTGACGTATGATTAGAATCGCCTTATACTTATTCCTCTCGGATTCGTTATTTGCATCATTAATGCATTCACCGAGCCCTTCTGATTTCAGCATGATCTTTGCATCTAAAGCCCATTGCAAGTAATTATCTCCTGAGAGATTAAGGGCTGCGAAGTACAAATTGTTGACTTTCGCCATCTGAAATCAAGCATCGGTTTTATCTTAGGATTTTAGGGTTTCTTTCAACCGATTGTATTTATGCATTTATCATGCGATTTTAAATCAAGCAAGTTTCCTAAATTCAATCCTAACATTTAATTCTAGGTGATAAAGGAAAACAGGAAATTTTCCAAATTCAAAATAAGGAAATCATCCCAATATCAAATAAGGAAACTTTCCAAAACAAATAAGGAAATTGTCCTAACCGATTTTAATGTGGTTAAACAAAAAGGAAATTTTCCAATTTCAAAATAAGGAAATTGTCCAAATTTCAAATAAGGAAATTTTCCAAAACAAATAAGGAAATTTTCCAAAACGAATAAGGAAATTTCCAATTTGCGATTTTAATTAAACAAAAGGAAATCTTCCAAATTCAAAATAACATGCGATTTTAGATTTAGCGTTCATCCGATTTTTAGGTTTGATATTCGCATGCATAAGATCAAATTCGGTTTTGGTTATTCAAACAATCAAAGATAAACAAGAAAATCGCAAATCGATTTTAGGGTTTATGTATGATTAATGTTCAAATTTGATTGTGAGGTTATCAGAGATTAAATATTTAAACAAGCAATCCGATTTTTAATGTTCTAGTTTAACTTAGGTTCAATTCGATTTCAAGTTCTCAAAAATCAAACAAGTAGAACATAAGAGAATCGATTTTTAGGGTTTGGTAATATTAGGTCAGAATTCGATTTTTATGTTCTAGGGTTTTAGAAATTTGTTTCTACCTTTGATCTTTCTTTTGGGTTGACTGGAAAAGAACCGGGAGCTAAAGACCTCGGAAAACGAAACCTCAGGATCGGATTTGCTTGGAGGCGGCGGCGGCAGATCGGCGGCTGCGGTGGCTACTCGTCGGAATTAGGGTTTAGGGGCTGGCGGCTGCTTCATGATTTTTCAGAGCTCTCGTGCTGATAACGTGTTGTGAATCTAATGAATTGTGTTATATTATTGCTGAGACCAATGGTCTATATTTATAGTGATTACACAAAGGAGAGAAAAGGAAATAGTCCTTTTACTACTCATACATGAAATAGGAAAACTTCTACTAATCCTATTGGAAAAAGGAAATCCTATCTCTAATGGGACTTGATCTTCACGCCGAGACTAGACTACGAATTGGGCCTTATGGACTGAGCCGGTTATGGACATCCAAACCTCAATGGTTTATAACAATTATCAGAAATAAACCCATGGATATAAAAGAACCAATAACTTGAACCAATACTTGAGTTGAACCGGTAAGTTGGTTGTGGCTTGAATGGTGAACCAACGAAATCTACTTCACGCTGGTATTAAACAACAGTTTCACCCGAGAACCATAACTCCAGAAGAGTCGATGTTATCGCCAGAGCGCCTAAAATGTTCGGAGTTTTAATATAAAATTTAAAATTAGGGTCCTAAATAATACATAAAAAAAATTTCAAAATTTTTTCTTTTTAAAAAAAGTGTAAAAAATTTATACGTCCTATTCAAATGTTTCAAATGTGTATGTTAATAGACTTACTCTCCCTAAAGCTCGATGCTCTGTTTCTCACTAATGAATCGATCTGGCTGAGTATTTTTTTAGAATTATTATTGTTAATAGATGTATAAACAAAATACACTTAAATCATTTGAGCGTCCAAAACGCTTAAACCATCTATAAGAAAAATTATGAGCGTCACTGCGTCAGCATCATTCACTCAAACACATGTAGTAGTTTTGTTTTCTTTAGTCATGTCATTGGCCGTTATTATTTATTTATCTTAATCATCGAATTTCTCTATTTCGAATGGTATGGGTTTGTGATCGATCCATTAATCCGTCATAGTCGGGCATAAATCTAAAATGTGTATAAGCATTTTTTACCGTTTTGTTTTGAAGATCGGCCGATTAGTCCTATCACCGTAGTAGAGTAATTAATGGGCCAAAGATATAAAAACCCAAATTAAGCCCATTTATCTTTTTTTTTTCCTGGTCCCACGCGGTAAATTCTCAATTCTCTCAGTAGTGGCCAGTGGGAAAGGAGTTCACGGCGGTTTCTTTCACTTTTTTACGAATCGTTTTTCAATCACAGCTCCAAAAGCAGTTCCTTCACCTTCACGAGCATAGCGGAAATGGAGTTCTCGATTTTTCATTACCTCAGAGTTCTCTTTTTCTTCTTCTTCATATTTTCTTCTTACAGTTTTGTTCTTCGTGGAGACAACAACACTTCCGCAGGAAACTTCTCCTTGAGAAACAGAGCCCGGAACAGAGACAAAAGCTCTGTTCTTCTTGTTGATGTCCGTAGCTTTGGTGCTCGAGCTAATGACCACAGAGATCACACCAAGGTTCTTTTTTTTCTATACTTTAGTCATTTTATTTTTTTTATAGATTCATCATCGTTAATCTCGAGAATCAGCTTAATCCAATTGCGATGTTTCCAAGGCCTTTGTAGCAGCATGGGACAAGGCATGTAAATCATCTTCAAGCTCTGTAGATCTTATAATCCCAAGAGGTGAATTCTATGTTGGTCCTCTCAGATTCTCTGGTCCTTGCACTAACGTAACCAATCTCACTGTCCGGGTTAAGGTAATTTACTAAACTCTTAATCTCTCTCTCTGTCTGAATCTGTCTTTTGTCGTGTGTTTAGTTAATGTTTTCTTGTTATACACGTAACTGAATTAGGGTCATCTCAAGGCATCAACTGATCTGTCAAAGTACAGATCAGGCGGTGGTTGGATTGAGTTCGGATGGATCAACGGTTTAACTCTTACCGGAGGTGGAACATTTGACGGTCAAGGCGCCTTAGCTTGGCCGTTTAATAAATGTACTACTGATTCCAACTGCAAACTCCTCCCAACAGTGAGAAAACTCAAAAATAAAACAAGAAACGTTTCAATTTGATCATAAAGTTGTCTCCTTTTTTAAGGAAATAATTGATTTTACGCTGTTGATTTTCAGAGCTTGAAGTTTGTGGGGATGAACAGAACAGTTGTAAGAAGGATAAGCTCAGTGAACAGCAAGTTCTTTCACATAGCATTAGTAGAGTGCAGAGACTTCAAAGGCACAAGACTCAACATTACTGCTCCTTCTGATAGTCCTAACACTGATGGTATCCACATCGAACGCAGCTCAGATGTCTATTTCTCGCGTTCGCATATCGCAACTGGAGATGATTGCGTCTCTATAGGACAAGGAAATTCTCAGATCACAATCACAAGTATCAAATGTGGACCAGGACACGGTATCAGGTAAATGTAATTAAAACCGCGTTTTTGTAACTGTTGTTGCTGCAGAGTTGTTAAATGGTTTGTTTTCTTGCGTTTAAAGCGTTGGGAGTTTAGGGAGATATCCAAATGAGAAAGATGTGAAAGGACTCGTGGTGAGGGATTGCAAGATGAGCGGTACGACGAATGGGATAAGGATCAAAACTTGGGCTGATTCTCCTGGTCTAAGTGCGGCTACCAACATGACTTTTCAGAACATTGTTATGAACAATGTGACTAATCCAATCATCATTGATCAGTCTTATTGTCCTTTCTCTTCTTGCACTTCAAATGTGAGTCTTCTTTAACACTCAAATCTCTAGCTACTTCTCTAGTTTCTCAAAAATTCAACGTAGTTTAGCATTGTTTTCAGGTCAGTTCTCAGTTTATATTTACCCACAGTAATTGCATTACATTATCAGGTACTCTCTTTAGAGTGACATAACTTCAAGAACTTAAGTGGAACTCAATCTACCTCTCTAGTTTCTCAAGATTAAACGGGGATTAGCGTCAGTTTAAGCATTGTTTTTGTGTCAAACTTACCGGTCATATCAGCTTAGATTATGTGATAAACATTACATTTTTCAGGTACCCTTTAGAGTAAATGTGAGTGACAATGACATATAACTTTTAAGAACATAAGAACCAAACCGCGGTATCTGATTGACATTGAATATTTTACTGAAGATTTGGTACTGAAATGGGTCTGAGAGCACTGGTTTGATTCATTTCCTTGTTGCAGGTACCATCAAAGGTGAAGCTGAGTGAGATATACTTCAAGAACATAAGAGGAACATCATCGTCGAGGGTCGCGGTGCAGCTGCATTGTAGCAGAGGAATACCATGTAAAAAAGTGTACTTAGAGAATGTTCATCTTTATCTTTCTTCTTCTGGTGGAGGAAGTGGAAAAAAACAGAGCAGAAACAGAGGAAGTGAAGCTGTATCTTCTTCTTGTAGAAACGTTAGAGCTAAATACATTGGGACTCAAATCCCTCCTCCATGTCGCTAATTTTCATCATGAAGTTTTTCTTGTAATTTAACTTCTGTGCTTTGTTTTGGCCTTTTGGGACAAGTTTTCTTCATATGAGTCATGTAAAGTTGGAGACTTTTGTTAGATAATTCGATAGCATCCTAAAGAAAAATCTTGGGCTAATTGAAAAATAAATGATAAGAAAATATTGGTTAGGTAAAAAAATATTGGTTAGCTTAAAGATGGAATGCGAAATCGTTGGGTGGGAGATGGTTCATGTCAAGAGCACCATCTAACAATTTCCGGGCAATAACTTGCACAGATTATATCCATATATGTAATACTTTTTATTTTAGTAACTATATATTAATATAAGTAGTAACAAGATTTTCTATAAAATATTAATTTATGCATACGCATTTGCCTATATATAAGTAATTAAGGACACATCATCTTTACTTGTTCCCTGAGATATTGCTCCCTCCGATTTCTATGATGGAAGTAGAATCAGAAACTCAAGAACTCCATATTCACGTCAATGGAGGTAAGTAGTTTAACCCCTGAAGATGTAATGATTCAAACCATGGTAGAGCTTCTTTGTGTTCTTATCTTACTTATGTCCTTGTTCTGTTTCCATGTGTTTGATCAGAACCAGCAAAGAAATTTTCAGCAGAACAGAGAAGTCAGAACTACTCATGGAGGTTAAGAGTGTCTCTCTATGTCACTCTCCTCTTAGCTGGTGAGACAATAGCCACTCTCTTAGGTAGACTTTACTACGACAAAGGCGGCAACAGTACATGGCTCGAGACTTTGGTTCAGCTTGTTGGGTTTCCTATAACCCTTCCTTGTTATTATTACGTAAAAGCTGAGCCTTCCAAGACTAAAACCATAACAAAAAAAACTACTTCATCCTTCTGGACACTATCTTTAGTGTACGTTGGACTTGGCTTGCTTGCTGCTGGACACAGTGTTTTATACTCCTTTGGATTACTCTACCTTCCTGTTTCAACTTTCTCTTTGATCTCTGCTTCACAATTGGCGTTTAATGCCGTCTTCTCTTACTTCCTAAACTCCCAAAAATTCACACCCTATATACTCAATTCACTTGTTTTCTTGACCATATCTTCTACACTTCTTGTCATCCAACATGAGCCTGAATCTTCTACTTCGATGTCATCAGCCAAGTCCAATTATTTGATTGGGTACATCTGCGCGATCGTTAGCTCAGCTGGTTACTCCCTGGTGCTTTCTTTAACAGATTACGCGTTCAGAAAAATTCTGAAGAAGTACACTTTCAAGGCGGTTTTAGACATGGTCACATATCAGTCTTTGGTAGCTACTTGTGCAGTTGTGGTTGGTCTTTTTGGAAGTGGTGGGTGGAAAATGTTGTGGACAGAAATGGAAGAGTTTATGCTTGGGAAAAGTTATTACCTTTTGATAACTATTGGTGCGACGATATCGTGGCAAGCTTGTTCGATTGGTAGTGTGGGTTTGATTCTTGAAGTTTCGTCGCTTTTCTCAAACGTTATAAGCACTCTTTGTTTACCTGTTGTTCCAGTTCTTGCTGTTGTGTTCTTCCGAGATGAGATGAGTGGAATCAAGCTGATTGCAATGTTGTTGGCAATTTGGGGATTTGTTTCTTATGCTTACCAGCATTATGTCGATGATGGAAAACCAGTAGAAGAGCAAGAGATTCCTCAACCTGAAGAAGAAGAAGAACCTCAAGAAGTTAATAGTAACATCCAGGCTTAGACAAAGATCCAAGAACCAAAGGTGGATTTTATAATTGAAGAAAAATCCAACTAATAGAGAGAGAAAAAAATGAATTGTGGGATGATATTGACCTCCGTTTACCTTTTTTATTTTTGTGTTAATAAGATATATATAAGACACAACAGCTCTCTTGGGACAAATGATATCTATCTCTGTAGCCCAGAAAAATTTAATTTCTATATAAATCCAACTAGTAGAGATAAAAAAAAGAGAGATGGATTCCAAAGATTTTAATATGTATTACCATTTTAGAGAAGATTAGATTAAATTAAAATGTTAGCTAGTAATATTTTGTCAACCAAAGTGGTGTTCATTTGTTCTGCTTCAATATTCTTCTTGTTTTTTTTTTTCGTTTCCAATAACCTTTTTCGTGATTTGTAAAATACTTTTGGTGATAAGAATATCACTTTACGTTTTTGTTTACGGTCTCGGACTGGAATGACTGTGATCGGCTCGTACCTCTCTTTGGGGTACCGTTTGGTACCTAACTTGTTTTTTTTTTTATACCTTATCGTCAAAAAAAGGAGTAGTTTTATTATTTATTAGTAATATCAAAGTTAGGTACCTTAAAGAAAATTTGATACCGATACCTTATCGTCAACACTTGTTGTCTTCTCTTACTACCGTCTCGTACCGTTTGGTACCTAACTTTGATATTACTAATAAATAATAACTCTGATTAGTTTTCGCTCAATATTCTTTTGTGAATTGTGATCATGGGATTCATGGGTCAAAAAATATTTAAGTACGATAACCCTTAGTTTTTTAATTTTGTATTAAATAACCTCAAGTGCGTGATTTTATCCCTAATAATTTCTTTTAATAACACGATATTATATCAGATAACATATTATTTTATATGATATTACACTGGTTTAAGGTTGAGAAAATGGAGAATGGAAATGAGAATGCCGTTTTTATTTAATTAAATTTTATCATAAAAGATTTAATTTGTTGGTAAAAACTATAAAATTTAATAGATTTTAGATGAAAATATATATTTTTATTTAATTAAAAACATTTTGGAGGGAAAGTTTTATTCAGTCTTATCTCTTTCATTATATAGAATTAATTTCATATTATATATATAGTAATCAAATTTGTTTTTTTTTGGTAAAAATATTCCTTTTTTTGTTAAAAAATATTAATATATTTATATAAAAATATTAATTTTTTTTCTTAAACGATTTTTAAGAGGGATATAATATTTTAAGTTCTTATATCTTAACTTTTTTATTATATAATATTAATATTAATTTAATCACACCTGTCATTTGATTTTGATATTTTAACTATTTTATGTGTTTATATATAAATATTTAAATATACTATTGCTAATTTTTTTTATTTGATTCAATTTATAATAATGGATTTAATTTGTTGGTAATTTAACAAAACTGTTTATAAAAGAATAATTTAAAGTAAACACACATTATCTTTATATGTTCCCATGAGAAATTGCTCCCTCACTGTTTCTATGATGGCAGTAGAATCAGAAACTCAGGAGCTCTGTCTTCACGTCAATGGCGGTAAGTAGTTTAACCCCTACGTGATTGAATCAATCAAACAGTTACAGAAATTCCGGCGTAGATCTTCTTGCAGTCTTGTCTTTACATTTTTTTTTTCTTTTTTCTTTGTGGTCTTGTCTTTACTTAATTATGTTCTTGTTCTGTTTCATTTGTGGATGATAGAACATGCAGAGAAATTTTCAACAGAAGAAAGAAGTCATAGCTACTCATGGATGTTAAAAGTGTCTCTCTACGTAAGTCTCCTTATAGCCGGAGAGACAATAGCTACTCTCTTAGGTAGACTTTACTACGAAAAAGGTGGTAAAAGCACATGGCTCGAGACCTTGGTTCAGCTGGTTGGGTTTCCTTTAACCCTTCCTTGTTATTATTACATAAAGCCTGAGTCTTCCAAGACAAGAAACATAACCGAAAAAACAACTTCTTCCTTCTTGACACTGTCTTTAGTGTATATTGGACTTGGCTTGCTTGTTGCTGGACAGAGTGTTTTATATTCTTTTGGATTACTCTACCTACCTGTCTCAACTTTCTCTTTGATCTCTGCATCGCAGTTGGCGTTTAATGCCGTCTTCTCTTACTTCCTAAACTCCCAACAATTCACACCCTTTATACTCAATTCAATTGTTCTCTTGACCTTATCGTCAACACTTCTTGTCATCCAACCTGAGCCTGAGGTTTCTTCTACTAAGTCCAATTATGTGATTGGATACATCTGCGCGATTGGTAGCTCAGCTGGGTATTCTCTGGTGCTTTCTTTAACAGATTATGCATTCGAAAAGATTCTGAAGAAATACACTTTCAAGGCGATATTAGATATGGACACATACCCGTCTCTGGTAGCTACTTGTGCATTTGTGGTTGGACTTTTTGTAAGTGGTGGGTGGAAAATATTGAAGGCAGACATGGATGAGTTTGAACTTGGGAAAAGCTCTTACTTTTTGATAACCATCGGTTCAATGATATCATGGCAAGCTTTTTGGATTGGTAGTTTGGGTTTGATTCTTGAAGTTTCATCGCTTTTCTCAAACGTTATAAGCACTCTTGTTTTACCAGTTGTTCCAGCTCTTGCTGTTGTGTTCTTCCGAGATGAGATGAGTGGAATCAAGCTGATTGCAATGTTGTTGGCCATATGGGGGTTTGTTTCTTATGCTTACCAGCATTATGTCGATTATCAAAAACCTGAAGAAGTATATCAGGAGAAAGAAGAAGAGCAAGGGCTCCTTCAACCTGAAAACGAAGAAGCACAACAAGATAACATTCATATCCATGCTTAGACAAAGATCCAGGAACCAAGCTGATGTAGTTTTGAACCAATTTTAATAAATCTAAGAAGTTATAAGTATAGTAGACACCTAAATTTTTTTTTATGTATGAAGAGTTGAATCAGAAGCAAACCTAATAGAACCACATGAAAGAAACATTTTGATTCTTCAAGTTCTTGCATTGGTAGTGTAGGTTTGATTTTTGAAGTTTCATCTCTTTTCTCTTATGTTATAATTAAGCACACTTCCACTCATCAAGTTGATTATTTATGGCCATTCGGGATTAGTTTCTTATGGTTATCAAGAAGATAACAGTCATATCTAGGCTTAAACAAAGATCCAAGAACATTGCAAAGCTTTTGTAAGTTATAGCCAATTTCATCAGAACTAAACAGTTATATATATAGTAGACGCCCCCAAGAAAATTTGGAACTTTTTACATGCCAAGTGTACCCAAGGCCTCCCTGTATTCTTGTATATTTGTTGACGTCTGAATCCACTTCAATAGATGCAACAAATTAAGATAAAAATTCAGACAAAAGGATTTAAAGTTAAAACAAAAATTCAAGTAGAAATTCTAAGTAAACAAGACTATAATGGGAGAACAAAACAAACGGTTTATTGATCTGTTTTCATCAAACCCAGCCTAGATTAACGATCCACCTAATAGATGAGGAGGTAAAACACCATTTTCTTTACACAGTATATATAATTTCTTTAATTATATTCTAATGTGATTAATTGTCTGCAAGAAATTTTAGATTACCTTGATATTTTTCTATTTTTTGTTTGAAATGTTGTTTATGATGGGACTTTTTGCGAGTGGGGGAGGGGAAAACTTTGACAAGCGACATGAAAAACTAGAGACTCGGGAAGGTGTCATACGTTATGACTATAGCCTCAGCTACTATTTTCTCGCAAGTCTACACTATTGGTGTTGTTGTGGCCTTGTGGGGTTGATCTTTGAGTCATCTTCTGTCTTCTCCAATACCATAACTACTGTAGGATTGCCTATAGTGCCAGTAGTAGCGGTGATAATTTTGCATGATAAAGCTGAAGATCACACAAACATACAGAAGTGTTCACATATCATATATAAAGCTCATGGCACGCATGTCTCTCTAGCTTAAGCATAAATATCAAGAACGTTTAAGTCTATAGAGCCAACTATTTAATTGATGGATGAATTCTGCGCATGCTATACTTACATTTCAAAAATCAAAATTTTTTATCCTATAGATTTGTATCAATATCGAATCAAAGGTTTTTTTTGTCTAAGTTTTTCTCACATCATTTTTTTGATAAAAATTAACAGTAATTACTTAAATTTGTCATTTGATTATTTAACTATTTTTATGTGTTTATATACAAATCATTAAATCTAAAAACATTTCCGTAATTGTTTATTTTAATTTAATCTAATAATAGAAGATTTAATTTGCTGGTCAAAGATATATTAATATAATACTTTCATTTACTTAAAACAAATTTGGAGGGAAAGTTTTGTTCAACTTTCTCTCTTTTCATTATATAGAAATAATTTCATATTATAGTAATCAAATCTTTTTTTTTTGGGTAAAAAGTATTAATAGATTTATATACAAAAATTCATTTTTGTTAAATGATTTTTTAGAGGGAGATAATATTTTAAGCTCTTATATCTTCACTTTTGTTTTGATTATATAAATTAATATGCTCTTAACACATTTATCATCTGGTTTTGATATTATAACTATTTTATGTGTATATATATCAATATTTAAATATACTATAATAATATTTTGGTAATTTTAGATTTGATTCTCTAATAATGGATTTAATTTGCTGGTAATTTAACAAAATAGTTTATAAAAACAAAATTAAAAGTAAACACACATCATCTTTATTTGTTCCCTCAGATATTGCTCCCTCACGGTTACTATGATGGCAGTAGAATCAGAAACTCAAGAGCTCTGTCTTCACGTCGATGGCGGTAAGTAGTTTAACCCCTTGTTTACCAAAAAAAAAAACGTAGTTTCATCCCTACAAGATTGAATTAATCAAACAGTTACAGAAATTCCGGCATAGAGCTTCTTCTTGTCTTTACTTATGTTCTTGTTCTGTTTCCATGTGTTGATGGTAGAACATGCAGGGAAATTTTCAACAGAAGAAAGAAGTCATAGCTACTCATGGATGTTAAAAGTGTCTCTCTACGTAAGTCTCCTTATAGCCGGAGAGACAATAGCTACTCTCTTAGGTAGACTTTACTACGAAAAAGGTGGTAAAAGCACATGGCTCGAGACCTTGGTTCAGCTTGTTGGGTTTCCTTTAACCCTTCCTTGTTATTATTACATAAAGCCTGAGCCTTCCAAGACAAGTAACATAACCGAAAAAACTACTTCTTCCTTCTTGACACTGTCTTTAGTCTATATTGGACTTGGCTTGCTTGTTGCTGGACAGAGTGGTTTATATTCTCTTGGATTACTCTACCTACCTGTCTCAACTTTCTCTTTGATCTCTGCATCGCAGTTGGCCTTTAATGCCGTCTTCTCTTACTTCCTAAACTCCCAAAAGTTCACACCCTTTATACTCAATTCAATTGTTCTCTTGACCTTATCGTCAACACTTCTTGTCATCCAACCTGAGCCTGACACTTCTTCTTCTTCTTCTTCTAATTCCTTAGCCAAATCCAATTATGTGATTGGATACATCTGCGCGGTTGGTAGCTCTGCTGGGTATTCTCTGGTGAATTCTTTAACAGATTATGCTTTCGAAAATATTTTAAAGGAACACAGTTTCAAGGCGATATTAGATATGGACACATACCCGTCTCTTGTAGCCACTTGTGCCGTTGTGGTTGGACTTTTTGGAAGTGGTGGCTGGAAAATATTGAAGACAGATATGGAAGAGTTTGAACTTGGGAAAAGCTCTTACTTCTTGATAGCTATCGGTTCGATGATATCATGGCAAGCCTTTTCGATTGGTAGTTTGGGTTTGATTCTTGAAGTTTCATCGCTTTTCTCAAATGTTATAGGCACTCTTGGTTTACCTGTTGTTCCAGTTCTTGCTGTTTTTTTCTTCCGAGAAGAGATGAGTGGAATCAAGTTGATTGCAATGTTGTTGGCCATATGGGGATTTGTTTCTTATGCTTACCAGCATTATGTCGATTATCAAAAACCTGAAGAAGTATATCAGGAGGAGAAAGAAGAAGAGCAAGAGCTCATTCAACCTGAAAACGAAGAAGCACAACAAGATAACATTCATATCCAGGCTTAGACAAAGATCCAGGAACCAAGCTGATGTAGTTTTGATTTTTGAACCGATTTTAATAAATATAAGGAGTTATATATATATATATAGTGTAATCTTTCTCAAGTTATGATTGTGAGACCTTCAGGCTGAATAGAAATGTTTTGAATTTTCTAAATATCTTTCTCTTGCTTTACTCAAAATGTGATTATTATAGATGAGTTAGTTACAGACTTATTCTTGTTATAATATAGGGACTGCTATCTAAACAAAGAAGACCAAGTATAATTCCATTTTCGTTCAGGACAAACTCTCTCTCCAATGTTTAGTAATTTTCTTTCTGATTCAATGATAATACAACACCAGATGATCAAATGAAGTGACAATATGAACCACAATATGGCAAAATGAGGAGCTGATCACTTGTGCAACAATTTCTCTAAAGCAGAAATTGTCTTTGTTGAAAGGCTTAAGATTCCCGACGACGTTTAGCATGATTCGTCCGCAATGCTTTCCTCGAACGTTTTTTTCGCTTTGGAGCCTATTTGTTGGAGACATGAGAAGGGAAGAGAGCTTAGATGTCAATCCAGATTAAGCCAACCAAATCTTAATACGGTTTAAATGAATTCACTTCTTCTATAACAACCGAAAAGAAAAAAAAAACGATTTAAACAGATATTTCTTTGTAAAATAATGATACCATTGATTTTCTATTGGATATAATTGTATAAATCTAAAAACCAAACCAAGGCCCAACTCCAAATTTCTATTATGAAGGAGAGTATAAACCAATTTCATGCTACTTGACATTTGGGGTCTAACCAATGATTTCATTAAGAAACTTGAGATATTAAAACTTGCCTTTGCCTTGGATTGCTTCTCGTCCTCATCAGAGAGTAGTCGATATATGCGGTGTTTGGCTTCTGACACTCAATAATAACAAACTCCTGAGTGAAAAAAAAAAAAAAAAAACCACAGACATTGGGGTCAAAAACATGCTTGTTGTTGACTCAAAATAGTTAGACAATGAAAAATGTATCTTGATACAAGCAAGACGAGGCATTAATGATGCTTACATGCTGTTTATGTGTTTCAGTGGAGAGATGGCTGCTGAAATCTGTAACGCTTAGGGCAGTATAATGGCATGAATAGCACAAAAACGAGGCAGATTCACTTGATCCACTCGATTCACTGCACTTCTCAGTAACAAATCTTCTTGTCTTCTGTTCTTTAGGAGCAAGTATGGTTTTCCAGTGCCACTCTGCTCGGGTGAAGAGGGTTTTCGGTTTCTTACTAGATTCTGTATATGCCAGAAGAAGGTTGAATCCACCGGTATCTTGTTGATCAAGGCTAAGCGAGTAAGACAATTCGGATTCCACCAGATCCGATATAAGCATTATTGTAGCCGGAGGTTTATTTTCCATTTTGAAAAACAACAACTCAGTAAAAATGTCGCAGCTTAGAATCTCTGTATTCATCAGTAAAGGAAAGCAAGAAAATTAATACAGCGCAGTCGAAGAATCCAAACCCTTAAATTTGTTATCAAAAAAAAAAAAAAACCCAAGAGATAATTAAGAAGCGATTAATAACCTGAAACCATGTGTTCAACAACGATTCCAGTGGAAGCAATCCCTTGCAGGACGTGACCAGGGATGTTTTCTAGGTTTCCCTTGGCTTTGATGGTCACGGGACCATTGTAGCCTAAACTCTTCAACGCCCCTTCTATACTCGGACGCACCCGACGAGGATCATAGCCATCGGGAACCGGACAGCTGTCCATGTCCCACCACACCGCCGTTTTACAATTCGCGGGCTCCGCCTCCAACATCTCCGACCTCACCTCAGGCATCTTAATCTTAAAATCTCAACACACGCAAGTTCTCGATTCCAAAAACCTATTTTATAGGCAAAAAGATTTTGGAAAAAAAGAAGTTTTCCTTTAACGTAAAACAGACGCAAGTTAGGGTTTCCTTAGGTTTCTTTCAACTTTCAAATATATACACGAACTTATGGGCCTATCTAATGGCCCCCGTCTTAACTCACCGCCTGCACATTTCGTCTTGTGAACTGATTCTCTTGATCCAATCCTGTAAATTCCGGGAGAATAATCCTAATTTCTCCGCGCCTAGTTATAAAACCAAACCAAAAACCAATTTTCACATATGAATGAAAATATATAATGTTACAATTTTTTTTACAAAGTCTAATTTATTAAAATAAAATTTATAGGTCATTGTATAGAAATTTCATTTCAATTTCGAATTTTAATTTTAAATTCAAATTTTAAATTATTTTTAATTTTATAAATCAAAGTTTTTTTTTTAATTATTATTTTATCATCCCTCGGAAAAAAGTCCCCCCCCCCATCGGAGAAAAGCCCGTTTCAAGAGTCAAGTGTACCCAAGGCCTCCCTGTATTCTTGTATATTTTGTTGACGTTTGAATCCAATTGAATAGAGATGCTAACAAAATTAAAAAAAAATTCAGTCTGAAGGATTTGAAGTTAAAACAAAAATTCAAGTAGAGATTCTAAGGGCTTGAATGTTTGCAGTTTTTGAAATGGTTTTTAGTTTTTTTTTTTCAAAAACTACTTTTTTTGCTATTCAAGATTTTGAAGAAATAGATTTCCTAAAATTTAGGGAAACTAGTTTTTAAAAAGTTTTTGATTTTGTACATAAAAACCAAAAACCAAAATTTATGAGTTTCTAAACATAAACCACCTTAAAAACCAAAAACTAAACAAATCACCATTAAGTTTTTAGAAAAATCAAAATCTATAACAAAAATCAAAAACCAAAATCCAAAAACCAAAATCTAAAAACAAAAACCAAAATCCAAAAACCAAAAACTAAAATCTAAAAACCAAACAAACATTCATCACCTAAGTAAATAAGACTAGGATGGGAGACCAAAACAAACCGTTTAATTTATTGATCTGTTTTCATCAAGCCCAGCCTATATGTATTAACAAGCCACCATTTAAGGGTTTCAAGAAAACCAAAAGTCAACCCTAAACTATCAGAGCTGCAATGGAAAGATCTCAAGAACTCTATGTCAATGGTAAGCAAAAAGCACCTAATAGTGTAGATTCCTTTTTAAAAGCATCTGAAAACATGTGGATCATTTGTTTCTCTTCAA
The DNA here is from genome assembly GCA_020283515.1 of Alliaria petiolata. Taxonomy (NCBI): domain Eukaryota; kingdom Viridiplantae; phylum Streptophyta; class Magnoliopsida; order Brassicales; family Brassicaceae; genus Alliaria; species Alliaria petiolata. The sequence continues at coordinate 214,397,679 of JAHZTW010000001.1, read as the reverse complement.
GGGCTTTTATTTCCTTACAACGTCCGTTCTGATGATCGTTTCAGGTGAGGAGGTGGTAACTGAATCATCATCGTTACCTCAAACCAAGAACTATAAAAAGTGTCTCAGTAACTCCATTTATGTATTCTTTGTCCTTACATGCCAAGCATTTTCTACAATTCTGTGCAGATTGTACTATGAAAATGGTGGAAAGAGAACCTGGATGGTAACGGTTGTCCAACGCAGCGGCTTCCCTGTCTTGTTGTATCTTTTTTGACTTCTGAAAAAAATCAGACATGCACAAAGCATAAAACAAGTGAAAAACTAAATCATGTGGACACCAATAAGATTATAATGAGATAAGCAAATAAAGCCAAACTCGGCCTATTTTAATAATGTTGTGTGTAGGAAGTTTGCTTAGAGCCGCCAGTTAAAAGGTTTCAAGAATTCCAAGTCAACGGTAAACAAGAGCCTACCTCTTATAAAAATATGATGTACTTGCCTAAACGCTCCATCTATATAGCAGCCTTACAAAAACTCTGTTTGTGGGAAGTCCTCTTAAAGTATGGAAAGAACACAAGAACTCTATGTCAATGGTAAGCAAGAAAGCATCTCTTAGTGTAGATCGTTTGATTCTTTTCATGAACTATGCTGACCATGAGCGTTGTTGGTTTTCTAATGTTCTCAGGTCAGCAGAACATAGAAGCAGCCCCAACAGATCAGGAGGAAATGAATACCACCATGGAAATTGAATCATGGTCCATACCTCAACCGAAGAATTACAAGAGGTGGCTTCGTATCTCCATCTATGTATTCTTTGTCCTCTCCTGCCAAGCACTTTCTACAATTCTAGGAAGATTGTACTATGAAAACGGTGGTAAGAGCACATGGATGGGAACACTTGTCCAGCTAATCGGCTTCCCTGTTCTGTTTCTCTTCCGCTTCTTTTCCCAAATCAAATCAACAGATGCAAGTTTCATACAGTTTCCTTCCTTCATCACCCTTGGATCAGTTTACATTGTCACTGGACTGTTAGTCTCTGCTAACTCTTACATGTCCTCTGTCGGGTTGCTCTACTTACCGGTTTCTACTTTCTCCCTCATCTTGGCCTCACAATTAGCCTTCACTGCCTTCTTCTCTTACTTCCTAAACTCGCAAAAGTTCACACCTTTCATCGTGAACTCTTTGTTTCTCCTAACTATTTCATCTGCCCTCCTCGTGGTCAACACTGAGTCGCAAAGCACAGCAAAAGTTTCAAGAGTAAAATATGTGATAGGGATCATATGCACCATTGGTGCTTCTGCTGGGATTGGACTGCTTCTGTCTCTGGTACAGCTGATCCTTAGGAAGGTTTTAAAGAAGCATACATTCTCAACGGTCATGGACTTGGTCGCATACCAATCTCTAGTTGCAAGCTGTGTGGTTCTCATAGGACTTTTTGCAAGCGGGGAGTGGAATACTTTGACAAGTGAGATGGAAAGCTACAAACTTGGTAAAGCGCCGTATGTTATGACTTTGGCCTCGATAGCTATTTCTTGGCAAGTCTACACCATTGGTGTTGTGGGATTGATCTTCGAGTCGTCTTCTGTGTTCTCCAATTCCATAACTGCTGTGGGATTGCCTATAGTTCCAGTTGTAGCAGTGATTGTTTTCCATGATAAAATGAATACGTCAAAGATCTTCTCCATCATTTTAGCTATCTGGGGCTTCGTTTCGTTCGTCTATCAACATTACCTCGACGAAAAGAAGTTGAAGACTAGCCACACAAATCCTGTAGGAGATTGTCGTCTACATGTTGAAGGTCACACAAACATACAGAGCGTATGATCATGCATATAATTTGTATAAAGCTCATATATGTGTCTCTGTACAGTTTGAGCATAGATAGAAAAACGTGTAACTCTATTTGGCCAACTAGTCAGTTATAAGTAACTGATAAAGTTTGTACATTTCAGACCTGAGCAAGATGATTAAATCAAACATTTTTTTTTAGCAGATGACCATGTCAAATTTGTGATATTTTCATTTTTTTTGTGTGTGTGTGACACCAAAGAAGAATTGAGCGGCCGTTAGTCATAACTTACAATGCAATACTCTGATTTGTCATTTTGCAATATACCTGAAACACTGAACACAAGAGCACACAGCGTAACATGTCCAGTGAAGAAAACAGAGACAACAGAGCTGAACAGTAACTCTTTTCTTCTCTTGCAACAAAACTACTTAAAATGTAAAAAAGTTTACAGAGCTTGTCTTCTTGTATCTTTGTTGACTTCTGATTCAACATCAATAGATGATACTGAGAAATAAAAAAAGTTATCTTAGAGCCGCCATACAAAGGTTTCAAGAATTCCAAGTCAAGTGGAAGCAGAAAAATCAAAGTCAAAGGTCAAAAAGAGCCTACTAGATTATGATGCTGCTGTGCTGTCGCCTGTCACTTGCATGTTTTAATAATTTACTAAAACTCTGTCATGTTTGATAGTGAAACTTCTTCTGTGGGGTATTTAGTTTTTATTATAAACTACCAAGTTGTGTATAGAGAGAGATCTTCCGTGTATTTGCAAGGACAATTCAAACAAAAAACAATCAATAAAGTCGATTACAGTATCTTTCTTCCCAATTTCTCTTTCTCACCTTCTCATTTCTCATGGACAGATCTCAAGAACTCTATGCCAATGGTAAGCAAGAAGCACCTGGTAGTCTAGATCCTTTGATTCTTATTAGTGAAGTATAATAACCATGAGCTTCATTTTTCTCAGGTGATCAGAACTTAGAAGCAAACCTAATAGATCATGAGGTAGCCGAATCATCATCATCGGTACCTCAGACGACCAACTACAAAAGGTGGCTCCGTCTCTCCATATATGTATTCTTTGTCCTCTCCTGCCAACCACTTGCTACAATTCTAGGTAGATTGTACTACGAAAATGGTGGGAAGAGCACATACGTGGTAACACTTCTCCAACTCATTGGCTTCCCTGTTCTTGTTCTCTTCCGCTTCTTCTCACAAATCAGACAACCAAAATCAACAGACACAGATTCCAACAAGTCCCCTTCCTTCACCACACTTGCATCAGTCTACTTGTGCACTGGACTGCTAATATCTGTTTACGCTTATCTCTCTGCAATTGGTTTGCTCTACTTACCTGTTTCTACTTTCTCCCTCATCTTGGCCTCACAGTTGGCCTTCACCGCCTTCTTCTCGTACTTCCTTAACTCCCAAAAGTTCACTCCTTTCATAGTCAATTCTCTGTTTCTCCTTACCGTTTCCTCTGCCCTCCTCGTGGTCAACACTGAGCCGCAAGACACGACGAATGTCTCAAGAGTACAGTATGTGATCGGGTTCATATGCACCATCGGTGCTTCTGCTGCGATTGGATTGCTGCTATCTCTGATACAGCTGCTCTTCAGGAGAGTTTTCAGGGAGCATACATCCTCAGCAGTCATGGACTTGGCCATTTACCAGTCTCTAGTTGCAAGCTGTGTGGTTCTCATTGGACTTTTTGCGAGTGGAGAGTGGAGAACTTTGCCAAGTGAGATGAGAAACTACAAACTGGGGCAAGTGTCTTATGTTGTTACTCTGGCCTCGTCGGCTATCTCCTGGCAAGTCTACACCGTTGGTCTTGTGGGATTGATCTTCGAGTCGTCTTCTGTGTTCTCCAATTCCATAACTGCTGTGGGATTGCCTATAGTTCCAGTCGTAGCAGTGATAGTTTTTCATGATAAAATGGAAGCATCAAAGATCTTCTCCATCATTTTAGCTATTTGGGGCTTCCTTTCATTCGTCTATCAGCACTACCTCGACGAAAAGAATTCGAAGACTAGCCACGGAAACCCTGTCGAGGAAGGTACACAAACTTGATGAAGGTCATACAAACAAACATACAAAGTTGTGCACACAATCATGCATTAATCCTATCTTAAGCTCGTATGTGTAATTCCTGTAATGGTCCATGCAATTGGGACGCATGTTTCTCCGTACAGCTTGAGCCAAATACCAGAAATGTGTAATGGAAACTTTTGTACATAAGAGAGACCTACATTTAAAACTTCTTTTCAAAAGAGGATACTGTAATACAAGCAGCATGAAGAAAACATTATTTACATTTTGTGAGTGTGACACAACCTTAAAAAAAAATTGACCAGTTAGTCATAAATTACAAAGATGTCAATGCGCTATTCTGCTTTCTAGTTTTAATGCACCTGAGCTATTGTGAAGCAAGAACAAACAGCAAATCATGTCTAATGGAAAAAGAAGAAATCTTAGACAGACAGGTCCAAACATCCTTTGGGAAACAGAGCTTTGAACAAAATGTAAGTGACCAGAAATAATACCATTTGGAACTCTCTGATTTAACAGTTAAAGTAGCGACTTCCTCTGCCATCTTGATGGAAAAAAACTTCAAGACTAAGCCAGAGAAACCCCAAGTGTCCTAATCCACATGTCTCATCATAAGAGAAAGATAATCAGACGGAACAAAGCCAAAAGAATTCATAGAGACTAAGAACTTTCAAAATATTCAGCCTGAAGGTCTCACAATCATACAACTTGTGTGTCTATGCGTGCAAGTTTGCATTAGTTCTATGCGTATGGTTGATGTTCCTCCACACAGCTGCTAAAGAAATTACGAATGAATATATTGGCTACACATCATTTACTCCTTGACTTAGCTTATCTCTTGGTCAACAATAGTGGCATCTTTGCATGTCCAGTGGCAAACAAATTAAATTCATGACACGATAAGAGATATATATATTGTTGGCATTTACTGAATGTGGGGCCAAGTACAAAGAAAACTTAGAGGTGATCAATTCATAATTCCTGAATATATAGCTATAGCACATCTCACCCATATCAGAAAAGCTATCATTGGTAGCAGCATATTAGCAACAAAGAGAATTGATAATAAGATACCTAATTCTTAGAATTTGTTCAGAACCTCATTGGCTCCTCCTTTACCATCTCCAAGGAGATTCCACCTCCACCATGAAAGGTGATCAAGAACTACAAGTTATCGGTGAGTACACATATAAACCAGTTTTTTTTTTTTTTTTTTTTTTTTTTTTTGTGCACCAACACATATAAACCAGTTACTTACTGGTTTTCCATCTTCAAAAAAAAAAACGAAAGAAGAAGATGGTTATGATATCTTACTATTTGATATATGAAAATGTTACAAGTGACAACAAAATAAACTAATTTTTTGCGTTATTTTCCCTCAATTACCAGTTCAGCAGGGAAAAGAACCAAACCCAACAGTTGAAGATGAAAGAAACTCGGTCAGTGGCAGCCAAACAGAAGTATCTCACTCAAACACATACAAACGGTGGCTCCTGGTGATTGTCTATACATTCTTTGTCATTTCAGGCCAATCAGTTGCTACAATTCTGGGAAGACTATACTATGACAATGGAGGAAACAGCAAATGGCTAGCAACGGTAGTTCAACTTGTAGGCTTTCCTGTTCTCCTTCCATATTATCTCTTGTCAATCAAAACACATACAACAACTCATAGAGATGGCAAGACAACATCACCTAGGAACCGTATATTGGTTTACATAGGGCTTGGACTTCTTGTAGGAGCAGATTGCTACCTATACTCCATCGGACTGCTTTACCTACCCGTTTCTACCTTTTCCCTGATCTGTGCATCTCAGTTAGCCTTCAACGCTTTCTTCTCTTATTTCCTCAACTCACAAAAACTTACTCCTATCATTTTGAATTCTCTTTTGCTCCTAACTATATCTTCCACCCTCCTTGCGTTCAATAATGAGGAATCAAACTTCAAAAAAGTTACAAAAGGAGAGTATGTCAAAAGTTTCATATGCACCATTGCTGCTTCTGCTGGGTTTGGTCTAGTCTTATCCCTACAACAGCTAGCCTTCCGCAAAGTCCTAAAGAGGCAAACTTTCACAGAAGTTATGGATATGATAATCTACGTGAGTCTAGTGGCCAGTTGTGTTAGTGTGGTGGGACTTCTTGCTAGCGGGGAGTGGAAAACATTGAGCACTGAAATGGAAAACTACAAGAGCGGGAAGGTATCTTACATTATGAACCTAGTGTGGACAGCTATTACCTGGCAGGTATTTAGCATCGGTGGCACGGGGCTGATCTTCGAGCTTTCCTCTCTATTCTCTAACGCAATAAGCGTTTTGGGGCTGCCCGTGGTTCCTATTCTGGCTGTCATCATTTTCCATGACAAAATGAACGGGTTAAAGGTGATTTCTATGATCTTAGCTATTTGGGGTTTCACATCCTATGTCTACCAACACTATCTTGATGACAAAAAATTGAAGAAAAGCCATGGAATCCCAACAAAGGAATCCCCTGACCAACCAGAAGCAGAAGGGTCAAATGGTCAATCAAAATAAGCTGATATTTCGAAAGATGGTGTCTCACAGTTTACAAACTTACTTTGTGATGCAACTCAAGTGAAGTCTCAGCGCGAAATCATTGTAACAGGAAGTAGCTTTCATTTATATAGTGTACGACTCTGGTTTAGTTTTGAAGAAGATTATCCATATCACATTGTAAGCTCAGTGGAATTGTATCACCAACTTCAAAACAGCTGATTACAAAAGCTCATTATTTAAAACTTGAGTTCATAGCAACCAAAGACAAGTATGATGAACATGTGACTCGATTCTGTATATAAAGAGATAATGTAGGCTTTGTAGCTATTCTAAGTTATTGTAATAAAAACTAGGTGTGAGGAGAGTTGCAATCAGCTTACATCAGGCACCCAACATAGTGAGCCCGAGGATACTTCTTTTGCAGTTGTGGCCATTGAACAAAGAATTGATCAGCTATCCTTAACTTGTAAAGCAGCAATCCACTTAATGAGAGCTTTTTCACTCTTGCTACACTCTCAACATAAAATATTGATGACCATCTAATTCCCAGTACCTGTAACCAAAAATGAAACAAGAATTCACTGAGTTTCTACATTAAATGGAGACACCAATCACCATGACTAAGAATCAAATCCAAGGCATGCTCTGGTTTTTGCCACAGGTCCATTCAAGGTCATCCCAAAAGTAGAGGAAGATAATGCGTGATAAAATATTTCTGAAGTGTGTATACCTTGAACAAGAAAGCGATCACACAAAGAGGAATACAGGTCCCAGGACCATTGCAAAGAATCTGAAAAACTTCAACCAGATTTAATAAAAATGACCTGATTCAAATGTTTCTATCATCAAAAGCATTCAGATAAAGATTATACCACTTGTGGTCTGATCCGGATCATTAGCCACAGAGCGTGAACAGTAGCAACTATGGTAGTCCAAACAGAAGTCACATAAGACTGACCAACTTCTCGACTCCGGTAAATTTGCGTGAACTGTGAGGAGGCTTCCTTAACAGCAGGCTATATATGTCACAGCCACATCAAGCATAAAAACAGAATTAATCAAATCGGTTGAAGAATCATCCAGTTTTATGCTGAACAATGCAGTATCAACCACGGAAGAAACCAATCGCTCGCATCTTTCCAAAACAGAAACTTTACCTCCAGACAACCATAAGAAGAAGGATAAAAATTAAAATCGAAATTTGTTATTAAGCATTTAACTAAACCTTCTCAGCTACAGAAACTTCAAAAGTACGAGCTTTCTGGAGACTCATGTTATCCGTAGCTGCAGCAATGTAAAACCTTGGTGTAAATCTGTCCTTCCGCAAAACAGAGAGGAGACTCAACATCTCTGCCGTGTGTCCCCCTGATGAAGCAACATTTTCATCTTATCAATGATCTGCACATCACATGTATCCAAGTGAATATGACGCTGTATTAGCTCTTCTTACCTGAACCAAGAATAATAAGAGTACTAAATGACTGTGAAGCTCCTTTCGGAAAGGGTTTGCCACACCGGTATATCACATACAGTACACGAGCCATTAGAACGACTGTCAAGCTAATCACAAACAGACCGATGCTGCATTTGGAGGCCATCCTTGAGTAAAAGCAGCAGCTATGTTCCTCCATGATCCTGATTGCTCTCTTCTCTTCCCAAACTACATTTTAACAATACATGTAAATGATAAATGAAATTCGAACATGAGATCGATCCTTAAGCTTCTAAATCCAATCAAATCAAACATGAAGATAGAAACAACACAAAGAAGCAGAGTCCCAAAAATAGACTGCACAAAGTTCCAAGCTTTTGAAGTTCACTCCGAAATTGAGGATAAAGAATCTAATTTCCCGTAATAAAACATTCAACCAAAAACGATTCCAGATCTAAAACGTCAAAAGCTGACTCAAAATCAGAACACGAAACAAAACGAATCGTCAAAACCCAACTCGGACATTTACCAAACAGAAAAATCAAATATCTCACAACCGATACAGAAGATCCGATACGGCGATAATAAGGGAAGAAGAAAAAGATCTCACCGGCGACGGAGAACCCCGGCGGTGACGGAATCGAAAAGGATTAAGGGTTGATTTTCATTGGTGATCGCGTCTCTTCTTTTTACCACCGTTCGATTTGGATATTGCTTAGAATACACGTGGCGTAAGCACGTGACTTTATTTGTTTTCTTCTTTTTCTTAAAAAAGATACTATGAACACTTGCAGAAGAGATTACGCAGCAGTACTTAAAAAAAAATTGAATATTTTCTCCCAAAACCTCCATTGAAGCAAAGCTTGCATTTTTCTTCGTTTAGGAAGTTGTCTGATCAATGACGACGAAGCTATCTAGCTGTTTTCTGACCCATGGATTAGCAGGAATCTCCTGCGAGAGAGAACATGGAACTTCTCGTCGATTTTTCTATGTCCCTTCGCGTCGTTTATTTCCTGCTTCATGTAAGATGCGACAACAACGTGGTTTCGAGTGAGTGTTTTTTTCCTCGTTCTTCTGGTTTATCTTTTGGGGGGCTTGAGAATTAGGTGCGAATTCGATAAAAAGATATGACCTTTTTCTCAATTTACGAACTTGGCATTTTTGAATTTGATGATTCTGCTCTTAGGTTCCTTGCGTGATTTGGTTTGTCTTACCGTTAAACTTATCTCAGGTTTCCAGTTTTGAAATTTGGTTTTAGCATTTTGAATATTTCTTTTCCTCAGCTTAGAGTTTTGGTGAACGCGCATAAATGTGAATTTGGTTATGATTATCTTGATTTAGATTCATTTGTCTGGGAATGGTGAATTTTGAGAGAAGTATGAGAAAGAAAAACGTTGATTTTAGTTAGAAATTAGATCAAAATGTTGCATTTGATTTTTGATGACTCCAATCGGTTATCTGGATGCTGTGTAGCTAACCTCTTTGCAGCTTAAGCTCCTTTCAATTCCCATTTTATTTACATTATGCTAAGCTAAAATCCTTCTGATATCTTGGCAATTTCGAAGCTCCAATAAAAGACAAGAAATCAAGAAAGGCTCTCCTGAACCAATCCTACCTATCAGTTCAAGTCTTCAAAGCAACAGCGATGATGAATCGGAACCTGAAAATGGTTCAGCAGGCAGTGTGGCGAGCCTCGAATCAGACGCAGAAAAGGTAAACAATATTCATTCCACCATAGAAACTAATCGTGCGGATGAATATACTGAAAAGAGAAATGATACACAGAAAACTGAAGTTACGCGGCCTAAAAATAGGCCTGCAAAGAAGAAGGAAGAGAATGCTCACGCCACTATTGATGATATCAGGCACGATGATGTGCAGAACTTAAATAACTTAACTGTGCCTGAGGTTGCAAAAGCTTTGGTATGGTTTTCGTTTTAGTGTTAATTGTATATTCTGACTCTCAAAATCCTTCAAAGTCCTTCTTTTAATATCTTTTTGTAATCATTTTTCAGTCCATTAACAAAAGTGGAGGCGAGCAGTTTTCAGATGGACAGTTTGTGGAACTCATGACAATGATAAGAAATGCAGAGAAAAGTGGTTTTCCCCCTATTTGATTGTTTATGTGTGTTTGTTTCTAATAATGTGAAATCATATATTAAGTCCTGATGACTTATGTGGCAGATATTCTTCGGCTTGACCAAGCAAGAGCCACTGCTCTTGACGACCTTAACAAGATTCTTAGTGAAAAGGAAGCGTTGCAGGGAGAAATCAATGTCTTGGAAATGAAATTGTCTGAGACTGATGAAAGGATCAAAACTGCTGCTCAAGAGAAAGAACGTGTAGGGCTTCTGGAAGAACAGTTAGAGAAGCTTCGTCATGAAATGTTTTCCCCGCCAGAGAGCGATGGTTACATTCTAGCTCTTAGCAAAGAACTCGAAACCTTGAAGATAGAGAATCTGTCTTTGAGAAACGATATAGAAATGCTCAAGTCAGAACTTCATAGTGTTACGAATACTGATGAACGTATAGTTGTGTTGGAAAAAGAATGCTCGGGTTTGGAGTCATCTGTGAAGGATTTGGAGTCTAAGTTATCGGTTTCTCAAGAAGATGTGTCGAAGCTTTCTACTCTTAAAACCGAATGCACTGATCTATGGACAAAGGTAGAGAATCTTCAGCTGTTGTTAGATAGAGCTACCAAACATGCAGAGCAAGCAGTTTTAGTGTTGCAACAGAATCAAGATCTCAAAAATAAGGTTGATAAAATCGAGGAATCACTCAAAGAGGCCAATGTTTATAAAGAATCATCAGAAAAAATCCAACAGTACAATGAGCTTATGCAACATAAGGTGAGATTACTCGAGGAGCGGCTCGAAAAGTCTGATGCAGAGATATTCTCGTATGTCCAGTTGTATCATGAATCGATAAAAGAATTCCAGGAAACTCTTGAAAGTTTGAAGGAAGAAAGCAAGAGAAAAGCTAGAGATGAACCGGTCGATGATATGCCTTGGGATTATTGGAGTCGTTTACTTCTAACTGTTGATGGATGGCTGCTTGAAAAGAAAATAGTAAGTGATGATGCAGACTCACTGAGAGAAATGGTTTGGAAGAAAGATAGAAGAATTCACGATACGTACATTGACGTCAAAGACAAGAGCGAACGCGATGCTATCTCTGCATTCCTCAAGCTTGTGGCATCGCCAACAAGGTAATCGACGCCTTTGAAAATGCTTTCTCTGTTTCCGGTTTTCAATTATTTCTGGAAAACGTGACCTATTTTTCTTCTGTTGGTGTTGATTTTAGTTCAGAATTGTATGTGGTTCACATCGCAGCTGAGATGGCACCTGTAGCTAAGGTGTGTTCAGCTAAACCCTAAAGAATTTCTCTTGCTATATTCATGTTGATTTTTTTTTTGTCTTCCCCATTCCTAATTTCCTTATGTAATTTCTGTAGGTGGGAGGTTTGGGAGATGTTGTGGCAGGTCTTGGTAAGGCATTGCAAAGAAGAGGTCACCTGGTGGAGATTATTCTTCCCAAATATGACTGTATGCAGTATGATCGCGTGCGTGACTTAAGGGTAATGCTGCTGCAATTCGATGAATATGTAAATAATAAGTGGACTTTAAATCTTTAGGTTGTTCTTGATGATGGTTTGGCTTATTCACCCCAGGCTTTGGATACTGTCGTGGAGTCATATTTTGATGGGAAGTTATATAAAAACAAAATCTAGGTTGGCACTGTTGAAGGTGAGGAGACTGAGATTTGTCTTGTGGTTGTGTTTGTTTGGTTGAATCAAAAAGTTTCTCTCTCGATTTACAGGTTTGCCTGTACATTTCATCGAGCCTCAACATCCGAGTAAATTCTTCTGGAGAGGACAGTTTTACGGAGAGCAAGATGATTTCAAACGCTTCTCGTATTTTAGCCGAGCTGCGTTAGAGTTGCTTCTTCAGTCCGGCAAAAAACCAGATATCATACATTGTCATGACTGGCAAACAGCTTTTGTTGTACGGTTTTATCTTCTACTTTTTTCTTAATCAGTGTCATAAAAACCTTTTTGTCTATGGATACCTCATGAGGCTCTTTTCTTGATTACAGGCGCCGCTTTATTGGGATCTGTATGCTCCAAAGGGATTAGACTCTGCAAGAATATGCTTTACATGTCACAATTTCGAGTATCAAGGTACCTCGTCTGCTTCAGAATTGGGATCTTGCGGCCTCGACGTTAACCAGTTAAACAGACCAGACAGAATGCAGGATCACTCATCTGGAGATAGAGTCAATCCGGTTAAGGTAAAATGATCACAAAAACCAACATAGAAAATTTGACGTTTTCCTCTTCTTCATCCCTCTCTATCTCAATCTTCTTCCTTTTTTTGTCCAGGGTGCTATAATTTTCTCAAACATCGTAACAACTGTGTCCCCTACTTACGCACAAGAAGTCCGAACAGCCGAGGTACAAGAATTTTTTCCTTTTGGTATTTTGTCAGTGTGAATCAATACAAAGCTTTTTATTCTAATCGGTATGTTGAATTAACAGGGAGGAAAGGGACTCCATTCGACACTCAATTCCCACTCCAAGAAATTCATTGGAATCCTCAACGGCATTGACACGGACTCGTGGAATCCCGCCACCGACCCTTTCCTTAAGGCTCAGTTCAACGCTAAAGATCTGCAAGGGAAAGAAGAAAACAAATTCGCTCTTAGGAAGCAGCTTGGACTTTCTTCGGCTGAGTCAAGACGGCCTCTGGTAACTTTATGTTTCCCCCGAGTGCTGAGAGGTTCTTTTGAGCATACTGATTCAGTTTTAGTTATACTTTTATTTCGGTATAGGTTGGTTGCATAACAAGATTAGTACCACAGAAAGGAGTTCATCTAATCAGACATGCGATATACCGAACATTAGAGTTAGGTGGACAGTTTGTTCTTCTCGGTTCTAGTCCAGTCCCGCATATTCAGGTAATATATAACCCGTCTGGTCCCTGAGATGCTCTGTAGCTTCTCTCTCTCTTCTTCAGGGTTTTATTTGAGCTTTGATGCATTTTGGTTTTCTCTAGAGGGAATTTGAAGGGATTGAACAACAGTTTAAGAGCCATGATCATGTCCGGTTGTTACTCAAGTACGATGAAGCTCTGTCTCATTCGATTTACGCAGCATCCGATATGTTCATCATTCCTTCAATTTTCGAGCCTTGTGGACTTACACAGGTTACAATGCAAAACATAATCTCTAGAAGCAAAACCAAACCATCAATGGGACTAAAAGACATTGACTAATCTCTGTTCTCGGGTTCTTTCTCTTGTACCAGATGATCTCTATGAGATACGGCTCCATACCAATCGCGCGAAAAACCGGAGGGTTAAACGACAGGTAAAAACCAAAACTTTAAGACCTCTGATCCGGAAACATTGTTTTCTTCAGATGACATTGGTTTCAAACTTTCAAAAGATCATTTCTTATTCTCTCTTTTAATCCTTTTGCAGTGTCTTCGACATCGATGATGATACTATACCAACGCAGTTTCAGAACGGATTCACATTTCAAACAGCAGACGAACAGGTAATTTTAACGATTCTCTCTTCTTTTCCCATCTTTATCAACCTTTTTGCTCATCGTAGCTGAAAAAACAGGGGTGTGCATTTGAAATTTCGGTTTAGTTTTTAGCTGAAAAAGAAACAATGTTAAAAAAAAACAGGGTCTAAATTACGCGTTGGAGCGAGCATTTAACCATTACAAGAAGGATGAAGAGAAATGGATGAGACTTGTGGAGAAAGTGATGAGTATAGATTTCAGTTGGGCATCATCGGCTACACAATACGAAGAGCTCTACACGAGATCAGTGGCCAGAGCAAGAGCTTCTGCTAACCGCACGTGAGTTTTCACATGCCTCATAGTGATTCTTTTCTTGTAACAAGTATTTTATTTAGTTAATTATATATACTTGTTCATAATAGAAAAGCAATACTCGGGGAGTTCCAATCACATTCAAAAGATTTATACTCCCTATGGATCATGAAAAGTGTGATTTTCTACATATTTTTTTACACATATTCATACTTCTTGTTTCTTCTCAATCATTAATTCAACATGCATCATTTTCTCACACTTAACAATGAACGAGTACTAATTTAATTTAACTAAATGCCCATTGATATTTTTGAAGTTTACATTTTAGTTGATCTCAAATCTAAATTACATAGGAAAACTAGAAAATTGTTTGCTTTTAGTTCTCATCGATCTCTGAGAATATAATTTAGAATAATCTTATAATCTATTTTATATTTAATTTCAACACAACTTCATACTAAAATCACAGTTACAAAAGCTATGATTTAATTATAGCTTAGAGAGTTCGACTCTCTAGCTGGTTTGGTGTCGAGAAACTAGAAGTCTCTTGACTATCATCAACACTTTCCCAAGTCGTTACAAAAGGTGAATTTAAGAGAGGCTTAGGTGGAACCTGGAGAGCTTCTAGACTTCCTTCTAACATCTCAACGACTTTCCTCATTGGTGGACGATCAGATGGTTTGGTCTGAATACACCACAAACCCACTAATGCCATTTTCTTCACAATCTTCTCTTCTTCTTCTATTATATGATCCCCGAAAAACTTCATGGTTTCTTTCCCCTCGAGATCCTTATAGACCCAATCTGGAAAGTACATTGAAATGTTGTTGTTGGATCTAGAGTTTCCAACTCTTTTCATTTTCCTTGCACCTATCATCTCAAGAACCACCATTCCATAACTATACACATCAGATTTATGCGAAACTCCACCAAAAGTCTTGGTAAAAACCTCGGGAGCTATGTACCCTATAGTCCCTCTCGCATCTAGCAACGATATGGCACTCTCTTTGCTTTTGCAGAGCTTAGCAAGACCGAAATCCGAAATCTTCGGGCACAAATCTTTGTCCATGAGTATATTCTGCGGCTTTATATCGAAATGCACAATCTTCGATACACAACTATTGTGCAAGTACTCTAACCCACGAGCAACACCTACGGCAATGTTGTACAAAATTTTCCAGTCCATCTTTGTTGACATAGTCTTGGAAATAAACTTGTCAAGGGATCCATTCGGCATGAACTCGTAAATGATAGCTCTGTGGCTCCCTTCATTGCAAAAGCCAAACTGAGAAACAATATTAACATGAGATGCTCTACTCATGCTAGCTAATTCGTTGATAAACTCTTCTCCATTCCCCTTTGACTCATTCAAGATCTTTAGTGCAATATCTCGGCCGCTGGCATCGGGTAGTTTTCCCTTATAGACAGTTCCAAATCCTCCTTTCCCGAGAACATGAGCGAAAGAGTTTGTCATCTTCTTGACGTCTTCATAACTATATCGTTTCAACATTACATCCGCTTCAATGTTGTCGTTGTTCCAATCTCTCTTTGTTCTCGCATTCTTTGCTCTCACAATTACCGCAATCGAAACAATAATGACCATTACAACTAAAGCTGTTGAGACTCCTGCAAGAAAAATCAAACCTCTAAACTTAGCTATTATGTAAATTAATGAATGGGCAAGAGAGCTGTGGTTACAATGAAAGGTACCGAGTATGGGTTTTAACTTCTGGTGAGAATTATCTACAAATGTATCAAAACAAATTTTGATTAACAAAACTAAAAAATACATTGCATACATTTATGTAGGACGAAAAAAGCAATATTAGTAAACTTACTTTTTTCTCCGGCTAATGGAGCCATCGAGCTTCTGTTGTTGCTTCTCCAAGCGAATGACATAATCGTAAGTTATTAGTCTATCACTAATTATTACGTACATATATTTTGTGCGCGTGTGTGTGTAAAAAAATGAATATTTTCAATCGATAGTTTTCAATATGATAGAGGTTGTTTAGCGATAATTATCGAATATCGACTCTAAAATTCACTTAGCAAATAGTAGATTTAAAACTGGTATCTGCTTGATTATGGTGATTCCAATCATTTAAAAATATTCGTTTATCCACCCAAAAACAATATAATATGTCCATATGAATGCATGGGAAAAAAAAAAAAATCCAAGAAAACAAAAGAACCACAAAAAGTCTGAACTAACTTGGAAGTTTGAATTGAATAACCAACGTACAGTACCTTGCGACTATATTTATTTACATAAAAAAAAAAATATAGTAAATTAGTAATGATATTTTGACGAGATCAACCCCAGCGAATATGAAAGTGAAACGGATTAAAAGGGGTATTTACGGGAACTCACCTGAGGGTGGTGTTGTTTGGAATGAATGAAGTAGGGCAAAACGTGATGACGTAATCGGTTGAGTTCGGGCAAGTGACAGTACTGTTATGGTCGTCGAAAGCATAGATATAAGCAAGTGGACACGCGCTCTCAAAGTTCTTGGTGTACGTCGTCGGTTTGCAGTTTTCTTTGGACTTATAATCATTGAGGCAGCAAATCTCCGGCGTTGCGGTTTCTTGTCACGAGCTACTACAAGTGATTAGCTTCTCTCCGGAGAATTTCATAAGATCCTCTGGACAAGTCTTTTTCAGATCAACCACACAACCGGAAGTGATGCATGTCGGACTCTTCGACGACGGGACCACCATGATCGGGAGATTGTAACCGTACTCGACGCTGACGGTGTAGCTGTCGAAACCGCCGTCGTCGAGTCTGAAGTAGGCATAAGTCACTGGGGACCAACCGTAGTCATCGCCGGGACATTGGATCTTTCCGGATTCGCAGTCTCCGGTGGCACAAGAGAAATTCCCTGTCGACGTGTCGGTGGAGCAGAGCGTTCTACCGGAGATTTGACCGTACCATGAATATGGCGCGTGGATGGCACGCGCCTCCCCTTTCCTTAGAGCGAAGCCGGTCGTGGGGACCTGTGACTGCCATGAGTAGATTACTGGCCACACTGTCTGATCGCATTTGTTCTCTATGGTAAGGATACTCATCGACAACACCCCTGCGAGTTATTAACTTATTATCTTTTTTTTGTTGACAATATTAACTTATTATCAAAATAAATAAAAAGGAGTTAAGTTATCAAAAAAGAAAAATGATATATCATCATCAATCGGGGCCGGGAGAACAAAAAAAAAAAGTACCAGAGATGAATAGATATGAAGTAAGGAGAAAATTTAGTGGCAATATCTCCGCCATTTGACCAAATACACTTTGATCTATATTTTACTCTTATATCTTTTATTTTGTGTTTATATATGTTTTCTCTTGCTTCTTCAATCCTCGTTTTGGGGAGAGTTTAGGTTTTTGGAACGACCTCTAAATTATTTATGTTGCTTATGCTTTGTGTTTGTCGATTACTGATATAATTAAAGATGGTTGACGATTTCAAACGTTGACGTACAGTTTGATTTCGAGCTGTTACTGTCGTATTTACACTTTTTTTTTGTTTTTTGCTTCCTGCTACTTTCAATCGAATTCAATCATTTTTTTTTTTGTATTAGTGAAGACTCGGTCGTCTTTGTAGTGCAGACAGACGTTACTCTCATTAAACGTGTCACTTTTTCTTCGGAGTTAACTAGCATCTCTATTGGGAGTCTGTTAAAACTAAAATAATGAAGAAAAAAAAGTAGAAAAGAAAAGTGAAAATCGGTTTTCATTTGATAACTTTTTAAATATCCATGAGAGACTCTCGATACACTTATTTTTTATGATTGGTTGTTGGATGCTATTTCATCAAGATTTAATCACTGGGCAACCAAAACTCTATCTTTTGCTGGTAGGCTTCAGCTTATCTCGTCAGTCATCTACAGTACAGTAAATTTCTGGATTTCGGCTTTCATCCTTCCAAAGGCCTGCATCAAAACTATAGAGAGCTTATGTAATCGATTTCTCTGGTTTGGAAACATCACAAAGAAAGGGGGAGTCAAAGTGGCTTGGAAAACTATTTGTCTTCCTAAGGAGGAGGGAGGTCTTGGCTTTCGAAATTTCAGTGTCTGGAATCAAACTCTCAATCTGAAGCTGATATGGCTAATGTTCTCTAAATCTGACTCGCTTTGGGTTGCTTGGATGAGAAAACATAGACTTCATCAGGACTGCTTATGGATCACGAAGCCTACAGCCACTGATTCTTGGATTTGGAAGAGTATGCTCAAGTTGAGAAACTTAGCAAAAAGATTCATTCGTTGCTCTGTCTCAGATGGTGCTCTGGCTAGTTATTGGTTTGACCATTGGCTTGATATTGGTCCTCTTATAGATCTTACTGGCACGGATGGTCCTCGACTTCTTTGTATTCATGCTTATAGCACAGTGGCTGATGCTTGCTCTCTATCAGGTTGGAGACTTCCTTCCCAAAGAACTCGGAATCCTTCCCTTGCACTACTGCGGGATAAGCTTTGTCAGACACCTTTGCCATGCTCGTCATTGGGGCTTGATACTTTTTCTTTGGTCACTGAGGTCTCCTCCGGTTTAACCTTCTCGTCTAAGCAAACGTGGGAGCATCTCAGACCTAGGGACCATCGCTTGCCATGGACAAGAATTGTGTGGTATAAAGGGTTCATCCCGAAGCACGCTTTCACGTTTTGGGTTGCTCAGCTTGATAGATTGCCGGTGCGTTCTCGTCTTGTTGCTTGGGGTTTAAATTCTCCTATCATATGTGGCCTATGTGATCAGCATATTGAGACTAGAGACCACCTCTTCATCTTATGTGATTTCAGCAACCAAATCTGGGAAAAGGTTCTATGTCGTCTCGGTCGTCCTTCTCTCTCCTTTATGACCTGGTCTGAGCTCGTAGCGTGGTTATCAGCTCCTTCCCCGAAACCAATCGCCACCCTTCGTCGCCTTGTGTCTCAGGCCACGATTTTCTACTTGTGGAAGGAAAGAAATTCGCGCTTGCATGATTGCCCTGTCCTAGCATCTCAAGCGCTCTTCAACCAAATTGATAGATGCATCAAAGACATCATTCTTGCCCGCATTCATCGGAAGCACTTTACGAATCTGCTATCTCTCTGTTTCTCTTATGAGTAATTGATCTTTTGGTTTGTATGCTCTTCCCCTTGTTTCGATTTGGTTTTTTTATTCTTTTTTTGAGCCTTTTGGAAACTTTATAGCTTCGCCGAGCTTTTGTAACAGAAACTGTTCTTTTGGAATATAATTAACATGTTATAAAAAAAAAAAAAAAAAAAAAAGCTGCTTGATAGATGTGATTGATCTAAAACACTTGTTGATATCAATATCCGCCTCCTCCAACTTAGGCATATCTTCAAAATAGTAGGAGTAGTTATTATCATCAGATTCATCACTATCAGGGTATGTCGATTCAATATCCGCCTCCTCCAACATAGGCAAATCCTTAACTTTGAAATACTTCAAAGAAGGAGTGTTTATCACTTAAAACGAAAAAACCCTCTAGATATTGTTAGGGTTAGTCTCTGCAGGGACGGGACAATTACACTCATTGGAAATGTTCTACAACTAGATCCTCAAGAGCAGGGGAATTGGAAAGAAGCTGGTGAAGAGATTTTTCATTTAGTAACATCCACGTAAATCGTGTGTGCCAGTTTCAAGATCACTAGGGATTTGCAGGTATACAAACTACTGGGTAACACAGCAAGCTTCTTGTAAGGAGCAGATTCAAAACTGACACTTAACTCACGCACGCAGCGAGAAACTGCAATTAAAACCCACTTCTCGATAACTTCAGATCTAATTGGTCTAAAGTATCCACCCGCAGAAACAAGTTTGAGACTAAAGCTTTCTATGACAGATACAAATCAATAAATTTCCGTAAACTCCTGCATTCATCGTCTGAGTAATCGTCATCATTGTACTCNGAAATCGCTGTGTCGATCGATACAAGGGTTGTGTCGATCGACACGCGTCGATCGCTGTCGGTTCAATTGGATTGAACCAGATTAATGCGATCGGTCTGATCGGGATTAATCGATTTCATCACGGTTAAACTGGTTAGCTGGTGTCGACCGACACAAGAGTTGTGTCGATCGACACATGCGTTAAACCGAGACCGGTTCAATTGGATTGAACCGGAATTGATTGGTTTAATCGGGTTAGATATTTAACCGCGATTAGATCGATTGAAAAGGGGTTTCACGCAATTTCGAATCATGAGGTGTCGATCGACACAAGCTATTGGTGTCGATCGACACTAGAACAGATTCGGTGTTCCAATCTTAATCAATTTAACTAGATTAAAAAGTTTTTTTTTAAGAATATTAATTCTAATCTTTCTCAAATACATATATGATATGTAATGAGATACATGTTTCATTCCTCAAACGTAATATCAAAAATTTAAGTCTTCCCAATTCCTGTCAACTGCCAAGTCTTGTTTTGTTGTACGATGGGCTTGCCAAAGCAAGGCATTCACAACTACACGAGTACGGCAGGTGGTAATCGTCGTACTACATGACTTAAAGGATTGGTTTGTTTGACTGGGCTATCAAAATGGTTTTGGGCCTGGAGACACATGATCGGTTTTGATATATGATATCAATCCGAGACAAGAGTCATATTGGATATGATTAGCAAATGGATTGCTTACCTAAATAACTGAAGTCTGGGTGATGAGCCAAAGCTCACTCAGATTTCAGTGAAATATGGATCTTGGATCATTATATTCTAAATTGAGGAAAATTGACTTAGAATATAATGTGAGTTTTCTTAATAGTTAAGATTACTCATCCTTTGAAACATCAAAACAAATTAAACTCTCTTCTTTTCTTGATTCAGCTATGTCAACCAACAACACTAGCTCATTCTCGTTGAGATCCGTCCTTGAGAAGGAAAAAATTGAAGGGATCCAACTTCTTGGAATGGTATCGGAATCTGAGAATAGTTCTCAGACAGGAAAAGAAGGACTATGTCCTTGAAAGGCCTCTTCCTGATAAGCCGAGATCCAATGCTCCTAGTAATGAAAAGGACAAGTGGGAAAAGCTTTCGGATGATGTGACAAATGTGATTTGTCAGATGCTGGCCACGATGAACTCGGAGCTGCAGAAGCAGTTCGAGAACGCGGGGTCACCGATCAAGATGATCACAACCCTGAAATCTATGTTTCAGGAGCAGGCTCGCACTGGGAGGTACCAGACGGTCAGGTCCCTCATCGAGTGCAAGCTGTCTAAAGACAGTCCAGTGAGTCCTCATGTCATAAAGATGATGGGTTATATTGATAACCTGGCTCGACTGGACTCTCCCCTTAGCCAAGAGTTGGCTACGTACATCATCCTGCAATCCCTGCCGTCTAGCTTCGATCAGTTTGTTCTAAACTACAATATGAATAACCTGACGAAGTCACTGAATGAGCTGCATGGCATGCTCAAGACGGCAGAGCCCAACATCAAGAAGGCCAAACCTGAAGTACTTATGGTACAGAAGGGTAAAGAGTTTAAGAAACCCGCTAAAGGCAAAGGAAAGGCCAAGGCTGTCCGGGTTGAGAATCAGGACAAGCCTGAGCCGAGTTACAAGCCCAAACGTGGCCCACTGATGCTGACATTTGTCTTTACTGCAAGAAACCGGGGCATTGGAGGAGGAATTGCAAAGAATTCCTGGAAGGTCTGAAGAACCTGAAGAAGTCGTATGAGACAACATCCAAAGGTATTTATGTTATAGAAGTAAATGTTGCTTCATATTCAGGTTCTAATTCTTGGGTATTGGATACCGGCTGTGGTGCTCATATTTGTACTAATATGCAGGACCTGCGCAGCAGTAGAACGCTGAAGAAAGGACAAGTGCACCTGCGAGTTGGAAATGGAGCAAGAGTTGCTGCATTAGCCGTAGGAACTTATCATTTGTCTTTGCCTTCTGGCATGATTTTAGAGTTGGAGAATTGCTACTATGTACCTGCGATAAGCAGGAATATCATTTCTATTTCTGTTTTAGACATTATTGGTTTTGAATTTTCGATTAAGAACAAATGTTGCTCTTTCATTCGAAATAATATGTTCTATGGTAGCGCCCCATTAGAGAATGAGCTTTATATTCTCAACCAATCAACGCCGGTCTATAACATAATTAACAAACGATTTAAAACTAATGACTCAAACCCGACCTTTCTCTGGCATTGTCGTTTGGGCCACATTAATGGGAAGAGGATTCAAAAGCTCCATCGAGATGGGCTTTTAGACTCATTTGATTATGAATCATTTGAAAAATGTGAATCTTGCTTAATGGGCAAAATGACTAAAACCCCTTTCAATAATAGAAATGAAAGGGTCAGTGACTTGTTGGGCCTTGTGCATACAGATGTATGTGGCCCAATGAGCATAAGTGCTAGAGGAAACTTTAGGTATTTCATTACATTTACTGATGATTTCAGTAGATATGGCTATGTTTATCTTATGAAACATAAGTCGGAATCCTTTGAAAAGTTCAAGGAGTTCCAAAATGAAGTACAGAACCAACTTGGCAAAAGTATCAAAGCTCTTCGATCTGATCGTGGAGGTGAGTACTTAAGCCAAGAGTTCGATGATCATCTTAAGGATTGTGGAATCATTTCACAACTTACTCCTCCTGGAACACCTCAATGGAACGGTGTATCTGAGAGGAGGAATCGAACTTTATTGGATATGGTCTGATCGATGATGAGTCATGTGGATCTACCGTTATCCTTCTGGGGATACGCTCTTGAAACGTCTGCGTTTATGCTGAACAGAGTTCCATCTAAATCATTGAAAATACTACATATGAGATATGGACTGGAAAAGTTCCAAGTCTCTCTTTTCTTAAAATTTGGGGTTGTGAAGTTTACGTCAAGCGATTGATAACTGATAAGCTTGCACCCAAATCTGATAAGTGCTACTTCATGGGTTACCCTAAGGAAACCAAGGCGTACTATTTCTACAACCGATCCGAGAACAAAGTGTTTGTTGCTCGGAATGGTGTCTTTCTTGAGAGAGAGTTTCTTTCCAAGAAAGACAGTGGGAGTAAAATACAACTCGAAGAGATTCGAGAATCACAGGACGCTACTCAACCTAATGAGGAAGAGCAGCCGTTGGGTTAACAAGAGGTTGTGGAACCAACATAGCCGTTGGATTCACAAGAGGTTGTGGAACCAACACCTGTGGTGCCTATAGTTCGCAGATCCGAAAGGATTCGCAACGAGGTCGAGAGATATGGATTTCTCGTAACTCACTGCCATGATCTGTTGATCATTGACAGCGATGAACCTGCGAACTTCGAAGAAGCCATGATGGGCCCTGACTCCGAAAAGTGGCTTGAGGCCGCTGGATCCGAAATGGGTTCCATGTCACAGAACCAAGTATGGACTTTGGTTGATTTACCTGATGGTGTAAAAGCCATCGAGTGTAAATGGGTCTTCAAGAAGAAGATCGATGTGAATGGAAACGTTCAGATTTATAAAGCTAGATTGGTGGCAAAAGGTTTCAAACAAGTTCATGGTATTGACTATGACGAAACCTATTCCCCAGTCGCCATGCTTAAATCTATTCGGATTCTCCTAGCGACTGCTGCTCATCATGACTATGAGATTTGGCAGATGGATGTGAAAACAGCTTTCCTTAACGGGATTCTGGAGGAGGATGTGTACATGACACAACCTCCAGGTTTCACAGACCCTAAAAACGCTGGGAAGGTATGCAAGCTTCATAAATCCATTTATGGATTGAAGCAAGCATCTCGGAGTTGGAACCTTCGTTTTGATGAAGCGGTCAAAATGTTTGACTTCATCAAGAACGAAGAGGAACCATGCGTTTACAAGAAGACTAAAGGGAGCGCAGTTGCATTTCTCGTACTATACGTAGATGACATACTCCTTATTGGAAACGACATTCCATTGCTTCAGTCTGTAAAGACTTGGCTTGGAAGTTGCTTCTCGATGAAGGATATGGGAGAAGCCGCATACATTCTTGGAATAAGAATCTATAGAGATAGATCGAAGAGGCTAATTGGACTCTGTCAGGACACTTATATCGATAAGGTCTTACACAGGTTCAATATGCATGATTCCAAGAAGGGCTTGCTTCCGATGTCACATGGCATCACTCTCAGCAAGAAGCAGTGTCCTTCGACACCTGCGGAGCGAGAGCGTATGGGTAGGATTCCTTATGCTTCTGCAATAGGATCTATCATGTATGCCATGCTATGTACACGTCCGGATATCGCTTGTGCTTTGAGCATGACGAGCCGATACCAATCTGATCCCGGTGAGAATCACTGGGCTGCCGTCAAGACAATTCTGAAGTATTTGAGAAATACTAAGGATAAGTTCTTGGTGTACGGTGGATGTGATGAGCTTGTGCTGAGTGGATACACTGACGCTAGTTTCCAGACGGACAGAGACGACTCCCGATCTCAATCTGGTTATGTCTTCTGTCTGAATGGCGGTGCAGTTAGTTGGAAGAGTTCCAAGCAGAGCACCGTGGCGGATTCCACGACCGAGGCTGAGTACATTGCTGCTTCAGAAGCGGCAAAGGAGGCTGTTTGGATCAGAAAGTTCATCATTGAACTTGGTGTGATTCCTAGCATATCTGAGCCTGTGGCATTGCTGTGTGACAACAATGGGGCCATAGCTCAAGCAAAGGAACCCAGATCACACCAGAAGTCCAAACACATCGAGAGAAGATATCATTTGATACGAGAGATCATCGAGAGAGGTGATGTGAGGGTCAGCAGAGTTCCGACGGACGATAATGTTGCTGATCCTCTGACCAAGCCACTTCCACGGCCTAAGCATGAGTATCATGTTGCTGCAATGGGAATTAGATTTCTTGAGCAGTAATCTTAGTTTGAGTGGGAGTTATTTATTTTTTTTTTTGATGTTCATGTAAACATACTTGGGTTATGTTTTATTTATTGAGATTTTTCAGTATTATTTAATTGCATAACTGAATAATCAAATAATAGTCCCAAAATAATTTGAGACATTCTTATAGGTCATCAAATACGTGATTTGATCATGAAACCCTATAAATTATAAATGTCATAAATTACTAAGGTCCCTAGTCGAAGGTTATTAAATTGGGACATTAATGACCACGTAAGATTAGTATGTGATGTGACTGATGACCAAGTTTCATGGTGTCATTGATAGGGGTATCAAAGTCAATCACATAGATATGTGTTGAGAACACAGTATCGGACATGACCCACTAATGAGAACTCAACAAGATTGTTATATGAGTGTCATATGAGTTTCTCATTACGACTATAGAGTATAGTCCTTAGACCTGAGTTCATCATGATTTCCTGCATATGAATTGGTCTGCTTTGACTTTGTTAAACGTCAACCGTAACTGGTGACTATTAAGACATTGATTGGGCATATCATGAAGTGCGTGGGGAACAGGGGATGGAACAAGATGGAATTTGTCCCTCCCATATAACGGGAGATAAATATCTCTGGGCCTATCGAAGATTTGGTACTGAAAGAAAGTGTGGCCACACTCAAACGAGCTGAAAGTCAGTCGTTTGCTTGTATCAGTACAAAATCAGAGTTCGATAAACATGATTTGGCTTTATAAGGATGACACGAGTTCTTGCCTTATGCTGAATCGAGATATAGAGACAAAGGGATTATTGGAATAAGTTGATTCCAGTACAAGTGGGAGATTGAAGGGAATGTCCTGGAGATCATACTTGTATACACTCTGATATAGTTGTGAAGTCGAGATAAGACTATCATGTGATGCTGGGTAATTATAATGCTTTGCTAGAAGCCGCTTATAACTTATGAGTTGTGAACTCATTGCCAGCATCATATGATCCTATAGGGTCACACACCTAAGCAAACTGGATAACGAATACTGGGAATGATCATTAAAGTAATGATCTCATCAATGTGTGATTGTCACACGTTGATATTGAGTTTATATGAGGGTGTCGATCGACACACCTATTGGTGTCGATCGACACCACTCGGGATTAATGATACCGGGTTTAAATTAATGACTGAATTTAAACCGGTTAATCCGAGGGTTTATGGGATTTCGTGCTTGACTCCTATATATACAAGTCAGAGCCACGAAATCATATAAGTGACTTGCCCTAGCCGTCAAGTAGAACTCAGAAGCTCCCAGAGGCACTAGCATCCCTGATCCAGTCTTGTGTGCGTGTGGACTAGCTATAGAGGCGCAGCATCTGAGGCGCTCCAGATCTCGTTTTACCTATCCATTCCGCTGCCAATCACCAGGTAAATCTCTGATCTGAGGACATAGGTTCAATAAGCATGATCTTGTGGCAATAGGAATTTGACAGTCTTAAAGAGTTAAAACCCACCAAATTCCTTCACTTATGTGATTTCAGCAACCAAATCTGGGAAAAGGTTCTATGTCGTCTCGGTCGTCCTTCTCTCTCCTTTATGACCTGGTCTGAGCTCGTAGCGTGGTTATCAGCTCCTTCCCCGAAACCAATCGCCACCCTTCGTCGCCTTGTGTCTCAGGCCACGATTTTCTACTTGTGGAAGGAAAGAAATTCGCGCTTGCATGATTGCCCTGTCCTAGCATCTCAAGCGCTCTTCAACCAAATTGATAGATGCATCAAAGACATCATTCTTGCCCGCATTCACCGGAAGCACTTTACGAATCTGCTATCTCTCTGGTTCTCTTATGAGTAATTGATCTTTTGGTTTGTATGCTCTTCCCTTTGTTTCGATTTGGCTTTTTTATTCTTTTTTTGAGCCTTTTGGAAACTTTATAGCTTCGCCGAGCTTTTGTAACAGAAACTGTTCTTTTGGAATATAATTAGGATGTTATCAAAAAAAATATATATTATATATATATTATATATATATATATATTCGAAGATGAAAGTGAACGGATAATGAATGAAGTAGGGCAAAACGTGATGACTTAATTGGTTGAGTTCGGGCAAGTGACAGTATTGTTATTGTCGTAGAAAGCGTAGATATAAGCAAGTGGACACGCGCTCTCAAAGTTCTTGGTGTACGTCGTCGGTTTGCAATTTTCTTTGGAGTTATAATCATTGAGGCAGCAAATTTTCGGTGTGGCGGATTCTTGACACTAGCTACTACAAGTGATTAGCTTCTCTCTGGAGAATTTTATAAGATCCTCGGGACAAGTCTTTTTCAGATCAACCACACAACCGAAAGTGATGCATGTCGGACTCTTCGACGACGGGACCACCATGATCGGGAGATTGTAACCGTACCGGACGCTGACAGTGTAGCTGTCGAAACCGCCGTGTCTGAAGTAGGCATAAGTCACAGGGGACCAACCGTATTCATCGTCGGGATATTATATATTTTCGGATTCGCAGTCTCCGGTGGCATAAGAGAAATTCCCTGTCGACGTGTCGGTGGAGCAGTGTAACTCTGACCGTCCCTATCGGCGAGTCACCCATCCCTCCGTCGGGCTAGTGGGCCCCGCCCCTGTCCGACGGTCGGTGCGTTATTTTTTTCGATGGCCCGACCGACTGATTTACTTGTCCTTGCAATTACCACGTGACCTTTTCCCGTGTTTTAGCCTCACTCACACGGTTCCGCAGAGGACTTCTCGGAAGGTCACTCATCCTAGTTCTACTCCAAGATAAACACGCTTAACTCTGAAGCTCTCTTAGGGTAAGTGACCGGAAAAGGTAAGTGCACTTTGATGACAGAGGTAGCCAAATCAATTCATTTAAACTTATTCAAATGGGTCGGGCCCGGTCGTTACAATTCTCCCCCACTTAACGGGAATTCGTCCCCGAATTCTGATCCCGTCAGTGTGAACCCTAACCCCCAAACCCCAAGACTAAGTGCACTTTGATGACATAGGTAGCCAAATCAATTCATTTAAACTTATTCAAATGGGTCGGGCCCGGATCGTTACAATTCTCCCCCACTTAACGGGAATTCTTCCCCGAATTCTGATCCCGCCAGTGTGAACCCTAACCCCCAAACCCCAAGACAGTCTCTTGGCACAGAACTAGTTTGACTTTTCTTGGCTCTGATACCACTTGTAACACCCCGGCCGCCTCTACCGGCGAGTCACCCATCCCTCTGTCGGGCTCGTGGGCCCGCCCCTGTCTGACGGTCGGTGCGTTATTTTTCTCGGTGGCCCGACCGACTGATTTACTTGTCCCTGCAATTACCACGTGACCTTTTCCCGTGTTTTAGTCTCACTCACACGATTCCGCAGAAGACTTTCCGGAAAGTCACTCATCCTAGTCCTACTACAGCATAAGCACGCTTAGCTTTAGAGTTCTCTTAGGGTAAGTGACCTGAAAAGGTAAATGCACTTTGATAACATAGATAATCAAAACAATTCATTTAAACTTATTTGGCGGGCCGCATCGTTACAATTCATTTAAAATAACAATGATATTTTAAAAATAAAGTAAAACACGAATAGAAAACATTTTTTTGGTCATTTATTACCTTTTATTTTTGAGGTGATTACATGACGATAATTGGTTGGAGGAAAATTAAAATAATTTTTACTTATAATATTTTAATTTTAAAAATAATATTTTTTTATTCTTAAGAACCTCGTATGGATTCTACCATTGGATCCATTAATTTTTCTTAATAAAGTTCAAAATTTATGATTAAAATATTTTTAACAACTCATAAAAGGTTTTATGCATTGGAGATGCTCTGAGCTGGGGCGACAACTTCGGTCTAATATCCGGCAAATATTCAACTGCAGTTATAGTATTACATAGTATAAAACATGTATTTCAAATTACCCTTTTGTTATTAATTATGTGTACACTAAACACTTCCCTATGTAATTATGAACCAATAATATACCATTTTCTTGCCGCTACTAAATATATTTAGATCCCCCATTAATTTTTTTTTTTTTGTTATTGACCTTAGCTAAGTATAATCAATCGTAAAGAAATGGGGAGAATATTCGTTGATAAAAACAAAAAGAAAATGCTTGTTTCCAGATCTCATCAATCTCTGAGAATTTAATTTTGGATAATCTTAGTATCCAATAAAGATTTAACTTAAAAAAATGCAATAACAATTACAAAAGCTATGATTTTAACTTCAAAAAACACAATAATATTTCTAAGAAAAGCTTAGAATATCTTAAAGAGCTCTGCTCTCTAACAAGCTTAAAGTCGGGAGACTAGAAGTCTCTTGACTAACTTCAACATTTTCCCAACCCGATACCACATGTAAAGCCAAGAGAGGCTTAGGTGGAACCTGGAGAGCTTCTACACTTCCCTCTAACATTTGAACGACTTTTCTCATTGGTGGACGATCAAATGGATTGGTCTGAATGCACGACAAACCCACTAATGTCATTTTCTTCACTATCTTCTCTTCCTCTTCGATTACATGATCTCCTAATAGTCTCATTGTTTCATTCCTCTCGAGATCCTCATAGATCCAATCTGGAAAGTACATTGTTGTACTTACATTCGACGTAGAAGTTACAGCTTTTTCTCTCTTCGTTGCCCCGATCATTTCAAGAACCACCATTCCATAACTATACACATCCGACTTATGTGAAACTCCTCCATAGCTCTTGGATTACACTTCAGGAGCAATGTACCCTACGGTCCCTCTCGCGTCTAACATTGATATGATACTCTCTTTGTTTTTGCAGAGCTTAGAAAGACCGAAATCTGAAATCTTGGGGCACAAATCTCCGTCCATGAGTATATTCTGTGGCTTTATATCGAAATGCACAATCTTCGATGCACAGCTATTGTGCAAGTACTCTAACCCGCGAGCAATACCTACTGCAATGTCGAATAAAGTTTTCCGATCTATCTTCCTTGTTGACATAGTCTCGGAAATAAACTTGTCAAGGGATCCATTCGGCATGAACTCATAAATGATAGCTCTGTGGCTCCCTTCATAGCAGAATCCATACAGCGAGACGATATTAACATGAGATGCTCTACTCATGCTAGCTACTTCATTGATGAAATCTTCTCCATTCCCCTTTGACTCATCCAAGATCTTTAGTGCAATATCTCGGCCGCTTGCATCGGGTAATTTTCCTTTATAAACAGTTCCAAATCCTCCTCTCCCAAGAACATGAGCAAACGAGTTTGTCATCTTCTTAACTTTATCATAACTATATCGTTTCAACATCACAGCCGCTTCAATGTTCTCGTCGTTCGAATCACCATTTCTTTTGGCATTCTTTGCTCTCACAGCTACTGCAATCGCAACAGTAATGATTATTACACCTAGAGCTGCTGAGCCTCCTGCAAGAAACAAAACAAGCAAAAGTTAGTGTTATGTACATAAATGTGCGGCAGAGATGTGGTTGCAATGAAGGTGGTACGTACCAAGAATGGGTATTAACTTCCGTAGAGAATTATCTGGAAACGAACAAAATAAAAATTATGATTAACAAAACAAACATAAACATTACGTATATTTTTACAAGATGAAGAAAACAAAAATAAACATACCTTTTCCTTCTGCTAACGGAGCCATCGAGCTTCTGTTGCTTCAAGTAAACAACATAATTATATATATATTAGTAAATGACATTAAGATACGTATACTAATTTGTTTTTTTCTGTGTATGTGAAAAATTGTAATTATTCAATGTATGAGTAATTAGAAAACAAAAATCTATTATATAAAAATGGCCAACTCTCTCTATATGAATGCCACATCATCATTTTTGTTGATGTAGAGATGACACGTGTCATTCTCTATAATTTAAAGTTACATTTTTTTAAACAAATCAATTAATGTTCATAATATTATCTTTCAAACCATTCAAAGAAATTGAAGAGTTTTTTTATTGTTAACTAGATACTACGTGAATTAAATAACATTTTATATTATAATTAATCAAAAATATTTTTGGATATTTTACTTTATTTTTATATAAATCTTGATTTTTCAATGTTATTCAGAATTTATATTTTATTGAAGCCAACTGAGAACATTGAAAGAGTAAATACATGAGAAAGATAACATATCCGCACAATATTAATATTTGTAACATGCTAAAATATTAAATATTTGAATAATAATTATATTAAAGTCGACATATAATAAATATAACAATAATATATATATTAATATAATACGATATAGTAAGTAATCAACAATAATAACACAAACTTAACGTGATAAAAAGTATAATAACATGTAGTACATAATAAAAATCGATAATGATAATAATATTAAGTTACATAACACAGCTCGACAAAGTAAAAAGAATGCAATAAGGTCAGAGATAACAATCAAAATAAGAATCAAAATAAAAAATAAGTTTTTAGTTTTAATAAATCAAATGATTTTTTAATAAAAACTAGAAACTGAAAGAAAACACCAACATATAGAAGTGTCAAGTTTACTACTATGTGGATAAAATTATGTTTCTCAATCATCTTTTATGTTGGCCATTATATACATTTAACTTGGTGTAACCACATTTTCATAATAAAACCAAATATAGCAAATAAAACTCGGCGTATGCGCAGGTATTCTTCTAGTCTAAACTAAAAGAAGTACAATCTAGTTTTTCAACATAGAGGAAATTAAATACACCACTTTTCGGGTTGAAGATATAATTTATACGGTTTAGAATTATTATTTTAAATGAAATTTATGATTTTTTTTTAAGATATAAGCTTTGGGTTAAGGTTTAAGATTTCGCCTTCGTTTCCCTCGTTTATCTTTTTTTTTGTCAACAACCTAATATTTTTTTGGTTTGGTTAACCAATCTTTTTTTTAAAAAATATAGAACTACATATTGATATAAAAAATTAACAAATAAATTCATTAAACATTTTGGGTGGTAGGTTTCCCAAATGTTCTTTATATTATTTTCAAAGAATATCTAAAAACACCATCGTTTGTACCTTTTACATAAACATGCACCACTACCACGAGAATAAATAAAGTATTTGTCAGAGGTGGTGTGATTTATAAATCTTATGATATGGATTTTTTTTTTAAACAATAAACTGACACCACTAGGTGGTTGGCCACTTGCCATTTGGTGGGAGCGTTTCGATAGGATAAATTCAAAACTCGTTGAATATATATATATATATATATATATATATATATATATACTTTTTCTATAATTGCTAGAAAAATATTTAAAAATTGAAATTTGAAACCGTGAGTGAGAGTTGTGTATGTATAATGCAAGGGAATTGACCTGGTGGTGTTGGGAACGGAGGAAGGGCAAAACGTGATGACGTATTTAGTCGAGTTTGTGCATGTGGAGGTGCTGTTATTGTCGCTGTACGGGTAGCTATAAGCGAGCGGGCAAGCTCGCTCGAAGTTCTGTGAGTAGAGCGTCGGCTTGCAATTTTGCTTCGACTTGAAGTAATGCGTGCAACAATTCTCCGGTGTTTCGGCGTCTCGGCATGCGCTACTACATGCGATTGGATTTCCCTCCTCGTATGCCTTAAGATTATCAGGACACGTGCTGTTCAAGTCAACCATACAACCAGAGCTAAAACATGTCGGGCTAGTCTGTGACGGGACCACCGCTATCGGAAGGTTGTAACCGTACTCGAGGCTGATGAAGTAGCTGTTGATTCCGCCGTCATCGATTCTAAAGTATACGTAAGTCACTTTAGACCAGCTATATGCCCCGGGACACTCGATCTTGCCTGATTCGCAGTCTCCGGTCAAGCACGAGAAGTTTCCTGTTGAGTCGTTTGAGCAGAGCGTCCTACCCGAGATAAGACCGTACCATGAAGACGGTGCCTGTAGGGCACGAGTCTCCCCTGTTCTGAGAGCGAAGCCTGTGGTAGAGAGCTGTGAACGCCATGAGAAGATCACTGGCCAAACCGTGTGATTGCATTTATTCTCTATGGTAAGGATACTCCTCGATAACACTCCTGCGATATATAGATTAGGGAAGAAAAACAAGTTACAAATATTCGAAAAAAAAAGAAGAAGATAATCATCAATCAGGGGGGAAAGAATCGTACCCGATACGAACAAGAATGAAGCAATGAGGAAAATAATTGGCAACCTCTCCGCCATTAGCTTAAAGAAAAATAAAAACGTTCCAAAGAGTGATAACTAACAAAATATAGAAACTCCGATTTTGTGTTATGTTTGCTCTTGTTTCTTCCTCGATCGGTTGTTATTACTTTAGTAGGAATTGATATATCTTAGTGTTAAGAGTTCATAACCAATAAGTTCGTCAGCAACTAGGATTAGAAAAAGAAAATAACTAATAACTAGCTAGTATGAATATGAAGAAATATATAGCCAGTACATATAGAGGAAAGAATCTGATAACGACCATTTTCCAANGTTCGTCAGCAACTAGGATTAGAAAAAGAAAATAACTAATAACTAGCTAGTATGAATATGAAGAAATATATAGCCAGTACATATAGAGGAAAGAATCTGATAACGACCATTTTCCAACCGATTAAGTAATTTCCATGAACTTGCGAAGAAATAAATAATGGGAAATAACTTTATCCCGTACCATGTCCATGACCGGTATTATTTAAGTCCTTTTCGGAGACATCCAATAAAACTATTTCAAATAGGGCAGAAACTTGCTCGTTTTATTAAATGTCGCTATCGACTAGAAAAAGAAAAAACAAGTTTGAAATATAAAGATAGTGCTCTAGTCCTCAATCAAGTAACGCGTGAAAGAGGATCATATTATATGCTCTAGTCCTCAATCTGAAGGAGATTCGGCTTATAACCTCGTAATCATCATTTATCCATACTATTTTAACTTATTAATTAGAGAGAGAAACTGATTTAATGTATATATTAATAAAGGGCATAAAAGAGATTTACAAATTTTTCTTAATTTATGTGAAAAATGTCAGAATAACATTGTTTGTGAAATAGAGGGAGTACTATTTTTGTTGTTGATTGACATTATTCGTACGTTATTTTCCACTATGTCATGACACGCAACTAATACATGGATTTACACCAGTCTTTTTAAAAAACACTAAAACAACCTCTTTTAATTAAAGTTTTTTTTTTGGAAGTATAGTTATAGTTTTTTGTTCAACCGTGTTCTTACTGATTTATGAGTCAAATTTGGCTATCTAGTAAATAAGCCCTTTTATTGGTGTTCTCGGTTTTGTAATTGTCGTTTCCGTGGAAACAAATTATAATAATGTCATTTAGATTTTGTAACCTTATTCGAAATTCAAATGAAGTACTTTGGTTGACAATTGTTATTTTATGTTTACCCTATTATAATTTTTCTATTAGAAAAATGAAGTACTTTGTTTGGTTGATAATTTTCTGTAATTTTTTTTTGGGTCATCCTGTCATCCTGTCATGCATGTTTCTATTTTTATCTACATGTAGGAAATAAGTTATCGTAGTTTTCCGTAAATTTAAACCATCTTCGTTTAAAATTATGACAGTAAAATAGTATGAAGTGTAATGGAACGAAGGTGAAACGTTGCATGTTGCTGGAAAAAATATGAGAAGTCCATAACATGCATGCATGACATTACTTGACGACACGTTTCACTTTCAGTTTTAGTTTCAGTTTCATATTAGATTGGAGAATGAGACACAGACTAATTTGAAAATTGAGAACACCTAATATGACACTACTTGAAACGAAAAATCTGAGAATTATACATGTTTTATTTTTGAACCAGCTAGATTTTAGATCGAACTTTGAATCTTGGATACCTTACCCAATTTTAAGATCCACCCTATCGTCAAAAGTGGTCGCATCAGAAATTGTCAAATCTTGAATCTTGGATACCTTCACGCCAGTCAACCCCCAGCAAAATATAAATAAAAGGGACTCATAGGGATATTTCCGGAATACTACTTGGTGTTGACGTGTTGTTGGGATCAGAGAAGAGCAAAACGTGAAGAGTTTGGGCATGAAGGTAAATGGCACTTGGGAGCTTGCTGCAAGTTGTTGATATCTTTGAGACTTTGACTATGGCGTAGATGGAAAGTTCTCTACAGAATATTGAAAATGGACAGTGAATACCCAAATCCAAAGGCTGTGGGATTTTATTGTCCTTCCTCTCTTGTAGTAAGTATCGTTGTAAAGTTCCTCAAATTTCACTTCCTGCAAAATAATCTTTCAAGCTAAAAGATTGTCCCCTTATTAGTGACACACACACATCTCCATTGATTAGAAGATATCGAACTAGAAAATTACATATTAATCAGTTCCAAAGCTCTGACATAATATAAATGCCTAGAGAGTCTGAGAGAGAGAATAGGAGAAAGAGAGAGAGAGAGAGAGACTCAGAGAGAGAGAGAGAGAGAGAGAGAGAGAGATAGAGAGAGAGAGAGAAGTATATTACAATCAGAGGAGGTCGGTAAACAAATCAGATTCCTTTGGGCGATAAAGTATCTTCTCAAACATGTCTTTAAGCTTCTCATGCTGAACCATCTCGTCGAGGATTCTATCTTCAGTTTCATCTTCGTTGTTAATCACCTTATCCTTCTCATTGGTAGGAGTAAACACCTTTTCGGATATGCGATGTTTCTTGGTTTGCTTACAGTACTTGTCCCACTCAGATGCGTCTTTAACCATGAGATGGTAAGTGTACACGACCCGCTTTTGACCAATCCTGTAAGCTCGGCTTATGGCTTGCATCTCAACAGAAGGGTTCCAAACAACATCGAGGAGTACAACTCTCGAGGCCCCGACAAGACAAATACCCTCGGCACACGCTTTTGTTGAAGCCAGTAGCACTTTAGATTCACTGTCTGGTTCGTTGAAGTTGTGAATCAGTTGCTGCCTGTAACTCTGGTCAACTTTACCATGCATCATGAAGATCTCTTTCCCTTTAGTCCAGCCAAATACTGCACTGAGATGGTCCCTGATTAGCTCTAGAGTTTGAATGTATTGGCTAAACACCAGCACTTTCTCTTTCACTGTTTGACTGAAGCGGATTAACTCGATCAGGAACCTCGTTTTCACACCTTCCTTGGAGTCAAGTCTGATGCTCTCCAGGGTTTTCAAGTGATTTGGACCAATGAGAAGACTTTCCTTCTCTGTCATCTTGCAGCGCAAATACAGAGATGGGTGTACTGAAACAGCTGCAAGCTTGTGCTCAAGTTCAAATGTGCGTTGAGGTTGCTCAATTCTGGACAGGACCTTCTTCTGTTGGAAAGTCGGTTTCAACACCACAACACTCTCTCTTAGACCTGGAAGGCTTTCTCGAAGGATGTTTCCTTTGTGGACATGCACAAAAGGAGCAATCATATCCTTAAGCTCCCCAAGTCCAATCTCTTCATCAAACCCCCCGTTCTTGCCTTCTTGGCTCAACTTGCTGAGATCCTGGAGCCTAGAAGAGATCATCTCAGTGTAAGCTGGTCTTGCAAGGCACAAGACGTTGGAAAGCTCCTTGAAGTTGTTCTGGAACGGCGTCCCTGAGAGAATGATGCGCTTTTCCGTTTTAACTTCGGAGAGCACTTTCCAAATACAGCTCTTCTTGTTCCTCGGGGTGTGACCCTCGTCGAGGACCAGCAGCCCCGGCAATTCTAGCAACATCTTCCTAAACTCTTGCATTTCTCCGGTGTAGTTTTCCTGCGCCAGCTTCACATACAGACTGTAGCTAACTCCAAGAATGCTTTTCTTGGTCCTCCAAGAATACAGCTTAGCCATACGGACGGACTTCTTGTCGTTATTCCCCTCTAGAAGTGAGACAGCTGCTTGGTTCTCTTGCCCTGAGAACTTCCTATTGTTCATGTTGTAAAACGGAGTGTTTGAATTCCATTTTCTGAACTCTTCTTCCCACGTAAACAGTAATGTTGTAGGTGCAATGACCACGGGATGGCTATCTGGAAACTGTTCTAAGTAGGACTGAAGAAAGACGATGGTCAGACGCGTCTTACCGGTTCCAGGCGAATGAGAAATAACGCACCCGCCACTTTCTTTTGCCACTGAGCTATTCAACTCGTCAATCTTTATTGTCCCAGCTAAGTTCTTCCATATGAATTCAAAGCCTTCTTGCTGGTGTGGGTACAAAGTAGCTTTGATCCCAGGGATGTATTCCCAGACAGTTCCTTCTGTAATTTTCAAAGCGGCGACATCATCGCTGCTGCGATCCAAAGCTTCAAAGTCGAACCATTTGTTAGGTACTAAAGGTTCACTCTTTTTGTCACTACATGTCTTCTTCTCGTTAGCAGGACGATAGTTGTCCTGCACAGTGAAGAAAAAAAGGAACATGTTAAGATGTCCGAATACGAAAAAGAAGAAAACCAAACAAACGGCACACAACTCAATCATGGATGGATGTTACCATGGCAGGTGAGATGTCTCTAATCTCGACGGACACATAAGAACAGTAGAGGCATTTCAAACCGATTTCCTCATCAAGGACGAAGTCATGCTTCCCATTGCTACATGATGCATCTTTATTCTGATACATCAAAGATCATGTGATTTAATTTCACGCCTCAACAATGCTAAGAGAAAAAAAAAAGCATGCAGCAAGTGAGCAAAGGAAAAATATACAAGAGTTATTAGTAGTCTTACTTTAGTAGTGGTAGAAGAGTTTACTCCTTCCGATGTTAGAAGAAAGGCCATTTCTTCCCACAGTCCGACTACTTCTATCTCCGCTTCTGTTTTCTCAATTGGCTCAGGCTCCTCCTCATCCTCACAGCCAAATCTCAGGTTTAAAGGAGGCGAAACCCACGGCTTTTCGCCACTGTCATTTCCGAGCAGATTTTTCAAGTGGCTCTTCTTTTTCTCCCTATGCATCAGTCTCGTTCTTTTCCTCTGTTCATAAACCTCTTCACTTGAGCTCTCTCCAACTACAGGATCGTCTCTGGAGCCAACCTCTGCTGCTTCGTCCCCGGAGCTGATGTCTTCCTCCTCGGATATCTTCCTTCTCTCCCAGATTGATTTTGCTAGCAGCTTAACTACATCCGAGTTATTCTTCTTACCAACACTCTTCGGCTTCTCACTTGTGCTCTTCTTCTTCCTGCCTTTAGAAGTGCCTCTGGTACCACCACCAACCTCGTCATCCTCAGAAGAACCATCCAATTCACTCTCACTCTCTCTGTAAGAAGAATCTGAGCTCTCTTCCTCCATGTAATCAGAGTCTTCATCACTATCCTCAAAGCTTGAATCAGACCCTGATTCCTCTTCTGTAGAAGATTCTTCGTCGGAGCCAGAGCTAAGACTCATATCCTCATCAGCCTCTGAAATCACCGGAGCTGAAGTCTTCTCCTCACCCCTCAAATCAGCATCGTCATCATCTACATGTTCTTTCTCTCCCCGGAAAGTTCTAATACCATCATCATCATCATCATCATCATAAGCATGAGTTTTCTCCACACCTATATCATCATCATCATCATCATCCAAAGTCAAATCACATACCCTATCACGATCAAGCGGTCTCGACACTAAACTAGGAGCAATCAACGAAGGAGAAACTACATTATCACCAACTACTACATGTTCGTCGACTCGCTTACCTTCCGGATTGTTAGTTCCGATGAACTCGACGTTGCTCGCCTTATTCCGGCGCCGTTTCGCCTTCTCCGGCGGTGATGAAGAACAGCCACCGCGAATTGAATCTCTCTTCTTCTGCCTCTCTCTCGTATCCTCAGATTGTTCAATCCCCTTTGATATGTTTAGAAGCGAGTTCAAGTAAGATTCCGTCCTCGAACGAGTTCTTTTGCCGACGCAAGTAGATTCCATGGCTAGAGAAAAGAGAGAAGAAACCGGATTCGCACAAGAGAGAGAGAGACAGAAATCGAAAACCCTAGCAGATAGAATTTGCCATGTAGGGGAAAGAAAGATGATGACTCTGGGAATCTTTTATGTCTATTTTATTTTGTTGCCTTTGGCGGTAACGATTCAACCTTTCCAAAAAAAGGGTTTTCGAATTCCTATTTGGGAGTGGGACCACGCTATATTGTGATATTTTAAAATTGCTGAGGGGTACAAAAAGAAAATTTATTAGGAACTTTTACTAATTTTACAGTTTTACGTAAATTCTCATGATAAGTTTTCCTTCACTCCCATTGGTGGGAAGTGATTGATACGGGATTTTCAAGACTAAAGGTCCAACTAGTTGTCAGCAGATTGATTTTAATAGGTTCATATATAAATACTTTGTGATATTTTATTATTTTTTTATTAATTAATTTAAAACAAAATTAAAGTTTTTGATATGACCTAGATTATATGATGAACTCCATCCAAGATCTCTTTCTTATTTCGAAAAGGTTTTGGATTCAAAAAAATTTGTAAACACAGTGCGAATATGATGGAAACATAATTTTTACAAACATGTACGCGATTAACCTAATTGCATTTCTCCTAGTACTCCCTCCGTTTCACAAAAAGTGTCATTTTGACTCTTCGTTTTTGTTTAACAAATAGTGTCACTTTATGTTTTCAATGCAATTTTTTTAAATTAAATCTCAGTTTTATCTCTATTATTTTAATCTATTAATTAGAGAGAGAAACTGATTTAGTGTATTAATAAAAAGTATAAAAGAAATTTACAAGTTTTTCTTAATTTGTATGAAAAATGTCACTCTTTGTGAAACAGAGGGAATATATGGCTATTCTAATCTTCCAAGTATTTTTTTATCTTTGTCAACATTCTCGCAAGCATTTTAGTTCTTATTATTTTTATTCTTTTGTACCTCTAGTAATGCAAACGGTGGGATGACGCAATGGTAAAGGTCAACAAAATCAAATATGAGTTTCATCAAGAAACCGATAAAAAGATACCAAGATTTTCACCAACACTCTCCTGCTGGCTTTCGTATAGGAGGATTATGAACCATCTTTGACTCTTTTCAACAAGACCTCGAACCCCTTCTCTGGAAATGCTTTTAGAGTGTCTTGACATGCTAAAAGATTTCAAAATCTTTCAAACTGACTTGGTGTCAAAAGACTAGAAGTCTCTTCACTCTCTTCAACAGTTTCCCAAGCCATAATCGCTGGAGTCAGGAGAGGCTTAGGTGGAACCACTAGAGCTTCTAGACTTCCCTCTAACATTTCAACGACTTTTCTCATTAGTGGACGATCGGATGGATTGGTCTGTATACACCACAAACCCACTAATGTCATTTCTTCACCATCTTCTCTTCTTCTTCCATTATATGATCTCCTAATAGTCTCGTGGTTTCATTCCTCTCGAGATCCTCATAGATCCAATCTGGAAAGTACATTGTACTTATATTGGACCTAGAAGTTTCTGCTCTCTCTGCTTGTTGCCCTGATCAGCTCAAGCACTACCATTCCATAACTATACACATCCAACTTATGCGAAACTCCTCCATAGCTCTTAGAAAACACTTCAGGAGCAATATACCCTACGGTTCCTCTCGCGTCTAACATTGATATGATGCTGTCGTTTCTTTTGCAAAGCTTAGCAAGACCGAAATCCGAAATCTTCGGGCAAAAATCTTCGTCCATGAGTATATTCTGTGGCTTAATATCGAAATGCACAATCTTCGATACACAACTATTGTGCAAGTACTCTAACCCGCGAGCAACACCTACCGCTATATTGTATAAAGTTTTCCAGTCCACCTTCGTTGACATATCCTTGGAAATAACCTTGTCAAGGGATCTATTCGGCATGAACTCATAAATTATAGCTCTTTTGCTCCCTTCATAGCAGAATCCATACAGTGAAACGATATTAACATGAGATGCTATACTCATGCTAGTTAATTCATTGATGAAATCTTCTCCATTCCCCTCTGACTCCTTCAAGATCTTTAGTGCAATATCTCGGCCGCTGGCATCGGGTAATTTTCCTTTATAGACAGTTCCAAATCCTCCTTTCCCAAGAACATGAGCGAATGAGTTTGTCATCTTCTTGACGTTTTCATAACTATATCGTTTCAACATTACAACCGCTTCAATGTTCTCGTAATTTGAATCACTCTTTCTTCTCTCATCCTTTGCTCTCACCATTACCGCAATCACAACGATAATGATCAACACAGCTAAAGCGGCTGCGCCTCCTGCAAAAAAAAACAAGCGAACTAAGTGTTATGTGCATGAATGAGCCACAGAGATGTGGTTGCAGTGAAGGTAGTACCAAGTATGGGTTTTAACTTCTGTGAAGAATTATCTGCAAATGTATCAAATAAAAATTATGATTAACAAACATAAAAATCGCATACATTTTATAGGATGAAGGAAAAAAAACTTACGTTTTGGTGCTGCTAACGGACCCATCGAGCTTCTGTTGTTTCTCCAAACAAATAACATAATTATATATATTAGTTTATCAATTTATATTTTTTTACCTAAAAAAAAACGTAAAAATAGGTTAAAAACAAAAGTTATACGTAAAAATGCATTTATTCAATTCTTAGGTTTCGGGATGTTGAAGGTTAGCGACCATTATCGACTAATGCATTTATTCAATCCGTAGGTTTCAGGATTTGAAACTGGTATTGGCTTGATCAAGATTAAAAATTTCCAAACATATAAGATTTTTATACAGGAGTCAAACCAATATAATGTGCTTAAACAGATATAATCTGATAAGATACATAAATTTTTTGATAGTTGTCACTGTCATAAAAAATATCTGTTTTGATTGGGATGTTGCGATCCAACGGATTGTGATCTCTATCAAAATTTTATACGATAATATCAAAAAATTTATGATCATAAAAATTTTGATTGGGAGGTTGTGATCCAATCAGATTCTATCTGTTTATGACAGTGACAATATAATGTGTTTATGACAGTGGCGATTGGGAGGTTGTGATCCAATCGTATAAAAAAAAACTAGTTGTATTTGTTAATTTTGATAGTTGAATATGGTTGCTCTGGTGTGTGGACGCTTCGCTAGGGTATCATTAAACTAAAACCACTATATAGGCACTAGTTGGGATATGTACAATAATTTATATATAGAAAAAGAAAAATGAAAATTTTGAATCATCCACGTTTGACGAAATCAACTCCTAGCAAAATAGAAATGAAAGAGAGTTAATTAACCTGGTGTTATTGGGAATGGACGAGGGGCAAAACGTGACGACGAAGTCAGTTGAGTTAGGGCAAGTCAAGGTGCTGTTATTATCGTGGTAGGCGTAGCTATACCCGAGTGGGCAAGCGCGCTCGAAGTTCTGAGTGTACATCGTCGGCTTGCATTTTTGCTTCGACTTGAAGTCATGGGTGCAGCAAATCTCCCGGGTGTCGTACATTCGGCACGCGC
This sequence comes from Alliaria petiolata, assembly GCA_020283515.1. Taxonomy (NCBI): domain Eukaryota; kingdom Viridiplantae; phylum Streptophyta; class Magnoliopsida; order Brassicales; family Brassicaceae; genus Alliaria; species Alliaria petiolata. The sequence goes on along the minus strand of JAHZTW010000001.1, from coordinate 214,355,951 downwards.
TGATGCAGCCGATTTTTTCCCCACCGTCGAATAGATCAAGATCATCCGGACATGTCTTGTTCAAGTCAACCATACAACCCGCGCTGAAACATGTCCCGCTACTCTGTGACGGGACCACCATTAGCGGAAGGTTGTAACCGTGCTCGACATTGATGGTGTAGCTGTTGACTCCGCCGTCGTCGATACTAAAGTAGATATAAGTCACCGCGGACCAAGCGTATCCCCCGGGACATTCCATGTTGCCGGATTCGCAGTCTCCCGTGGCGCACGAGAAGTTTCCTCTCGAGTCCGTTGAGCAGAGCGTCCTACCTGAGATGAGAGTGAGACCGTACCATGAAGACAGCGCCTGTAGGGCACGCGCCTCCCTTGTTCTGAGAGCGAAGCCGGTCGGGGAGAGCTGTGATTCCCATGAGTAGATCACTGGCCAAACCGTGTGATTGCATTTGTTCTCAATGGTAATGATACTGCCCGACAACACTCCTGCGAACAATTTAAGATTAGGGAAGAAAACACAAGTTACAAATATCCAAACGAAAAAGGATAATCATTAATCGAGGGAAAAAAATCGTATTCGATACGAAGAAGTATGAAGCAACTAAGCAAGTAGGAAAATAATTGGCAATCTCTCCACCATATTAGCTTAAAGAAAAGTAAAAACGTTCCAAAGAGTGAATACTAACAATAAACAGCTCTGATTTTGTGTTATGTTTTCTCTTGCTTCTTCCTCGTTGGTTAGTACTTTGTCGGAATTGATATATCTTCATGATTATAATCTCATTTACACAATTTATTTATTTTTAGAATTATTAAAAAAAATATAAAGATTGACCTATAAAATCATCTAGATATTGACTGACCTCTGGTCGTTATTGGAGGTACCAGGCCTGTGATGTTTGACGTAGTCAAACCCAGCAAAAAAAATATTATAAAAAAAAACCCAAGCAGTAAAACAAAAATCCCTTCTAATTGCTTTTATGGTATATTTTTCAGTTAGAATGTTTGAACCTTAATTGTAACATAATTACATAACAAAGGTGTGTACTCTCCTTACTTTAGTGCCCAAGAAGGAATTTTGGAATAGCAAGTTTGCATTATGTATAAAATATTGTATTAGCCTAAAAGCTTTGGTGGTTCCGGATTTCGTCTTTCATTTAAGATCTAAAAGGTAGATGTGTATTTCACCGTTTCTGAGTCTTTCTTTGGCCTCCAAATCTCGTTTTGCCTCTGTGGAGTTCGTTTTATTTTAGTTCTCTTCTGGTTCGATCTTCTCCGTTCTCGTTCCTTGGAGTGCGGTGTTATCCGGGTTGGTTCGTTTGCTCTCTGTCGCTTTCTTTTTCTGACAGAGCGGAAGCTAGATAGATGCATATATTCTTATTTAGTCTAGGAATACCTAAGAATCAAAGCCTTCCTGCTATAGTTGAGATCTAAGATCTAGCCGAAAACAAGGATTGAGAATACTTCTCAGTGTTTATCAAAAACTCTTTATTAAAATATCAATATCAATAACAACTGAATAAAACCATAGGACAAAAGAGGCTATTTATAATAAAAGATAAAACTTAGTCTTAATTAAAAAAGGAAAACTACTAAAATATAGAAATTAGAAATAATACATATTTATCTAAATACAAATAAGTAATGATAAAGATATTGAAGATATTTTGGAAATATTCCAAATATCTCTCTCCATCATGTCTCGTCGGTCAAGAAGGATTCGTCCTCGAATCTTCAATAGCGTTTTCATGAGATAAACTCTTCCAGGATCCGTCTTCATAATCATCTCTTGAGAACCGAATTCTGCCCAAAATCGAGATCTGAACCAATCTGATTGTGCCCGGATTTTGCACGCGTCTATAATCTCTATGTTGATTCGTATTTGTGATTTCGTGTGTTTCTAGTACTCACCACCATAACCTCAATGACCGCTTCCTCTTCCACTTCATCTGTGGTCTACGTCGATGTTGTATGGGATTTTGAGAAATGTTGGCTCCCACCAAGCTATGCCATTAACACTCTTCGAAGCCAGGTGGAGACGGCTCTGCAGTGTTATAATCCTTGTTTTAAGCTAAACTCGTTGATTGCCCATGGACCCGATGGACATAAAGCTCATATGATTCGTTCAGCTGGAATCCATGTCGAATACATCGGAAAACCTAACATGAAATGAGACGCTAGAGAACCAGATGCAATTGATCATGTCGTCATTTGGCCATAAGAGCGTATTTATAATAAAAGCTAAAACGTATTCTTAATTAAAATAGGAAAATTACTAAAATACATAAAATAGAAATAATACATATTTATGTAAATACAAATAAGTAATGATAAAGATATTTTGAAATATTTCAAATATCTAGCTGCATCACTTTTAGATCGAGAGCTCCTTTTTCAGTGGTGCTTCTACCTAGGCGTTTTTCAGCCGTCGTTTGGATTTTGAGTTGAAAAGTAATTTGTGTGTTTTTTCAAGATCTCAGTTAGCGGTGTTTGGTCGTGGACATCTTCGGTAAGGTTTATTTGTAAGGTTCTCCAGAAGTTCAGTTGTCTGGTAGGTTAGGGCGTTTCTTTGGTGTCAAAGTAAATTCTGGTATATCATTTATGTATTTTGAATTCTAATTTAATCTCTGTATGGCTTCTATGTAACATTCCTCTGTATCACTCAATAAAATTTTCAGATAACAAAAAAAAAAAAAGTCTAAAAGCCTTTAGACATAAAATCAGAAGCAAACGAAAAAATAACCTTACATACTACTATAAGCATATTTATGCTTCCGCAACAGATATTGGAAGAGAAGTTACTTACTCTTTACAAAATAACATGCTCGTAAAAATACAATATATACTTAAAAGCTATCCATCTAATCAAACTTAAAATGTCTAACAAAAAAGTTTGCTGTTTTTTTATCACAATGGATCGGCTTAATTTTTTTATCACAATGGATCGGCTTAATTACCTTTATCTGGGGATTTATGTTCTCTCAGTCACTAAAAGGTCTCTCCCCACAGTAGTATAGCATCATCTGCTAAAAACAGAGCTATCATCATCTGTTTAAAACAGAGCTATCATCATCTGTTTAAAACAGAGCACTGATCTGACCCCTAAGAAGAAACTCTCAAAACCCAAAAGTTTGGCGAAGTGAAAAACATTGAAAAAATCATGTTTTCTTCTCTTCTTGTTGTTGCGGCTGTTGTTGTTGAGCTTTAAGTTTCTCGAGCTGCTTCCGAAGATAAGCTTGTTTAAGTTTCTCCCGACGATTTGTTGCCTGATCTTGTCTCCTTTGCTTCAGCTCCGTTGCCTTTTCTCTCGCTTGATTCACTTCTTCATGAACCTCTCTGCACAGATTTTTCATTACAAAAGAGAAGATCAGAGAGAGATATACGTTGATTCACTAAATAAAAGCAGAGCAAAATCTATAACGATGGACTTGCTTCCTTCTCTCTCTCTTTTTGCTACGTATCACACATGACTAACGGAGAAAAGGAGACAACAATGGAATTTACCTGACCATACGCACGTGTTGACTTATATCAGCTGTCCCAATTGTACGTCCGAGTCCAGCAAGTTTTGTGCTAAAGAGCCAACCATCATCTTCACCATCTGCTTTTAAATCCTCAGGTGGTGCTGTAATCGAACTGTTTCTGGTGCTTGATGGTTGTAAATCACCTTCATGTTCAATTCCTTTCCTGAAGAAATCCACACAGTACTTCTCTTCGGCTTCTTCATCTGAAAGCTCTCCCTTTGCAAGCTTTTCATATAACTGAGCCTTTCTCTCCAACGCGGCGTAGCTAACTGCTCCGTCTTTAACTGCTTTAAGCTCGAGCTTGTCCCTTCATTTCCCACATACAAAAGAACCGTCTTGATTAAGAACAAACAAAAGTAAAATCACTAGCGATAGTTAAGCAGCAGAATCGGTCCTAATTAAAAGCTTAAATCGGTGATCCTATCATCCTAAATGGCTTTTGACCATAGCAAAACACTGAAACTAAACTCATATAGCGCAACCAAAATTAAGATTCTACAGCATATCATAATCCTAAATTCTGTTGTTTATAATCGACATTCAATTTTAGACCAATGAAGAGATGAACAAAGATCAAACCCCATCTCCTGATTCCCAAATGCAGAAGAAATCATGCAATGCAGCCAATCATAAATTCTTCTACACAAAAACCATTAATCCCCCAAGTTTTATACTTTTTCTTAATCTACGTTCAATTTTAGACATATCATCCTACTTCTTAAACTACGAAGTTCGATTACAATCTATTCTTAATCTAAAGGATTGATACAATAAGGCAATATCGAGCCCTAATTCCCAAATCCTCTCGTTTCACCGAACTGACAGCAATAACCCAAAAAAAAAAGGATTCGAATTTGACGAATCTCCGACTTACTTTAGGGCGCGGCCCTCGACGCCGGAATTCTTCGCGGAGAAAGAGTCTTTCGCGGCGATCCTTTCTTTGGCGCGATGGTACTGAGCATCGGATCCCGTGAAATCCTTCGTCTGCTTAGCTTCTTCCTGCGACTTATAGAGCTGAGCTTTGAGCTCCATGATTGAGGAAGGACCCACACCTTCGATGGCGCGATGCTTCTTCGGCATGATAGAAGATTCCGTTATCCATCCCAGCGATTCAACTACCACTCTCTTCCTCGTCTCCTCTTCTCCTTCCATTTTCTTCTCCTTCTTCTCCTCCTCGCTCGCTCTAAATCTGTGCAATACAGAGCTTGAATTGAATCTCTGGTTCGTTTTCTCTCAGAGGTTGAACTTCGATGGAGAAGATTTTGGACCCAAATTTAAAATCAAAATTAAATTGGATCGTAGATATAATTATATAAACGATAATTAATTATAATTATGTTAATAACGTTGGGCTTTTTCTCACTATTGGGCCTATGGATGTTTGATTAGGCCCAAACTTAACCCCCGCGTCATGACCACTCGCAAGTGAAGCGTGTTGACGTCACCTCCCCAGAAAATTTAGTCACAAAAGTTATCAAATTTCACCTTGAAAATAAGTTTGTAACATAATGAAGTTGCTTTAAACTCCGTGTAAATGACTAAGAGTTGATTACGTTAGTGCTAATAAAGCCAGCTCGTTATCTTTAACAGATCACTAATCCAGCTTATTGGATCGAATGTGGACATATATATTGTATTCATAAGAAATAATACATCCCATAATATTCACTTTAAACGACTTTTTCTCATTTCCCTTTTTTAATCATGTTAACCAAACGACCTATTCAAATACTATATAGGAAAAACGAAAAGTTATACTTACAAATACTACAAAAAGTCAAAAACAAACCGAAGCAAATCCAACAGTATCTATCAAAAACAAATGTAAGAAATGAAAATCTGATATTGGGTATCACATGATTCACATCCAAAAAAACAAAACTTAGAATCAAATCCTTATATGATTGATCTTCACACCCATCAAATCAATTTAAACAGATTCACAAGTGCGTTACTTTTGCGACAAGGCTGAGGAACCATGACCTTTTGTTCATGATCATTTCTTGTTACCACTTGAATGATTTGGCCATTACTTGTTCCATTTGTGTTATTACTTTGATGATGATGACCCAATTCATCAAGAACAACTCTTTGCTTTTGAAACTGTTCCCATTTGTCTTGAAATAGATAGAATAAGACAATACAAGAGAGTTGAGCTGTGAACAAGATTGTCCAAAGACTTGAGTCTCTACTTGATGACGTCTTCTTATGGTAAGCTCTTATGCCTGTGTATATGTTTACTATGCCAACTATTGACACTACTGTTCCAAGAATCCAATGCAATAAGAACCATTTCAGTCTCCTTTTGCTCCCTCTACAATGCATTCAATAGAATCACGATATATATATTAGAGAGAGATATGTATGTGTATAGCTGTATGTATATGTACCTAGTGGGCTTGAAGACACCGGTCAGGAATTGGAGCCACATGGCTGCATAAAGAGCCAAGCCAAGTCTTTGATGGTTGTTGTCAAAAGAGTTCTCCAATGTTCTTAAAGAAATTATAGCTCCTATTGTTGCCAAAACCACTGCTAGTATCTGCTCATTTATAAAATAAAGTAAAAAAATAAAATAAAATGCAATCTCGTATAAGTAATGAAGAGAAAATCTTTTGTGTTTTATATATGTGTGTTATGGATTCGAGTATGTGTCTACGAGACGAAGAGTGTAATCATAATGTATCCTTAGATCCTTTCCCTTAATATTCAAGAAATCATGATCAAAGCTATAGAAAATTCAAGAAACATTCCTTCATAAGCTATTTATTTGAATTAATTTCAATACATATATATCTAGCTGTTAAAATTGAGTAAATTTAAGACTACTATGAGTGCTTGTTTTTCAATTTTAAAAGTTCTTTTCCCCTTAAAAAGCATATTTGGTATTATATGTATAGTGGAGAAAATGATTAAAGTGAGATGTCATAATGAGTTTGAACTAAAGATTTTAAATATTTTTTCAAATCTCAAATTCGAGAATGATAACAAAAACCTCAACGATATTACTATATCTTCTCCGTCATTATAAATATTTATGAGGTGATTAGTAATAATTAGATTACCTGGAAAATGACATGGAGGTAGAAGAATACTTTAACTTTTCTTCCATTTTCATTAGCTTTATTGGCCATTCTAATGAAGAGAATCCCCATTGGCATAAGAAATCCCATAGAAGCCCATAAGAGAATGCCATGAAGCTTTATGCTGTTTATCATTTGATGACTCAACTGCCATTTGAAATTTAAGACAATATTTCTAAATTATTAACTACTAGTAGTACACTTAAAAATATCTATAAAAATAAACCCCAAAATGTATTGAGAATCACATAATATACTATAAGCTTTTACAAATTAAACAAGAAGAGATTAAATCCAAAATATATACCTTGTCTTGTACTAGGGATCCTTTGTTCTTCAGATTGCTTGGTGAATGGTTATCAATGGTGACTTCAAGAGATGAACCGATGACAAATGGTGAAGCAGAAGAAAGATAGAAGATAATAGAAACCAAAACAGTCCCTATCGATTTAGATATTTTCATTCTGATCTTAATCACACTAGCTAACCACACTAAGAAATAACCTCACAGCACAATATCACTCTCTTAAATTCCCTTTAACTCTCTCTCTCTCTCTCTCTCTCTCTCTCTCTCTCTCTCTCTCTCTAAATCAGTTCATCATTCGATGAGATTTCGAGAAAGATACCCATGAAATATATACACATGCATGAAGCATACAAGTACATGTATATTACTGGATAAAAGGGTGCATATGTGAGATGGAAGAGGGAGAGAGAGACAAATAGAGATGATGCATGTGATTGCTGGTGCAAAAGAGGCTTTTAATGGAATGATTTGAGGGCTTAGCTCGTTAAAGAAATGATATTCAATTTGATCATGAAGGGATGGGCCAAATTCAAATGATCATCATAATGTTAATTTTCCTTGATGTCATAAATTCAATCACCAAACCCAAGATACCATCCAACATAATCATGATCTTATATAATAAGTCAAAAAGTGATGAAAAAAAAAGAAGTAAATAAATATTATTTGCTTGGTGATTTTAATTTGCATATCTAGCTAGTATCTTCATGTAATTGAATCATGATCACATCCCCTTTTCTTCTTGATAACTTAATATATGCACACACACATATATATAATACAGACTCACACACCGCTCACATGCAGTGGCGAAGGTACATGGAGTGTGGGAGGGGCAGTTGCCCACCATAAACTTTTTCAATTAGTGTAAATATGTGAAAGTTTTTAATTATGTCCCTGCTAAAATTTCAAGTTTATAGAAGTATTTTGCCCCGGATAAAAATAATTTCTAGATTCGTTCTTGCTCGCATGTGAGGTTTTGGACTTTATGTGTTATCAAAGGGAATAAATAAGTAATATTTTTAGCTTTTCAATTTGGTCCCATGCGGCCATGCCATAAGCAATCAAATAAACAATTCACTTGTTCTTGGTTAATAATGTAATTTATGTTTAATATGCTCATAGATTTATAAGCTTCTTTGCAAATTGTCTTGTTATCAGTTACAACAAACCATATATAGAATAAGAGAGTTCGTGAATGTAATGTTCACATCATTGAGTTAATTTCCATTTTTCACAGTTAAATTGTATAAAAGGTCTTGCCACATCATTAGTTGTATAAAAGGTGTTGCCACATCATTAGCTAAACTTGCATGAATATCCAAAGAGAATAAACTTGCATGAAAAAAGGACAACATCGTCTTTTTTTTTGTTCAACAGGAAAACTTTTGGACAACATCGTTACGGAAAAAAAACAAGAAAGTAATAAGAAGAAGAAGAAATTATAAAGAATAAGAAATTAGAACTTTATCGTTACTGTTATCGAAAAATCGTTTAAATCCGTAATTAAAAATATGATTGTAAAAATGCTTATGCAAAATATTCTATTAGTATTTTTTTCAAGATACTTAAAAAGATTGTATTATGTTTTTTTGTCTTATTTGGTCAAATTTGCCGGTTGCCTGTTGCAATTTTCTAAAAATAAATTGTTACAAATTTGGCAGATTAAGGTTCTTAAGTGGTAATCTCTGTCAGATCTCGAGAATCGCGAAGATAGCAAAAGGCAAACCTACATTTGATTAATTCACATTATCGTTCGTGACTCGCGGTGACTTAACGATCATCGAAATGATTACAATGCATGGGTAAAAAGTCTCTGATTCCATCGATTAAAACACTAACAAACTATATATAATTACACACCTAATGAAATATTTGGTAGGCAGTCCATTTTATATCAACATTCTTCGTTTGCTTTTTCTCTCTTTTTAATTCACTTCGTTATCAAAAGTTGAGAGACGGAAAACAAGAAAAGTGATCCTCACCCATTAAAAAACTTATGAAAGAGAAATTCCTAATGGACAAATAATATTACCCTTATATTACGGATAAATCAAATAAATAAAAATAACTCGATCATTTTCATTTTCAAAAAAAATCGTTTCTTAAGAATCAAGTAAAAAACATGCATCAAGTTGGTATGAACTATGAAGTAGAATAAGATTCATAATATAGCATACAACTATCATGTAACTTAAAAACTTAAATCACAAAAAAATTAATAGATTTTACTATTACTATTGTAGATTACCAATTAAAAATTCATAATAAAAAGGAATGGAGGATCAAAGAAACATAATTTATTTTCAAAATTATTATAGAAATTTTTTTGAACCAAAAAATAAAGTTTAAAATAGGTAAGTTATTTTAGTAATTATTACTTTACGTAAAAGAACTTAAGAAGACAAAATTGGGTAGAGAGGAAGCGCAAGAAAGAAGCTTATGCAGAAATTAGACCTACGTAAGCTGCTGAAAGAGAGAGTAAAGAGGATATAACATATGCCATTGTTACTATCATTGGCTCCTTTAAACCACTGAGCCGAAGGTGATGATGAAAGGGTACCGTTTTGAAAACGCGACGCCCTCTTCCCTTTAAACGTTTAGTCGCCGAGTAATACGCGACCTGCGTGCCAAAACACAACACATTATCAACCAGCGGTTGCCGTTGCGGTTGCCGTTGCGATTAGAGAAAGAGAACCACTAATAGTTATATTCTACTATTTACCTGAATTATGACAGAAGCAGCTTCCGAGATAGAAACACCAGAAGATACGAACAATGGGAAGAACATTCCTGAGCAAGCAGCCATTGCAGCCAAAGCTCCACCAAGAGCCAACGATCCTGTATCTCCCATGGACACAGATGCTCTGTACCGATTGTGAAGTAGAAACCCGAAACACGCTCCAGCCATCGAAGCTCCAAATACAGAAAGATCTGGTCCAAAAGAAAAAAAACGAAATACCCATTAAAATTAGTGAGCTACACACACTATTAAAATGCAATGTCTTTGAAGATTTTTGAAAGTAAATGATTTGGTTTATTAAGTATAGTCATTAGGGACTAACCAGAGCAAATAGGAAGAACTGCTATTGCCATTGCAACGAAAGCCAAGCAAGCAATACCTCCTGCTAATCCATCGAGACCATCCGTTGCTTTGACTAAGTTTCCCATGGAAACGAAGTAAAACGACGTCAACAATAGATAAAGTTTTCCCAAACAAACGAGACCTAATGGTGAAGGCAAAGGAACCAACATTTTCCTGGAAAAAAAAATATTCAGAATCAAGAAGACGGTTATGTGTAAACATCTAAATAACCCAATTTGTCAGTCTTGGAGAACTATAGAAAAGCTAATTGTGGACTGGTCTAAATATAAATCATGTGGATTCTTATTCTCATGTACGTTCATATGAAAGTAGATACGCGAGTTACCATCATATATGCGTTGATCAGATTAGTTATAAGAGGCTATATATGCCATAAGGAGATGATATGCTCGCAGTCTCCAACCAAAACGCAAAGCCAGTCCCTACAGCTCCCTGTGATGCATGCTGATAGATCAAGTTACGAGGATGAAAACATTTACAAGCACATGATAGAGAGGAAGGATTAGTTAAATACCTCCAAAAGGAGTTGTATCTTTGCAGATAAACCATTATTATTATCACTGTGGAGGCTTAAGGAGTCATCAACTAGCCCAATGGCTGCAAATACTACGGTTGCAGCTGCTGCTCCAGCAACCTCGATGGACGAAAATTTAGTCAAGGCTATTGCAACAACGACACCAACTGGAACAAAGAACAAACCGCCCATTGTCGGGATTGTTTGTCTGCGGTTATGTGTAACTGGCCCTAGTGTCCTAACTGGCTCATGCACTTTCAGTCTATCTAAAAGCGGAACGAAAATATAACCGGCTAAGGTGACTAAAGCCGCCGATGTGAAGAATGGCAGGCTTAAGAAATATGGAGGCAGAGGCAGTCTAACAATCTTCCAAGCAAAAGAGTCCACTAATAAAAGCAGCGGTGTCAAAAAGGCAAGAAGCCCCAAATTGATCCCATATCTGATTCTGCATATGACAACAACAAAAAAATCAATGTCAAAACAAATGAAAGTTCACGAGAGAACAATCTGCTGTGATATTCATAAGACTAAGAAAGAATCTCTAGGGAACAAACACTTGTTAAACAACAGATCCTACATTCAAATTCCTTAAAGCCTCCATCCACACACACACACAACACACACACACACATAGTGGTAGATAATGATAAAGATTAAAGAGTAGTGGCATGGTTAATATCTGAAACTAGCTACGTGCCTGTGCTTTTTCCGACCTCTTGGAAACTTGCCTAGCCTCTGAGCAGTTGTTTCGGTTACCACATTCAGCGCATATTCCCCGTCGCTCTCTTCGCCTTCACTCGACGAAATCACATATGTAGCAGCAAATATGTCACCGGAATAAAAATCAAATGAATCCTAAGGAAAAAAGAAAAAGACGAGGAAAAAAGATGAAACTTTGATGCCAGCCAAAACCACACGTATTGTAGAAGAATGCTAAACTGAAATGGATTTTAAGATTACGTCATCAAATGCCTTGACTAACACAGAGCTATGTCTCATGCTGCATCCATGTCTCTTCAAGCTCGCTGCACTGAACTGCATAGAATCCGAAACAAAAAAGTATAAAAGAGAAGAAGCAATATAAAGAGTGACGATCAAAAATGATTTAGCTCATACCAATAATAAGCAAACAAACATGTGAAATACCATACTATTAGTTGTAGTTTAGCAATAGATCTTACAGACGAAACGCTCGTAATATGTAATCCAATCACTACAAATTCTATGGAAAGTAGAAATTGGAATTGCAAAAAAATCTGTATTTGTAAATTGGAACCAACCAGACGACAAATCCCATGGGAACGAACACTCGCAATCACAAATGGCAAAAGACCGAGAAATGAGCAAAATCGCCTATTACAACCGAACGAATCATGATTCAAAAATCAAAACAGATACCGCGGGAATGAGAAGAGCAAGATACATGTTGTTACCTTGAAAGAAGAGCGAGATCCAGATTCGACGCGAAGACGTGTGACGGAAAGGAGAGGAATCGATTCAAGAGATCGAAACGGATTCGGATGATGGAATCGGTAAGAGCTCGGACTTAACGGTAAAGATCTCATCGCATCGCTTAGAGAAGGAGGTGGTGAAGAAACGACTGAAATGGAAGAAGACGAAACAAAAACGATTGGGTCAAGCTCTGGTTCAGTGATTGGTGATTCACACACACAATTCACGCCTCTGAATTTTTTCTGTCGCATACAAATCTCTCTGTGAAAATGAAATGCAGAAAAAAAAAAAATCAATTCACTGTTTCAGTAGAGGCTATTTTCGGAAATCCAGAGGTTTCTCTCAAATAAAGAACATAGCCAAATTACGAGTTGACATTGTACCGCAATCAAACCAAACTAATCAAACCCAAACCAAACCCAACCCAAAGCGAACCAGAGTCTACTAATACTAATACTATTGAAATTTAGCATTATTTGCTTTTTTACAAGTTTTAAATTTGATTTCAACCTCACAGGTAGATCTCGACCAGACAGCGATTTAAGAAAAACATGAGAACTTGAACTCTGAGAATCAAATCCAACACAACCCAAACCGAATTTGAGAACCAAGTTGAGCTAAACTGATCAAACAAAGCTACGTTCGGTTAGAGTTTTACTAAAACAGAATTTATCGAAGCTAAAACCAAATCTGAAAAATAACACAAAATCCAAAATGACCATCCCTAGTTTAAATTAACGTTTTTATGGCGCTTAGTCAGATTTGCTGATTATTTAAGGAAAACAAAAATGTTTGATTACATGTGAAGTGAATGTCCTAATCCAACTATGATAATGCATCGTGGCATCATGCTCATGCATGCCTTTCCTCGAGCCCCTGAAGAAATTCTTCTATTGTGGGAGAAAGAATAAGTGGAAAATGACTAGCTAGGAAAATAATTATTTCTGTAAAAGATTGATAATAAAGCATATCACAGACTCCAAAGACACATGAAAAAAAAGTCTTGGAGTTAGGAATTATCTTAACTGCCAACTAACATTATTCAATTACTCTTCTTGTCAGTGGAAATCTCTAGAGAGACAGCAAAAGATAGTATTTTAGAATGTGAGCTGCCATTTGTCAACAAGTCACGGGAACTGTTTCCTTTAAAGAAATAAGTATATATAATGATTATAATCTCATCATCAAATTAAAATAATTACATTTTTTCTGGTAGCTAGCTAAACTGACAAACAAAAAATACATTTATCCTGTAAAAGGGTGAATGATGTGTATGGGAGAATAAGACACATCCATAGAACGTACGTAATAACAAAATCTGATACAGGGCTTGGAAAATTCCAAGAAGGTTATATTACCAAAAACAACATATAATCAGAGGAAAACTCATTTCAGAGCTAAAATATTCCATACAACAGACGCATGCAAAAAGTATAATATCACATAGACAAGTCATATATAAGTTATAACTCTCACGGAACCGTATTACACATTAAACTATACAAGTTATAAGTTATAGTATTGTTATTTCAATAAAAGATTGACGATTATATTTAAACTATCAATAAAAGATTGACGATTATATTTAAACTAACCTTTAACCAACAAAAAAAAGATTATATGATAACGATATAAGTTTTGACCCAAATAAGTGAAGAACAAAAAGAAAAGCAATGTCCAAATAGTTAGTGGGATAATAATAAAAATAGCACAAAGCATAAGTGGTGTTACTCTCATTACTATAGAAGCCTTAAAAAAGATATAATGGAAACCGACATTTTAATTCTAACCCTAAAATTGGATTCTCACATGTCGAAAAGAGAGACCTGTCACGGACTCACGGGTATCACTAACTGTCTCTCCTTTTGAACTTGTATAAAGTTTTATATAATAATGTAGATTCTCGTCACATAATAATAGTAATACGTGTCTAATACGTGTGTCTTGTGTGAGTGGGTGCTTATATAAAGTCTCAAACCGAGTGAGAACATATAGAAAGAGTTAAAACAGATATTTCATGAGAAAAATGAAAGGTGAGTTTCTTTCACTCGTTCTTATTTCTCTCCTCTTGGCCTTCTCATTTGTTCGTGGAGGAGGAGAGTCGGGAACGCCTGCTACTGCAGCGGCTAGCCCGAGTAGTCCAACCGCAAAATCAAGTGGTACAAGCGGATCAAGTGGTTCGTCTCATGGACCTAATTGGGGATATGAATGGGGATGGGGATCAACCCCGGAAGGTGGTTATGGCTATGGCTCTGGTTCCGGTTCATCACCAGACGGAGGAGGAAAAGGGAATGGATTCGGGTTTGGTTCGGGTTCAGGTTCTGGTTCAGGAACTGGGTTTGGGTTTGGCTCGGGAGGAGGAGGAGCCACAGGTGGTGGTTCTGGCCATGGAAGTGGGACCGGACACGCAAATGAAAGTGGCGGCTCAGGCGGTGGAAACGGTGGAGCATCGCCAGGTCGTAGAGAGAGGAGCCAACACCGCTAGAAGAAAGATTTTCTCGTTGTTGCTACTTAACACAAGCATATATATACATAATAAGACTAGAAGAAAAGAGAGAACATTACTACCACATATATAATATTAGCTTAATGCATAAATAAGGAGAGATCAAAATAATAAGTAGTTGGGGCTTTACCACTGTACTTTGTATTATATAACTTATATATAAACTTATTCTATTTGTGTTCTTGCGCCAAAACTAGTATACTTAAATAAATTAAAATATAGCATCTGCTAATTAACAAAAAGCAACGGAGGTTTTGCCGTTTTCTTGAATCTAAACCCGACATATGACTGTCGGAAAAAAAAAACCTCCGACATATGATACAACAAAGCTAGTATAAAAGTAAGATGTACAAATTCTGGTCTTCTTACTCACGTAGTCACGTTATCTTTTTAATAACTTTTTTTTGGCCTCCAAGTAATGACCAATATATATATTTACTGCAATGTATGCAGCGTAATTGAATTGAAGATTGGTTCTTTTTTTATTCCAACCAATTATATATTTATATAAAACTAAAGGTTTTGGATAACCACACCTGAAAATAAGACTTTATTATTTACTTGTAGCATCATAATTGCTGGAAACCTGAGCGTTCTCTACCATACCGTAGTTTCTAGTAGTTTTACAATAAAAATTTAAACATGTGTAACTCTACCACTACTATTTCAGATGAAAAGAAAAAAAAAATTCTAAAATTTTCTTAAAATAGCAACTGAATATTAGTTTTGAAAAAAAAGAAAATTTTGGTTATAAAAAAAAAAGGTATAATTTACCATAATCATACCAAATAAGTTATTGTTATATATTTTACAAAATAACAACTGAATATTAGTTTTGATTTAACTAATAAACATGACGGTACGTATTATCAAAAACATTGTATCTTTATACACATACATAATAAAAGTCAATTAAAATGAAATCAATTAGTACTAAACTAATTAGTATAAAAAATGGAAACTTTTGTTTTAATTAAATTACTGACCAATACGTAGAACTGTAGAAGCATCACATGAGCAAATCTCAATACGTAGAGAAGCATCAGGCGTAACTGGGACCTATCATTTGATTCGCCATGATAATATTATATGAGTTTGTCATCTTGTGATTCAAAAATGTCCAAAAAGAAAATACTAAGTTTAATGCCAGTCATGAAAATCAGTAATGAAATATTCATATCGTTGGAGCAAGATTTGGAGCAAATTGTTACAGTGAGCCGTTAGGCAGCCTCAAATTGTTACAGTGATGAGCCGTTGGGCACCCTCAAAACTCGCCTACGACCAACTTTATACCTAATCTCCCCAGATTCTATGAGCACGAACACATGGAAATCTGATTCACTAATCTTCCCAGCTTCTATAAGCTTGAGTCCATCGAAATCTGGTTCACTATTCACCAACCAACAAAAAAAACAAAACAAAAATAACCCAGTCAATATAATAAACCTCTGATTAAAGGCAGAAAATAAAATCTCGAAAATTTGTTCAGAAAAAAAAAAAGAATCTTTTTACCTCTTGGGCTTGGGCAGTTTCATACTTTCATGGATGTAGTAGAACGAGCGATTCTCATCTCCGCAAAATAGATAAAGAAACTGGTCATTGCAAGAGTGGAGAAGAGAATCCAAAAGACTGCGAAGATCCTCCCTTGAACAGACTTGAACGACTTGTCGCCGTAACCAACCGTGGCCACCGAGATAACCGAAACATAAACGGAATCCACTAAATCCAATTGCTCGTACAAGTGAAAGAACAAAGCTCCGACGACGATGCAGAGAAAGACGCCGCATAACGCCAAAGGAAACTTCCACCGTATCCTTATTCTCCCATTCCCGGCGTCGACGACAATGTGATGATGTCTAGTAACCGCACTGCTGCTTCCGGTGCTGATTCGAGCGAGGATCGCTTTTTCTTGAAGATCCAGGATGTGGTTCACCACGCAGTTGAGCAAGAAATCGAGAAATCCGGCGCCGATCAGTACCAAGACGCTGGTCAGTATCTTCGCCGCTGCAGTCGACGGGACAATGTCGCCGTAACCCACCGTGCAAAACGTGACGAAGAAGAAATATAAAGCGTCGACCCAACGATTGGTCTTGGTTCCGGAGAATTGGTCTAGAAGCAACCAATAGATGAAAACCCCAAAGATTAAGTAGACAAAAAGTGAGATCATCGCTATTTTAACGATCGATCTCTATTTCGATTTCCATATTCCGGCGGCTGGAGGATACTCAGAAATCCAAAGAGGTTTTTTCTTTATCTTCATCCTCACTTTCAAGTTCCAAAGAGATTTCATGATTTCTCTCAGTTTGGCATTTCATTCTGTTTTTCTCAGGTAGGATCTATATATATACCCACGTAGGAAACATTCTGTGCGGGAAATTGCATTATTTGACTGGTTAATTAACAACGACGTCGTTTTTAGAGTCTACACCCCACACAACACAAAGCTCTGACTTGGACTTGGGACATTTTAACAATTTGTATTGGGCCTTTGATGGGGACAATTAATCAACTGTGTTATTCCCCTGACCTCTGTGCTAGAAGTACATTTAACAGATAAATATTAGCTACAAGAAAATAAAAATACTTTATCAGAAATCATATTCGTATTCAATTGCCAAACAGAAGTTAAAACATTTGTTGTTAAAAATTTTTAAATAATATTTGAATCGGAATGACTGATTCATCAACCTATCATACAGTTAGAACCCTTGATTGATGTTAAATTTTACAATAGGATTAACGAAATTCGAAATAATCTTAGGTGTGAAACGAAACAAATGCATTTACTGTAAAGCAAAACAACACAAAAATATTTATTGATGGTAATTTAGAAATCAAATTAACTATATCAAAACTTTTAAGTAATAATTTCGAATGATTAAAACGATTTTTTTTTATCAGAAAACAATTCTTCAAATTAAGATGAAATATGTCTTTCATGTATGCTTAGTGCAAAATGACACAATTTTTTTTTTCTTTATTGCTCCGTTTGTAATACGAAATTCTATATGAATAGTGATGTGTTACGTTTTCACGTGTTCACCACAAAACAAACACGGTAAATGCATCATTGCTCACACACCATTAATGAAAAGATCTAGTTCAATGTTGGAACAATTCGGTGAAATCAAAGTTCGCGCATATATATCCTACTAGACATATTACATTGAAGAGGGACAATGAAAATGGACAAAAAGGTAGACAGATAGAGTACAAATGAATTGGACATATTGTACGAATTGGGGTATTGATAGATGCATAGTCTCGTCACGATGTACGAGACTCTCGTGCTAAAGACAATGTCTTGGCCAAATTTTCGGATATCTTTGGACAAAGTGTGGTTCCTACTCCTAGTGGTCCCTTCGTCCGATGTTGGATACACTCTCGTATTAAGTTTGTCTTGTTCCATCTCTCTCATTTGTGTACTCAATTATTAGTCATAATTTTGAAACCTTCCTCCATCTATCTATAATAACAATCTGAATAAATGCCAATTACCCTTTAAAAAGTTGTGTCTTTTCAAAATTGTTATTCGTATTTTTTAGAATTCCAATTTTAATCCAATAAATGCTATTTGTGATTGCGTCTTTTCAATTATCAAAAATTGCTTCTTTTCACTTATGTCTTTTGAAGGTTTTTTATATTTTTCAAACCACCTAAAAAGGATCATTTGATAATGATTCATGCTATAATGGTGAATCAAAATAGTATGTTATCTAGATGGTTTGCTATAAATAAAAAAAAAAGTTCAAAATATAAATTATGATTGTTTTCCAACAAAATATGTATGGAACTAAAATTTAAATATTTGGATAAAAGTTAAGATTATAAATCGACTTGGGAAAAAATATAATATTTACCCTTCTTATGAGTTATATTATCTTCAAACGTTAATCAATTGTTTTGAAAGAAACACGTTTTTTGAAGATATTTTTGCAGATTATGGTGATGAGGAATGCTATGCAACAATCTATAATAACAATCTGAATAAATGCCAATTGCCCTTCAAAAAGTTGTGTTTTTTCAAAATTGTTTTTCGTATTTTTTAGAATTCCAATTTTAATCCAATAAATGCTATTTGTAGTTGCGTATTTTCAATTATCAAAAATTGCTTCTTTTCATTTATGCCTTTTGAAGATTATTTATATCGTTCAAACCACCTAAAAAGGATCATTTGATAATGATTCATGCTATAATGGTGAATCAAAATAGTATGTTATCTAGATGGTTTGCTATATGGTGGTGGCGGCTGGTGCGGATGCATATGTAAGAAGAAGAAGAAGCGTTGTTGTTCTCACTGATGCCTGAACCACTAACCTCTTGGGTTGAAATGACTGCACCCATTATGTGTAATAAGCGTTGTCTTGGTTAGGAGGTGGTGGTGGGATTACTAATAAGAAATCAAGCAACACGGCCACGCAGGAATGAAGAGGAAACAAATTACCATTCGCAAGTAGGGATTGTCACCTTGGCAAGATGCGCAGGTGATTGTGAAATCGGAGCGTTCCCATCCACCGGCTTCATGATCTCTCTGTATTCACTACGCCATTCTCATCTCCTCTGATTTTCTTATCAATTTCGAACAAAGTGACGCTACTTTATATATATATATATATATATATAATTTCTAGACTGGAATTGTGTTTTTTAATCTTTAATTAATCATTTTAATTTATCTATAATTTTATTTATGTAAAAAAAAAACACGGACAATCAGATCAAATCTTATCTTTTTTGTTTTATATACTTCGCTAACAAGAAATCCAGATGTCTGATAAACAAGTAAAATCGAAATACAATAATTGACTTATCAATGAAAACACAAATAGTACAATATTATTATTATCGATAACATAATCTTTTTTTTGATAAGTATTTGAATATTTTTTCTTTTGCATAAGAGAATAATGATTAAAGATACTTTGGATTTTGTTTTTTCACACGAGTACTTCTTCTTCTCCTAACTTGTTCACCGCCATAGTTTTCACACTATCACCATCATCATCCTTATGTAGATCCATCTCATCCACCTCGCTTATCCATCCACAGTTGCTAATTTTTGCACCTACACCCATTTTAAAATATTTCAAATATTGAGTTTGGTAATTTATAAAATTTATACAATTTGTTTGTTAGTTTAATACCTTTTATAGACTGAAGTGCATAGCCGTTTGATACTTTTCCAGATACCATATTTTTTGGTGATTTGTCCATGCTTGCTTTAAGTTTCTCTGTGTCCTTTTTTTTAGATCTTGTTTTTTCTAAAAGAGAAGAAGAAAACAATTTCTGTTAAACTAAAATTAATTACTTAAATAATAATTATTGCAAAACAAACCGCTAAACGGTTCTTTATTTAAAATTTTTAATATGTTTTATACATTTGTAAATCTGTATTTATAAAGCACAAGTATTATCATTTCGATTGGTATATGCTTAATTTTCCTTTATCTCAATGAGTTTTCGATTGGTATAAAGCACGAGATTCTTCCGTCGCTTCTTGGGAGTGTTTGTCTCCTTGTAGTAGTAAATGTTATTTACGACATCAAATTTTATACTTTCTTAAATATGTTTAAATGTAATAACCATAAACATAACCACTTGTATAAGAAAAAAGTTTCAATGTAACATTGCTTTTATACAATTTTTAAATTATTAAATTTTTTTAACTCTAAATATTTTGTGTTATAAATAAAATTGGGTGTTGAAGAATATAAGAGTCCAACAACAAGCAAATTGAATATGAAGGAATCAAAACCTTTAAATTTTTTTGTGTAAAGGCTGTAAAACAACTATAAATGAATGACCAAGAAGAAACGCAAAAAAAAAATTTTTTGTTTATTTTTTTTTTTTATTTTTTTCTTTTTTTTTTTTTTTTTTTAATTTTTTTAATTTTTTTTTTTTTACTCAAACAATTGTAATAAAACTAATTCATTATTAAATTTATAATATTATTGTATATACATAAGCTTTTTCCCAAAATAATAATTGTTAGATAATATCAAATAAACGGTTGTATCAATTACATGTCCATATGCTTGGTAAATAAACGATCATCGATCATATCTGTTATGTTTTTTAAACTATTTGTATGCACCGTTTTAAATTGTTCGCCAGTATGGGTTTCATTAATGAAGTTATTCTCATCGCTCTCATTCACTCTATCATTAAACAAGAGATTCGTTTTGTAATGTGTTGACTTTCTCATCTCTTTTATTAGGAACATAAAATTAAAAAAGTGTTTTAATTAACTTATATATTGTGTTCGCTCTTTTAATGGCAATTGTTTCATTTCTGGTTTTACAGATCCGAAAGTTATAAGTTGGTATGGAGACTGTGAGTACTTCCTCCTATAATGTTAGCGTTGAAGAACCATTAGAAGATGTTTGCGGGGATACAATTATTATAATTGTGAAGTTGTACAACATCTTTGCTTCGTTTCCAATATTGAATTCTTTTATTTTTAATGCAGCTGATTTTATTTTGGAAAATGAGTCTATAGATAAAGAAGATTTCTATAATTCTTTGATCGATGAAGGGATTTTAGTGGAAGAGGCAAACACGATTTTAATGAATCTTATACTTATAGCTTCTGAGGTGACTAAGTCTAATGATTACTCGCCTTCAAAAATCATGACACTCTTCTTAACATCATATATCCATCACAACAACACGTATGAAGATATTATGGAGGACCAAGCAATTGAAGATTCTTTTCATTCGTGGAATGTCGTAAAGAAGCCTCCTACTGATGATGCAATTAATTTTTTGGAAAGAATAACTTTTATGATAGATACAAAGGAAGAATGAGATGGCACTAAGATCTGTGTGATTTGGCAAGAAGAGTATGTTAATGGACAAACTCTTTTGAAACTACCATGCAGTCATATGTTCAACGTTGATTGTCTTCTTACATGGTTTGAAACAAGTCATGAGTGTCCTTGTTGTCGATTTAAGTTACCTTTTTAGATCATTAAAAAAAATATTTGAGTATGTATTTCGTTTATTCAGATGTAAGTTGTAGATGTATTAAATGTTTGTAATGTAAACAATATTTATTAAAAAAAATATTATTTATAAATGAGTTCCGTGCGCAAGCACGGGTTCAGGACCTAGTATATATACATACAGATTCAAATAATTATTTTACTCATTTTATGTATCCTGCATGCATTGTGTCTTGGTACATACTTAAATAACTATGTATTTTTTTAATAATATTTGACAAAAATATAAATAACATTTTTACTTTATATGTAATATGTATATATAAAAGATGAAACCATTGTTTAACAGTATGCACGTAATGAGATTTTTAATTCTACTATTGTTTCGTAAACTATTATTACACTACATATATATTCTTATCATGGTATCATTTCCAACTATGCATTCCGTTATTTCTTATCGTGAATTCGTGATATTGTTTCTTAGCTAACTATTGTTTTTTTTTGTTTGTCTTATTTTACATACGAAACAGCAGAAAGAATTGAAGATCAAAAATTTGTTTCAATTGGTTGTACTCTTTAACTGGATCTTTTTGGTTGAACCGAACCGAGCTAGGCCCATATAGTGTAATTATTTCTAGCCCAATAGTTGGAGTAAATAGCTTTCGGGTCGTCAGAAGCAAAGCGATGGAGCGATGATGATGCCGAACTGGCCGAGACGGAAACAGAGGAGAACATCTCGGAATTATCTGTCTCCGAGGAAGTAACGGCGTCTCAGTTTCTCGTTACGACGTCTAACGCCGTTAAATTTGTCGTCTGTGATCCGTAACGAAACGCTTACCCACTAACGCTGGAAATCGCCGTACCAACACCGGAAATGGTTGTCCACCGTGGAAAACATTCCGCTTTTGTCGTTGATCTTCACCAGTATGGTTTCTTCACATGATTTGGAGGTAAACATAGATCAGTGGAGCCCTTTTTTATTCATTTTTGTTTGGAATTTTGAATCCGAAGGCTAAACGATTTGATATGTAGCATGAACAGTGTTAATGATACATTTTTGGAATTTTTTTGAATCCGAAGGCTAACGATTTGGCATTGCTTTATACTTTACGAGGCATTTGCATACTAGTGCATTGCCTTACCAAAACTTTTTTCTTAATCATGAAAAATCAATGTATATAAATTGTTAGCTGCTGTGCGAGTTTTTGCAAAAATTGGGATGCTCAAATGCAATTGCTAATTGTTTATTCTCAATTTCTCAATTCCATCTGCTTCTAATGTTCAATGATTTCGATAAAGAAAGACTTGCTGAGAATATATATATTGATGTTGTCATCAACGTGATATTGCAAACTGTAATAGGTTGGAGTATATTTCATGACGAAGTAAGTGCTGTCAGTGTGCGGAGTATCATAGCTATGCATAATTTCAAAGCCAATTATGTTGAGTTTCACTCAAACCATTATATTATTGCAGATTGGTTTGAAGCTGATGCTGGAATCCTCAGAAGAGGACAATTTGGTTTCGTTTCTGGTTTCTTTAACCAAGTTTACTTCAAGATCTGGTCATCTCGCTTCTGAACTGGTATGTTCATTTTCCAGCTTTTGGTTGTTTCTCTTAGTTCTGGTTTCACATATCTTGACTCTTGAGGAGCTAAAAGCTTTGCTTGTTGGCACTAACTTTGTAGCAATAGAAAGTTAAAAATAAATTTGATTTCTTTTCTTTCTTTTTATTAGATCAACAAGATACTATAGTTTTCTTCTCTGTTTAGGTTGACTATGAACTAGTTGGTGAGATTCAAGGCCTCTTCATTGCCCTACTCCATTTAATTGAGAAACGTTCTGAAATAATGCTGCTAGTGCTTGACAGAGTAAGATTATTCCTAGAGTATATTGTGAACCTGACTGATGGCTTAAGAAGAACAGATGGAGCTTATACACTGGTTCTTGGTTTTGTCAGTCACAAAGGCAAAAGAGGGGCGGTTGTGAGGTCAAATGCATGGGGCTGCTTAATCAAGACAGCTGCACCAAGAAGTAGGTGAATGAAAGGATCTTGGTTAGTTGGTTGGTTGCAATTCTCTGTAGAAGCTTTCCCGGATATTTCTATTAACATACAAAAGTTGGGAAATGAATTTGATTTGTTGGCTATATCGACGTAGTAGACGATGGCAGTTCCAGCATTGTTGCAGCACTTGGCATTGAGCTGTTCAATTCTGGATTTTGCTGGTGAAATTGTTTTCTTCCTGTCATGAATTTTTTGGTTCCTTGCACTTCACAGACTTTGTATATGTTCAAAGGCTTGTACAAGATTTAGTTTGACGGATGTGGAAGGTGGACCCTGAAATTGGCTTAACAAACTTGTACAACCACTAAGGTCCAAGTGCTCCACGTAGTCCACACACAAATCATTGTCGCTGCTACAAGATTTTTGAAAGTTTTGTGCACACTTTCTCAATTGTGTAAGAGATGTACTTTCAACAATGTGTTCAAGAGGTGAAAATGTATCTGGACGTGTTGCTTTGTGTAACGTTTCCTTGAACTCCCTCTCAACCGATGTACCCGCACTGTCCCCTCCAATACTGGAGATTGCTTGGGAAAACAGTCCACTTCGAACAATAATCAACACCACCACCACAAGATGCAAATGAGTCAATTTTATGTATCATTCTTGCTCAGCAAGCTTACGAGCATCAATGAGTAACTTGTCCAACTTCATGGTCGCTAAGATCTGAAATTATATCTGCTGTCATTGCGTTTAAAAGCGTTACATATAGCTCTTGTAGAGAAGGTAGCATCAAACCAGTCATATGGAACTCTGATTTGGTTATATGATCATCATGATCGTGGTTCACATATATAGGGCTATATGGTCAAATGCGTCTCTCAAGCCTCCGAAGTTGATTCTATCATCTTTAGTAACAAAATTGTGGAATTTTTTTTTGATGTGTTAGTGTGCAATTGGTGAATATTTACTTTAAATGTTGTAAGAAATTTAAGAGTCAATTAGTTCAATAACAAGTTGTAACAATATATTATATAGATGACAAAGACGATGTTTTGTTTTTTTCGATTATTGATGATGGGAGAGTATACTACGATTTGTGCCCTTTGGATTATTGTATCTTCAAAGATTAAAGAGAAATGTAAGATCCCATTTCAAGCAAATGGACTAGTACTACTTACCTAGGCGCACATATATTCACTAGCTAGGCTGGGGAGAAAAATAAATGGTCGAAATTTAAAAGGAAAAAAATTGAAAAAAAAAAACGAATGAGAAGATACTTGTTGAACAAAAAAAAGATTTGATAGTTGAAAGTTGACAACAAACAAAGGGATCAGTAGTTGGAGAATGACAAAGAATCTATGTTTTTGTCTGCAACCATTTGTGAAGAAACAGACAAAATACTAATTAGCTTTCAGTAATTGATTTATTATTTACTACTTTTTTAATTGATTTGTAGGCTAAATGCATTTTTAAAAACGCTACTTACAATCATTATGAAAAATTATAGTATTAGCTAAAATAAAAGTATTTCTAGTAAAAATTTTTTTGAAAATGATCAAAACTAACATCATTTAGTTAACTACGTATCTACCAAGTTCAAGTGATTTTTAAAACCATCAAGCATTAACAGTCTGTAAAGTGTATTTTTGAGAAAATTGTCGATCGATTGTATTTGAGTCTGATTGTTCATAATTGTTCCGGATGTTAGATGATCTAGATGATTGGCTTAATGTTTTTATTTGTTTTGGATAAATTGAAGTTTTAAAAATTCTTTTTCATCTTTGTATTGTCTCCTTGGTTTCTGATTATAATAATATATTCTTTCCGTTTTAAAATATTTGTGGATATAGGTTTACTTTTTTTATTTTAAAATATTTGACATTCTCGATTTTTAATGTAATTTTTAAAATTAAATATTTAATTTAACTTCATGTCTAATAAGAATACTAATAATTAACTTGCTTTTTTAAAGTATAATATAACTTTTTATACGTTTTGTTAATCCACGTAGAACAACTTAGAACGACAAGTAATATGAAACGGAAGTAGTATGTACTAACTTTCTTGCAAAAAGAGCAAAAAAACACATGATTTGGTATTTTCACACATTTATAATTCAGTTCTAGGTTGGCTCTCTCTCTCTCAAATGAATCGGATCTTTTCTTAATTATCAATAAATGATGTTTGCTTGGAAAAAAATTCAATGCATAATCCACATGACCACGGAACTAAATTATTACTTTCTTTGCAAAAAATTGAGATCATTAAGTTGTGGGGGTTGGAGACAGAAGATGGAAACAGCAATTATGGATGCGATTGAGCATTTTGGTCCCCTTCAAGATTTGGATACACCATTTTTGCATTCACGTAATTTCACAAGATCAATATAATAAATTAATAATGAAAGCTTTTCCATACCGACAATTAAACTCCGATGTCATACATAACAAATAATGTTATAGTGAGATCGTGATTCTGAATTTATTCAACAATTTTGATTCCAATAATTTAACACATCATGTACCACCGTTTCGCATTCACATTAGTTCACTTCCCATCATGTTTTCCAAATAATTGAAACGAGTTGTCTAAGCATGTGATATTCAACAATACATGCGCATGACAGTCTTATCAAGAATTCCACATGAATATTACAATCATTAGAGCTTAGAAAGTACATCTTTTTTTTTGTTTTTGACAACATAATCCTAGTATACGTGTAGATTGATTTTTTTTCTGTCGGCCTAGATGCATTCTAAACTACTCCAAGACCATTTTTTTTTTTGCGAAATAGTAAATATCATATAAATGAAGGTTTAGGATTTACAAAAGAGCAGAGCCTAAGAAATTGATACCTTGAAAAAAATAAAATAAAAAACAAGGTAGCAATAGAAAAGTAATAAAGTTGATGTTTTTATTTTCAAGGTATCAATTTCTATAAACTCCAAGACCATTTTATATTTTCAGTTTTCTATAAACTTGAATAACTAACCAAAAAAAATATTCATTACTTTTCTAATTAATCGGATCTTTTGAGTTGAAACTCATATAAATTAACAAACTTTTTTTGCTAATTACAAACCTTTACAATAATCAATGCGTCTCGTGAACATATCTACGGGGAACAGTCCAATGAATATAAAACTTCTCTAAATGAAAGAAACCTATTCTACCCCGTGCAAAAATCTAAAAGGAGAGAGTCGGATAATGAGTTTCATATTTGGACACCACTAGCCAACATTGTGGAACAATGGAGTAAAACTTAATTTGCCTCATTGATTGATAAGCAAGTGTTTCTAACATATGGCATCACATTTTCTTTTGTTTCTTTAATAAATAAAAAAATAACACAGAAAAGGGGCTTAATCATTTGGTTTATGATTTGCAACTCCATCCCCACAACTTCTCTTCACCACTTTGAGATTCAACTGGGTGAGTTATTTTGGGTCCCCATTGGTCCTCAATCCATTAATGGAACATTCTCTCTCTCTCTCTCTCTCTCTCTCTCTCTCTCCTCAATTTGTATGCAGTCAAGTACAAATTCTTAATTATTATCCCCAAAAAAATTCTTAATTATACTTGTGCATGTAGAAGATTTAATCCACTGCATGTAGAAGATTGTTATTGATTGATATAATTCTTCTAGTTTTAAGAATGTTTAGACATTATTTAATTAGTTAAATCAAAACAACTTATATTAATATTTCAAAGCATAGATGTTACAATAATGTGCAAACGGATAAGCCAATAACTTTAACATGATAATCAAATTTTGATACGAGTAATGAAGTGGTGTGGTTTATGATTACTTTTTGCAATGTTCTAAACAACATTTTCGGATTTCACTTAGCGTCCAAGACCACTTTCATCATATATTTGAAAAAAGTATTTCATCATTAAAAATAATAATAATATATAAAAGAAAGAACCGATTTTTGTTTGAGAATATTTGAAAAACTATGATAAACTCTTGAAATATTTGTCTTTCGATGAATAGTTCATTTAAAAAAAAAATTAATTATATTAAAATATTAATATTATATTGTTGAAATTATTTTTAAAATTCTCAACCGATGAAAATACTTTAAACTATTTAGAAATTAAGTAGTTTTCATATTTTTACATATTGTAGTATATATATTTTTTTTTAATCGGTTATATAATATCCATTAGACTAAAATTTTGACTCTCTTTTTGTTGAATATTTTTTATTCGATTTGGTTAAAATCGGACGGTTATCCAAATCGAATAACATTGGAATGGTTAAGATTAGAATGGTCAACAACCAAATTTATAGAGCATTAGTTTTTTCTGAGGATAAATCAAAACTAATATTGCAAAAAATAACAACTATTACTCCAATCAATAATCAATTCTAACGAAATTGGAATGGTTATGATCAAGTATACTAAACAACAAAAAACATCGGTTCGTTATTTACTTATTATCCAAAAAATGAAATTTTTAGTGCCCATATACAATAGCTGGTAGGCCCAAAGAATTTCTGATATTGAGATATTTCTCAATTCTCATGATCTTCTCTATCTCTCTCAACATTTAGGGATATGCTCTTTCATTTTAGTCCTCCATTTGGCAAATGGCAGATTTGACCAAATCCAAAACCCTCCACTTCTTACATCTCACGTTTGAGTCACATGAAACTCGGGGGCAAAAAAAGGCCGTCATCATGAGAAAACGAACAAAAAAATCATTTAGCTGACGAAAATAATAATGTAATTCATTGGTCTAGAACTTGCTAATAAATGGCAGCGACTAAAGTTAGTGAATAAGTGAATTGGTTTGGAACTTGCTAGGAGGTTGCAGGGAAAAAAAAGAAATACAAAAGAATAGAATAATTATCAATCAAAACTCATTGGTAAAAAGAAGAATCATTAATAAATATATTCATTGGTTTATAACTTTGCTAATACGAGGCGGCAACAATATATTATGATTTTTTTTATTAAAAAAAACAATATATTATGATTATAAGTTTATAACTAAAAAAAAACAGAGCAAGGGTTATAGTTTTTTACGATTTAATATGTAATATAAATTGATAAAATGCAAAGAGAGAAAAAAATATTAATCATTTTTGCGATTAACTCACCTATCTTGTTTGTATCAGCATTGTTGGCTTTTTTTTTTTTGGTCAACATCATACTTTATTAAATAAGCAATAGAGCTACATTATCCAGAGTAAGCAAAGCTTGCTTGGCTATCGAATCCGCCTTAACATTAGACGTTCGAGAAATGAATCCAACCGAGAAGGTGGAGAACAAAGAAGAAATCTCGCGGATATCGCAAAGAATAACATGAATATCATTGTTGGCTTGTTGCCACGAATTATTCCCATTTAGATCCAATAATATCAATAGAGTGTGTATATAGTAATTGTACGTTTTCAAATATTAATTCCGTAATCAAAGTAGTATCAAAAAGGTTAGTCGTGTTTAATTGTTTTTTTTGTTGTTGTTAAAAGATATAGTCGTATTTAATTGTTAAATCTTTATTCACGCAGGAATCAAACATTTATTCATTTACACGACGAACATGTGTTATGATAATTTCAGTGGATTCTATTCATCTACGAGTTAGTACAATTATTTAAAAGTTTAAAATAAAATAAAGACAGTGAAAACAATATTTCAAATTATTCATACCAGTTACGGGAAGATAATTTTTTTTCTATGCGGGTTGCTTGAATATCAATCTTGGTATATTTGTTGTTATTTGCATGAGGAATCTGATTTTACCTTTTGAAAAAAGGAAAAATAAATTATGCTGTCCAATTCATTACAAATTTATATTATTTTATATGATATGTATACTATACACACTTTTTAATGATAACCACTTCTGGAAATGGCATATTTTAAGATCTTCCGCAACTATGGCGTAAAGAATGTTGATGATAAGGAGAACCAAACCAATAATATACACCATACATTTATCATTACCCAAATATGATATCATATTAAATTCTAAAATATTCGAGCTAATCAATATACCATGTCAAGTCAGTTTTTGTTGAATTCAAAAAGTCAACTTCATTCTAATGTCTTTTTAAAGCCTACAAATATTAGAATCAACTTTGATCTTCACTTTCTAATCCCCCTTCCATCAACCATTTATTTTTCTTTTTATCTTTATATAATATTCGTTGGAAATTATATAGATAAAAGAATCTGAGTAATATTTCAAAATAAAAACTAGGTTTACATAATGTGTGCCACACATTGTTCCACATGGTTTGTTTTTTTAATTATCTTAGAACCATAAAATATACCACATTTTCAGTCCATATATTTTCTAATCTAGCATGAACTATTAACACATGAAGGACCAATTCACAAAACATAAAAAAAAAGCATTCATATTCACGCACGCAGTTCGCTAGTTTTGTTCCATTCATTATAAAAATATTTCATTGATCTTGAGAATATAGTATTTTTATTCCTCATTGTTTTATAATTTTTGTTTTATATTTCAAAAGTAAATACATATATACTGGTGGAGCAAATGTTGTTTCGAATTTTCTATCTCAAGATAGGAATCAACTATGACATTCACTTTCCCACCGCTTTTTTGTGGTGATCGGTTTCATTCTCATTTCTAAGATGTTTTTGAAGTATGTTTTTTTTTAAAAAATTAGTCTTTTTACAACAAATTTTAAATTTTAAAAGTCTAAAACAATTATTGATTTTGAAATTTAAAAAGTCTTAAAAAATTACAACAAACTTCGAAGACTATTAAATATTAAAAAGTCTTGAAAATCTGATTGAGTAGTCGGGATATGAA
Source organism: Alliaria petiolata (assembly GCA_020283515.1). Lineage (NCBI taxonomy): Eukaryota > Viridiplantae > Streptophyta > Magnoliopsida > Brassicales > Brassicaceae > Alliaria > Alliaria petiolata. Next base: position 214,325,716 of record JAHZTW010000001.1, on the reverse strand, counting down.
ATACTTTATAGCCTAAAAAGTCTAAAAAAAAATTAACTGTAAAAACTATAAAATACTTTATAGCCTTCACGATATGTTTACCAATCGGGGCCGTATTGTGATTCTGTCGTAAACAATTTAGTTTTCTTTGACTCTTTGACACTAACAAGAAAGAGACTCAAATACTCTGAAGCTAGACCAAAATAAGCAATCGTGCTGTCAAACATTTTTTTTATTATCGAAACAAATTGTTCCATTCAAGTTACTAGAGAACTCGTGAACCAATTTCCTTTTCTCGGTTCCAACCTTCCAATGTACTTTTTCTTTTAAATTGCATGTATTTTTGTAACCAGATTTTAATTCCGAGGATCTCTAAGTGCGTAAAATGTCATATTAATCATTCACAAAACTCTCAACCATAAATCTCTTATGTACTCGATAATCTTTGGTGGTAAATGTAACCAAGTTATATTTAAATACTAGATACTAAAATAAATGTTGAGTCTATTTCAAACTATAGTCCTCTCATGTATTTCTAACTTTCTCTATTACGGTTCCTTTTTTAATTGTTTAAATAAGCCGTCATGTATAAATTCAGCTTTACATGAAGACTATGAAAGAAGCATTTATCAACTAATGGAAATCTTTAAACCAACAAAAAAAAACAAGCCTTGTTTTAGAAAAAACACACATTTTAATATCAGTTTAAATACAAAAATATGTCAACACTAACAGTAAAAGTAAATTCGTTTTGCAAAAAACACCAAATTTCTTCTTCTGTTTTGTGCCAAATTCATAACTTACTTGTAAATGCTGTCAACATAATAATTTAAGGTCTATCATCTAGTTCATATACACTTATATATGTATTGATAAGAAAAGAAGAATTTTATTATATTGTCATGTAAAAGCTCTTTTAAGATTCTGAATTTTGAAAAAGAGTCAAATTTTTGTAGATACTCATGCATGAATTTGGCTATACAAACATATATATAAGAAACTAATCGGACCACGTGAATGAAGGACTAACATAGAAGCTGCTTTGAAGGCAGTGAGGACACCTTCATCATTGTCCTCAAGGACCACTTTACCTCTTGGCTTTATCTTCTAAGATCTACCACCAAGATTTTCTCTTTGCCTTTTATGTGCCTCTGATTTTCTTTGCATTCAAATGGTTTCTTACTCTTGATTCATGAGAAATACAACAAAAAAAAACAAAATTAGAAGAATTTTACGTCATTAAAATTGTATTGTGATTTGTTTTTATTCCGACCTCAAGAATAAATTAACAACTACTCCATCGTTAATAAAACACAACTAATTTGATTACTACAATTATAGTAAATTACTTCATGTTTTTTCTTGTTGTTGCTATTGGTTTAAGCGGTTGAAAAGGCTTAAAACAGTTCTTCAACTCACAATTAGAGAAACACATGGACAATTACCCCAAAAACGTTTAGTTTCTTTATATACCAAAAGTACAAAACTCTAACAATGTCGGATTGTTATCACGAGAAGAAATGCATTATGGTTTTGACACCACGAAATCTATAACTACACAAATCTAATCCCAGGAGGCATAGCCTACTAAACAAAATTAGAGAATCTAACTATTACTATGGCTAACCTTAAATCTTTTTAGTTAAAAGTAAAACCAGAAAATCTCAAGTACAAATAACGAACTAGATTCTGAATCCAACAAAAAAGTTCCTATATATACCTATGAGTATTATATGATTAATACCTGAGTTTACTTCCCCTTTTAAGCCAGCTACAGGGTAGGACTCGTACAATAGATGGATCCTAGAAGCATTTGTATAACTCAATTCCCACGGAAGCAGCAAAAAGTTTTTAAATACCAACCGATTTCACACAATCACACGTTCGAAAAAAAAACCCAAGTGGTTCAAGTTAATTAGTTATGGGCGCATATAAGGACGTTTATACAGGAATGTATAAACGTATGAGGGATATCGATTTCTATATTGGGCTAGTCAACGATTCATATGACAACTACAGATCATCAACATAGTTTCAACTTTCTTTTTCTTTCTAGATTATCGAAAAGTTCTGAACCTTCAACCTGTATTAATCTCTTTGGGTGGTGACATTCAAGTTCACTCCCTTTGGAAGACCCCTATGTACATGAGCCGTGAATAGACCGTTGGGGTCCTAGGCGATTTTGTAAAACAAAATATGTCCTCTTTTTATGTATATAAACAATATAAACAATGTTGTTTAAACGTAATACCAAAAAAGGTTACTTAAACGTATAGTTAAGAAAAAGTTAAAAAGGGCCATATTTTTTTTTAATAAAAGTCATTACTTAACCGACAATTTTTAAAAATAAAAGTTGAAATGAGGCTCTTAAGAGAAAAATGAGACTCTTAACTTTGTGTATATTTAGTCCACGATCATTTTTCATAAAGGTTGTCACGGCTCTAAGTACACCAGAAGCGTTACAAACACTGGTGGTTTTTACAATTTAATTTGGTTATCAAAAGATTATATAAAAATTAAAAGATGATTGCAAATGTTTTAAAAGAATCTTTCTTGTATAGATGAACATTTTAATAGAAAAATTAAGGAATTCTGGTTAGCAGAAATTGATCATCTAAACACATTCATAAATTTTTGATATAAAAAAAAATGACTCCCCCCCCCCAAAAAAAAGAACGAATTCATACAGAAAAAGGTGGAACAAGAGAGAGAAAGCAAATTTTACGTTAAGTCATTTTATGAACCACTTCAATATAATATTATAATTTATAAAACACACGTGACAAAAATCGCAAAATGCAGACAGACCATGCATGAAGCCGGACCGTGTATGTTCGTCTCGCTTCTAAAGCTGTCATTTGGTTCCTAGCTAGTCCTAGTTAACTAAACTTATCTTTTATTTCTCTCTTTTATGTGTGTGTTAACCGGAGATTTAAATTTCGTAATCACATAGTATAAATCATGATAGCAAATTAAGGAGAATAAACCCGGCCGGTATATTCCGCTAAACCTATATATGGATGCAACATTACTTTAAATAACTATGTGTTGCTTTAGGTTAGTGGTTAAAATTAAAAACATGGATTTATCATGTTGCGTTTGTAGTTCGATTTCTAGTGAGAGAGAATTTAAATAGGTTTTTATCTGTGACCAATGAAAACTATGGGTCCAGATTTAAAATTTCTTGGAATTCATAAAAAAAAACCATTACTCTAAATATGATTACAATGATTTATCATGACAAGACAGTAAAAATAAGAGGCCAAAACGAAATCGTAAAGAATTTCAATCCAATATCACTTTAGATAATATGAATTTAACTGATAAAATTTGAACATTGAATAATCACTCAAAACATATATGTTGTCTAGTAACGACAAATTTGTGGTATATTATTTTTGTATCACAAATAAAATCAAACATTTGTGGGGAGTTAAACCAAGAAACCGTCGTCCCGGTTATCTATAGAAAATTATCGTTTTAGAGTTAGGGTTTTCTCACTCAGATGCCATGTCACCTAATCTGGGTTCTGACTTCTGAGTCCAAAACTGTGTTTCCCATTTGAAAAAAACGACAAAAATTATTGAAGAACTTGGACCCAATGTCACTTTTTGCATGTGCAAGATTTAACCGACTCTTAGGCAGAGTGGTTAATTAGTGGATTAATAAAATATCCCGTTAACGATAATTAGCTACTTGCACAGCAAAAAAGGCTAGTGAAGAACTAAATGAGTTGAAGGTTTTTGCTAAGTCTCTTATTTAAACATTCTAAACTAAGTTTAGATAACCCATCTAAAAAAAATATTGTAATCACATAGCTAGCTAAATACAAAATTTGTTGTATGATTTTTAGAGTTGAAACAAAGACTAATCACAAAACAACATGAGTATATCCGCAAGCAAAATTGTCTTAGTGATAATTAAATAGGGACAGAATAACAAATAGTATTATTTCAAAAAGAATGCAATCAGGCATCATGTGAAACATATCTGAATTATTTTTTGTAATTTTCGCAAGTATGTATTCATGTATCATAGAGTTTTAACAATAAAAACGAAAATTATGATAAAAAAAAAATGGATGAACTCAAAAACGATTTTTGCAAAAAAAAAATTATAAATAGTTTTTCTAAAAATCAACCATGCATGATAGTAGATATTATTGATGAAAATTTCCCTAAGTAAGAAAACATTATCACTTAACTACACGATTTGATTGTTGCTGCTTCATTCTGTTTCCACTATAATTTCCATGTCGTGTCAGATTCTCTGATTAGATGTTTACGCGTAATTAAGGACTAATCTTTCTAAATCAAAAATAAAATTTAAAGAAACCAACGGTCGAGTAATCATCATAAGCATAATATGAAACATAAATCGAGATGTTAAAAGTATAATAAATAAAAACTAACCCGAGTCAAAAGCAAGAAACGACTGATGTGGAAATATGTTATTGGTCCACTTGTCATCATTACTCATGAGCTGTCCATGTAATATTCTAAGAAATTATTTTCTTTGTCGTTAAGAGTCCTGTATAGTGTAAACCGCTCAACATTTTACCAAAGAGAATTCCATTAAGCAGTGTTTTGAAAATGCATACCGTAAAGTATTTATTAGATACTTAACGAATAGTAGAATTTTACTTATCTTTATTCTTTTGGCCCTTGAAAATTCTATTCTGACCATCTTTTCTTTTTGCCCTTACCTGGTCCATTTTCTGGATTCCTGTAAATGAAAAACACCAAATTTTCCATTAACACACACAAACACACAAAATGTGTTATGTATATATATGTATATATTGGCCTCAAATGCTAAGTAAATGGATATCCCACCACAGTCACAATCTCATCAAGTAGAAACTCCATTAACCAGATTGCGTCTTCTTTCTCCTTCTTCTTCCTCTCTCTAATTTTCAAATCTGTACTTCCTGTCAAAAGGACAATCTCTGAGCATTGCTGCTGTAAAAAAATCTCAATGTCTGCCACTTAAATTGATCTTACTTTGTTAATTTTTCTTCCTCCAAACGTACCAACACTACTCTGTTCCGTGAAAACCGCTTCTAATTTCACCCTCTTAATCATTTCTTGTGTATGCCTCCTTGTGGGTTTTTGCAGCATTAATCGTGCACAGAGTCTGTCTAAAGAAGTTAAACCCAAAAAAAAAAAAATCTTTTTTTTCTCCTTTTCAGAAAACGATAGACATTGGTCAGATCAAGTTGGTGTAGTAAAGGTCAGAACCAACGTGAGAGAGAGAGAGAGAGAGAGAGAGAGAGAGAGAGAGAAAGAAAAAAGTTAGTTAGCTTTGTGAAACTTGTCACAAGTTTCATCACTATATTAATAACTACCTTTGTAGAAGAGGAAGCACCTAAAAACAAGAAGATGTCAATCTCTTGCACTAGAAACTTCTTCGAAAGATTCTGCGTCGAAGAATACAATATGGACGCAATGAAACACAGCAGTTTCCTCTCTGCTGATCTCTTGCCATCTCTTGGAGCAAGAATTAACCAATCAACCCAGCTTCGTAAACACATAATATCTCCTTTCAGTCCACGTTTCAGGTGTTTGTTCAGAACTCAAAAATCTTTCGTGGATTTTCCGCGTTCTGTTTCTGTTTTGTTGTTTTCTTGAGTTTGTTGTGGCTTAATGTTGATTCAGGGCATGGGAGATGTGGCTAGTCATTCTTGTGATTTACTCGGCTTGGATTTGTCCTTTTGAGTTCGCATTCGTCACCTACAAGAAAGACGCTCTTTTCATTGTAGACAACATTGTCAATGGCTTCTTCGCCATAGATATCATCCTCACCTTCTTCGTTGCTTATTTAGACAGCCACTCTTATCTTCTAGTCGATAATCCTAAGAAAATAGCTATAAGGTGAGAAAAACTACAGAAGACACTTGTACAGTTTTAACGGAAGCAGATTTTTCATAACAAGTTTGTTTTTTTGGGACATGAAACAACATTTTTCAGGTACCTTTCTACTTGGTTCGCCTTTGATGTCTGCTCGACAGCTCCGTTCCAGTCACTGAGTCTTCTGTTCAATTACAATGGAAGCGAAATAGGATTCAGAGTTCTTAGTATGCTCAGGCTCTGGCGTCTCAGACGAGTCAGCTCTCTGTTTGCAAGGTTCATTCTCAATACTAAATCATAAGCAAACCATTTTCTTTCCAAGTTTAGAAAATTTACCATTTCAAGAATCAACACAAAGCTTAATCTTGTTATGAACTATTATGTGTACTCCTATATAAAGAACCCTCTACTCATTGGAATAATACATCAACATCAATTCCTTCTATCTCTTCTCTTGTTTCTTCTCTTATTTACAACAAATCTCTCATTTTCCCTTTTATTCAGGCTTGAGAAAGATATCCGCTTCAACTATTTCTGGACACGATGCACAAAACTCATTTCGGTAAGTCCCAAAAACAGAGGATTTTTTTCTTTGCTTTTCATTTATAAAAGCTACTAGTTGATGAAGTTAGAACTTACAACGTATACTTGTCTATATCAGGTCACACTGTTTGCAGTGCATTGTGCTGGATGCTTCAACTACCTCATTGCAGATCGATATCCCGACCCAAGAAAAACATGGATTGGAGCTGTGTACCCAGATTTCAAGAAGGCAAGCCTGTGGAGTAGATATGTCACTGCTCTTTACTGGTCAATCACGACATTAACAACAACGGGATACGGAGACTTACATGCTGAGAATCCGAGGGAAATGTTGTTCGACGTCTTCTACATGCTCTTCAACTTGGGTTTCACATCTTACCTTATTGGAAACATGACCAACCTTGTGGTTCACTGGACTAGCCGCACCAGAACCTTTGTAAGTCCCAATCACTTTCTTTCGATGGCAAGTTTTCAACTGCCACAATTTTAGATTTCAGAAATCATATCAAACATCTCTTGAGTTTAAAGAAAAGAAAGCTGATTCTTTTCAATTCAACAGAGAGATACCGTTAGAGCTGCTTCAGAGTTCGCATCAAGAAACCAACTCCCACCAAACATACAGGACCAGATGTTATCACACATCTGCTTGAAGTTCAAAACAGAGGGCCTGAAACAGCAGGAAACTTTGAATGGTTTGCCGAAAGCAATCCGGTCAAGCATCGCAAACTATCTCTTCTTCCCAATCGTTCAGAACGTCTACCTCTTTCAAGGAGTTTCTCGCAACTTCCTCTTTCAGCTGGTAACATACTCTTATTTGTTTAAACTCCTTCTTGTCCTTTTCTTTCTCTAATCTATGTCATAAAGTTACCAACTCTATTTACCTTTTCCGACCAAGGTTTCAGATATAGATGCCGAGTATTTCCCACCCAGAGAAGATGTAATACTACAGAACGAGGCTCCTACGGACCTTTACATCCTTGTCTCAGGGGCAGTGGTGAGTGGATGAAACTAAAAAACCAATAAACGGGCATAGGAACGTTGAAGTTACCTTCTAACATATTTTTACTCTTTCTTGTGGTGATTGTACAGGATTTTACTGCTTATAGTGACGGAGAAAATCAGGTATGTATGGACAAACAATTTGACCAAAAGATCTAAAAGAAACAAAAATAATCAAACCAGAATCCTCACATTCATGTAGATTCAAGGCAAGGCAGTTGTTGGAGATGCATTTGGAGAGATTGGAGTTTTATGCTACACACCACAGCCTTTCACAGTTAGGACGAGTGAACTATCTCAAATACTACGGGTAAGCAAAACATCTCTAATGAGTGCTATGAGAGCTCATGTTGAAGACGGGCGTATCATAATGAACAATCTCTTCATGGTAAGTAAGCAAGATGCCATGAAATGGAAAAAACAGAGTTTATTATTTTAGATGTTTTTCACACAAATATCATCAACTCAATTTCATGGTGAAAATCTGCAGAAACTGAGAGGGCAGCAGTCGATAGCGATCGATGATCCGAACAACCAACCAGACTTCCTCCTCAAGGAATGGCTCGGTGGTGGTCCAAATAGAGGAGAAGGAAATGCCAGCAGCGATCAAGGAAAGGGGCACAAGTATTTACAACTGAATGATTCAGAAAATGTTGACTTTGAGTCAACAGAGCGGAGGGATTCAAGAAAAGGTGGTTATGGTGAAACGAGAAGTGATCAAGAACATAGGATAGAGATAGCAGGAGAGGAGAAACCAGACAAAGAAATTGATGTCAAAGGTTGCTCCAATGCATATTGCAAACCTAGAAAACATGAAGCTGCAAAGCCAAAAGATATGAGAGTAACCATCCACTTGAAGTCTCACGGAAAAGATCTGTCGAAGCTGATAATCTTGCCTGATTCCGTAGAAGAGCTGCTAAGACTTGCAGGTAAGCTCTTAATGCTCTAAGAAACTACTGGACATGAGAAGGGATCAAAGTAAAGAAACAATAAGAACGTTAAATAAACTGCGAAATTTTATGCAGGTGAGAAATTTGGTGACAAGAGCTTCACAATGGTCACAAATGCGGAAAACGCAGAAATAGATGACATAGGTGTCATTAGAGACGGTGATCATTTGTTTTTTTTCCATCAGTGAGTACGAAGGTAAAGAGTCTTAACGACTTGTATTATTCAATGTTAGCCTTTCGTTAGAGAGAGTATGTATATCATTGATGTAATTTATTAATCCAGTTTCATGGAAAACAAATTATATCATCAAAGAAGAATCTAGAGAAATTAATTGGACGGTGCTAATCCATCAGAATTTTGATAAAGCAAACATTGATCAAAATTTCTCGAAGAACATATAATCAAACAGTTGGCGCATTTCCGATTATTGATTACATCTAAAAGGGAAACTAAAACTAGAGAGACGAACCCAGATCTGTACGGATAATTCTCATCTCGACCAGATCCAGAAAACGAATCTCTAGATCTCGTCAAGTAACAAAATCAAAAACTATGTAGAATCAAAACGAAGAAACTGGAAAATTTCGATGACGGAACCTGTCGATTATCTGACGAAACTTGTTTCATTGTGACATCGGAGCGTTTCCCGCTCTGCTCCATAAGCGTATAAATTTGTTTTTTTTGAAAACTTTACAAACTCGCATCGCTATCTCCGATATCATTTCAATATTGGGTATATATATGTCGATGAAGTTAATAGTAATGGGCCTGAGCCCGATTATGAGCCCAACTATGATATGTATCTATGTTTTTTAGTTTTATTTTACACAGTCACTGACTTGAATTTGCAATCTTATTATCAAATTAAACAAAATCTTAAGATAAATCCTAAATCGACCACAAGTTAATTAGTTTAACGACTAAACAATTTCGACGAGAAATCAAAATCTTATTTTCTTGGAAATGCTTATAATAGATTTTGATCTCTCATCCTTTTGTTTCATCTTTGCTCTCGCTCTCTAGATCAAAACCCTATACTCTATCTCAATCGCAATGGACAACTTGATGAAACATAACCTTCTCAAAAGCTTCGCCTTCTCTCTCATTCTTACTCTCGTCTTCCTCGTCTCACCATCATCATCATCTTCGAATCAAGAAACAAGAGTATCTACACAAAAGACAGAAACCTATCTCAACGGCAACGAGGAATCGCCGCACCAACTCGTCTACATCAAGAAAACGACGCCGTTTATCTTCAACCGCCGGCAACGGGNGATTTACCCTTTCGGACCAAGGTTTCAGATATAGATGCCGAGTATTTCCCACCCAGAGAAGATGTAATACTACAGAACGAGGCTCCTACGGACCTTTACATCCTTGTCTCAGGGGCAGTGGTGAGTGGATGAAACTAAAAAACCAATAAACGGGCATAGGAACGTTGAAGTTACCTTCTAACATATTTTAATCTTTCTGGTGGTGATTGTGCAGGATTTTACTGCTTATATTGACGGAGAAAATCAGGTATGTGTGGACAAACTATTTGACCAAAAGATCTGAAAGAAACAGAAATAATCAAATAAGTAATAATAACCAGAATCCTCACATTCATGTAGATTCAAGGCAAGGCAGTTGTTGGAGATGCATTTGGAGAGATTGGAGTTTTATGCTACACACCACAGCCTTTCACAGTTAGGACAAGTGAACTATCTCAAATACTACGGGTAAGCAAAACATCTCTAATGAGTGCTATGAGAGCTCATGTTGAAGACGGACGCATCATAATGAACAATCTCTTCATGGTAAGTAAGCAAGATGTGCCATTTAATGGAGAGAACAGAGTTTTTTATTTTAGATGTTTTTTCACACAAACATCAACTCAATTTCATGGTGAAATTTTGCAGAAACTCAGAGGGCAACAGTCGATAGCGATCGATGATCCGAACAACCAACCAGACTTCCTCCTCAAGGAATGGCTCGGTGGTGGTCCAAATAGAGGAGAAGGAAATGCCAGCAGCGATCAAGGAAAGGGGCACAAGTATTTACAACCGAATGATTCAGAAAATGTTGATTTGGAGTCAACAGAACGGAGGGATTCAAGAAAAGATGGTTATGGTGAAACGAGAAGAGATCAAGAACATAGGATAGAGATATCAGAAGAGGAGAAACCAGACAAAGAAGTTGATATCAAAGGTTTCTCCAATGCAGATCTTACCTCGTTTGAATTTCCTTCACAGGAAACATCTCCATATTGCAAACCTAGAAAACATGAAGCTGCAAAGCCAAAAGATATGAGAGTTACCATCCACTTGAAGTCTCGCGGAAAAGATCTGTCGAAGCTGATAATCTTGCCTGATTCCACAGAAGAGCTGCTAAGACTTGCAGGTAAGTTCTTAATGCTCTAAGAAACTACTGAACATGAGAATGGATCAAAGTAAATAAACTGCGAAATTATGCAGGTGATAAATTTGGAGACAGGAGCTTCACAATGGTCACAAACGCGGAAAACGCTGAAATAGATGACATAGATGTCATCAGAGACGGTGATCATTTGTTTTTTTCCATCAGTGAGTGCGAAGGTAAAGAGTCTTAACGTTGATTGTATTATTCAATATTAGCCTTTCGTTAGAGAGAGAGTATGTATATCATTGATGTAATTTATTAATCCAGTTTCATGGAAAACAAATTATATCATCAAAGAAATTAATTGGACGGTGCTAATCCATCATAATTTTGATAAAGCAAAAACATTGATCAAAATTTCTTCAAAAAACATATAATCAAACAGTTGGCGCATTTCCGATTAATTATTAATGATTACATCTAAAAGGGAAACTAAAACTAGAGACGAACACAGATCTGTACGGATAATTATCATCTAGACCAGATCCAGAAAACGAATCTCTAGATCTCGTCAAGTAACAAAATCAAAACTAAGTAGAATCAAACGAAGAAACTGGAAAAATTCGATGACGGAACCTGGCGATTATCTGGACAAACTTGTTTCACTGTGAGATCGTAAACGCATGTTCACGCTCGCATCGATCTGCGATTTTCTGTAGCTGTAGGTGAAGAATTTTGAAAGACTGAATCCTGAATTGAACAGAGCGTTTCCCGCTCTTTTCCACAAAGCATAAGCGTATGAAGTTAATAGTAATGGGCCTGAGCCCGATTATGAGCCCGATTATGATATGTATTTTTTGCACCTGATTTTAAAAATCATAGTTTTATTTATACAATCACTCTGACTTGAATTTGAAATCTTATTATCAAATTAAACAAAAAATCTTAAGCAAAATCCTAAATCGACCACAAGTTAATTAGTTTAAAAACTAAACAATTTCGACGAGAAATCAAAATCATATTTTCTTGGAAATGCTTATAACAGATTTTGATCTCTCATCCTTTTGTTTCATCTTTACTCTCGCTCTCTCTCTCTCTAGATCAAAACCATATACTCTATCTCAATCGCAATGGACGACTTGATGAAACATAGCCTTCTCAAAAGCTTCGTCTTCTCTCTCATTCTTACTCTCGTCTTCCTCGTCTCACCATCATCATCATCATCATCGAATCAAGAAACAAGAGTATCAACACAAAAGACAGAAACCTATCTCAACGGCAACGATTCGCCGCACCAACTCGTTTACATCAAGAAAACGACGCCGTTTATTTTCAACCGCCGGCAACGAGAACACCACAACCGTCGTCGTTACAACCACCACTACTACTACTATCGCCATAGCATTCCTCGCCGTGGTCTTCAATTACATCATCGTGCCGACTACTTCAAGATGATGACCAAGAAGAGTAGTAACGGTTTAAACCGTCCGGTCGGACCGGATACTTTCTCGGTTATGCTTCCCAAAGGTTTCATACCTCCTTCCGGTTCATCTCCATGCCATAACCAGGACCCTAATTCCGCTACCACTCTCTTCTGCGATCTTTCTACACAACCTTAATTAGAGTTCTCCCCAAACCGGAGTTGACGATCGTTAATTTCCGGTACGTAAAACGATTTTGTTCCTCCACTTTTGTAATTTTCATCTCTTTTTTTTCTTTTGCAAATTTTCATTTTGAGAGATATTTGTAACGATCGATGCATTTTTGACGGTCCAGTGTATGAAAATAATCCGCATATATGTTAATTTTCTTTTTGGCAACGCATTTATGTTTATTTAGTTTAGGGATTAATTAATAAAATATAGTAGCATATACATATTAGGGGCATTAATTATAAACCAGCTGTAAATAATTTCTTCAAACAATAATTATTTTTCTATAGTACGTGCGGCTAAATTATTTTATTAAAATTAAGAGGTCGGTTAAAAATAAATACAGATGATGGAGAGAAAGAGCATATTTGCCTCTGTTTTCAAGGTCGAAAACGCATCGTTTTGCGGCAAGAACAAGAGAGTATATTTAGCCGATAGAATTGGAAATAAGCATGTGGATATGCATCGTGAGCATAAGCTCTTGTTTCATGGCTTTTTTTACTTAGCTTCATGAGTTCCAGTTTTTCGTACCGTCCACTCCAATGCATAGATTTGCATTCTAGTATATATATTATATTTTAAAATATCCAATAATATTATATAAACGAATAAATTGGCTATATATATGTCATAGTTCTTTAATCAGAGTAACAGTTTATGGTTGATTCTAAGCCGCTAGTGTTGAATGATTCTATGACTATGCCTAAGGGTCAAAGTTACAGTAAGCTAGCTTTTCATGTGCGGCAAGTCGCCAATATAAGTTGTTTCTTGAAAAATAAACTGTTTTTATTTTTCTATTATTATTTTATCGATATCCATATGTCCAATTGACATGTTAACGTCAACAAATAAATTTATAGTTCAACTGTTGACGTATATGATTGGGATATTGAATTGAATATGAAATTATATGTATCGAACTTAAATAATTAAATTGTTTACATAAATATCCTAACCAATCGCGTTATTATATATTCTCGATAGCTTTCCCTCTAAAATAGTCTCGACATTACAACTTGAATCATCGCCAACATCAAAATTGTCCAATACTCCAAGCTCGTTTTTGCCTTATTCACTGCCTGTGAGAAGAAAAAAAAACAGAGAATTCGTTATTACAAATTTAGTGTCTTCACAAACATTTATTCTCATTGTGACCCCGATATTTCCGGATTCTAACAAAACAAACCATAGAATACTCATTATACCTTAGCGGCAGAGGATGTATAAGTGACAGATTCTGAATTCGCAGTCGTCGTCGACATCGTAGAGAATCCTAAATTGTAAGCCAATGATCCATCGGGTCGAAATATCCCGTAATTCTTCTCCGAAGTAGGACCCGGTTTCATATCCTCTTTGAACAAGGCGAATATATAAACATCGAGCCTTGAATTCCGCCTCGCCGGAGTTCCTTCTCCGGCAAATTGCCTCATCATAAGATTCCGGTTATACGTCGCTGCATTCAATGGAGACGCTCCAATCTCTCCGTCGTCTCCTTTTGAAGGCCACCCTGTTTCAGCAACCCTAACTTCTATGTTACGGTATCCTAATTTCGCAGCCGCGAAAGCAGCCGCATCGACTTGAGCATACATCATGTTGTCGTAATGTAGTCTTGTGTTGGGATCGGTCATGCCGATGTTACGGTTGAATAGAACGTAATCGATTGGGATCTCTTTTGGGCTATCTTTGTAGGCAAAGTAAGGGTAAGCATTGATCCAAAAAGGAGATTTCGTGGCTTCCAAGAAATCTAGAAGTTGTCGCATCACGGAGGAAACCTCCGGTTTGAAACTTCCGGCCGATGGAGGATAAGATTCGGCGAGGACGGCAAGAGAGCACGGAGACGAGACTTGAATGTATCTGTCTAAACCTAACTGAACCAAGGCTTTGTGGATGTTGATCATCGCCGGCATCATGTATCTATTACAAAAGAAGACAAAAAATGAATATTGGAGAAACAAAAAAGTATCGCACCTAATTATATAAAACAATAGTATATCAAGTTTTTAAAACCACATGCAGATGACGTACCCATATATTATACCATTTAAAACGTTTGTAAAGATGGAAATCGCAGTGGGATTTGAATAGTGATAGATGTATATATATTTTTAAATGAGATCGTTATTGTTGACCAAACACTAAACTACAAAATGTGAAAATCAATGTAAACAATCTATTTGATTGAATGTTAAGAACTAATTAAGATTAATTACCCGATTAAACTAGAGTCTTCGTCGGTGAAAAGCTCGTTTCCGACCATAATTCCGGTGATTCTAGTTGCCGGAATATAGGGTTTGATGTGAGAATCCACCCATTGGAGAGCTTGTTGAGGATCTTGTAACAACGTTAAAACCTGATTTTCGATGGTGACGATGATCTCGATGTTTGAATTTGCAAAGGAACTAAGAATTTGAGGATTAGTGTCGTAGATTCTTGTTTTGGTGATCCTTAGAGATCTCAAGAGGTTAATAACTTTATCCGGTGAAGGCAAATTGTTCCCAACTTGTCCGTAATTGATGCCAAGAGACGTTACACTTTGAAGTATATTCCCTGCATTTATTTCCAATCAAATAATCGGAATTTTTAGAAAATAATGCCAAAAAAGTCCATAGGTTCCAAAAGTAATTTACTTTTTTAACCCGGAAACATACCGCATAACTTAAGAGTTAAAAAATCTCATTAAAAAAAATATTACAAACAAGGATGAAAAAATCAAATCACCTGAGAAAACGAGAGAAAGCAGGAGAAAAACAGGAATGAGATTGGAAAGTCTTGTGAATGTTCTTGATGTCATGATGTTGAGGAAGAGAGAGGGGAGAGAGAGAGAGAGATTGTGAAGCTTCTGGGTTTTAAGAAAGGTTTAATGGAATATATATAGACATGTCACATGCACAAGAAGCCAGCCAAGTTGAAGAATACTTTTCTTTGCTTGTTTGTTTTTTTTTCCGTCTTTTTTTTTTAAGAAAAGGTTTTGTTTTGAAGTTTTTGTTTTTTTAATGTTTTTTAGTTGTTTAGCTTTGCCCTCCCTATATTGCTTTTCTCATTTATGCCTTTTTTATCCATCGACGGCTTTCTATAAACCACAACGAAGGATTTCTTATTAAAAATGATATATTATTAGGTTTCAAAATATTTATATGAATGTATTTTTCTTAAAACAATTAATAAAAGTTCCATGCACATGCATGGAAAATTGGAAATACATGTGTGTTTGGTTTACATATATTTTACAATTTGTGCTAGGCTGCTAGCGATTTAATTGGTTTGTTTTTTTGTTTTGTCGGCGAATTGGTTTGGTTAATTAATAAAGTGAGAAATGTTATACAAGAAAAAAAAAAGGAGAATAAGAATGGGATACACATAAGCGACTGTAATAGAAAATTGCAAAGTTTTCAAAAAGCACCGGAAAATATTTGAGAATTCGTTTCAATTAAGCAGCTAGGTGAGTGGTGAATTAAAACAAACTTTGACTATATAATACACCAAAGGTTTATTCTAATATAATCCGGGATAGAAAGATAGTATATCACGAATTCACGATACAATAACTATTAATTATTTAAACATGCTTACTTTAATTAATTAATTTTTTTTTTAGTCTTACTAATTCCAAATAAAGTAAATTCTACAAATTTTAATTCCATGTCTAATAAAAACGCCTTGTATATTATACATATATAATTTGATTCTAGACTCATTAAAATATATATTTGAACCCAAAACTTCAAGATAATAAATAAAGTACTAGTAATAGTTAAAATGGGCTATTAGTCACACAAAAAGAGTGTTTAAGTTCTTACTATTTTTTCGACTGTTATTGTTATTTTTATCTAATGGATATGAAATGGTATCCTTTTTTTTTGCTAAATTGAATTGGTCTCCTTGATGAAAGAATCTTTATTTTTTCCAAGAAAATGCTAATGGTGACTAGTTTAATGCTAATTTCAAACGATTCGAAGAATAATGATCACATTTTCGCATGAATCTTGACCGCAAGTGTATCCTAACCTTATTATGACAAAAATACCATCGACTAAATCTCTTGAGACAAAAGCTAATTGGAAATCTGATTTGACTTGACGTGTCAAACTTCAAAGTATTCAATAGTACACTGTAGAAAGCCTCCTCCGTTTTTCCTTTACATTTTTTAAATATTATTTTTGGCTCATAAAGTTTTAAAATTCAAATCTTCCTGGAATATGAAAATATATATAATATTATATCTTAACATATTTTTTTTTTGAAATCGAAAGATTACGAGCCCAAACTATTCTTTAAAGTGTGCGATAAATAAACATTTGAAATTCTCCAGTTTTTTAGCACGTATTTCAACTTGCTATATAATCATACACAATTTGTTGATTCCCTATAATAAATTCTTGATATATAACACAGTTTTGCAAGACGAAAATATTGTATACACATTAATATTTTTTGTCATCACGAGATAAAAGCCAGTGTACGTGCTTAATGTTTTTTTTTTGAATTAGATTGTTACGTACGTGCTTAATGTTGAGACGCTTTAAAAATAAAAGAAGACAATTTTGTGTGTGTATATACTCTTACAAAAAAAGTGTATATGTATAAACATTTAAACTAAAAACTGACAAAAACTAAAAGCATTAGGTTAATAAAATTAAAATAAAAGGGTCAATTAGGATAATGTTGCTAAGTTGCTTTCAAGGGGAATCAGACAAGTTGGCGGAGCAGTGTCACACACTTGGGGGCGTCGGTCAATTTCAACCATCGGTAATTATTAAATCAGTTGATATAATAAAATCTATAAACAATCGTAGCAAGTGCATGCGTTTGGTTGGCGATTGATGTTAATTTATTAATTTCAACTTACTATATTTTTTAATGGTGAAATAAAGTAAAAAAGTTAAATTTGAATACGTAGACGATAGTCAATTCGTTTTCTCGAAAGGTTGGCTAGCTATAATATTACATTTGTTTATAGTGAAACTTTTGGCGGCATCGATCTAATCTAAAATACCGTAATGTCTTCTTTTTCTTTTCTATAATATTAAACCCTCTCTGTTTTTGAAGACACCAAGAGCCATTTTATTTGAACACATGTCTACAACTTATAAGAAATCTATATCTCAAGATTGAATTCGTTTGTAATTAAATAAGTCCTTTCTCGTTCGATGTTGAAATATGTGAGTCAAAATCAGTCAATTATCCAGATTGGCCTGTTTATTGGCTGAAAACTTTTTGTTCGACGTTTAAAAGTTTGATTTTGCGGTTGAGGATGGACTACCGGTCGACTTATGGCAGTTCCATACTTACGGTATATTGATTTGATGCATGACGTAATTATACCATACACGGCCTAAACATATTGTGTTAAATTATGTTTATGTGTAAAGTTTAATGATATTATTAATCCAGTAAATTAATGACACATGTAGTTTTTTTTTCATTGTTAAACGTTAAAAAATATTTTGATTTATTAAATGAGTGATGTGTATTGTAATTGTTTTGGACAGTTATTTGTAAATCAACTTCTGTTCCACGTACGAACTCATGAAAGTTTACATGCTTTTTTTTTTGGTGCTAAAGGGTAAGATTACATGCTTTTTCCCGGTGAATTGACGACATTTGGGGAGCAAACGAACATGCTTCTAATTAATGAATAGTCAAGAGCGCCATTTGATGTCTTTTAGTGGACATTTTGACGTGCAAGTCGTAAAATAAGATCGTATGACTGTGCAGAGAGTTGGGAAACGGAAAGAAGAGAGTGATTAATTTTTTCTAGGTCGGTTTGAGAAAATATGCGAACTAATATGTTGTTTATCAAGGACGAGTTAGATGAAAAGAAGAAAAATAAAACGATCTGAAAGATTTTAAGAGCAAAATTGAAAGAAAAAAAAATGGCGACAGGAAATTCAGAAATGTTTATAAACAATGCTTTTAAGACGTTTCTGCAAGGAAAGGGTTTCGAATCCTTTTAGTGCATGAAAAAAGTAGAGTATTTACAAGATTTACTTTATCCGGATTTGCATGCTGATCGAATATCCATATTTTTTTGAGGGGGGGGGTGACAAAATGTAGCGGACTCAACTGTTGGGATTTTGTAACGACAATGTCAATGGCTAAATCAGTTAAATAACCCTCTATATATGCTCTCACCTGAAACCTGGACCATGTCCTTAATTAGGCAAGCAACAGTAAAAATATCTTTAAATTTAATCACCAGGGTAATGTTATAGCCGGGAGGCTTGTTGGCGGAAGCTAGATATCATTGGAAAGTGTCAGGACGAGGAGATTGCAGTGAAAGTCTCTTAACTACATGGCCACCATTCTACGTGTCACGTCCATGTAACGGATCTGACCAAACCATCAGCAACAAAACCTGCCTGATCGCTCTAGGTTAGACTGGACCGACATGTTTTTATACTTTAGATACAATGTGTCTAGCTATTACGTGTCTACTATATTAATAAGCACCAAAAGTGAAAATATAATTAGATACGAGTCTAACGTGTCTATGCATTCTTTTATGTTGTCATACATTTTTTTTATATGTGACCTATATACGAGTCTTTTTTTTTGTGTGTCAACATTTGAACTATATAGTCTATAACTGCATATTGCCAAGATATTTACATATAGTACTTTTTTGTTTTTGACACAACACATACATATTATTGTACTTTGGCTTTACACACTAGACAAAATAAGATAATTTTGACGTCATATTAAGAACAGATATTGTGGGCCATTTCTACGTAAAACATCTAATACGTATTTTTTTGTTAAAGTAAAACATTAAACATATATAATTGAGTCAAAATGGTTTAAGCATTAGGAGAATCCTTTTTGTAAAGCTGCCTACAAAATTGAATTTTTGTGGATATGGATAAGCATTAAGAGACAAGATTTATGCATAAGAGAAAAAAGGCTTTATGATGCGAGAGAGAAAGTTAAGGTCTTATCCTTCGACGATACTGCTTTCTCGATAACCAGTAAACATCGTGCATGCATGGCTAAAAGCTTTTACGTGTGCTTTTTTCTTTTTATTAATTTAAATTAGTTTTTATTATACTATTCAAAGTGTTTTTCATTTATGACGCGCATACGTAAAAAGGGCCTTAATCTATGTGTATGTTGCTCTTTTTCCTCCACCTTTTTGGTATAACGACAAGGAAATGAGAATTTCTGAACATTTTATAAAAAGTATGTAAATTTGGGTGCGACATTAATGGATAAGACACGTAAGACTCTGGAAATTTATATTGAAATTTCCAATTTTTGAATATGAAATAGGTTATCGTTGGTGTACTTGTCTTGTCTTATGTCATAAGCTTTGAGGCATTTACAATTTCTAGATTTATTTTCTTTTCTTTTTTTTGGTATAACAATTTATAGGATTTAGTTCTATAATACTTCTATGCTTTTAAAACTTACATTCTTTTATCCAAAAAGTTATATTCAAACGATTGGGTTATAGGAGTCACCATATATATATATATATAAAAAGATGAATTTAGTAGCAAACAAAACTAAGTAGATACAACTAGGTTTTATATTTTCAGTTAAAAAAAAAAACTAGGTTTTATATTTATTCGATTTGAAAAATCATAATGTTGAACCGGTATAACGTTTTATCGAAAATGACATATTACACGTTTGTTATCATATTGACAAATAATGGAGACGCTTCTAAAATGATAAATCCAACATGTTGGCTTGTCATGCATCGTTTTTTTCTTCTTAAATATACATTTTACTATAAAGCTCTAATTTACTATACCTAACGAGAGGTTTTGTTTGTTTATTAGTCAATGTATTGCAAAAATTTAAGTTTTAATTTACAGAAGATGGTTTGACCTTTTGGTCTGATTACGAAATTTAATCAGAATTTGATGAGGATTAACACAATAGAGTACCGAGGTACGATATTCGATATTTAGATCTCCATATTTCACTGTAATTTCATAAGCTGTAATAAGTGTTTGGCCTTCGTATTTTTAGGGTTGTGCATATATATACTTCATTAGTCACTTCTTAGAATCATCTTTCTCTTTTCTTTTTTTTACCCAATGGATATTCTAGTATTATTTACTTTTTAAACATTTCAATCGCTTTTTTTTTGCCACATGGCTTGACATGTAAAAGGGGGATTGTATGTGTGTGTGGATTCACGTTTTTGCATTCTGTATATAATATATGTGACGATTCGCATCAAGAATCACAAAAGGAGATCCCCAAAAAGGAAATACTTTTCTTTCAGCCAAAAACATAAAGAAAGTAAGATCCTTTCGCAAAAAAAAAAAAAAAAAAAACAAAACTTAAAGAAAGACATTTTTTGCCGACGTTAGTGAAATAAACAAGCAATTAAAGTAAATATTAAAAAAAATCAATTTAAATGCAAGTTATAGGGAGAAAAAAAATCGTAGAACCGACAATATAGTTCTCAAATGGGGTCAAACCGACCAAAAAAATAACACTAATGTGCTCGTGTCATGCTGTTTGAACTTATAATTAACTAGTTGGTAAACCGCGCTACGCGCAGATGTGTCACTTATTTTTATCCATTTTTATGTATTGTATTTGTTGTATCGTATAGCTTTTTGAGATGGGTTTTCTTTTCTTATCCGTATCCGTTTCAAATTTACTGTCGTATTTCCAATTCCGTTCAAATATTATCCATTTGAAATCATTATTTTATTCAAACATGTACATAAAAGGAAATAATATGAGGTAAATTACCTCAATTACCCGTTTAAAAATTTAATATTTTTAAATTATATATTATTTTCTAAAATTTTCAGAAGTTTCTAGAATTTTCACAAAATATGTCTCCAAGTTGATCATTACCCAAATTATTGAGAGTTTGTGAAGAGAATTTTTCCAAACTCGTCCCATTTATGAATATTCTCTTCCGGTTATTTACCGAATTCCCTTAGAGAATTGTTTTTCCTTTCCCAAATTACCCATTCACATCCCATATCTGTATATTACCGTCATGCAACTTGAAATGTCATGGCTAACGTATATCTTTTTTTGGTTTATTTATTTTTCCATGTTTTGTAATTTATTTATTTTCTAATAGCGCTTCATACCTGTCTGTTAATGTTTGGTAATTTACTTTTTCTGTTTTTATAAGTATAATTCTGTATATTTATTGTTTTCTAAGATTATAGCTCAGTCGAAATGTTAGTTGTGTTTTAAAAGATTTAAATGAAAAGTAACAGATGATTTGAATGCTTAGTAGGACGCTTAGGTGACGAAATCCGGATGACCCGTTTACAAATTTTAAATTTAAAAAATATATATCATTTTCCAAAATTTCTCGGACTTTCCCGAATTTTCTCAAAACATATGTCATAAAATTGACCTTTACCCAAATTATTCAGAGTTTGAGAAGAGATTTTAGATAATAAAATTTCTCGAACCCGCTTTGTTACCTCAATTTTCCGTTCTATTTGTATCGGATTCCCTTAGAGATCATTGTTTTTCCTCTTCCAAATTGATCAATTCCCGTCCCATATCCATAAATTACCGTTATGAAACCCGAAATGTCCAAGACTAACATATATCCTTGTTTTTAGTTTATTTATTTTTCAATGATTTTGTTTATTAGATTCTCTTATGAAGTTGTTTTTCTTCTACCAAATTATCTAATTCCGTCTCATCCATAAATTTCCATCATGAATTCTGAGATGCTCATGAATTCTAACTGTTTGTTAATTTTTTTTTCTGTTTCGAAAATTATAATTCAGTTTATTTATTGATTTCTAACATTATAGTTGAATATAAATGTTAGGTTGTGAATTTTAAAACAAAAATAAAAAATAATTGATGATGTGAGGGATGAGGTGGCTGCTGATGTGGCGAAAGGAGAAGAGAGAAAAAGTGATTTTATATATATAGATGTTTTCCTTTAAGATTACCGAAGATGTGAGTGTGTTTTTCTTGTTTCTGTTTGTGTTATAATTTATAAAACAAATTCTAGTAAAAATCATTCCGGATGCACTGGGCACGGACCGCATGGTACACAAAAATTCTGGTAAATTTGTTTTGTTTCCGTTTGTGTAAATAAATTCTGGTAAAAAGCAACTTTGTCAAATTGCTAGTTTATTATTCTGATAGACCATTACGCTATTTTCTTCTATCAACAATAGACATTATATCAGGTTTGAATTCGGATAGTAACATAACAACACTACTATCACAAAATAGTAAACTATTAGATTGCATTTGCATGTTCTGGTTGTTCTTATCAATTATTGTTTTATATTTTATGCTTATCAGTTTGACAATATGTCAAAAAATACTATATTAATTATCTGTTGAATACTTATTCTTTTTAAATTGAATTTATGATATAGCAAGATGTAAATATAAATAGTAGGCAAGATACTCTATTAGTTATCTGTTGAATACTTGAATCTTTTAAAAGCAAACCAATCTTATCGAATTTTAAATGATGCGTATATCTAAGCTGTATCATAAAAATCGAATTTATGATACAGCAAAACGTTTAGGCATACGCATCATTTAAAATCGAATTTATGATACAGCAAGATGTAAATATATAAAAGTCGGCCTGAAAAAATAATATTGGGTCTAAATTGTTTTGGGTCTGAACCTTGTACATATGTATGTTACTGGGCTTTGGTGAATCATTCACATGGTATTGAAATTTTGGCATTTTTAAGCGAACCAGTCTCGACCCAAACCAAATACAGAGTTGTCTTTTAGTTAACCAAACCAACGCAAATCAAATCGATCGGTGATATGATAAACCATAAACCAGAGCTTAATTGCCAATCAATTGCCTCAATCCCATGAAAGTAAAACTATAAAGTATAAACCAAACATACTTCTTTTTTTTTGGTAGAAACCAAACATACTTCTTTGACAAAAACTAAACATTTATTACTTTTTTTTTTGAAATCTTTTGAATGTTTTAACGTAATCTAGTTTATTTCATATTTTAATTTTCCAAAAGGTAATGGGAGACTAAAATTGTTTATAAAAAAAAACTATATTTATTTGATGAGAAAAAATTATAGGATAACAGTAGGGTTAATTAACTCAGTAACCATATTGAGCTTAGATATTAAAAATATAGGCATAGTAAAATGGAAATATAGAAAGTAACCATAGCTTATTTTTTATGACGAAAATACCCTTGTGAAAAGAGAGAGAGAGATAGAGAGTTTTGTGCTATTTTCTCGGCCATGTACTGTTTGTCGGGAGTTCTGTACTATTTTATATCGGGAGTTCTATACTATTTTTTCTTGGTAAATATAACTCTAACTGATTTTGTTTGTTGTTTTAATTTCACACTATTATTTGATTGAATGTTATTTGAACATACAATGATTTTTGAATTTGGCAAAACAAATAAATTGCCCATGCTTACAGCTAGTTTGCAGTACATACTAATCAGTTTAAACATTTGCATTAAACAACGTGAATAATACAGTAAAAAAAATATAAAAACTTATAGTACAGTACAAAAAATATAGTATAGTCTGGGACGAAGTGGTTTTATTGTGGCTATTCTCCACCTGCAAATCGTATCGTGACTCGCTGTCGCACCGGCATCCCGTTTCTCGGGCCGTGTTTTTTTCACCACCAACAAATCTTCAGACGATGAAACTTAACCTGCCACACCGACAAACCAGTAAACCTGAACCGCCGCTTCCTCTGATTCATACAAGCCAGCAAGTTTTTCTTCGATAACAATTGCCTGCAAATTCCAGAACAAATAGATTGTAAAGCAAGACAATGTACCATGTCTCAGTTAAAACCGTGAAAAAATAGTATAGCACTATAATAGAATATTATTTCAATATAAAACAACATCTTTCTAGTAACGTATATCCACTTATGAACAATAATTATGCAAAACATTGTTCATGATTACTACGATGGAAAAAATTGCAATTGAATGTATCTCAGTGAGAAGTATTNCCGACAATATAGTTCTCAAATGGGGTCAAACCGACCAAAAAAATAACACTAATGTGCTCGTGTCATGCTGTTTGAACTTATAATTAACGTTTTACTTTAAGATTACTGAAGATGTGAGTGTGTTTTTCTTGTTTCTGTTTGTGTTATAAAACAACTTAATAGTAAAAATCATTGGGGAAGCACTGGGCATGGACCGCATGGTACACAAAAATTCTGGTAAATTTGTTTTGTTTCCGTTTGTGTAAATAAATTCTGGTAAAAAGCAACTTTGTCAAATTGCTAGTTTATTATTCTGATAGACCATTACGCTATTTTTGTTATCATCAATTTTCTTCTATCAACAATAGACATTATATCAGGTTTGAATTCGGATAGTAACATAACAACAATACTATCACAAAATAGTAAACTATTAGATTGCATGTTCTGGTTGTTCTTATCAATTATTGTTTTATATTTTATACTTATCAGTTTCACAATATGTCAAAAATACTATATTAGTTATGTGTTGAATACTTGAATCTTTTACTACTAGTATATAGCTTATAGGCATACACATCATTTAAAATCGAATTTATGATACAGCAAGATGTAAATATAAAAATCGGCAAATGTACCAAAGAAAAATTTAACACCTCCGACCTTCATATTGGGTCGAAGCCTGAAAAATAATATTGGGTCTATATTGTTTTGGGTCTGAACCTTGTACATATGTATGTTACTGGGCTTTGGTGAATCATTCACATGGTATTGAAATTTTGGCATTTTTATGCGAACCAGTCTCGACCCAAACCAAATACAGAGTTGTCTTTTAGTTAACCAAACCAACGCAAATCAAATCGATGGGTGATATGGTAAACCATAAACCAGAGCTAAATTGTCAATCCATGGACTCAATCCCATGAAAGTAAAACTATAAACCAAAGTACCAAACATACTTCTTTGACAAAAACCAAACATTTATTACACTGATTCTTTTTTGAAATCTTTTGAATGTTTTAACGTAAAAATAGTTTATTTCATATTTTAATTTTCCAAAAAGTAATGGTAGACTAATTGTTTATAAAAAAAACTATATTTATTTGATGAGAAAAAATCATAACATAATAGTATCAAATTATAAAAACTCTTACACCAAACAAGTTTTTTTTTTCTTTCTTTTAACATCAAAACAACTACAATTTTTTAAGATGAAAAATGTAGTATATTGGTTTATACTAATTTGAATCTTGAAAAAATTATATATAAACTAATTCTTTATTCTGTTATAAAATTACGAAATAGTTTAAGAAGTTTTATAATTCTTGTTTTCGTTGTTTTTGTTTTTCGATTGTTTATATCAAAATTGGAAGTGAAATATTTAATTTTACTTTTTCCACAAAAATGAAATATTTAGTTTAATATTATAAAACGAAGTAATTTTCGTCTTCTCTCTCTCTCTTTCGTGAGTTTGGCGTAGGTCTGAGAGAAGCATCGAGAGAAAGAGAGCTTCGTGGAAAGGATTAAGCCATTCGATCATGTCTTCTTCTTGATTCCATTTCCCCTTTTCACCATTTTCATGTCTCTTCCCACTAAGCGCTCTCCCTCTTTCTCGGCTGCGTCCTCCTCTTCCTCCTCTCCTCCGATGAAGAAAGCCAAAAACGGCCTTCAACAGACGCCGCACTCTTACGACGACGACAACGACAAGGAGGGCTTCTCTATGGAGGAAGATCCTACTCCGGCCGCCGCGAATCTCTCCCGGAAAAAGGCTACTCTTCCGCAACCCACTAAGAAGCTCGTCATCAAGCTCAACAAAGGTATCTGCTCTCTTTTGTCCATTGTGATTCGATCGTAACTCGAATTACCATTGGTTTTTTAGCATGGCTTGCCCGATTTAGGGTTTAGGTGGGCTCTGAGGGATTATTACTTGTTGATAGAAATTTCAGAGCATTATCTTTGAGAATTTAGCTTAATTGACTGCAAAAGGAGTCTGGCAATTGATTTGGATGCCACTAAGTGTTAATGTTTTCATCAGTTTGATTAGGGAAACAAATATGTATTTAGTTATCATTTCCAAGAGTTGCTTTTTAGTTTTTGTTCATTTGATGTTTCGGTGTAATGTGTTCTTGCCTTGAAAATGAATCTTGGTTGACGATTTTATAGTCAAAACTAGCTATTTCTGGGCTCTTGGCGCCAAGTGAAGATATTTGCTTTTTTCTTGAGTTGGAAGATGCTTCCCATTGTTGCTAGACTTACTAGCAATCGAGGATGTGAAATGAACCTTTGTTAATCGCTTAAAAGTTTCTGATAACGACTTTTATTTCATTCAATTTGAAGCTAAACCAACCCTACCTACGAATTACGAGGAGAATACGTGGGAGAAGCTGCAGTCAGCTATCAATGCTATATTCCTCATGAAACCAGTTACTTTTGATTTGGAAGGGCTTTACCAGGTAAATTTATTTGGACCTTATAGCTTATCTGATTGGGAGCTGTTTGCATCTGTGAAGATGTCTAGCTGATGAGACCGTGATTGTTTGATCAGGCTGTTGATAACCTTTGCTTGCTTAAGCTGGAAGAGAAACTTTACCAACAAATTGAAAAGGAGTGTGAAGGACACATCTTTGCTGCTTTACAAACTTTAGTTGGACAAATCACTGATCTGTCTGTTTTCCTGTCGTTTGTTGAGAAGTGCTGGCAAGACTTTTGTGACCATATGCTAATGATTCGTAGTATAGCCTTGTTTCTGGACAGAAAATATGTGATACACAACCCAAATGTACGTTCGTTGTGGGAGATGGGTCTGCAGCTTTTCCGGAAGCATCTATCCCTCGCCCCTGAAGTTGAGCAAAGGACTGTTACTGGTCTCTTAAGTATTATTGAAAACGAAAGGTAATTTTCTAACATTTCTGGTCTTGTAAAGATAATGGAGAAGCTTGGTTCATTTGTCACATTGTGAATTGATATTCATATAGGCCGATCTTTTTGTCTTACTTATTTTTCCGGCTTGTGAGTCATTTAATGTTTTGATGCTTTCTAGACGTTCTAGGTGCAATTTCCAAGACAATGCAGGGCTAGTATTGGTCATAAGTATTGTAAATTATACCATTTGAATTTACCAACTCTTCCTGGCATGTGAATTGTCTTGCAGATTAGGCGAAGCTGTTAATAGGACTCTACTGAACCATCTTTTGAAGATGTTTACTGCACTTGGAATATATATGGAAAGCTTCGAGAAACGTTTCCTTGAATGCACATCGGAGTTTTATGCAGCAGAAGGAATGAAATACATGCAGCAGTCTGACGTTCCTGAGTACTTAAAGCATGCTGAGGTGCCTTGAATGATCTCATATAACCTAAAAGTGTTTCTTTTTCCTTATGATAGACATCTGGGTAGGTTAATAGTAGCTCCGGTCTTTGTAACGTATCTACTGGTGATTTTTTGCAGGGAAGGTTGCATGAAGAAAATGAAAGATGCATGCTGTACTTAGAAGCAGAGACCAGGAAGCCTCTGATAGCAACAACTGAAAAACAACTTCTTGAGTGTCACATATCCTCTATTCTTGATAAGGTTTCATTCTCCTTTCATCTGTCATCTATGTGTTTATGTGTTTATTGGCAAATCATGGTGTAGTTAACTATTTTATCTTTTAAAACCATTCAGGGTTTCACAATATTAATGGATGGACGTCGTACTCAGGACCTTAAGAGGATGTACACTCTCTTATCTAGGGTTAATGCACTTGAGTTTCTGAGGCAGGCGCTGAGCTCCTACATTAAGAAAACTGGGCAGAGGATTGTTATGGATGATGAAAAAGATAAAGATATGGTACAATCATTATTGGACTTCAAGATTTCTCTTGACACTATATGGGAAGATAGTTTTTCCAAGAATGAATCGTTTGGAAATACTATTAAAGATTCATTTGAGCATCTGATTAATCTTCGCCAGGTACCAGAGTTTTATTTCCTTGATTGTTGTCTTAATCTCTTGCTAACAAACGCCTACCACCATGTTAAAACAGTATGCATTTGTATAGAAATTCCAATCTTAACTGCAATGCTGTACAGAATCGTGAGGAATCTATTTCACTTCAGAGATCTACAGTGCTGGATATATTTGCTACATGTTACTAGAGTTCAACTTCGAAACACAATTTCAATATGTTGCTTCTTTTGTATTTACGGTTGTGCTTCTGCAAGTATACATCGCTTTGCATAAAACCAACATTTTAAAGATGTGAAAATCCTCAACATAAGTTTACATTAGGTTTCTTCTTCAAGTTTTTACATGTCTGCGTGCATCCAAATAAATGAGTAAACGCATCTTATGCTCGTGGGATGTTTGCAGAACCGGCCTGCTGAGCTTATAGCCAAATTTTTGGATGAGAAGCTCCGTGCTGGGAATAAGGGTACTTCTGAAGAAGAGTTGGAGAGTACTCTCGAAAAAGTCTTGGTTTTGTTCAGATTTATCCAGGTTTGTCTCCACTTCTTACTTCTAATACTTATGTGTGGCTGCATGGCATTGCCTGGTCCATCTAGAAATCATGTTTCTGAAAATTATTTTCTCTGTTTAAGGGTAAAGATGTGTTTGAAGCTTTTTACAAAAAGGATCTTGCGAAGAGACTCTTGCTAGGAAAGAGTGCTTCGATTGATGCTGAAAAATCCATGATCTCCAAGGTAGAAAACTTACTTTTCTGGTCATTTCTCTTCTTCACAGAAAATTTCTCTAGTTACAAGTTCTTATCCACTAACCCGCCTTTTGGTGCAACTGCAGCTTAAGAATGAGTGTGGTAGCCAGTTTACAAACAAGCTTGAGGGGATGTTTAAGGTCATTTTTCTTTCCCCCCTTGCTTTCTAACTAAGTTTTTTGGTCTTTCAGATTTACAAAGAGATTAGCATACTGTTTATTAAAATTAAAGATTTGTCGTTTGAGGTGTTGTGTTTACTGCTTCTTCTCTCTGTTTTCTGTTAAAATGTTCCAGGACATTGAGCTCTCGAAAGAAATCAATGAGTCATTCAGACAATCGTCGCAGGCCAGGACAAAACTGCCATCAGGAATTGAGATGAGTGTACATGTTTTAACAACAGGGTATGTATTGTGTATCGCTTTTCTACCAAAGTGGGATAGGAATAAACATTGCAACCTTGTTAAAAATCCCAATGCCATCGTAATGCAGGTACTGGCCAACATATCCTCAAATGGATGCTAAACTTCCGCATGAGTTAAATGTTTATCAGGTTTTTCCAGCAGTTTTGATACGTTTTCCTTTTTGACACTCTTGCATGGTTTTCTCTATGTCAATCTGTGTGTGTGTGTGTGTGTGTTTCACAGGATATCTTCAAAGAGTTCTATTTAAGCAAGTACAGTGGTAGGAGGTTAATGTGGCAAAACTCATCAGGTCACTGTGTTCTAAAGGCAGAGTTCCCAAAAGGTAGAAAGGAGCTCGCTGTTTCACTGTTTCAGGTAAGTTGATATATTTTCTTTGTTTTTATTTGCGTTTTCTGTGGTTGCAATGTGATTCAGTCGCTAAAGAGGCTTTTTCTTCTGAGTTTTCAGGCCGTTGTGTTGATGTTATTTAATGATGCACAAAAACTTAGCTTTGAAGACATAAAAGATTCCACAAACATCGAAGACAAGGAACTGAGAAGGACCTTGCAGTCACTTGCATGTGGGAAAATTCGTGTTCTGTTGAAGGTAGAGCCAAAAAAAAAACGGAGACTCTGTGACCTGTCTTTTCTACTTATGCAGAAACTCTTGAGATCTTACCTAAAGTTCTTTGCAGGTTCCAAAAGGAAAAGATGTAGAGGATGGTGACGAATTTGTTTTCAATGAGGACTTTACAGCCCATCTGTATCGCATTAAGGTAAGTTTATGTTTTTCTGGCCTCACTTCATATTTTCTTGAATCTATTAGCAGCCGTTTCAGAGATGTAGAAAATCTTCTCCATGCTAATAATTGATCAAATTTGTTGCAGGTAAACGCCATTCAGATGAAAGAAACGGTAGAGGAGAACGCAAGTACAACCGAGAAAGTATTCCACGACCGCCAATACCAGGTTTGTTTGTAAACTGGCTTACCACACTCATTGCTTAAAACGAGAGAAGATTTTTGACAAACGACTTTCTTTTACAGATCGATGCAGCCATTGTCAGGATTATGAAGACAAGAAAAGTCTTAAGCCATACTCTTCTAATCACTGAGCTCTTCCAACAGGTAAACATATATTTTTCATGCTCACTTCATATCTAAACGAGAAAATTCTCGAATCGATACTCTCTTTAGGATAAGTTAATGGTTCTTAGTTTCTTACCTTTTCACTGGTGTATCCGCTTTTCTGAATAGCAAAAAAAAAAAGATAGATTTTGCTCGGTTTTGGTAAAGCGGGTTGGTTTTGTTTATGAAAATTTTGCAGCTGAAATTCCCGATAAAACCGGCTGATTTGAAGAAGAGAATAGAGAGTTTGATCGATCGAGAATACTTGGAGAGAGACAAGAGTAATCCTCAGATATACAATTATCTTGCTTAGATTAATCTCTC